>CM055868.1:29290462-29890462 GCA_029582165.1 Portulaca oleracea | reverse complement strand
TCACTATACGAGGGACAAGGTGATGGAAGGCTTCCTAGAAACATCTTTTGTGTCTTCTAAGGAGCAATTAGCAGATTTAATGACAAAACCTTTGGGAGAATTTCAGCACAATCTTCTCTCTTCAAGGCTTGGATTGTTGGACATTCCACCAAGTCCACCTTGAGGGGGGGATGTGAAGGATACAAGGTGGAGCAGGGTTGTCATAACCATATGGCCAGCTCAGCACATTCTGTTAGAGTTTGTTAGATTCACCCTCCTCTCCTCTGTACTATATCTATGTATCTATATATACTGTGCATATTCTGTATTACAGACATATATACAAAATACAGATTTCTCCCATTTCTCTTCCTTTTACAAGGAGGAACCCCAATAATATCTAGCCAAACTCTTCTTGATTCAGCAGACTCATATACAGACCATTTATTGATCTCAGAAAACCAATCTTCAAGTTCCATCGGATTTTCTAAAGCCTTATCTCTCTCAGAAATAGAGGCAAACGTTAATAGGAACTTCACACCACTAAGAGCTGTAATCTTAGAGAAAGGACCAGAATTGTCCTTGATTAGTGAAGCCAAAGAGCCTAGATCGCAAGGAACATTAGTCTTGCCACGAACTCGAAGCAGAGCCCCCTCTGATTCTGCACTGGAAGATGGGGATGACCGAGCTTGCATTTTCTTAGGAACCCAAACCGATTTATGCTTTTTGAATTCTTTCCTTTTAACAATAGCACGGTCAACTATGATTCTTCTTCCACGGATGATTCTTCTATGCAGTTGTTTGATACATAATTTCGCATCTTGGAAGCTCCATACATGAACAAAACCATTGTAAGACTTTGAACTTCGTCGATGAATTATGATTGTTGTTATGACCTTTGTGTATCTTCTGAATATGCCCATCAAACCAAATTTGTCAAGGTTCTTCGGAAGGTTATCGACAAAAATTGAGACACTGCGACGACCATTCCAGCCAGAACCATCCACCGCCTCCCTCTCTCCCTCTAGGCTCCCTTATTATTACTACTATTAAGTGTTTTTATGATTAATGTGATGTTATTATTATATAACTATTAGTTTCAAATTAATATTAGTAGTGTTAGTTATTAGAGAAAGTATTAGTAGTGTTAGTTGTTAGAGATAGTATTATTAGTATTAATCTTTGTTAGTATATTAGTAGTAGTAGTGGTAGTAGTAGTAGTAATTCTACTTTAGCTAGAATCAGTGGAGACCTAGGTGTAGTTAGTCGGTTAGATGGTTTGTTAGTTGGATTAGAACATATTTAATTAGGTTAGTTAGGGAGACAATTAGAAGTTAGCTGAGTAATTAACCTAGCATAAACACTAACACAAAACCTATGCTACCCTCTGTTCTCCCCTCTCTACTCTCTCTTTATTCTTGCCCTCTCTCTGCCGTCCCTCGCTACCACAGCCGCCGCTGAACCAGAGCCAGGCCCCGCCCCGAATCCCACCGACCACCATGAACAGTGTCGGCCCTCCCCCTTCTTCTTCTTTCCTTTTCCTTTCCCTTTCTTCCATTGCTCTGTTCGCACCCCTGTCCTGCTCGGTTTCTCCACCGCTGCACCACCACAGCATTGCTGTCGTCCATGCTGCTTCGCCGATGCCGAAAATAGACGCACCCACCACTACATTGCCGCCGCTGCCCACCAGAGCCACGACTACAGTGTTGGTCCCCGTCCTGACACAAAAGTAGAGGTTGCTGCTCTGTTTGACGAACATTGACCTGCTGCCGCAACTATCCACGTTGCCGTCGCTGCTTCCAGCTGACCACCAACGCTGCCTGTTCGGTTGTTGTTTTTGTGGTTTTAGTAGGGTTGTTGAATAACGAGGATGAGTTTTTAGGCTTGCTTAGGCTATCGGTTTGCTAAGGGGTCCAAATGCAGAAAACAATAAATTATGTAAATTAAGCTATTAAACTAATCCTAATCATGCAACTAAGACATAAACCATCAAGAAACTATCACAAAACTAATCAAAATCAATCAATAGAAATCAATACTAAGTAAAACTATCACACAAGCAAGAAATGCATTCAATAGCAAGTAACACTGTCACACTAATCAAGGAAGCAATTAATAGCAAGTAACAAAGCAATAAACTAACTAATAATGAAATTAGGTACTATGTCCATACCCTTGAAGACTTAACATATTCTCTATTCTTCAACCTCCATCTTTGATCTTCATTTTGGAACTTTCCCCGAACAAGCAAGAAAGTGTGAATTAGGTTACTAAGGACCCTCAAATCCTCACTTTGAAGTAGGATTTGTGATCCTTAATACCCCTTTTTCACTAATATGGACTGATTTTGTGGCTAACCTTGAAAGCTTTCAATAACAATCTCAATGAAATCAAAGGAAAACAAGAGAAATGAAGGAGAATTTGCTGAAATTACTTCAAAGAAATGTTGATTAAAAAAAACTTGAGAACTTGGAGAAAAAGCAACTTGAAAACCTAACAAAGAGAAAGAATAATGCTAAAAGTAAATTAAAACTAAGAGAAAACCTAACTGTTCAGCCAAACCCACAGCTTACAGTATATATACAAAGCAACTTTGTTACACAAAACTCAGCGTTTAACCCAGAAAAATATCGCAGAAAAACAAAGTGTCGCGAGCGAGTCAGTCTGGGTCTCGGGCGAGTCGGCCTTCTGTCCATCGCTGAAATTTTGGCTCCGGCAGTTTTCTCGGTTTCAAAGGAAATGGTCGCGACCGAGTCATCAGGCGACTCGGGCGTGACATCCGTCTGGACTTCCTTGCTTTGGCGTTTTCCTTGGTTTCAGTGATGATGCTGCAGAGATGCGACGCGAGCGTGATGGATCATGTTGTGGGCGTGACGCTCTGCTGCCAACTTTGCCTTGGCCAAAACTTTAGACACCCAGGAATGAGTCACGGGCATGACACGTTGTGACTCGGGCGTGACTTTAAACTGTCTGCCCCTTCTGCTGCTGCCATCCATACTTTGTGGATTTTGCTCCGTTTTTTGGCGCTTTCGCTCGGTTTTTGGTTCTAACACCTTATTCACCTACAAAACTAAGAAAACATCATATCTACATATAATAACGGGGCTAAAACAAGCAATACTCCCCATGAAAGATATAAAATTTGGCTCGGAACGAGATCCAACAACACTCCCGCACAAGGGTTTGCTCGCCCCGAGCAAACTAAAAACAAAGAAAAAGACTAGAAAAAGAAACTAAAAGCCCCAACTCACTTTTGCAGGAATCGCGGATGCATTTAGCACATGCATCAAGCCCTTTAAACCCCTTGGCAGCCCAAATGGATGAGGTGGGTCTCGTGAGGGTTTGTAGAAGCTACACCCAAAAAAGCCACAGAAAAGGAGAGAGGGAAAGTGAAAAACAAAACAAGTTTGAAAAGAAAAGAAAAGAAAAACCTGTTTGTTCCAAGAATCATGCAATCACGTAAAGAAAACGATGCTAATCAACCAAAAGGAACCATTATGAGCATATCAAAACCACTTATATCAAGACATTGCCAATGTTTAAGGTTTTCGATTCCCGATAACTCCTACGATATAAGATCCTATGTTCTCAAGTGCAAGTGTTATTCTACTCGATTCTGATTGATCTAGAGCAAACCACATTTGGAGCTTATATCAAGCAAAAGTATATTTAAGTGTTGTACTTCCTCACTTATGTCGCCCTTGGCTTGGTGAGGGCCGTAGGAAACGGAAAGGAAGACTTCACATTCATTACGATTCATTTAAGCGGTTGCCTTTTCAAATTAGCTCAACGAGATTGGTGTTAGTTTACCCTCCCAACACGGGCTACTCCATACGCCTCATCGTTACGAAAACGAAGTGCTTAAGGGGTAAGAGCGTCACACCGCTCATACCGGTCCCATGTAGGTAGACTAACTTAACATTACAGTTTTCAATTTAATTAATTAGCTTTCACTTTTTCAACAAGCTCGGAAATGATATACTAAAGTCTCTCAATTTCAAGAAGAACGTGAAGGAAACAAGGATCTTATTAAGCATTCAACGAAGGGAATCTACACATATGAGTTATGATAATACTCAAACTAAGGTTGATAATGCTGATACGGGTTGCTTTCAAGGAGATTAAGAAAGTTTTCTAAGCATTGACTACACTTTTCCTAAAAACAAAGCAAAAACAAAAGAAAAATGAAAACAAAAGAGGTTTTTCACTCCCTTTTCTCCTTTTACACAGAAAAATTTTCACATGTTTAACAAAAACTACGAAAATAAAAAATAAAAGACTCAAAACTAGGTGATGTACCCATGAATATGGAAGCATAAGCCCCACTCCCACACAAAACTTCACAATGTCCCCATTGTGAGAGAAGAGTGTCATAAATAAGGTAGAAAACCTACAAACACACAAACAAACACATAACAAACGAAAATGGTGGCGACCCGAGCCCACACGGCTCCAACAACAAGATATTCCCAACATTCAAACACAAGAGGTTCGCCACCCAAAAAGAAAACCAAGCAAAAAACGTTGATCATCGATATATTTACAACCAAAGAGAGGGTATAATGAAGTTACGTCAAGGTCTTCAAGTAAAGCATACCCATTCGTGATCCAACGAACATCACAACATAGGTTAAATATAAGCAAGAGAAATATACTATGTGTGAATGTTTACATGCAAGATCAAAAAGGAAAAATAAGCTACACTAGACACTAAAGACTCACTAACTAAATGAAACTAAAGATATTCACAATATGTACATTGTCAATTGCAAACCTTAACCCCGAATCTCATTATGTGAGGCGGGAATCGAGGGTGAAATACCTCGCCACTACCCGGTCCTACGAATGATGAAATCAATCGCAAACCATACCAACTCCACCATCTAACCCAAAGAAGTTACTATCAAACTATCAATGCCAAACACCCAAACTAATGAACAATGGCTAAGCTAGCGAAGCTGATATTCTATATATGCAAATCAGAACCAGAGACCTTTCCACCCAAACCCCCAACATACATACACCCCCCCGCCCCCCCCCCCCCCCCCACACACATGTACTAGCACAAGATATAGATCATATTCAATCAATGAAAAAGATGAGAGGGGGCGGGGTGCTTATAATCACTGTTGGGGTCCTCCAAGAGGAGGATACGGGTAATACGGAAAGTATGTGGGGTAGTACTCATTGACTAGTCCGGTGGTGCCGTGAATGGCGGGCCACGATGTAGTGGTGATACCCCCATTCTCTCCAGTACTGATTTTGCTGTTGGAAATATTGATCGGGTCGTTGAAGATACTCCTCATGTCGCTAGAAATACTCCTCGTGGCACTGGAGTGTCGACTGCTAGGCACAGAGGAGCTCCTGCTGGCTCTCCAATAAGTTGTGTTGGCTTTGGAGCAAGGTCCGTTGCTCCTAAAAGCCAACACTCAGCTGCTCCAACTGATGTTGAAGATGTCCCAACGATACCTCTTGTGAACCGCTTCCGCTTGCTTCACCATGTTGCCTTGTTCTTCTTCCTCCTCTTCTTCCTCTCCCTCCACATTTACATAAGGGTCATCGGGACCTCCTACCCGTCGCTGGCTTCTTAGCTCTTCCCCATACGACCAGTTATGCTCATTGGTCACATCCAACCAACGCTCGACCCTCTCATGATCCAAATGAATGGATGTGCTATATTTGCCCGAGCCGTGCTTGTAAATATGTCGTGTGCGGTGCTTCTCTAAAATTTTCATTCTTTGCAAACGAACACAATCGATTGGGTCAGGAAAGTACCTCGGGGTGAACTTCGTGAAATACGCTCCAAACCCTTGCTTCCTCAAGAAATGACATATAATATGCCCTATGCCAATGGTTGTCGATAGGTTCTTGGAGGTTATCTCTTTGAGGCAATGTAATATGCAAGACCCCGTGCTGACCCTCTATCTTTGAGTGACATTAAAGATAATGAACAAGTCATTCCTCCTGACATTTGCCCTCCCGTCATCTTGTCCAAATACTGAGCTTGTGACAATCCTATGAAAGATTCTCACAACCAAATTACAAAAATCCCAGGACTTTGAATTTCTGGGACAATGGAATGAAACGTCACGAATCCGAGACGTGTGGTATTTCCTCCGCCAACACGTCAATTGTTTCATAGCATTTTGTTCATCAAAGAGAGCACACTCCTCATAGTACTTCCCATCCACCGGTAACCCAAGTGCTTGGCAAAACTCTTGCATGTGCAAGCTTTCTCCTTGTTGTCAACCCGATACCGAAATCTCACAGTCGACTTTCCGTCATCCTCAACTTGTAGTGAATTCAATAATTCAAGAACAAGTTGATCGTAAATTGATTCATCAATCTTAATGAATGTTTTCCACTGCACCCCAAAGTTCTGATAAAGTGGTCAAAGCGTGATTTGCAATAGAGCGATTGCACCGTCTTCTCGTCATAGATATCCGGTGCACAGATTTTTCGTTGTTGGCACATGGTATATTGCTCTTTGTGATGATCATCTTGGAATGTGACTCTAGCTTTCGGATTACTCTGAAGAAGAGTAGGCGTCTATGCTTTGTATCGTTCCTTATCCGGAGCCGAAGAAGACTCAGGTAGTGGTGAGGGAGAGTGCTCCTCAGTGGTGTGTGCTTGTTTCGTGCGAACCATGATGTTACTTAGTGCAAGACAAGTGAAGCTAGCAACACCCAACAGAGAAAATCGAACAACACACAAACCCTAGCCTCCAAAGATGAACCAATACAAGTAACACACCTAAATCAATCGAGAAATCAAACTTGAATCACCAAAAGTGAATGCTACTTGAATTTGAAACACCAACAAAGAGCTAGGATTGATAGAGTCGAGCCCTTAAACATGAGTAATGAGAATAGCGTTAAGAAAATTTGCACTTGAGCACCAAAAACTTCAGCAAATCGATGAAAACCTTTTCTCACACTTGAATCACCCCAAATGCTGACTTTAAAACTCAACAAAGAGCTTAGATGATGATGTCGAGTGCTAAGAAAATCGATGAGAGAACTTCTCGCACTTTGAACACCTACAAGTAGCTGCGCACAAAACAAATGTGAAGAACACAAATTAGGGCAATTTTTGCACAATTTGGGGAAGAAATTGGATGAAATTGGTGAGGAAGGAGAGTTAGGGCACGAGTATAGGGCTTGAGAGAGAGAATCAAGAGAGTTGAGAGAGAAAACGTGTAAGACGAAGTGAGATAAATGAGAGAAAACGCGTCATAAAGCCTTGAGAAAAATTGCAGATCTGTTCAGTCGCGGGCGCGACTCAAAACTACTCGGGCGTGACGTGGTTCTGGAAGACAGAGAGATTTCTGGCCTGAAAAGGTCGTGACCGTGACAAAACCTGACTCGCCCGCGACTATCTTTTGGAAAACGGGGCGATTTCTTGCGTTGAAAATTTGTTAAGTCTCAGCCGGTAGTCACGAGCGTGACAATATGCGACTCGCCCGCGACAAGCATCTGGAGAACTGGGAAATTTCAACCTTCAACTCTTGGGAACTTGCTTCAGTCGGCTGTCACGAGCGTGACTATCAGCGACTCGCCCACGATGTTTTTCTATTCAAAAACAAGAAAAGTTCAGTTTTCTCAAAATAAATCTAAGTTTTTAACTCTTACTTCCATAGAAATGTTTCCACACTCTCAAACACTTCAATTCTTTCCTAACACCCCTAAGACTCAAAACTATCTACTCCCTAAGCACTACTTCTATTAAAAAGTTATCCTAACTAAGAAACACACACAAAAAAGAAACAAAAATTCACACAATCGAAAATCTACTAAGAGGAGAGAAAATAAAAACCGGAATGCATGTCACCCCACTCCCACACAAAAAGGCCAAATAATGTCCTCATTGTGACTAGAAATAAGAATAAACAAGCACCCTAAAAGAAAAAAAAAATCACACCAAAGAAACGAAAAAGAAAACTTCTCACCAACTAAACCTAAAAGATAAGGAAGGATAGTACCTGATTAGTTCATAAATGAATCCTCTCATGACTTGTAAATGGAGATTGAGTATACAAATCATGTGAAGATATACATACAAACAATTAATTGTTCCTTCCTTCTCGATAGCGCACAGTTAGGAGAAGTAAACAAAGAAAAATCAAGAAAAGAAAAGTTAGATATACAATATATACAAGAGTATCACAATACCTTTCTTCAATCAACAGATGAGTCATGGAATGTTACACATTCCACATCCACTTTATCAGGAAGCTCCAAGAAAGGCTTCAACCTGTGACCATTGATTTTACACACAAATTCATTAGCAGGATCTTTAATCTCAATTACTCCCGAGGGGAACACAGTAGTCACAATGAATGGTCTGGTCCACCTAGATTTCAACTTACCCGCAAAAAGATGTAAACGAGAGTTATAAAGGAGAACTTTTTGGCTCGAGAAAAAGGTCTTCCTATGGATAACTCTATCATGTAAGACTTTTTCCTTACTCAACCTCCCATTTTCATAAGCTTCTCTCCTTAACTCTTCCAATTCACACAAGGTAAGTTTTCTAACCTCTCCAGCCACCGAAAGATCTAGGTTCAAGGCTTTCAAAGCCCACCACGCCCTATGCTCAAGTTCAACTGAAAGGTGGAACCATTTCCCAAAAACGACTCTATACGGAGACATCCCTATTGGTGTTTTGTATGTCGTCCTATAAGCCCACAAAGCATCAATCAATTTGACGGACCAGTTCTTTCTATTCTTAGACATTGTCTTTTCTAGAATCTGCTTAATCTGGTTATTGGACACCTCAGCCTGACCATTGGATTTGGGATGATAAGCGGTGGTTAATCTATGATCAACAAAATATCTTCTAAGCAAAGCCTCAAATGATCGATTATTGAAGTGGATCCCTTGGTCGCTAATGATTGCCCGAGGCACCCCAAACCTAGAGAAAATGTTTTCCTAAAGGAACTTAGTCACTACCTTTGCATCGTTTCTCTTCGAAGGTATAGCCTCTACCCACTTAGACACGTAATCTACCGCTAGGAGGATGTACTCATTCCCAAAGGAGTTCGGAAATGGTCCCATAAAGTTTATGCCCCATACATCAAATACATCCACAAAGATCTCGGGCTGTAAAGGCATCATATCTCTCCTAGATATCCTCCCTAAGCTTTGACATCTAAAACACCGCTTTGCATAATCACGAGCATCCCTAAATATGGTCGGCCAATAAAAACCACATTGGAACACTTTGTATGGCGTCTTCTTCCCAGAATAATGCCCCCCGCACGGTTGGTCATGACAAAACGAAAGGACAACTATGATGGATTCGTCGGGTATGCATCTTCTAAGGATTTGGTCAGGACAATACTTGAACAAATATGGGTCATCCCACACAAAGTTTGTCACTATATGGAGAAACCTATCTCTATCATGTTTATTACGATCCCCCGGCATTTCCCTAATCACCTGGAAATTGATTATGACAGCAAACCATGGCTCAACTCCCACACTAAGAATCTTCTCATCAGGAAAACTAGCATCAATAGGAGTCGCTCTCTCATTCTTAGGCACTATCCTAGAAAGATGGTCTATTACGGGGTTTTTAGCTCCCTTTCTATCCCTAATCTCAAAATCGAACTCTTTGAGCAATAAGACCCATCTAACAAGTCTCGGTTTCGAGTCTCTCTTTTCCATCAAGTATTTGATAATTGAGTGATCCGTATAAACAATGACCTTAGCACTAAGCAAATATGGTTGAAACTTTTCAAATGCATACACAACAGCTAAGAACTCTTTTTCGGCCATGGTATAATTCAGTTGGGCCTCATTCAGTGTGTGACTAGCATAATGAATTACTACCGGTTTCTTTTCCATTCGTTGACCAAACACCACACCAATAGCAAAATCAGAAGCATCACACATTAACTCAAACGACTCTTCCCAGGTGGGAGGCTTGAGAACAGGTGGAGAAATCAGGGCCTCTTTAAGCTGGTTAAATGCCCTCATGCAATCATCAGAAAAAATGAAAGGCACATCCTTAGCTAACAGAGATGAAAGGGGTTTAACTATCTTGCTAAAATCTTTGACGAATCTATGATAAAAACCGGCATGTCCCAGAAAAGATCTAACTTCCTTCATAGAAGTGGGGGGAGTCAAATTCCTAACTAGGTCGATTTTTGCCTTGTCTACCTCAATTCTCTCTTTTGAAATCACATGGCCTAAAACTATCCCCTTTTGTACCATAAAATGGCACTTCTCCCAATTCAGAGTCATATTCTTTTCTTTACAACGATTCAACACAGGACTCAAATTGGCCAAGAATGTATCAAAGGAAATGCCAAACACTGAAAAGTCATCCATGAAAATTGCAATCCTCAACTAAGTCCGAAAATATGGAGACCATACTTCGTTGGAAAGTCGCGGGGGCATTGCACAAACCGAAGGGCGTCCTACGAAAGGAAACAGTGCCAAATGGACAGGTAAGCGTGGTTTTCTCTTGGTCACATGGAGCTATGGAAATCTGAGTGTAACCCGAATACCCATTTAAGAAGCAATAATACTCATGCGCCGCTAGCTTTTCTAACATCTGATCCATGAATGGTATAGGGAAATGGTCCTTCTTGGTTGCTTTATTAAGTTTCCTATAGTCAATACACACCCTCTAACCAGAAGGAACGCGGGTAGATACTAACTCATCCTGCTCGTTTTCAACTACTGTCAAACCTGTTTTCTTTGGAACCACATGAATGGGACTGACCCATTTGCTATCAGAAATAGGGTATATGAAGTCATGGTCTAACTGACAGGGCCGCAAGCGCACGGTGTACGTAGTAGCACGTCAAGGTCGATCCCACAGGGACTCAATTAGCAGCACAGAAAACTTATCTCTATCGCGATTGTTAAGCTAATCAGGTTTTGGGTTTTGGAAAAGGTTTAACAAACTAATAAAACTAATTGTTGCACAGAGGGTTGTTAGACCTCGGTACTATCGTTCTTCCACAAGGAGATAGGGGCCTTCACAGCAATTACTTAACTCTAGGTAGGGTTTAGGATTAAGAAAAAGGGCGATGGACTTTTGCGGTAAAAACAGCACAAAGAAAACACTAAGTTCAGTCAAAAGGTGAGACAATGGGTGTCGGGAGACTTTCGGGATGCAAACAGGGATAAGGAAATGGGTTTCGCAGCAAGAGAGCAACTAGAAGGGGAAATCAAACGGTAACTCCGTTGGAAAATACCCACCGGGCTTCCTTTTTCAAGGATAGTCTGGATTGACTTCCCCAAAGTCCAAAGATAGACCCGGGGAGTCAATTACATGGAATTTCCTAGTTAGTTTCTATTCGCATTCTCGAATTAAAACACTAACAATCCCAATTCCTACCTTCCAACGAGCATTGGATGTATTCGGGTGTTTTCACACCCAATTACATCCCACTTGAGGGAAGGATAGCGTTGGGAAATTGATTTCCTAACTAGTTACTCACTAATATTGCTAACCCAATCCTAATCACCCATTCACACCCTTAATATCTCCCTAACCCATTAGGGTTTTAGCCACTAAACATCGTAACTATCATGATACTATCATCAACAACATTAATCATGCTTAAACAAAGATAAACAAGATAGCAACAAATAATCAGCAAAATCAATAAAAGCAACAAAAACAAAACAGAGATTAATAGATGAACTATGAAATAAAAGAGAGAAAGGTTAAGAAATACTCATTGATTGATCACAACAAGCAAAAACTCTGAATAATAAATGCTCCAATGCTCCAAATATGATAATAATCTTCAAACTTGAAATAAGACTTGAAAGAATCCAGAACAAGAACCAATAACTCAGCAAAAACTTCACTAACTCTCTAATCAATATGATAAAAGAAGGCTAAAAGTATCATAAAAGCTAGGTAAAAGATGATTAAGGATTGTCTAAAGGCTGATAAAAGATGTCTCCCTGCTAAAATGACTTAAAACAATAAATAGCAACTTAGGTTGTTACTCAAAACACATCACTTAATCTCTACAGACAAATTGTGTCCGCAGGGGACCGTGGAGCGCGATCGGCAAGGTGCGTAAGCAGAAGGAACTCTCTTCTCTTGTATGCTGGCACGGCGCGGTGCACCGTGGGCACGGTCAAGACGATTTAGGGTTGGTGATTCTTCGCTCCTTCGCACTGCCGTGGCTACGGTCATGGGGGACCGTGGCCACGGTCTCTTTTGGCCAACTTCTTCCTTGGGCAGGGCAGTATGCCTACCGTGGCTACGGTCAGGTTGACCGTGACCACGGTCCATCTCGGCTGCAACTCCTCCTTTTGGGCATTTGGTTTCAATCTAACCGTGGGGACGGTCAAGGTGACCGTGGCCACGGTCTATCTCGGCCACTTGGTTACTTCAGGGCGTAGCGCCCGCTACGACAGGCGTGGCGGAGGCTACCCTTTGGCGCTCTTCGCCTCGATAATTGGGTTTCCGCACTTCCCACATACTCGGCCCTTCCGATTCCGCTGTCTTTGACACAACTAGGGCTCGGGGAATCTTGGGGAATCTCGGGATTCCCAAGATTGGTGCAAAAATAGCCCAATTAGCATCGTTTTAAGTAAAACCTTCGAAAACTACAAAAATAAACAAAACGCATTAAAAGTTATTAAAATGAGCTAGGAGACAAGTCAAAAGCCTAAGGATTTAGGTGGTATTTAGACGCGAAAATGGGTCTAAACACCCCTCCCTCCAACACTTAAACTTTTGCTCGTCCCGAGCAAACAAACCAAAAGAAACTAGAAAACAAGAACAAAATAAAAACAACTAACTCACTTTTGCAGGAATCGCGGATGCATTTAGCACATGCATCAAGCCCTTTAAACCCCCCGGTAGCCCGGGTGGACGAGGTAGGTCTCGTGAGGGTTTGTAGCAACTCTACCCACAAAATCCATGAGAAGAAATGGAAGAGAGAAGGGAGTGAAGAGTGAAAAACAAAACAAAGAAAACCCGAGAGAATGAGAAGATATTCAAGCCCCTAACAATGCACCTAGACACCCAACCGGTCTTACCAATAAAAAAGAAGGGGCAAATATAAACAATTAAGGACACTTAAGTTAGATGAATGCCAATCCTAGAGATTTTTAACCCCAAACAGTTTCATGATGAGTGAAGTCCTTGTGCATATGTGCAAGTGGGCCTCCAATTGCACTCTCTAGCCTAGGTCGGTCGATCGAAGAAGTTTTCATGCTCGAGCTCGGGTTTATTTATCAACAACTTTATTAAGTGTCACCCACATCTATTTGTTGTCACCCTTGGCTTTGTGACGGCCGTAGGAAACATAGAAAAGGGCTCCACATTTTTATAGTTTTTAGCGTGTCACCCACATCTATTTGTTGTCGCCCTTGGCTTTGTGACGGCCGTAAGAAACATAGAAAAGGGCTCCACAAGCTTTAAGGATTTCCTTTATTAAACGTCACCCAAAACTATTGGTGTCGCCCTTGGCTTTGTGACGGTCGTAGGAGACATAGAAAAGGTTTAACAGATTTTTATTAGACGTCACCCAAATCTATTGGAGTCGCCCTTGGCTTTGTGACGGCCGTAGGAGACATAGAAATGGGTTTCGCAAATTTTTAATGATTTGCTTATTTATTAAGTGTCACCCAACTCTATTTTTCGTTGCCCTTGGCTTTGTGACGGCCGTAGGAGACATAGAGCAGGGGTTCACTTTCTCAATTAGATTATTAGGCGCGAGCAAGAGCATTAGACTACTAAGACCAACCAACTTTGGCAAAGAAAGGAACAAAAATAGGTGTGTAAATGGTAAGGGCATCACTTTCACATTCAAAAGAGGGGTTTATTAGAGATAATTCATGGGAATCATCCAAACTAAGGCCTATGGTCATTCATGTTGGCCGCTTCTAACCGATTAGTTCGACCAATTAGGTGGCTATTTACACAATTATGGACAAGAACATCTCCTAAAAGAAGAAAAAACACCTTTTTGGGCTTTTCACAACTTTTTCCCATTTTCTCTTTCATTTTTCACCACAGAAATTTTCAAATTTTAGCAAAAACTAGGAAAACAAGGAACAAAAAGACTAGGTGATCTACCCTTGAAGCAGAATATCTCCCCCCCCCCCCCCTCCCACACTTAAAACTCCATAATGTCCTCATTGTGGGAAGGAGTCACATGAAAAGGGTAGAGAACCTACAAAGACACAAACAAAAACAACTAGCAAGTAGAAATGGTGGCGACCCGAGCCCACATGGCTCCAACAGCAATATGTATCCCAACACAGACATTCACAGGGGTTCGCCACCCAAAAGAAAACCAAGCATGCGATGGATCATAGTAGGAATTCACGTAAAAAGAGTAAGTTGGAAAGATATTACCTCAAACTCTTCATAAGCGGTAAAACATCGATCCAGAGTCCTCGTTCGAGTGAATCAAAACAATGTTAGAGCAAAAGACGACTTACAATCGATAGAACTCGCATGCAAGATCAAAAACAAAAGAAAGGAAAAACTAACTTAAAAGACTATCAAAAACAAAACTAATTACAAAATGTACATTGCCAATGACTTACCTTATCCCTGAATCTCACTCATTGAGACGGGAAATAAGGGTGAAACTCCATACATACCAACCGAAATAACTGATTAATTGCGTTCATTACAACAATATTCAAGTACAAACCATCAGTGATCAAAATACAACCGAAACAAGAGTAAACAAACTTCTCGGCTCACAAAAGTAACCATCGAACAACCAAAGGATAACCCGGCAACACATGAAAGACCAATAACACAAGGAAAACCCGAGCATCATATCCAAACAATCCCAAAATCATGCCTAAACATGCCAAATGAAACCGAGAGATCAACACACCAAAACCATCAGACATCGCATCCAAACCCCAAAGAAGCACCCCCCCACACTTATACTTCACGAAATAAAGTAAATAAAGGTGATGATAAAGGTCGGGTGGGGGGTTAAGTGCTTACAAACGGTCCTCAAGCGGACCTCCCGGAGGATGACGGGGTTGGAGTTGCGATTGGATGCTAGCAAGCATCTCTTGTTGGGTCTCGATAAACCCTTGCAAGTTTTCGATCAACGTCTGTTGGTTTTGGATGAGCTCTCGTTGTTCATGAAACTCATCATGAAGCTCCTGGAGTTGCTCGCTGATATGTTCAAGAACGGCGTCCCGCACTTGACTTGGCTCGGCTTCGTCCCCTTGTGCTTGTCCTCCCTCTTCCTCCTCTTCCTCATCCTCTTCTTCCTCTGCCTCTTCTTCTTCGTCACCTTCCTCCTCGGGTTCCTCGGGACCACCCACTGCAAAAACAATCCCCATAAGTTTGGCCACACGACCAATTTCGTTTGTCGGTGACATCTAGACGTTGCACGACATTGTCATCACCGAAATGAACGACGACGCTATAGGGCTCGTTCCCGTGACGGTAGATTGTTCGCGTCTTGTACTTCTCCAAGAATTCCATCTTCCGCAGGCGAACACCATCGATAGGATCGGGGAAAAACCGTGGAGTCCACTTGTTGAGGTAAGACTCGAACCCTTGTTTCCTTACGAGATGGGTGATGATGTGACCCATACCAATGATCATGTTCCGGGTTTCGAGGCTTATTTCTCGGAGACAATGGAGGATGTAGGAGCCGGTGTTGACTCGGCGACCGTTAATGGCATTGTAGAGGACGAAGAGGTCGTCCTTCCGGATGCTTGATCGCCCGACGTCACGGCCAAAAACAGAGTTTGAGATGATGCGGTGGAAGATACGGACGCTGAGGTTACAAAAATCCCGGGCCTTAGAGTTGCTCGGGCAATAGTATTGCACTTTTGGAGTTCAAACCTTGGGATAGCGCCTCCTCCAGCAAGTGAGATCACGCATTGCCTCTTGTTCATTGAAGTTAACAACCTCTCCATAAAATATTCTGTCCTCGGGTAGGCCTAACGAATTGCAAAGATCCTTGAGCGTACATTCGACCTCCTTCTTGGCTACAATGTATGAGAAAGAGGCTTGGGATGTGCCGTCTTCCTTTACAACCAAGGAACTCAGGAACTCGAGCACCGGTGTTTCGATAATCGGCTCATTAATGGTGGCGAAGATCTCCCAGCCCATGGTTTTGATGAAGAAATCCATGCTCGGTTTACAGAATATATCCTTGGCCATCTCCTCATGATAGAGGTCCGGAGCACAAATTTTCCGCTTCTTTAGCCGCTCAAACCTCGCCTTGTGCATATCGTCCCGGAAGGTAACCTTAACCTTCAGGTCGCATTGAATGATGGAAGCCGGTTGACCCTTGTACCGGGTTTTATCGGGCTCAGCAGAGGTTGATGGGATGGGCGTAGGTGCCGGCTCGGTCCGGGCTCGTTTTGCTCGACCAATTGGAGGTAAACTGAGAGGAAAAACAACCACACAACAACGAAACACAAGAACAACACTATCCAAAATTTCGAACAATCACGAATTCACAACTAATCCCAATATTCAGACCAAAAATTCACCAAAACACTCCCAATTTCAAGAATATCCACCAAAATTTCAACCCCAAACTTAACCAAATTCGTTCAACCAAGAACTCACAAGAAATTGCACAATAATCAACCAAAAAGCGAGCAAATTGATTGTTTATACACAAATGAACCAAGGAATACCTGGATTGAAGACTTTGAAGACTTCTCTTGCTATTTTCGAGCCCCACAAGGAACAAAAAACCCAGAAATTTGCTTGAGGAGGGTCGAAAATGGCGGAGAAGCGCAGGCAGTGCACAGCTAGGGCAAAATCGCAGGAGTGTTTGGGGAGAAATGGAAGAGTTTGTGATGGATTTGTCAAAGATTGCAAGGAAATTAGGGTTTTAGGGTTTTAGGAGGGTTTTCGAGTGTGAGAGAATGGAGGGAAATGAAAGAGAAATGAGGGAAAATGAGAATAAAACCCCGATAGAATTCGCAGTTTTCGGCTCACCGTAGCCACGGTCGATTTGACCGTGGGCACGGTGTAGCTTGGGTTGGGGAAAAAGGGGGAAAATTGCAGGGTGGTCACCGTGGCTACGGTAACATTCACCGTGGTCACAGTGATCTTCGGGATGAGATTTTTCCAAGAAATTGTTGCGATGTGACCGTGGCTGCGGTGAAACCCACCGTGGTCACGGTCCACTTCGGCCAAAGAGAAATTGGGAGCACTTTGTGTAATCCGACCATGGCTGCGGTGAAACCCACTGTGGTCACGGTACATTGCGGCCCAGCTCCTGTACCTACAAGGCTCAAAACTTGGAAAAAACACGTTAAGTCTTAAAATCTACCCTCTTATTATCCACTCCTTTGTTTTCCTCACTCAATTTATCATCAAAGGGGAGTTTCCCATCACTCAAAAATCACATTCAAATCCCGACCCTCATAGAATCACTCTTTATTCACTCTCGCTCTCGATTTTTTCTTCGTTTCTTTTCAATCTTTTCTAATTTTCTTCAGTTTTTTTTTCTATTTTCTCTTTCGTTTTTCAAATTTTTCCGTAAACACTAAGGAAAATGAAAATGCTAAAACAAGGGAAATAAAATGGAAGAAAATGAAAGAAAATACTAAAAGAAGGGGAAGTCATACCTCTCCCGAGTGCTTGCTTTTTATAGGTCCTAGCTTGACCTTTCCCCATGCTTTTCAATCCTCAAAATTTTTGAGATACACCACAACTGTCCCCGCATATTTCTCGCCCATGATGTACGGTTTAAGCTTCGATGAGTTTGCTTCAAAACACTGCCCTTGTGCATTCTTCAATCCAACCACTTCCGCGCGAAGAATTTTCACAATTTCGAATAGACCGGACCATCGTGATCTCAATTTCCCGGAGAATAACTTTAACCTCGAGTTGAAGATGAGAACCCTATCGCCTATCACAAAGTCACGCCGGTTCAACCTCTTCTCGTGCCATGCTTTGGTTCTTTCTTTGTAGACCTTGTTGTTCTCATATGCATGATGCCTCAACTCCTCAAGTTCTTCCAGTTAAAATAACTGACTACTTCCGGCCGCCTTAAGATCAAAGTTCAACTTCTTGATTGCCCACATGGTTTTGTGCTCAAGCTCCAGAGAGAAGTGACACGCATTCCCGTAGAAAAGACGGTAACGAGTAGTACCGATCGGAGTCTTGTAGGCGGTGCGGTATGCCTACAACACTTCATCCAACTTTTCTGCCACATCTTTCCTCGAAGAGTTGACGGTCTTATGATTTATGCCGTACTTTGCCAAAAGAGACTCGAACCTCTTCTCTATGAAATGGGAACTGTTATCACTAATGATGACCCTTGGAATGCCGAATCTTGGAAATAGGGTCTTTTTCAAGAATCTCAAAACGGACTTCCCATCGCACCTCACGCATGGTATGGCTTCGACCCACTTTCAGACATTATCCATCGCCACTAGGATGTATTGGAAACCTCTTGATGACGGGAAAGGTCCCATGAAGTCTAACCCCCATACATCGAAGACTTCAACTTCAAGAATATAATTCAACGGTACTTCATTTTTCCGGGAGATGTTTCCGGATCTTTGACATCTATCACATTGCTTGACATGAAAATTGGCGTCACGAAAAAGATTTGGCCACCAATATCCGGCTTGTATAACCCTTGCCACCGTCTTTTAGGAGCCACCGTGACCTCCTACCGGAAACCCGTGACAATGAGTCAAAATAGATTGCACTTCACTCTCGGGAATACATCGCCGGTACATGCCGTCATTGCAAAGCCGGAAAAGGAAGGGATCATCCCAATAATAATGCTTCATGTCATGGAGAAATTTCATCTTTTGGTGATGGTTCAAGTGTTGGGGAATCACTTCGCTTGCCAAATAATTCACAATATCCGCATACCAAGGATGAGAGCTAATCGCCAAAAGTCGCTCGTCCGGGAAAGCATCAACAATCGGTTGGGTGTCCTCCAAGTCGACAAGAATCCTCGAGAGGTGATCGGCCATGACATTCTTCGTGTCCGCCTTGTCACGGATTTCCAAATCGAATTCTTGCATGAGCAAGACCCACTGTATTAGCCTCGGCTTTGTCTCCTTCCTTCCCATCAAGTATTTGATAGCGGCATGATCCGTGTAGACTACTACCTTCGACAGCATAAGGTACTGCTGAAACTTGTTGAGTGCAAAAATGATCGCCAAAAGTTCTTTTTTCGTGGTGGTGTAGCGCATGGCTTGCGTAATAGACAACCCTCGGCTTTTTGTCCACCGTTTGGGTCAAACACGCCCCCACGGCAAAGTCACTGGCGTCGGCCATAATCTCAAATGGTAGTGTCCAGTCCGGAGGTTGAACCACCGGGGCGGAAATCAAAGCCTGCTTCAATCTGTAAAACGACTCAAGACACTCATCAGTAAAAATGAAAGGAGCATCTTTGCATAAGAGGTCGGTTAGAGGTCGAGCGATTTTCGAAAAGTCCTTGACGAACCGGCGATAGAAGCCGGCATGTCCAAGGAAGCTACGCACCCCCTTAACAGAAACTGGGGGTGGTAGGCGCTCTATGACCTCAACCTTCGCCTTATCCACCTCGATGCCCTTTGAAGAGATTAAGTGACCCAAAACAATACCTTGTTCCACCATAAAGTGGCATTTCTCCCAGTTGAGTACTAGATCCACTTCTTCACAACGAGTTAATACTTTTTCCAGGTTTAGCAAACAGTCATCAAAAGAATTACCGTACACAGAAAAGTCATCCATAAAAACCTCCATGCATTTCTCAATGAAATTGCTAAAAATAGCCATCATACAACGTTGAAAAGTCCCAGGGGCATTACATAAACCAAATGGCATGCGACGGTAAGCAAATGTCCCGTATGGGCAAGTGAAGGTGGTTTTTTCTTGGTGTGAGGGATGGATTGGGATTTGAAAGAACCCGGAATACCCATCTAAGAAGCAAAAATGTGAATGACCCGCCAACCGTTCTAGCATCTGGTCAATAAAAGGAAGGGGAAAATTGTCCTTCTTTGTTACTTTGTTAAGCTGACGGTAATCAATGCACATTCTCCAACCAGTCACAGTTCGGGTACTTACTAATTCTTTCTTATCATTTTCAATTAAGGTCATCCCACCCTTTTTTGGCACACACTGAAACGGGCTTACCCATTCGCTATTTGCGATGGGGAAGATGATCCCAACAGCGAGCAACTTCACTACCTCCTTTTTAACCACTTCTTGCATGTTAGGATTTAATCTATGTTGTGGTTGCCTAGTAGGCTTAGCATCTTCTATCAAATCAAATGAATGCATGCAAATGGACGGGGACAAACCTTTCAAGCAAATCAAATGAATGCATGCAAATGGACGGGGACAAATCTCCTATAACCTAATGCACCTCTATGCTTCCTAAGCATATCAAGCAACTTGGACAATTCAAAATCATTCAAGTTTACATTCATAATCACAGGATAAGATTTTTCATCATCCAAGTAAGCATATTAGAGGGAAGGGGGCAAAGGTTTAAGATCTAAAGGAATAGAAGATTGAGCTTGGGAGGAAGAATACCTTTGAAGATCACATCTTGAATCTCCATGCACTCCATAAAAGGCTCATCAATAATAATTTCCTCGTGCATAGGTGAAGAGACAAGAAGGTTGGTGAAGAAAGTGATGTCGGTGCCATCGGTCTCAAATTGAAAGGATTCCAATAGACTCAAGTAGATGGGACTCCTCAATATACTCATCAACGAGAAATTACATCATATCAATCGTGTAGCATGAGTCCCCATATGCAGGACCTTTCAAAGACCCCTCAAGTTGAAAAATAATACTTTCACTCCCGACATTCAATGACATACTTCCATTCTTCACATCTATAATTGCTCCCGCTGTAGCAAGGAACGACCTTCCCAAAATAATGGGGATGTTGTTATCCTCCTCCATCTCCAAGATAACAAAACCACAAGGATCAAGAATCGCCCTACTTGTGCCGGGATATCTTCCAATATCCTCAAGGGTCTTCGTACGGAACGGTCGGCCAATTGAAGGTTAATAGTAGTAGGAGCTAGATCATCAAGGTTCAACTTCTTGCAAATTGAGTGAGGCATGACAGTCACACTTGCTCCTAGATCACATAAGGCACGGCCAATTCTCATATCACCGATGGTGCATGGAATAGAAAAACTCCAAGGGTCGGCTAGTTTCTCCGGTGATTTGTTATCGATGATGGCACAACAATCCGCCGTCAACTGAATGGTAGTTTTCTCTTTGATTCTCCTCTTGCTTGTAAGAAGCTCCTTCAAATGTTTCTTGAAGGATGGGACTTCAGAAATGGCATCAAGGAACGGGATGTTAACTTGAAGCTTCTTAAGCATTTCAATGAACTTCGAAAATTTTGCATCGGACTTTGGTTTTGTCAACCGCTCGGGAAAAGGCACCGGCGGTAGCTTTGGTTTCTCCATGGTTTGGATTGGTTCTTCTTCCGCCATTCTCCCTTTCCCTTTCCTCAATCTCTCCATCTCTTCTCTCTCTTTGCTTGATTCTCCTAGCTCTTCCTCTTGTACTCCACCAACTCCCTCGCCCAAGACTAACTCACTCTCCTTTTCTTCAATCAAATCCTCCTCTTCTTCAACATCCACTACATCACCCTCCTTATCACCCAAGACATCTTCCACTACCATCCTAGGGCCATCGATCTCCTTACCGCTCCTCAATGTGATAGCATTGATGTGCCCCTTAGGATTTCGTTGGGGTTGGCTAGGTAGACCCTTGGAAGAAGATGAAGGTTGAGATTGGAAGTTGGAGACTTGTTGAGCAAGTTGAGCCAATTGGGTCTCAAGCATCCTTTGGCTAGAATTAAGGACCTCATTCTGTTTCAATTGGGCGGCATTGAACATCTCTTGATTCTTGAGACATTTTTGCATGAAGTCCATCTCTTGGCTCATTTGTGGAGGGGGTTGTTGGTAGGATTGAGGAATTTGATGGTAGGCTTGATTTTGGTATGGGGGAGCTTGTTGATGAGGACGGTTTTGATTTTGACGTTGATGATTTTGGGCTTGGTTAGGGTAGGAAAAACCCGGAGGAACATATGATGGGTTTCCTTGAGGGCGAACGGGATCATTGATGCGGTAAGAGAGGTTTTGCCGATATAGAGCATTCGCTTGCTCATTGGATACTAACTCTGTTTGGCACTCGAAATTTGTATGTCCTCCCCCACATACCTCACAACGCAACACCAAGGTGGACGAAGGTGAAGGAATGGAAGATTGAACCTCCATAATCGGCTTGAGTTGTTGGGTTGTCTTCATCTCGGCCATGTCCTGAGAAAGTTGTTGCATTGTCTTTTGCATGTCCTTGATAAGATACCCCAAATTCTCGCCATCAGCACAACTAGTCACCTCCTTTAAATTTCTTCCCCAGTTGCAAGCATTCTCTGCCATTTGAGCTAAAAGAGCATTGCCTTGGTCAGGGGTCTTACTTAGAAAAAGACCGCCCGAGACGTTGTCGATCGATTGCTTCGTATTCATCGAGAGTCCCTCGTAGAAAGTGTGTAGAATAAGAGCGGCCGGGAGATTATGGTGCGGGCATGCTCGTTGAAATCCTTTGTATGTCTCTCAAGCTTTGAACGAAGACTCGCCTGGTTGTTGTCAAAAGTTCATGATCTTCGTTCGTAGGCGAGCGGTCTCCATCGGCGGGAAAAACCTCCTCAAAAATGCTTGACTCAGGACGTCCCAAGTCCAGAAAGTGTTCGGGTTGCAATTATCAAGCCACCCTCGAGCTTTCCCCGCGAGAGAAAATGGGAAGAATTTAAGATGGATGTATTCTTCTAAAACTCCTTCCATTCTGATCATGCCGCATCTCTCCAAGAAGTTGGAAATATGGTTGATGGGGTTCTCCGAGTCAAACCCATGGAACTTAGATTGCTCAATAAGGTGAAGGAAATTCGGCTTGACATTGAAGACAGTCCCGTCGAGGAGATCGGGCAAAACAATAAGAGAGCCTCCCGTACCCATCGAAGGTGATGCGAACGACAGGAGAGTACGAGGTTCTGCCATAGCCTCTTGCTGTTGTTGCTCGAGAAGACGCCGACGGGCGTTTGCGGCGTTGTTGCGTCGTGCAGTCCTTTCGATTTCAGGGTCAAAAGGTACAAGAGGTATTAAGTCTCTCCTGCGCATGCACTAAACAACAAACGTTGTAAGTAGCCCTAAGGGACTCTAGAATCGACTCAGCAAGGTAAAAACATCCTAAACAAACACACGTAGAGAAAGGTAAAACTAGAAGGGGCGCTTGCTCCCCGGCAACGGCACCATTTTGTTGCACACAGGGTTGTTAGACCTCGGTACTATCGTTCTTCCACAGGGAGCTAGGGGCCTTCACAGAAATTACTTAACTCTAGGTAGGGTTTAGGATTAAGAAAAAGGGCGATGGACTTTTGCGATAAAAACAGCACAAAGAAAACACTAAGTTCGGTCAAAAGGTGAGACAATGGGTGTCGGGAGACTTTCGGGATGCAAACGGGGATAAGGAAATGTGTTTCGCAGCAAGAGAGCAACTAGAAGGGGAAATCAAATGGTAACTCCGTTGGAAAATACCCACCGGGCTTCCTTTTTCAAGGATAGTCTGGATTGACTTCCCCAAAGTCCATAGACAGACCCAGGGAGTCGATTAAACGGAATTTCCTAGTTAGTTTCTATTCGGGTTCACGAATTAGAACACTAACTATCCCAATTCCTACCTTCCAATGAGCATTGGATGTATTCGGGTGTTTTCACACCCAATTACATCCCACTTGAGGAAAGGATAGGGTTGGGAAATTGATTTTCTAACTAGTTACTCACTAATATTGCTAACCCAATCCTAATCACCCATTCACACCCTTAATATCTCCCTAACCCATTAGGGCTCTAGCCACTAAACATCCTAACTATCATGATACTATCATCAATAACATTAATCATACTTAAACAAAGATAAACAAGATAGCAACAAACAATCAGCAAAATCAATAAAAGCAACAAAAGCAAAACAAAGATTATTAGATGAACTATGAAATAAAAGAGAGAAAGGTTAAGAAATACTCATTGATTGATGACAAAAAGCAAAAACTCTGAATAATAAATGCTCCAATGCTCTAAATATGATAATAATCTTCACACTTGAAATAAGACTTAAAAGAATCCAGAACAAGAACCAATAACTCAACAAAAACTTCACTAACTCTCTAATCAATGTGATAAAAGAAGGCTAAAAGTATCATAAAAGCTAGGTAAAAGATGATTAAGGAATGTCTAAAGGATGATAAAAGATGTCTCCCTGCTAAAATGACTTAAAACAATAAATAGCAACTTAGGTTGTTACTCAAAACACATCACTTAATCTCTACAGACAAATTGTGTCCGCAGGGGACCGTGGGCACGGTCAAGGTGACCGTGGCAACGATCCTGCGTAAGGCATGAAGGAACTCTCTTCTCTTCGCTGTATCGTGGGCACGGTACCCAGGCACCGTGGGCACGGTCAAGGCGATTTAGGGTTGGCGATTCTTCGCTCCTTCGCACTGCCGTGGCTACGGTCATGGGGGACCGTGGCCATGGTCTCTTTCGGCGAACTTCTTCCTTGGGCAGGGCAGTATGCCTACCGTGGCTAAGGTCATGTTGACCGTGACCACGGTCCATCTCGGCTGCAACTCCTCCTTTTGGGCGTTTGGCTTCAATCTGACCGTGGCTACGATCAAGGTGACCGTGGCCACGATCTATCTCGGCCACTTGGTTACTTCAGCATGAGCGCCCATGAGCTATACTAGCGCTTTCGCGCTGACAGACTTACTTCTTCCGATTCCGCTGCCTTTGACACAACCAGGGCTCGGGGAATCTTAGGAAATCTTGGGATTCCCAAGATTGGTGCAAAAATAGCCGAATTAGCATCGTTTTGAGTAAAACCTTCGGAAACTACAAAAATAAACAAAACACATTAAAAGTTATTAAAACGAGCTACGAGGCAAGTCAAAACCTAAGGATTTAGGCGGTATTTAGACGCGAAAACGGGTCTAAACACTACTAAAGCAGGAAAAAATAATCTAATGTTCTAATCAAGAGAGAAAGACTTCTAGGGAGATGCTAACCTAACAACGAGTTCGATTACTAAAACCTAGCCTGCACAATCATACATTCAAGAATGAATCAAGAATCGATAACCTCTGAATCCTATCGCCCTTTCGATGCTAAATAGAATTATTCTAAACAACCTAATCAACAAATTTCGTGTGCCTTTTAGGTTAAACATAATTGAAGGTCTCAAAAGGTCAGGTTATCTAATGATTCCCTAGTTCACAACTCCTTTTTCAACTTTCGCAATCCTAGGTAGATAGGTTGGTAGTCAGATTACCCTAATTCACCTTTCAGTACTTCTCAGGTTAATCTCAAACTTACAAATATCCAAGGCCTTAAGAATACTCATAAACATGGTAAACACAACCTTCTATTGATTCTAATCAAGAATTCATGCACAAACTAATAAGAATAAATCAAACCACATTGTTTCGGGTTGCAAAACCCTACAATTCAAAGAAACTACTCACTCATATTGAATGAAAACACGACACAAGTTCCAATCATCACAATCGAATCTCAAAACTAAGAAGGAAATCGAAAAGAAAGAATAGAATTGCGAAGAATACAACCCGTCGAGCCTTTCGATCCCGGGGTAGAACCTTCTCCGCGAACGTCGCTCCTTTCCTTTGCGAATCTTGATCTTGGTTTCTCTTGAATCGATTCGGTCTTGCATCTTGATGGTGGGGAAGAGGAGTAGAATGGAAGTATTAGGGCTCTCTTTTCTCTCCTTGACGGCCAAAAAATGAAGGAAAACCGATAGAAAATGACCCCCTTGAAAAACCGTTGCTTCCTTTCCTTTGCGAATCTTGATCTTGGTTTCTCTTGAATCGATTCGGTCTTGAATCTTGATGGTGGGGAAGAGGAGTAGAATGGAAGTATTAGGGCTCTCTTTTCTCTCCTTGACGGCCAAAGAATGAAGGAAAACTGATAGAAAATGACCCCCCTTGAAAAATTGTCGCTTCCTTCCTTTTCTACTCGCGAAAACAACCGCTCTACATAGGCAGTCCGCCTCGGTTCGTACAGCCCGTACATGGACCGTGGTGATCACCACGGGCTGCCTGAGGTTGCCACTGTTTCGTTTCTTTCTTCTTTCCTTCGCAAAAAATGAGTTGGGCACAAGAAGCTGAACCGCCACGGACGTGCCACCACTCGCCGCCTGAGGTTGCCGCGCCGCCGGCCATTCCTTGCTCCTTTCCGTCCCAAATTTGTACCACGGTTTGGGTTTGACACGTAGAGGTCTGTGGTATATTCATTATTGCCTGAAGTTAAGAGAAAGTTGGTGTTTTGGCCTCAAAACCTACAAATTCACATAAAAAACAACACCAAGTGTAGTAGGGAAATTGGAATAAAAATCAAGGTTCACACATAAAACTCTCCCTAATTCACTATTCAAAACCCCTAAAAATATAGTCATGACACGCAGTTATCATTAACCACTTGAGAATCTCTTTTTTCACCACTTCTTTCATTTGGGGATTCAACCTCCTAAGAGGATCCCTATAGGCCGCATTCTCATCTTCTAAAAAGATCCTATGTTGGACAATCGAAGGACTAATCCCCCTAATGTCTCTTAGAGTCCACCCTAAAGCACCCTTGTTTGTCCTAAGGACTTCAATCAGTTGGTTCTCTTGGTCCCCACTTAGGTTAGAGGCAATAATCACAGGATAGGTCTCACTAGGGCCAAGAAATACATACTTCAACTTAGATGGAAGTGGCTTCAATTCAAGAGTTTTGGAGGACGGTGGCTCAGATTCTACTGTTTCAGACACAGTTTGAGAGGCAAACAATGACCCATATAACAAATCACCATCAAATACATCGGAGTCACACAACGAATTGAAGTCATACAATCTGGGTCAATACCTAACTCAGTAAGGTCATCAACACAAGAAACATTAACAAGGTTAGAATGGTCACTATGATCAAAATCACTCACCCAGTTCAAAGCACTACACTCTTGCTCATCAAAGCCTAAGGGAGAATTTTGCAAATCAAAGATGTTCAGTTCCATGGTCAAGTTTCCAAAGGTCAACTTCATCCTACCGTCTTTGCAGTTTATCCAAGCATTTGAGGTGGCAAGGAAAGGTCGGCCTAGGATAACTGGAATCTCATCCCTAACATATTACACTCTAGCGATCTCCAACACTACAAAATCCACCGAAAAAACAAAATTTCCCACCTTAATCAAGTCATCTTCTACCACCCCCTTAGGAACTCTAGTGGACCGGTGAACTAATTACAACACCATCCTAGTGTGTTTCAGCTCACCCTAACCTAGGGTCTCATATACATGCAAGGGCAACAAGTTGACACTAGCTCCTAAATCAAGCAATGCTCTCTCTATTAAGCTCTCTCCTATGGTGATGGAAATGATAGGACATCCAGGGTCTTTATACTTCACGGGAACTTGGTTTGAAAGAATTGAGCTCACATTTGAGGCCAAGAAGGCCTTCTTAGGTACTTGGGTAGCTCTATTGGTGGTGCAAAGTTCTTTGAGAAATCTAGCATAAGATGAGCACTGTTAAATGGCATCTAACAAGGAGATATTAACCTTGACCTGCGAAAAAAGTTCCCCTAATCTTATCCAAGAATTTCTTGTCCTTATTCCCCTTCAACCTTTGAGGAAAAGGTGGGGGAGGCTTGTAATCCACATGTGGTGGTGGACTAGTCATGGAGGTCTCTCTAGGCAAGGTCTTGGTTTTGGGAGGCGCAACTATGATAGTTGGCCTCTCCTCCTCATAGGGTTCATCCTCTACAAATACCAACTCATCAATAGGCTCATCACACATATATTGTTTACCACACACATCAGAAGGTGGGTTTTGAACCCTATTGTCTACTTCCTTTCAAAATCGAAGGGTAACACTACTAGAAAACATGGAAAATCTAGACACTTTGTTATAGACCCTTTTATAAAACGTCGAGGTTAAATTTGGTGATAGATGAAAATTTAGACGCTTTTTGAAGTCAAAGAAACAAAATAAAGGCGGAAGACGGAAAAAAGCGTCGAGGTTTTATTTTACTCAGCCCGCCATTCATGTTAATTTTTTCAACAAGCCCGCTTGTAATTTCAAGGGGCGGGAATTGAAAATTTCATACAGGCCTTCAGCGCTCTTATTGGGCCTTGAACAAAACTCTAATCGGATGACTCTCACCTCTCTCATCCGCACAACGCTCGCGCCTCTTCTCCCTCTCCAAGCTTTGATGTCGACGTCGCTCTCCCTCTCCAAGCTGGGCACATCTCCGGCCATCTCCAAGCTGCTGAGTCGCACGTAGTCGATCTAGATCTCTTCGTCGCACAAAGATCTCCCTCCCGAATACATCTCCAGTCCCACCTCCTCCATCGGTTCTCCAACCCATCTACAGTCGCACCTCCAAGTTGTCGATCTCTAACCCGGCCACTATCCTGTCGTTCGGTGAGTTTCCCATTATTCCATTTCTTGTAGATGGTAAAACCCTAAAACCCTAACCCTAACTCTAATTTACGTCGTTGCTGTTCTGCCTTTCTCTTCCTCTCTCCATAAAACTCTCACTCGGCCTTCTCCTTCTACTCAAATTGAAGGTCGTTCGGGGTTGTTCACTCTCTGTTCATTTCGTATGCAGGTCGTTCGGGGTTGTTCATCGCACACAGAGATTGCATTTATAGTACTGTATGTTTTTGATGATTTGGGATTGATTTGGCTGAAATTTGGGTTAGTTTCTGTTCTCTATCTCCTCTTGTTGATTTGTATGTATAAATACTATAATCCAAATTGAATCAACAATAATAAGATGCAACCCTAATTTGTTGGTGTTATCTGTAGGAAATGATTTACATTCTAAACTCCATGTCTAATATTGATATTGAAATCAGGTTTTTATTTTCCAGTTTTGCAAATTAAATTGAATTGGTATTTTATATTGTAGTTTTAATTTACATATTAAAATTAAGATTTTATTGATGTGACTTGTGTGTTAGTAGTGAGAATTTAGGATTTTTGTGTTTAGTTTGAATTAAGACTCTTGCATGTCAATAAAAATTATATGGCCAAGAGTTAAAAAAAAAAGTAATGTGATTTAGCTTGTTTGAATCAATTTAAGTTGGCTCCGTCCTCATCATTCCTGAAGTTTAATTGAATGAAGTCACCTCATCATTTGGGTACTACAAGAATGTCGGAGAACATTATGGAGATCACATGTCTCACTTGGAGTTCATTGCATCCTCTGTAGTACCTTCATCTTATTCACTTTGTTTCGCATGAAATTTGTACATGGTTTCTAAATTGTGTCTTCCGCATGAAATTTGTACATGGTTTCAAAATTTTTGTAGGTATACGCAGCCACCAAAGTCCAAGCGTCTGCCATCATTTGCTTCAGTTCTTCTGGAAGAGCAGCATGGTACAAAACTGATCTCTCTTCTTTTGCCCTTGAAATCTCCAAATGTCTAAATTTTCATCACTCCCATTTTTGAATGTGGGAAATTTTCATTTTTTGAATTTTTTTATGTTGCCGATTTGTCTTTCAGTCCATGTGAATTTTTGCTTAGTATTCTGTAACATTTGAGGGGCAGTCATTCTGACTAGGAAATGGAGACATGGGTGGGTATGTATTTTGATTTGGAAGGGATTGTCTTGAATTATTGGTATTATAGTGCGTCTTGATCCAATTAGACCAAGTTTAGTATTATAGTGCGTCCTGATCCTTATAATTATATTGTAGTTGACTTCTATTAAGAAAATCCAATAGTTGTAATACTTACCTTTATAGTAAAAAATATAGTTGTGTTTAAACAATCTTTATGGCTCTCATGTTGAAGTAGAAAACAAAATTTTATTTCATTTGAAAATTGATTCATTATTAATTGATGTGCCTTATTTTATTTATATGAATGGATTTTCTACTTTTACGTTCTTTATATTGATGGAGCAAGGTTTACCACCATTGTTTAGCTCATTGATTTCCAACATTATATATGAATCCATACATTTATGAGCAAGTCTATGAGATTTCGAAACTGTAGCTGTTGATCACATCTACAGAAAATTATAACTTGGGCACTTTGGCTATGGCTAGGGACACTATGCTTGATGGGCTCTCATGAAACTTTATTCTTTTCAGCAACTCAGGCGATGGAGTTAAGCCTGATTCCTCAGCAAGTGTGTATAATTGCTTCAGTATGGACAATTATGCAACTATTACTCAAATGTATAGTAGAAGATATGGTATTTTATTTCATACTATGGATTCTAGCAGAAATTGTAATTGTTGCATGTATCATTCCTGAAGGTTAGTAATCTCTATATAAGACATGATAGAATTAATGAATGATGCAACATCTGTTACTACAGACCAGCTATATGATCATAAATGTACTCTTAAGATTTGACAAGCCTTGCTGAGTGAGAGCGGATTATATGTTCACATTGGCTCTTTAGTGTATTAGTTGGAAATAAATTGTATTAGAAATATCAATTGGGAACATGTTAGGAAGAATTTGGATTTGGTGTATGAATTGATAAGTATAGCAAATCTGTTCTTACTGCTAGCCTTCTCTTTAGAAATATCTTTGCACTTCAATTAGTTTCATGGATGGTTTTTAGGTTAATACTTAATATTATTTTACTTTAAATTCGATTTCATTTTGTGCAAAAGTTATGCTATATTTGCAAGTTTTTTACGAGTAATCTATCTATATGTGTGTGTATTTGCATTTACATTTTAAGTATTATAGTCTATGTGTGTATGAGTTTTCCATCTGACTTTATTTTTCAAAATGGTTTTGGCAGTTATTGGACTTACCCCTTAGTAGTTATTGATGGTGTAGAGGATGGAAACGGTAGAGGAAGACAGGTAAATCACTGACAATTATACATGTGTTCCGGTTGAGTTCAGTGGATGGTTTTGTCTGTAGTATATATAGTTTTTGCCCCTTAGTAGTTAGTTCATATACATAGAATCAAAAGATTCAAAACTGACACAAGTTTCTTTACTGATTACATTAATTGCATCGTACCAAAAGTAACAATAGATTCTTACGTATGACTTTCAACTTATTTATGCATATATTGCGTTATTGGTGCATTTTTCTTGCTTTAGTTGCTTAATGGAAACAAGATGCATAAGATTACATTGCATCACTCAAGTGCAGGCTTTTCAGCTACATTTTTCTTTTATTATTAATTTACGTAGTTCAGCTCATTATTTTCGCCATGGTCTATCTTTTGGGGAGGATGCAAGGATGTTCATGTGATGGACCTAGCAAGGGAAGCTAGGCACATTCTTACCGATGAGCTCAGGGGTTCATGACAACGACTCAACATGTGACCGCTCTGAGGTTGATTAAAGCAAAGCTGGTCATCTTCATTATCTCCTCTCGTGTTGGATTCTAACAGTTGCGAAATTGCGATTTGGAAAGTGCTTTAATCAAAAGTTGAAGCCTTTTTTCTCAAAAAAAAAAGAAGGTCAGCAGTTTTATTGTGATCAATATAAACAGGTCAATTCATATGCTCTTAGGGTGAACGGTGTTTTTATGAGTTACTTATAGGTAATTATTATGCTTTTACATAAATTTAACTATGTACCCCAGTTATTTTTGAAATCCTTCATAGTCATAGTCATCGGCATCGATCAGGATATCGTTTGATAAACCCCTTTATATGCTAGGAACATTAAGAATGCAAAGAAGTCCTCACCTTGCATTACTTTCCATTCTGGAGATGGAATAGTACCTTATGAACTTGCTTGGCAGACTAGGGTTCTGCAAAAAAATACTCAATAAAACAAGTTAGAAGATTTTAGTTTGGATTATTAGAATTAATTGGAGTTAAGGGTTAATTTATGGTCATTTTTATTTTTATTTATTGTTTTTTTAATATGTGCTATATGCTATTTTAGACTGTTGATTTTGATCATATTTTCTTAATTATCTTTTTCTAGGTTAGTGAATCAAGTTGGAAGAATTATCATGAGAAATCTTCTACTGCAAGGATTTGTCTTGAACATAATAGATCGTTGTATATAGATTAAAGTTTTGCAACCACCTACATGGAAATGTTGTATATGTATTGTAGGTTTGCTTAAGTGTATAGATGAAGTCTGCCAGACCCAGTCATTGCTAGATATGTACATTGAGAAAACTTTCAATGCAATATTTTTATTTTTTTTTATAAGAAATAAGGATTCTCAATGCTTTCTAGCGTCAGTATCATTGCCTGAATTCCTTTTTTTTTTTCCGCTAAAATCACTATTGACACTGAAAAGCGTCGAGATTTTATGTATGTTGACTATAAAAAGCGTCGAGAATTTCTTTGATTTTGACGCAAAACAGCGTCGAGAAATCTTGACGAAAAAAAGCGTCGAAAAATCTGGACCCTCAAAATCTCGACGCTTTCAGAAAGCGTCGACCACTTTTTTTGACAAAAAATAGGGGAAAAAGCATCTAGATTTACCAGATTTACCATAATCACAACATTAAGGCCTCTAATTTGGCTAGGGTCACAAGACAACGAGCCGGAGGCTTGCCCATTGGGGTTTGCCTCGGGTTGTCTAGGGAAGGTACCTCTATCCCTGTTGGCCATCATCAACTGAGACAAGTTTTCATTAAACTTCTTCATCATTTTCTTTGACATTTTCTCTACTTCACTCTTAATAGAATCCTTAATTGAATCCTGGACATTCTTTAAACCACTCTCCAACTCCCTAATCTTCTTATCATGCCTATTCTCAATCATATACCCCGGTGGAGGTCGGGTCTGGATAATTTGGGGTTGGATAGGTTAGATGGGTGGCCCTCTTGGTGCTTGATAAGCTACCTGGGGTGGTGGTCTAGGTTGGGGTTGAGGTTGAGGATGAGAAGGTGGGTTTCCTTGGAAACCTCCTCCTTGATGAAGCGGCGGTCTCAACACATTTTGGTTATCCGGCCCATAAAAAAGAAGAGAGTGCTTACGCATCCTTGAGTTTTGGTAATACTGATAATGGTCGAGCCGGTAATTGTGGTACATCACATTCACATTCTCCGTGCTAGAAGACATATGTTGCATGAAAAGAGGATAAGTAGCATACACATGATCAACACCTTGACACCATGCACACGACAATTGAGATTGGGGGGTGGGGGAAACAGGTTGTTCCCAAGAGTTCACTTGCGCACAGGTTTGGGACTTAGAAGCTGCTAGTTGTTGCTGAGCTGGGGTCTTAATCATGTTCTCTAAAGATGCAAACCTAGCATCATAACCCGTGTTTTCACTAACCGCATGCACTCCCCCTTTCGCATTAGACAACTGGGCACCTATAGACTCATCCCTAGTGGTACCCCACTGCATAGCCTCATAGCCCTTTCTGAAACTGCCGATGTAGACACTGAAATTTGTACCGGTATAATCCCAACTCATAAAAAATATGCAGGACAGATGGGCCAAGTGAAACGGGTCATTGGGCCCAAAAGATCAATGGACCGAGCCCAAGAGAAATAAAACAGGCCGCAAACAATTATTAAAACCCACTGGGGTTTTAATTTCTATTTGCGGGCCCATGCAGAAGCAAGCCCAGAAGTGTTCCCCGACCCAGGAGTCTTAAAACCCGCCTAAGCTTTGAAGAGAGGAGCGGAGCGACGTCGTTTAGCGCCACATCATTGATCCGCGTGCTAATAATACCAAAGGCCGCCTAGGTTTTGAGGATTCTGGCGCCAAAAAATACAATCTGCATGCATGCAATCCCATGATCATAGCCCCACGTGTTTGACCCCCCTAGACCACCCAAAACCCGCCTAGATTTTGGTCTCTGATGACGTGATTTGTGGGGTATGTCCCCCACCATTTCCCTCCAAAACTCACACTCCCTCACGTATAAATACTCCCTCCATTCCACCTTCATTTCACCAACAACCATCATCTAATACACTTACTCTCACCTTCATCTCACCAACTCTCACCATCAACAACTATTCACTACTATCATCCACTTACTATACTCTCATTTTCACCATATTATACTTCCACTCTCTCAAATTCTCCTCATTAATCTATTCTCCTATTATCTCCACATTCTACTTCCATCATCCACTTCTCTCACAAAATCACCTTCCTACACCACATCCATATTATACTTCTTTTCATCTCCCATCATATTCTCTTTCTCAAATCATATTCTTCACCTGCATACAACCATCCACATACCACTTTTTTCTACACCACCCACATCATCTCATCCGGGTTTCAAGTCAAGGGGCAACTCAAGGGATCAAATCCGTCATCGCTATATCTTAAGCAAGGTTCGATTCTTTTATTTAAATTATTGTGTTTAATCATGTAATTCTTTATTTAATTCCGTGCTTGTACATATTTTGTAAAATAAAAACCGCATTGTTTTATATTGCATGATTTGAATAATAATTCCGCGAAATTAATAAAACTTCTCCCCGCTCTCTTTCTTTTCAATGTTGATTTTAGTAGAGTCTGTTTCATAACAGGCGGATTCGAGAGTTCTTATAACTCTCGAATTCGTAACCTTACCCCCGAATCTAGAAATCGGGTTCGTAGATCGGAGTCTTTCTTTTTCTTGTTTTATGGTTTGTCTATTTTCTTAAATCGGCTGGCGACTCTTTTACATTTTATAAATTCGTTTAATTATTTAAAGTGTTTGGTTTTTGCATAAAAATAAATTAAAAAATGATTTCATTCACATCCACCACCAATTCAAAGCTAGGCCCAAGAGGAATAGACTAGAAATCGATAAAACCTAGGCGGGTTTTATCAATTTCAACCCATCCCTCTCTGGGCCGAGGAGGAAGAGGAGTCAGCTCAGGGTCCATTAAAGCCCAGGCAGGTTTTAATGGTCTGGTGGCCCACTTCTTCCTTCCCGAGCCTGAATTGGATGTTTTGGATTGGGATTGAATTATTATTAATTATTTTGTGCAATTTCGAATAATTTAAATAATAAAAAAAACGGGTTTGTACATAAATAAAGTTTCATCACCCCGAAAATAAATTTCGAAAAATTAAAATATCCTTATTTAAGGATTAAGAAACCTTGGTCGCCTCCCGATCATAAATGTAGCGCATCACGAGAAAAAAAAGGTTCCACCCCTTTTTTCCGGGGTCCTACAGATTGGCGACTCCACTGGGGACTTAAACTTTAAAAAGAGGGTAAAACTTGAAAAAATCAAATTGATTTGAAAGTGTAAAAGGGAGAAGTTAATTTATTTCGCGACTTTATTATTCTTTTAGGCATCCCTTGCATACCAGGCCACTAATCGGGTCTTTTGACACGTTAGTAGAAAGGCGACGGTTTAGGATACACATGATTTCCCTTGAGAGCGGGAGGCCACTACTATGGGGATGAACTCTACATCTCTAAGCATTTGGTCGCTCCTCTCCCAGTGTCACACTCCGAGAGCTTCCTTGAAGTTCTTTGAGAAATACCCCAACTGCTTACCTTATGGTATGAAGAACCGGGGCGAAGGCATGCGGTAGGCTATATACCCAACCATAAAAGTCCATGAATTTAGAGCCTTGGTTTAGGGTGCCCTTTTCATGTGTATGCTATGTGCTATGTGTATCCCTCCCCCTTTTCTTGTCTTTTTGTAAAGAGTCGACCCTAGTTTTGAGGTTTTGTTTTAGTCCATATAAAATTTATTGGGTTGAGAAAAGGATTATTTATTAATTAATATAATAAACTCAAAGGCATTTTGGTTAGTCCATACAAAGTTAATGGATAACATCTCAGACTGCATAATAGTCACTAGGTTTGAGTAAATTAATTAATAAATCCATCACATTTATGGCCAGCCCGTTGATTAGGCCCAACCATATTAGATTTGTCAATTAAAAGCCCATAAATTGATTATGACTCGCTTATTGTTGACTTTATCTAGTCCTTTACAATATCCATTTTTCTCCGAGTTAAAAAAAGAGTATAAAAAGGAAAAGGTAAAAAAAAAGTGGGTTGTCGGTCTTGTCGAGCATTATTCTAGTCTGCATAATAGCCAATATGGTTTGAGTTGTCTGAGTTGTTGGGCCAAGTTACGGATTCTCCTTAAAACGGTCGGCCTGTGGATTAGGGCCCATCCGAACTGAGAAACACTAACTAAAGCCTGTCAACTTATGACCCGCTCGCTACATTGACTTTATCCGGCCCTTTATAGTGTTCTGTTTTTAGGTCCATATAGAGTTAGGTCATGCACTCTCAAAAAGTGGGTGAGTCCTTTGTGTCAGCACATATGTGTCGAGTTGGTTAGGATCATATAGGTCATCTAGATCATACATGCATCGGGTAGAACGTGTCGGAGTATGTCATCGAGTGTCTTAACTTTGAATTTCCATGCAGGCATCATTGGTGATCGACTCTGAGCCCGCATTCGAGATCCACGAACCGATCGTTTGATTCCAAGCCCTTGCTACGATCCGTCTGCAACTAGTGACTGCATCATGTCTGGAGAGCAATTCCAAGAGATCCCTGTCCAGAGCACTGAAGCCAACATCACAAAGCATTTGGATGACCTTTACATCAAAATGCAAGGCCTGGTATTTGTCAATACCTTAGAACAAGAGCAGAAGATGGGTAAAAGACTGAATGATCAACAACAGATGATGGACGGTATGCTACCAGCCATCACTAAAATCAATACCAAACTAGGGTTGAATGTTGAGGAAGACGATGAAGAAATGCAGGGATATGAGTCCGAACCTGAAATCATCAAGATATCCTCGGATTCTGGAGGAATTGGGATATCCAAGACAAAGGTCGCTACTCCTGAGGCATCTAAATTCATAATGGACCCTGCTGTTAAGGCGCTCGAACAGAAATTAGAAAGCCTTACCAAAGCAATGAGCACTGTATCAGCCTTCGCTGACAAGTACCTGGAAGTGCCATTGCCTGGTCAGCCGATTCTGAAGGTAGCTGATAAAGTAGAAACACCAAACATCAGGTTCAAACCCTCTGCGAACCCAATTCATCACATCGAAGAGTTCATGAGGCTAGCACCATTAAACCAAATTGATGTCGGTTTATACTCTACCGTTTTCCCATCCACTCTAGATGGCGAAGCCAAGGTGTGGTATCACGCTTTACCACCCCAAACGAAGGCCGATTGGAAAGAATTGTTCAAAGCCTTCATTAATCACTACAATCGCATCCAGAGGAAGCAGGCTACAATGGATGACTTGACCACCATGAAGCAACGAGATGACGAATCCTTCTTGGATTACTTTGAGCGATTGCATACCAAGTTGTCTCACATCAATGAGACAATTCCTGTCCACCTATAGCTGTCCACATTCAAGCAAGGGCTAAAAGGCAGCTTATCCAAGCACTTTGGATACCACGTCATCAAAGACTTTGACTACTTGAAGGACATCTGTGTCCAACTAGAGGCGATGCATAATGATAAGACCACTTCGCCTAGATGGAAAGGGTCTAGTTCCAATAGGAGGGCTACTAGTACGCCTAGCCACCCTCCTAAGGTTATGATAACTAACTCTATCCAGCGCAAGGGGCCTATCATACCAAAATATGAGACTTACACACCACTGGATGTCTCTAACTCACAGGCCCTTGATCGGTTAGTCAAGAAAGGTTTTTTGGTCCTACGTTTACCACGAGAAGAGTCAGCAACAAGAGGAAAAAACTTGGATCAATTCTGCCGCTACCATCGTTGCCGAGGACATGATAATGAGAAATGCTGGTCTCTCAAGAACAAGATAGAAGACATGATAAGGGATGGGACGCTACCTATGCCAAAAGCTGCCCAGAAGCCTAACAATCAAAACAATCCGATGCCTGAGCATACCAATGCTATCCTTCATAAAGTTTGTAGCTCCGATCCTTCCACTTTGATTGTTGAAACGGGTCAACCTGTCCCCGAGGTATTTGGCTTTCATGAAGACCTATCCATTCATGGTATTTGGGATAGTGATGACGATGAGCAACATGAGTACTCCAAGATGGAATGGATGGAGACGGATGAGCCAACATCAGATGATGTAGCATTTCTCACTCGATTAGGTCGCCATAACAACAGGAACGCCACCACCCCAGTGGCTATTTCTGATCCTACACCAATGGCTACCAACGACAGTCATGTTCCGCCTAAAGATTCCTTCCTTACACAACTCAAGAAGACCAGAGCTGACGTTACTATCTGGCAGTTGATTTGCACCTCACAAGCACATAGACAAAAGATGATGGATGCTCTCACTGCATTAACAGTACCTCCCACGACGACTCCTGAATCTCTAGTTGCTTATGTGACGACCGAGCAAGAGGCTATCACCTTTGGGATTGAAGATCTGCCTCAGGGAGAGGCATCCCGCAACAAAGCACTCTACCTTACAGTGCAATGTTCCAACAAGACTATCCCACTAATTTTAGTCGACAATGGTTCAACTGTGAATGTGTGCCCTTGGAGGACGGCACAAAAATTGGGAGTTCAACAACAACACTTGGCTCAAAATGGTGTACAGTTTAGGGCTTATGATAATTCTCCTCGAAAGTCGGTTGGATCCATAATATTGCCCATTACTACAAGCAAAATCACTCGGAATGTGGAGTTCGTAGTGCTAGACATTCCGGCCTCCTTCAATCTGTTACTAGGGAGGCCATGGCTTCATGAGTGCAATGCTATAGCATCTATCTTACACCAAAAGGTCAAGATGTTGGTCCAAGGTCAAGTTATCACCATCTCGGAGAATCCATCAATGCTGTCTTCACTCCCAAGCAAGCAACCCTTGAAGTACAACACAGTTCTATGGACAAAGAACTTCACAACTTTGAACTTGTGGCGACTTTGAGCCAGGATGAAGCCTCCTTTGACTTTGATAACTACTCAAATCCCAAAGTGTATGCTATACTCAAGAGATAAGGACACTTCCCTGGGATGCCGCTAGGAAAGAACCCGAAAAACAAGATTCCTCCTGTGTTTAAGACATTTAAGTAGAAGGGAAGGTTCGGTTTATGGTAAAAGGCAACTGAGAAGGAAGTTAGGATCACCTAGATAGCCATAGCTGAGCAGAAAAGGATGGACAATTCACCTACCTTGTTCCGAATGAAGCCCTATCCACTCACTCTGAATGGACAGTTTGTTAGGGAGGGTGATGATTTCCCTTACTATGGGTTCCCGGAACCATACTACCGGAAGAACAAAGGAGTTCAAGTTGTTGGGTTAGAAGTTTTCAATGACTGTACCATTAATATGGTGTTTAGACCCAATTTTGTGTCTAAATACAGCCTAAATCCATACGCTTTTGACTTGTTTCGTGGTTTATTTTTATAACTTTTAATACGTTTTTGGTTATTTTGTAGGTTTTGGAGTTTTTACTCAAAACGTAGCAAAACAGGTCATTTTAGAGCATTTTTCGGTGATTTCCCGAGCCGAGCCGGACCGAAAGCCGAGGCGGAGTTGTCCCAGGACCACTTTCCCTACCTTTGGTGTCAACTAGTGAAGTAACACCCGTTACGACCCTCGAAACGGGCGTTACATGCTTCGGAAAGAAGCAAGAAACAAAGGGAAGGAAAGCACAGCGTAGCCCCCGCCACGATTGGCGTAGCACCCGCTACGCCCAGAACACATTTGGGGTCGAGCTGGACCGTACCGACGGTCCTGATGACCGCAGCCACGGTGGGCATATGTAGAGGGTGAAGTGACCGAGCAAGACCATACCCACGGTCTCGATAGACCGTACCCATGGTGCTGCGAAGGAAAAAAATCTCCTGGGATTCTTCGCTCGTCGCGCCCGCGAGCCCCCTGTTGCTGCGCGTTTTGTCGGCTTTGTGCGCTGCGTTTTGGGCAGTTTTAATCCCATGTATAAATAGACCGTTTCATATTGATAGGTTCGAAAGAAACCCGTTTCATGGGGACGATACTGCTGAAAGTCCCATTGTTCATATTGATAGGTTCGAAGACCGGATTAGCTTTATACACATTCCAAGGATATCATCAGAATATTTGAAGTTGAAATTCTTTCCTCTCACTCTTGTGGGGAAAGCAAAGATATGGCTACAAACATGTCCAGCTGGTTTTTATTCATCATGGGAGGCACTCAAAGGAGATTTTCTTCACCATTTCTTTCCGGCGGAGGAGACACACTGACTTCGAGCAGAAATTTTGAGTTTCAAGCAAGGGCCGGGAGAGAGTCTTTTTGACGCTTGGGGAAGATTTAAGAGTCTTCAATGAAAGTGTCCTCATCATAATTTACCGGATTGGATGTTGCTTCAATACTTTTCATGGGCTCCGTGGTCCTCTTAGAGAATCTATTGATAATGCGTCCGGAGGGATGTTCCTAAGGAAGACTGCGGAGGAAGCTAATATTTTTATTCATGAGCTATCTCAGAATGCGCCTAGTTGGGGAGGCGGTCAAAATTTAGGAAATGGGGATGATTCTGTGGAACACAACCCCATTATCAAGCTTCTAATGGCTACCATCCTTGATTTGCAAAAGAAGATGGTGAATGATGAAGTTTCCAACCAGTTGAACTTAGCCCGAGGTATGCAAACCTTTGCATCCACACCTATTCCCATGGTGCATATTTGTAAGTTGTGTTTTGGTCCACATCTCGAGCATCAATGTGTGGAGTATTGTCAAGTAGAACATGTGAATGTCGTTTATTTCAACCAACTTTATTCCCATTCTTATGAGGATTATGATCCTGGTTATACTACATTTGCCAATCCCGTGTTTGATCTTGTTTCTCAATTTTATGACCATCATGCACATTTTCAAAAAGAGTTTTCACATCAACCCACCTCACAACCCCAATTTTCTCAACCACCCCAACATTCTATGATTGAAAAGTTGTTGCAACAAATTGTGGCTAATCAAGAAAGTGAGGGTGCTCGCCTTAGAGACCTTGAAACCCAAATGACCCAAGTTGCTCAACAAGTATACTTTTCTCAACACATTCAACCTCAACCTATCTAAGGGGAGCAAGTTAAAGCCATTACCCTAAGGAGTGGAAGAAAAATTGAAGAACCTGTGGTAATGGAGGAGAATGTGGAGGAGGAGAGACCTTTGGGAGAGAATGAGGGAGTTGAAGTGGATAACAATGAAGAGGAGGACTCAGAAGTTGAGCAGGCTAGGATTGAAGAAAAGGAGAATGATGTTGTGGTTAATGAGGCCGAGGATGAAGAAAAAGAGAAGTTGGAAGAGAGGGTAGAGACTGAGAAAAGACGAGAGAAAGGAAAGGAAGTCTTGAGGGAGGATATTCATGTAAACCCATTGGAGAAACCCGTTTCATATAGACCTCCAGTACCTTTTCCCAGAAGATTGGTTCAACAGAAGAATGATGATAAATTCTCTAAGTTTATTTTGATGATGAAGAAGCTCCAAGTTAATATACCATTTCTAGATGCCATGTCGGAGGTCCCTTCATTCAAGAAACATCTCAAGGACCTTTTGAAAAACAAGAGAAGAATCATGGAGTCTCGACCGTTCATCTCACGGTTAGTTGCAACGCCATTATGGGAAGCAAGTGTCCCGAGAAACTAGCCGATCCCGGTAGTTTCTCTATTCCTTGCTTAATTGGTGATATGAATATTGATAACGCATTGTGTGACTTGGGGGCAAGTGTGAGTGTCCTGCCACATTCTATATGTAAGAAGTTGAACCTTGATGACTTGACCCCTACAACTATTAACTTGCAACTTGCAGACCGAAGTGTTAGGAGGCCTTTGGGAATATTAGAAGACATCCCGGTTCAAGTGGGAAGTTTCCTTATCCCTTGTGACTTCGTTATTTTGGAGATGGATGAAGATTGGAGAAATCCTATTATTCTTGGTCGACCCTTTTTGGCTACCGCAGGAGCTACCATAGATGTGAAAAGAGGTCGTTTGTCTCTTCATGTGGGTAGAGATCGTATTGATTTTGACATTGACCCTTCAAGAATGAAATCCCATAATGAATCTCCTTTCAAGGCCAATGCGGTGGCAGGCATCTTGGATGAACCCAAAAGGAGTCTTATTTTCTAGAAGTTGAGCCCGATGATTGGGGAGAAATCAAATATCTAAGGGCTTCGCATCCAAATCTAAGAGAATTTGAGGACATTTACCATGATCATCCTCTAAAAATCATTCCATGGAGGACGGAGATTTCTTTGAATGAAACCTATCTTGAGTGCAACAAAGTCAATGCGATGAATTTCAAAGGTCCTAGGCCCAGTAAACCACCAAACGCCAAGTTGAAGTTACTTTCCACTTCTATATCCTCATGGCCTACTAAGTTCTTGAGGAAGCGAACCTCGTTTATTCTCAAAGCTAGGAAGTGTTGGAAGAGAAGAAGGAAGTGTCGGTGGAGGAAGCCAAGGAAAATTCTACCCGGATATCCTAGGCGGATGATTAGACCACCGGAAGAGTGTCCCATGACATTCATGAACGTCTTTGAGAATCATGGGAAAAAGAGGAAGAAGAATTGGTGGAAAAGGTTGATGATGTTTTTGGTTTGTGTCTCGAGGATTCCAAGAATCAAGTAAGTATTTAGGTCAAGCTAGGGACCTAAAACAAGCGCTTTATGGGAGGCACCCCATAAATTTTGAGCTTCTTATTTCAAATTTTTTAGTTTTTTTGCATTTTTCTAATTTTATTTCTTTTTCTTCTCTTTAATTTTTCTTTTTAGCTTTCTTTAGGTTTTTCTATTTTTTCTAGTCTTTTTAGTTTTTCTTTATTTCTTTCTCTTGTAATTGAGGTATTAGTTCTAGGTTTAAAAGAAAAATTTTGAGAAAAAATAACAAAAAAAGAGAAAAAAAATGATGAGAAAAATAGAAAAAGTTGGAGTTGAAAATTAAAAAAAAAAAATTTGAAGTTGGAATGAAGGAAGAATGTGTGAGTGAGAGAAGTTTTGAAAATTTATGAGTATGGAGGGAGTTTGAGAGTTGGAAAATTTTAGATTGAATGTAGGAAAGTGTGAAAAATTGAGTGTTGAAGTAAGATAATTTTTTAGGAGTTGGATTTTATTTGGGAAGTGTTGGAATTTTTGTTGGCATTCTCAGCAAGGGTAGCAGGCGCTACCTTAGTCGTAGCACCCGCTACACCAAGTGACAGCAATAGCAGCATCACGTCCCGAAGCTCACACCAGCTGCGGTAGAAAGCACCGTGCCTACGGTCACACGAGCAACGCCCAACGCTCAGAAGCGTCGCGCCCGTGACAATGTCTGTCGCGCCCGCGACCTGACACTGTCAGCGTTTTATTTTTGCCCTAAAAACCCGAATTTCTCTCACTTTTCCCATTTCCTTTCTCACTCACTCGACTCTCACCCTCTCTTCAGCCCTAAGTGACCGCGACTACGCTCTCACCCACACCAAACCTTCCCTCTCAACTCTAAATTCGTCTCACCTTTCCCTCCTAATTCGAATTCTAAACCCTAAATGCTTCTCTCTGCTGTGAAAATTTGCTGCTGGGGGTATGATTTCTGTCCAGATCTAGTCTAAGTGTGCGGCATTGTTTGAGTACACATTCTACACAACTAAGTGAGGTATTTTTAATGTAAATTGGGCGAAATCCTTTCCTTCTCAGCTGCATTGGTTAGCTGTTCATTCATGGTGAGTTAGGGATTGGTTCTGTCAATTTTCTACACATAGTTCTGCCTCATTGTATGCTGAATTCAATTGGATTGTTCTTGCTCAGTGTTGTGTCTGTTTAGTTTCTATTTTTCATCTGTTGAAACGCACGCACACTAGTAGCATTGTGAGTTCTTGTTGATTTACAAACACACCCACGCAGTGAAGTGTTTTTGGTGTAATGTTTTGGTATTCTTTGTGTACATGATGTGTTAACTCATTAGTGTTTAGTGTGATTAATTGTTGCAATTCATTTGTCAAAGCACAGGTATGCTAGTTGCACTAAGAGTTTGTCGATTTTCACACACACCTACACTATGAGTAGGCTGCCTGCGCGCTATTCTTTCATTCTGTTTTAGTGTGCTGTGTATTTTGGCTCATTTTGTCAAGGAAGAACCGTTCCTCCCTGCTGAATCCATGTTCAAGTGCTCCGATCAGAGGCAATCTCTAGTGAATTTTTGTGCATAAGCTTTTCAAACTCACGTGTTTGTTGCTTGTATCGATTGTTTTTGGTTTACCTTTGAATTTAGGCACTGTTATTTGCAAAATTCTTGCCAAGTCTTGCTTTTGTTCATCATGAGTGGAAGGAGCAAGCGTTCACGAGTCGAGGAAACTCCATCATTGCAACCGGGACCATCCTCATTCACAAAGGATCGTTACCGAGCGCAAACAGCCACACTAATTCGGTGTGAACCAGATGCAGATGTGACTTTCTGGGATGAAGAACATAAACGACGGTATGAAGCGCTACAAGCATGGAAGATATGTGCACCGGATATTTATGATGCGACAACAATTGAAGCCATCCATTGCAAGTCGAGCTTCGATTATCTCATTGGTGTTCTTGGTTGGGGGGTATTCATCATGATTGACGAATCGACTGTGGACCAACCCATCCTCCAATTTTTAAGCTCCTTGAAGGTTCACGATGATGGCAAGAAGAATGCGCATTTTGAATACCGGGTTGCCAACAAAGACAACACATACACCTTGAAGCGTTTTTGCCAACGGTTGGGGTTGCCCGAAGATGAGAGACTTTATGAGCGATGCGTGAATTTTGATGAGCAAAAGGCAATGATGGACCTAACTTGTTGGAGGAGGATGAATCTTGGCATAAGAGGCGAATATCCACCGTATCATTAGGGCTTTTTTGTTTTTGGACCCCCAACTTTGGGGGTATTTATTTTCTGGACCCCCATATTTCAAAGTTTAAATTTTGGACCCTATACTTTGTGGACCAAAAAAATGTGGCCCAAAGTTATGTTTGCTTCCGGAGATGACCTAATTATTGGGTAAACTTCCCGATATGGCCTTTTATCATTTTTTCCTTCTTTCGACTGTTGTTTTGAAATTGACCAGACTTTGATAGCTAAGGGTGTCTAAAATTCATGGGTAAAAAATAGTAGGGTAAAAGTTAAATTTTGGTAACTTTTGGTTACTTTTGATAACTTCTTTGGCAAATTATGCTCATATGGGGGTTGGAAATTGTGCAAGAAGAGGAAGAAGAAGTTGTGGTTATAAAATTTTTGAAAGAAAAAAAACCAATAATGGCTTTGAAATATGAGGGTCCATTTGTTGCCGGAGAAAAAGTATAAGGTCCATATTAAGGTCCATATTGTTGTCGGAGACAAAGTATAGGGTCCAAAATATAAACTTTGAAATATGGGGGTCCAGAAAATAAATACCCCCAAATTCGGGGTCCAAAAAGCAAAAAACTCGTATCATTGCCCCCGCAACTCTAAGGGGCGTGATTTTTGCAATCCAGTTGTTCAAATCTTCCATAGAGTCGTGACTAGTTCAGTGTTTGGGAGAGATGACGGACGCCCCAAGGTGCGGAAGGACGACCTTTTTGTGATCTACAACGCCATAAGGGGTTAAAGGGTCAACACCGGATCTTGTATTCTGCACTGTTTACGGGAGATTAGCATGGAACCCCGACCCACTACTATTGGGATGGGGCACATTATTTGCCACTTCCTAGTTCAAGAGGGTTTTGGGAAATATTTGAAGAAGTGGACTCCACACTATTTTCCGGATCCTATCGACAGGGTGCGGTTGTAGAAAATGAATATCCTCGCCAAACACCCAACTGCCATGATCTATTACCATGGACACGACAACAACACGCAGATTCTCTTGGATCCGGAACATGCCGAGCAATGGTTGGATATCACTAAGAAACACAACTGGTCTTGTGGTCAGGTTCCTAGTGATCGCAAGGTTGGTGGTCCGGATGTGTCCAATGGTGAGGAAGAAGGGGAGGATAATGAAGAAGAAGGGGAAGAAGAAGAAAATGAGGAGGAAGAAAAGGAGTATGACGGCCATGGTGAAGCTAGCGGAAGTGGAAGTCATCCATGGGAAGCTTCATTTGAGCATCTCAACTCTCAATTTGAACAATTGAGAGTTGACCTTCGCGAGCAACGAACGATACTCCAGCGTTAAAACAACTTGTTGGAGACCCAACAAGATTTGATACGTGCCCAATAGTCTACACTTCAAAGGCACGAGGGGTACTTTCAACAACAAAACCAGTATTGGCGTGACTGGGGGTATTATCACTACTCCATTGCAAGCAATCCCCCGGCACAACCAGAGTACACCACCAGAGCAATAATTTGTAAGTGTCCCCACTCCCACTTTACTCTTTTCATTGTTTTTATTACACTGTTAGTGTTAGATAAGTGTGGGGGGGTGCTTTATGGGAAAGTTAGGGAAGTGTGTCGGTTAGTTGGTTTTGTTGAGTTCGTTGTCCCCATGGTTAGAGTTGTCTCACATTCATTGCTTCATCATCGGTTAGGCCAATTATGAGAGTTGTTTCACCCTCAATTCCCGCCTCAAACTAGTGAGATTCGGGGTTGAGGTTAGCTAGTGTCAATGTATATATTGTGAATAGTTTGTCTTTTCTTTAGTTCTCTAGTTAGTGTCTTGTTTTTATTTCTGTTTTGTTCTTTTTCTTTTATGCATGCGAACATTCACACTTATTATGTTTTTCTTGTTTATTCCTAACCCAAGTGTGATGTTTTCCCTGGATCGCGGATTAGGTTCGTTCTTTTATTGAAGACCTCGAGGTAACCTCTTTCCGCACTCTTTGATTACGTGTATACATTGATCCATGCTGCATGCTTGATTTTTCTTTTGGGTGGCGAACCCCTTTGAGTGTCTGTGTTGAGAATATTTTGCTGTTAGAGCCGTGTGGGCTCGGGTCGCCACCACTTTTACTTGCTAGTTGCTTTTGTTTGTTTGTTTTTGTAGGTTCTCTACCCTTTTTCTTGTGACACCTTCCCACAATGAGGACATTGTGGCGTTTTAAGTGTGGGGGCAGGGGGGGAGGGGGAGATATTCTGTTTCAAGGGTAGATCACCTAGATTTCTGGTTTTTGTTTTCCAAGGATTCTGCATAAAATTTGAAAAATTTTCATGTGAAAAAGGAGAAAAAAGGGAGTGAAAGCCTTAAAAGTTTTTCTTTTAGTTTTGTTTTCGCTTTTTGTTTTGCTTTGTTTCTTGGATCTTGTTGTCGAAATTGAGAAGCCGTTCTTAATCTTCTTTAAAAGTAACCGGTCTGAGCATTTTCGACCATGTCTCGGGTACTAGTCATGACTTACCTTCTTAGACTCCCTTCATTGAGTGTCTAGTGAGACCCCCAATTCCTTTCACGTTCCGATTGGAACCGGGAGATTCTAGGGGTTTGTGTCCGAGCTTGCTTGTTTCTTTTTCCTGTTTAGCAAAAGCAAAAGCAAAGTTCAAAAAGAAAGAAAAATAATTCAAAAGCTACAATAACCAGATTAAGTGGGGCGTGTCGCTGAATGACATTAACCACCATACACTTAGCCAACCTACACGGGCCCGGTATCAGTGGTACGGCACGGATACCCCTTAACCCTTCTCCTGCATCGCTTTGCGACGCAGAGGCGAATGGAAAAGACTGTGTTGGCAGGGTAAACCCCATATTTGGGCCGTCCAATTCCCGAAAGTAAGGCTAATACCGACCTTTAAAAAGAAAAAAAAAGAGAAAAAGAAAAAGCGATTTCGTTGGTAAAACCAACCAAAAAGAAAAGAAAAGTTTGTGTTTCTAAAAGCGTGGGGCCTATCCTTGCATGACCTATGGCCCTCACCAAGCCAAGGGCGACCAAATGCGAGGAAGGGCAACTCCTTTCTTTCCTTGTTCGTTTCGTTGTTTTTGAGCTCGGGCATGAGTCTATGGAGTCTTTTGGTTTCGGTTAGAACCCACTTGCACATTGCACATGGGGTTTTGCTTGGCATAAGGTGTAGGGGGTTGAAAATTGATAAGTGCATTATTTGCACTTATTTTTGGGTATTTTAGAAGCATAATCATGGTAATTTTTGGCTAAAAAAGGGTTTAATCTTTCCTATTTCTCTATTTACGCTTGGTCTTTACGTTTTTGGCGTTGATTTTTAGGTTTAGGGCCAAAAAGGTGATTTTTGGAGCAAATTTTGTCAGACCAAGGGTACCACAGGCATCAACTACTGTTGATAAGACCGTGGTAAAAATTTCAGCCAGAAACGAGCAGGGAATTGCGAGACAGCACCAACCACGGGCTGCCCGTGGTGACAACCATGGACCGTGGTTGATGCTGTTTTCTCGCGCTGGCGGTTATTCTCACGGAATAAACTGAGGGAAAAGCTGGGACGGCAGTTTATCAGTGATTCTGGGCAGAAAAGAGAGAGATTAGAGAGGAATTCTTCACCAAAAACACCTCCATTCTTGAAGAATCAATTCGAAGACATTGAAGATTTGGAATTCAAGAAGAAGCACGCAACACTCTTGTGAAGTTCTTGAGAGAATCCTACGAACTTCTCCTTAGTGTTTGCTTTACTCTTCTCACTTTCTCTTCCTTAATTCTAGAATTGATTATATGTTTAGAACGTATTTCTTGTTTTCAATGAATACTTGTGAGTAGATTTCGTTCTTTCTAGGGTTTTATGAACCATCAATATGGAGTTTGATTAGAATTGTTTTAGTTTGTACTTGAATGCTCAATTGAATCAATAGAAGGTTGCGTTTTTCTTGCTTACGAATGTTCTTAAGGCCTTGGATGTTTGTAATTCAGAAATTAGCCTAAGAAGTATTGAAAGGTGAATTAGGGGAATTTGACCACCAACCCTTCTACCTAGGCCTACGAAAGTTGAAAAAGGAGTAGTAGACTAGGGAGTCATTAGATACCCCGACCTTACTTAGACCTTCAATTCTGTTTAACCTAAAAAGTAGACGAAAGTTGTTGATTAGGTTAGTCAGAATAATTCTATTTAGCATCGAAAGGGCGATAGAATTTGGAGGTTATCGATTCTTGATTCGTTTGAGTTACTTTCTTGTGCATGCTTTAATCTGGCTTTCAGACCCTGTTGTTAGGTGAGTAAAACCCTAGAAGTCTTCCTCCATCGAATTACCTCGAGTTAATCCTTTCTTGTCCACTTTAGTTCTAGTTAGTTCATTAGAAATCATTGGAAAAATCATCCACCCGATTGGCTTAGCAATCAAGTAGAGGGATAGTTCACTGAGTTACTAGACCAAGTCCCTGTGGGATCGACCTTGACATTGCTACAATAGTACCCGTGCGCTTGCGGCCCTTTAAGTTTTTGGCGCCGTTGCCGGGGACTTTGTCCCTAGTAGCCATTAAGCGAAGACTCTTAGATTGACTAGGCTGTTTTTTTTAATTTTATTATCTTTCTTTTTCTTTCTTTTTCTTGTGACTGATTGTGTTTCATTTCTTGTTTTTGCGAGGTACTTCGGTGTATGCAAAAGATTTCGAAGTTTGAGTTCGATCCCGAGATTGAACGTACTCTCCATTCACGCTTGAAGAGACTGCGACTAGAGGTAGCTAGCAAGAAGCAAGAAGAGACATTTGCACCACAATAAAAAATGGCCGGTGGAGAAGCACAGCCGAAGACATTGCAACAATACATGGCCCCAAACGTCACAGATCCTCCCACGGCCATCAACCCTCCCAACATCACCAACACTAACTTTGAGCTGAAGAACTCCTTGATTAATCTGGTCAAGGCTTCGCCATTTCGTGGTCTCCCTAGTGAGGACCCCAACCGACACCTTCGTATCGTCCGCCAGGCGTGTGATACGTTCAAGGCGAACGGGGCTTCACCGGATGCAATCAAGCTGCGGTTGTTTCCATTTTCCTTGGAGGATCGAGCATGGGAGTGGCTAGACTCTCTTCCGCCGAACTCCATCACCACTTTCGAATAGATGGCGAGCGCATTCCTTAACAAATATTTCCCGCCAAGTAAGCTGACAAGCCTTCGCAACCAAATATCCACCTTTGTTCAAGAGCTGGATGAGAACCTGTACGAGGCTTGGGAACGGTTCAAGGATCTACTTCGCCGGTGTCCACATCATGGTCTTGAGCCATGGGTGCCCATCCATGCCTTCTACAATGGAGTGGATGATCAGTTGAGGGCGATGATTCTCGCAGCAGCTGGGGGGAACATCATGAGCAAGGGAGTTGATGAGCTCCACACTCTAATTGAGCAAATGGCGTCCAACATTCATCAATGGTCCAAGCCTCGTTCTTCTCGAACGGGAGGTAAGTATGATGTTGATGCCATTTCAGTTTTAACTGCTAAAATAGATACTGTGACTCAGAAGATAGACCGTTTGCATGTAAACCCCAATCCTCCCCTACCGTGTGCTTCTTGTAATTCATTTGAGCATGAGACCTTGTTTTGTCCTGTTGGGTTAGCTACTCCCAAGACCTCAGACCAGACCAATTATATTGGAAACCCAAGACAGAACTTTGACCCATACTCTAATGTTTACAACCCTGGATTGAGATATCATCCTAATTTTTCCTATCGGAATAACAATCCCACGGGACAGCACCAACAACAACAGACCCAAAGACCACCCGGTTTCCAAAGACAACAAGCCCAAGCCCAAGCCCAACCCCAACCCCAACCTCGACAAACCCAAGAGGTTGACTGGAGGGCATTGGTGGAACGTATGGTTGTGTCTCAAAACCAGCAAGAAGAGACTATCAAGCTTTTAGTTGATAGAGTTGACCAGTTGGCCACCCACAACAAAATGCTTGAATCTCAGATTGCTAGTCAGGCTAGTACTTCCACCACTCCTCCAGGAAAGCTATCTAGCCAACCTGTTGCGAACCCAAAGGACCAATGCAATGCCATAACCTTAAGAAGCGGGACGCAATTGGCGGGGCCTAGGGTTGTGTGTGATGAGCATATTGTTGTTAATTTGCATGATGATGATGTTGCTGAGAATGTAGTTGAAGTTGAGAATGTTGTGAATGATGTGAAGGCTAAAAGTGATAAGCAATTCGGGAAGTTCTTGGAGGTCCTCAAGAAACTTCATATTAACATTCCTTTCACCGATGCCCTATCTCAAATGCCTTCCTACGCTAAATTTTTGAAGGAAATCTTGACAAACAAGAGGAAGTTGGAAGAGCATGAGACAGTGGCATTGACGGAACAGTGTAGTGCCGTGCTCCAAAATAAGCTTCCCCCGAAGCTTAAGGATCCCGGTAGCTTCACCATTCCTTGTGAAGTTGGAAAGATTTCCATAGACCGTGCATTATGTGATCCTGGTTCTAGTATGAGTCTTATGCCCCTCTCTTTGTCCCAAAAGCTTGGTATGGGTGAACTAAAGCCCACTACCATTTCCCTCCAGTTGGCCGACCGATCGGTCAAGTTTCCCATAGGAATTTTAGAGGATGTCCCCATTAAGTTGGGTAGCTTCTTTGTTCCTGTTGACTTTGTTATCCTAAAGATGGAGGAAGACACCCGTACTCCTATTATTCTTGGTAGACCTTTCATGGCCACAGCTGGGTGTTGCATTGATGTGAAGAATGGTAGGATGTCCTTTAGTATAGGAGGGGAGAAAGTCGAGTTTAATTTGTTTGAAGCTGCTAAATTCCTTGCATTTTCTGATGATTGCTTTAGAGTGGATATCATTGATTCCATTCTTAGGGAAGATAGCACTAACATTCGTTCTCACGATCCTCTTGAGCTTTGTTTGTTGTCTAACAGTAAAACCCAGGATCACGATCCCGAGGTTGCCCATTGTGAGAAGCTCTTACAGGCATCCCCAGAGGTTCCACCAACGCTGGAAACGGTGGAGGTACTAGAGGTTGAAAGCAATAACAAGTAAGCTTCAAGCGAGAAGGAAGCTCCAAAGGTAGAACTGAAACCTCTCCCTTCTTCCCTCAGGTATGAATTTCTTGGCCCCAATTCCTCTTATCCTGTGATTGTGAATGCAAACTTGAATGATGCTGAGATTGATTCATTGTTGAGAGTCCTTAGGTCGCATCGTAAGGCCATTGGCTATACCATAGATGACCTTAAAGGAATTAGTCCCTCGTTTTGCATGCATAGGATTTTGATGGAAGATGATTATAAACCCACCATTCAAATTCAAAGAAGGTTAAACCCTAACATGAAAGAGGTGGTGAAAAAAGAGGTCTTGAAATTACTTGATGTTAGGATTATCTACCCTATTTCTGATAGTGAGTGGGTAAGTCCGGTGCATGTTGTGCCTAAGAAACGGGGGGATGACTGTGGTGAAAAATGACAACAATGAGTTAATTCCTACCAGGACTGTTACGGGGTGGAGGATGTGTATTGAATACCGCAAGTTGAATGATGCCACCCGTAAAGACCATTTCCCTCTTCCTTTCATTGACCAAATGCTTGAAAGATTGGCGAATAATTCATTCTTTTGCTATCTAGATGGGTATTATGGGGTGTTCCCAATCCCTATCCACCCTAGTGATCAGCAAAAGACCACCTTTACATGTCCTTACGGTACATTTGCCTATAAGAGAATGCCATTTGGGTTGTGTAATGCACCCGCTACTTTTCAGCGCTGCATGATGGTTATTTTCTCTGATTTTATTGAGGACATTATGGAGGTGTTTATGGATGATTTTTCAGTCTATGGCAATTCTTTCGATCATTGTTTGAGAAATCTTGCTAAAGTGTTGTCTCGATGTGAAGAAGTGAATTTGGTTTTGAATTGGGAGAAGTGTCATTTCATGGTACAAGAGGGTGTTGTCCTTGGTCATGTTGTGTCAAGCAAAGGCATTGAGGTTGACAAAGCAAAGGGTGAGGTGGTTGAAAGATTACCACCTCTAACTTCTGTTAAGGGTGTTAGGAGTTTTCTTGGACACGTTGGTTTCTACCGACGGTTCATAAAAGATTTTTCAAAAATTGCTAGACCTCTCACCCGATTGCTTGTCAAGGATGTGCCTTTTATATTTGATGATGTTTGCTTGAGTGCTTTCAACAGGTTGAAAGAAGCTTTGATCACTGTGCCTATTATGCAAGCCCCGGATTGGAGTTTGCCGTTTGAAGTGATGTGTGATGCGAGTGATTACGCATTGGGGCAAAGAAGAGATGGCAAGCCTGTCGCCATCTACTATGCGAGCCGAACTCTAGATGAGGCTCAAGTCAACTACGCCACCACGGAGAAGAAGTTCTTGGCGGTCGTTTTCGCCTTAGAGAAGTTTCGACCATACTTGATCAACTCCAAGGTGATTGTGTTCACCGATCATGCCGCCATTCGACACCTCATGAAGAAGTCGGACTCTAAACCTCGGCTTATTCGCTGGGTGTTGTTACTCCAAGAGTTCGATTTGGAAATTCGGGACAAGCCCGGATTGCAGAACGTGGTGGCCGATCATCTCTCTCGATTGGAGGAAGTTCCGAAAGAGACGCTTCCTATTGATGATTCCTTCCCGGAAGAGAAGCTCATGGCCGTGTGTACCCCATTCATTCCATGGTATCCCGACTACGTCAATTATCTTGTGTGTGGAGTGTTGCCACCGGACATGTCATATCAACAAAGAAGAGGTTCCTATTCGAGGTGAAGAGCTTTGTTTGAGAGGAACCACTTCTTTTCAAGCTATGTGCCGATGGGGTCTACCGGAGATGCATTCCGGAGGAAGAAGTTCAAGGGGTGCTACATCATTGCCATTCCACTACCTACGGTGGACATTTCGGCCCCGATAAGACTGCTTCCAAGGTCTTGTAAGCCGGCTTCTATTGGCCGACCCTCACCAAGGATGCAAGGGAGTATGTTTTAGCATGTGATCGTTGCAACGGATGGGTAACATTTCTAAGAGGCACGAGATGCCCCAAAGCGGAATTCTTGAGGTTGAGCTCTTCGACGTGTGGGGAATAGACTTTATGGGTCCTTTCCCTCCATCTCACAAGAACCTCTACATCCTTGTTGCTGTGGATTAGGTATCCAAATGGGTGGAGGCGATTGCATCTCCGACCAATGACTCGAGGGTCGTCATCAAATTCCTCAAGAAGAACATTTTCGCTCGATTTGGTACTCCTAGAGCCTTATTGAGCGATAATGGTATCCATTTTCGTAACCGGCCGCTAGAAACTCTCCTGAAGAAGTACGGGGTGTTCCATAGGGTGGCAACACCGTACCATCGTCAAACAAGCGGGCAAGTAGAGCTTTCGAATAGGGAGTTCAAGCGCATCCTCGAGAAGACGGTTGACCGATCTCGAAAGGATTGGTCATTGAAGCTTGACGACGCCTTGTGGGCGTACCGCACGACGTTCAAAACTCCCCTTGGCACCACTCCATTCCGGTTGGTGTATGGGAAGCAGTGTCATTTGCCCGTGGAGTTGGAACATCGGGCATTTTGGGCTGTCCGTACTCTGAATTTTGATGCAAAGGCAACCGGTGAGAAGTGAATGCTTCAATTACAAGAATTAGAGGAATTGAGGTTGCAAGCTTATGAGAGTTCGAGGATTTACAAGGAAAGGACCAAAAGTGGCATGACAAATTCATCTTGCCAAAGAGGTTCAAGGAAGGTGACATGGTCCTTTTGTTCAATTCAAGGTTGAGATTATTCCCAGGAAAGCTGAAATCCCGGGGGTCCGGGCCATTCCAAGTTATGAAAGCATATCCTCATGGAGCTGTGGAAGTTTGGAGTGAGTCTACTGGCACATTCAAGGTCAACGGGCAGCGACTTAAGCCCTACATCACGGGCCAAATTGAGGAGAAGGCCGCATGTTATGTCCTCGCCGATCCCGTATGACTTAAGGTATGTATCGTCTAGCTTAAGACGTTAAATTAGCGCTTCTTGGCAGGCAACCCAAGCTTTTTAATTACTTCTCTTTCCCTTTCATTCTTTTTGTCTTTTATAGGAGTTTATTTTTCTTTCCTTTTCTTTTTCTTTCCCCTTTCCTAGTTTTCTTATTTTCCTTGGTTCATTTCATTTTCGTTTTGTTTCTTTCCTTTTATTTTTCTCTTGTTTTAACCGTGTTCTCTTTTGTATAGTGTGAATTTTTGTGAGTATCTGTGAGTAAAAAAAAAAGAGAGAGAGTTTGAGGGAGTGTAAGAGTGGAGTTTGAGCAAGGAAATTAGCATGGAGGAGTTGGTTTCTAGGGTGTCTTTTGATGGTTTAATGATTGAAAGGCGCTTGAGTTAGAAAGGCTTAAGAAAAAAATGAGAGTTTGAGGGAGTTGTGGGAGAAAAGAACGGTAAAATCATGAGTGAAAAAAGATAGAAGTAAAGGGGTGTGGAAGGCGTTTCAAGAACTAGTTCAAAATAAGGTTCCAGGGCCAACCATGGGCTGCCCGTGGTGGAAGCCACGGACCGTGGTAGCCTGGACTTCATTCGTTGAAGAGAATTCAATTTCCAGCTCCGACCACGGGCTGCCCGTGGCGACGACCTCGGACCGTGGTGGCTGGAAATTTTGCTTTAAAAAAAAAAATTTCAAAATTCCCAGAACCAGCGCCAACCACGGGCTGCCCGAGGTTTTCACCTCGGTCCGTGGTGGCTGGAAAATCTTCTAAAAGTTTTTCCTGCGTGCCCCGAGCGAACCAGCGCCAACCACGGGCTGCCCGTGGTGGCAGCCACGGACCGTGGCGGCTGGGTTCGCGCAGAATAGGCCTGTTTTTTCCACCTTTTCTCACTCAATTTCTTCATTCTTCCTTCTTCCCTCACCTCTATTCGAGCCCTAACCCTAAAACCCACCTCCATTCTCATTCTTTCTCACCATCCCCATTCTAATCCTCCTCTTCTTTCTTCTTCACAAACCCTAAACTCTTTCTTCCTTCTTCCTTCACCCATCTTCACCCCTCACAGATTCAACCCACCTTTCACCCAACACTCACCAAACCCTAACCACCAGTCCGAACTAACGACCTCCACAACCCCATTCACCCACCACATCCACCCTCCAACTTTTCGAGCACCACCCCAGTTCGAACCCAACGCACACCATTCTCATTACCCTTCAGTTCCATTTTCAATTTCACCCTTCACTTCCATTTTTCCAAATATCACCATTGTTGGAGCTTTGAGTTTTGATGGCACCCAAAAAGAGAAGAACTGATGCTGCTGGGTCCTCCAACGCACCAAATCCGAGGAAGCTTCATGCTCAACGAGCCGCAAACCGCGCTGCTCTGGAGCAAGGTAATTATCCTATCCCTTTTCATTTCAATAGCCCAATGCATACTGCCAATTACTTGCCTTTGAGAACCCGGGGTTTTTTTTGCTACTCAATATGTTGATGTTTCTTTGTTGCAAGCCATGGGTGCTTTGGATGACATTATGTTGTTGTTTGCTAGAGGGGGGATGGGCGATTACCTAACTATCAAAGAACCTTCCTATTCGGACTTGACTTTGGAGTTTTTGAGTACCCTCTACACTGAGGTTCAAAATGGGCGTAATTGCGAAGAGGGGGTCATTAGGTTCCGTTTGCGTGACCAAGATTATCAATTGAATTTGAGTACCTTCAATAGCATGTTCCACCTCCCCCGTCCCCTTGATGCTAGCGAGCATTGTGTGCCTCCGAGGTATGACCCGGATTCTTTCTGGGAAATGATCTCCGGGGAGTCACATTTTGACTCTAGTAGGTCAAAGGCGACTAAAATCAAGAACCCCGTGATTAGATTAGCTCAATGCATCTTCGCGATGAGCTTTTCACGAGAGACGATAGCATGAATGTGCCTCAGGTGGCGGAGTTGTTTTTCATGAAGAACATGTATGAGGGTAGGCAGATGGACCCTGGCTCTTTCTTAATTACACATCTTCAAGAGATAGCTAATAGGAAAAAGGGTAAGATTACCTGCGGGGGGATTGTTACTAGGATTGCAAAATCTCTAGGGGTCATACCGAATGAGGAGTTTAGGATCCCCGGGTCTGAGAGGCTTGACCACCATGCTCTTTATTGTTTCTAGGGGTGGTAGCATTTACTGGAGGTACCCTAATCGGCAGCTCATGCAGTTGCCCAATGTTGCCCGAACGACTATCCAAAACCGGGCAAACTTCTCCTTCCTACCGGGAGGGAATGGAGATCCAGCTCCCCTAGACCTTATTGTGTATGATCCTGAGTCCGACCATGATGAACCCCAATCCCCTCAGTCACCTGGCCCTTTCTCCTCCCACGCTTTCAACATGGATGACTTTTCTACTGCACTTCGCGAGATCCGCGACGAGCAAACCTCCCTTAGGGAGTATGTCCGATCGGAGCACACTGAGCTTCGGGACATGATTGCGTCGCAAAATCAACATTTGACTAATATGAGCGAGTATTTATCCGCGATGCGTGGTTGGTATGAGAGCCATGGAGCTCAGATCCCTTACCCTTACCCTCCGCCCCCCGCCCCCCTGATGCGTAATGTTTGTTCATTGGCTTTTCCTACCCCCCCTATGATTGTTTTCTTCTGTTTAGCATTGAGGACAATGCTGTATCCTAGCATGGAGGGGTTGGTTAGTTGCGTGTGATTTGGTTATCTTGATTGATTTGGTTGCCATGTTTCGATGATTGGTGATAGTTTTTGGGAGAATGATTTGTGTATATACATTTGTACATATCTTTGCATCATGCATATAGTTTGCATAACATATAGTGGTGTTTCATTAGTCTAGGTGTGTCCTTTCTTTCCTTTATTTTTCTTGTTTTTCTTCATAGGTAATCATTTAAGCATGTAGGTTGCATTTAGTTTAGTTGCATTTAGTTCGTCCAGTTAGATTAGAAAGAAAAAAAAGAAAAAAAAGAAAAAAATCAAAGAAAAGCCAAAAACATTTAGAAAAAAAAAAATGCAAAAAGAAATATTTTTTAGAATAGCTTTAGGATAAGGTTAGGTAAGTCTCCGGTGGTGATTGTAAGCTAGGTAGTATTTCTTGTAGCTTTGTTTGGCCTTTGCGTAGCCCGTTAGTGATTCAAAGATTTGAAAATGAATTTCGAAAACATCTTGATTTGGGATAACATCTTGATAGTGAAGATTTATTGCCCTTCTTGACTCTTTGATGTGAGCTTAGCATTTGTATGTGTATGTTCTTTGATTGGTTGTTGAGCACAAACCTGTGAGACCACTAAGCCAAAAATGACTAATCATTTTCATTAGTCTCATATTTCCATGTGACTCAACCTTGGTTGCGATCTCTAGAACTTGTTTTTCATCTCTTTGAAACTGCATTTTGCATCATGCATTGACAACATGATTGAGGCATTCATTCGCACTTATTGTAGCTACATAGCCAAATAACCACCCTATTCATGTAATTCTCCGCCTTTAACCCTTCTTTAGCCTTTGAGGACTCCGTTTTCTTGGAATAAACCGAAATTATAGCCTTAGCCAATTCATATCTACCTACCTTAAGCTATTGCTTGGAGTATATTGAGTGTGGTTGATGGGGGGTTGCTTGTGAATACTCCCGCAAAACAATTTGTTGGGAAAGTCATGAATAGGAAGTGATGAGGTTTTTCTCACTTATGTAGTATCATTGTAGTGATTATGTAGTAAGGCCCGCCAAGTTTTGTACTTGATTTTTCATATAATTCGCACTTGCCAATCACTTGCTTCCAAAAAGAAGAGAGAAAACAATCCAATAGCAAATAAAAAAAATGAAAAAAAAACAAAAGGAAAAAAAAGTAAAAAAAGGGAGCACAAGTGTGATGGCAAGTGAGGAGTCTAGTAAAGAGGCGGTTTCTAATAAATGTTTCAGGCTTGTTATGATTGTTTATGGGCGAGTAAGGTTTAATGACATTGAGTGAGGTTGGAAAAGTATAACTCCAAGCTTGGCTTCCAGCTCCACTTATCCAAATATTTTCCGTCCCTTACCCCTAACCTTAGCCCCGTTACAACCCTTTCAAAGACCTCTTGATTGTCATCAGCATCTTGCATATAGCGGTAGAGAATCGAGATGATCATCAAGCGTATGGTAGATTGTCTCCTAGGCTAGAGTATTGAGAGAACCGAACATTGAACTCATTTTGAAAACCCATGAGAGGAGTGTTTCCACATCCCCAAAAGTGAGGATTGCTCTCAACCGTTTTAGTTTCATACTCACACATATGTTCTCTCACTGATTCGGTGACGGAAGGGTGACTAATTTGATCTTGATGGTGTGATTCCCCTAAATCCTTTTCGAAAATCTCCCACTATCTTGTGCTAAAATGTTTTAATCGCTTTTGGGTTGTGTTTTGGTTGGACCAAGTTGCTTGAGAGTTCTGCTATGGCTTACCTGAGGGGGCTTGTACATAGGATGTTCGAGTCCCTCTTTTCTTTTTCTCCTTTTGAGTCCGTTTTTCCTATTTTTGAGTCTAGTACTTACATAGGGACAAGCAAGGTTTTAGCATGGAGGGGTTGATAAGTGCATTATTTGCACTTATTTTTGGGTATTTTAGAAGCATAATCATGGTAATTTTTGGCTAAAACAGTGTTTAATCTTCCTCATTTCTCTATTTACGCTTGGTCTTTGCGTTTTTGGCGTTGATTTTTCAGGTTTAGGGCCAAAAAGGTGATTTTTGGAGCAAATTTAGTAAGGCCAAGGGTACCACGGGCATCAACTACTGTTGATAAGACCGTGGTAAAAATTTCAGCCAGAAACGAGCAAGGAATTGCGAGACAGCGCCAACCACGGGCTGCCCGTGGTTGATGCTGTTTTCTCGCGCTGGCGGTTATTCTCACGGAATAAACTGGGGAAAAGCTGGGACGGCAGTTTATCAGTGATTCTGGGCAAAAAAGAGAGAGATTAGAGAGGAATTCTTCACCTAAAACACCTCCATTCATCAAGAATTAATTCGAAGACATTGAAGATTTGGAATTCAAGAAGAAGCACGCAACACTCTTGTGAAGTTCTTGAGAGAATCCTACGAATTTCTCCTTAGTGTTTGCTTTACTCTTCTCACTTTCTCTTCCTTAATTCTAGAATTGATTATATGTTTACAACGTATTTCTTGTTTACATTTCGTTCTTTCTAGGGTTTTATGAACCATCAATATGGAGTTTGAATAGAATTGTTTTAGTTTGTACTTGAATGCTCAATTGAATCAATAGAAGGTTGCGTTTTTCTTGCTTACGAATGTTCTTAAGGCCTTGGATGTTTGTAATTCAGAAATTAGCCTAATAAGTACCGAAAGGTGAATTAGGGGAATTTGACCACCAACCCTTCTACCTAGACCTACGAAAGTTGAAAAAGGAGTAGTAGACTAGGGAGTCATTAGATACCCCGACCTTACTTAGACCTTCAATTCTGTTTAACCTGAAAAGCAGACGAAAGTTGTTGATTAGGTTAGTCAGAATAATTCTATTTAGCATCGAAAGGGCGATAGAATTTAGAGGTTATCGATTCTTGATTCGTTTGAGTTACTTTCTTGTGCATGCTTTAATCTAGCTTTCAGACCCTGTTGTTAGGTGAGTAAAACCCTAGAAGTCTTCATCCATCGAATTACCTCGAGTTAATCCTTTTTTGTCCACTTTAGTTCTAGTTATTTCATTAGAAATCATTGGAAAAATCATCGACCCGATTGGCTTAGCAATCAAGTAGAGGGATAGTTCACTGAGTTACTAGACCAAGTCCCTCTGAGATCGACCTTGACATTGCTACAATAGTACCCGTGCGCTTGCGGCCTTGTCAAAAATCTTCAAGATTGGCTTTCATTTGAGATGGGTGTTTGTGAGATGCTCCTAACGGTTGCTTTTGGAGGCTTAATAACATTTTCTTAATTACGGTTGCAAGTTCTTTTGAATCGAAGCCTTTGTTTTTCTTTCCTTTTGTTTTCTTCGGTTTTGTTTTCACTTTCCCTCTCTCCTTTTTCTTTGGCTTTTGTGGGCGCAGCTGCTACAAACCCTCACGAGTCCATCTCGTCCACCCGGGCTGCCGGGGGGTTCAAAGGGCTTGGTGCATACGCTAAATGCACTCGTTTCCTCCCACGACAAAGAAGTTGGTGTTTAGTTTTCTTATTTGTTTTTGTTTTGCTCGGGACTAGCAAAAGTTTAAGTGTGGGGGGGTGTTTAGACCCAATTTTGTGTCTAAATACCGCCTATATCCTTAGACTTTTGACTTGTTTCGTGGTTTATTTTTATAACTTTTAATACGTTTTTGGTTATTTTGTAGGTTTTGAAGTTTTTACTCAAAACGTAGAAAAACGGGCCTTTTTAGAGCATTTTTTGGTGATTTCCCAAGCCGAGTCAGACCGAAAGCCGAGGCGGAGTTGACCCGTGACCATTTTCCCTACCTTTGGTGTCAATTAGTGAAGTAACACCCGTTACGACCCTCGAAACGGGCGTTACATGCTTCGGAAAGAAGGAAGAAACAAAGGGAAGGAAAGCACAACGTAGCCCCCGCCACCATTGGCGTAGCGCCCCCTATGCCCAGAACACATTTGGGGCCGAGCTGGACCGTACCCACGGTCCTGATGACCACAGCCACGGTGGGCATATGTAGAGGGTGAAGTGACCGAGCAAGACCGTACCCACGGTGCTGCGAAGGAAAAAAATCGCCTGGGATTCTTTGCTCGTCGCTCCCGCGACCCCCTTGTTGTTGCGCGTTTTGTCGGCTTTGTGCGCTGGGTTTTGGGCAGTTTTTATCCCATGTATAAATAGACCCCTTTGCTGCGTTTTTTAGGACAATGGAGGGATTCGACTTTTGGATTAGATTCTAGTTACTTAGACTCAGTTTCCAGCTTTGTATTAGTGAGTTTTAGAGAGAGATTAGTGAGAGATTAATCTAGGGTTTTGGAGATTTGTGTTTTATTATTGAAGATTTGGGTATTCAAACAATGGAGAGATTGTTGGATCATCTTTTTATTGCTTTCCTTTATTCATCTACAGCATTTTGATAAATATTCACTTCCCTTAACTCTTTCATTAATTGCTTTGCTAATTACTTTCTTGCTTGTTTAATTTCTTTGCTTGTTATTTCATTATTTTGCTTTTTTATGGTTGTTTTATTAGGGATGGCAATGGGGCGGGGAATCCCCGAACCCGTCGGGGCCCCGCCCCGCTCTAGGGAAAAATCGCCGCCCCCATTGGGGATGGGGACGGGGACGATTTTCCAAAATCCGCTCGGGGACGGGGCGGGGATGGGGACAAAATTTTCCCCATCCCCGTCCCCATTTTCCCCGCCGGGGTGAATTCCCCGTCCCCGTCTCCATCCCCGAATCCCCATCCCCGAAAATGTTAAAATTACCAAATAACCTTCATTCAAATTTAATATATATATTAATGGGAACGACAAAGTAGTAATTTTCCAATTTATTCTCACTTGTTGATGTATTATTGTTTGGTTTTGATTTATTATTACTTGAGCAAGTTAAATACGCTGTATTTTGAACATGTTAAAAACCGGGTTCGATTAAAAACTGGATCTGATTAAAATTTAGTTAAATTTAGGATAGTTTTAAAAAATCCCCGTTGGATCCCCGTTGGGGATGGGGAATCCGTGGGGATGGGGATGGGGCAAGAATCATTCCCCAAAGCGGGGATGGGGACGAGGATGGGGATGAGTTTTGGGAGCGGGGACGGGGACGAGGGTATACTCCCCCATCCCCGATCCGCCCCGTTGTCATCCCTATGTTTGATGTTAAAAAGCATGTTTAGGTTTGATTTGGATGTTGTTAGTTTAGTTTTTATCATGATTAGTGGCTAGAAACCCTATGGGTTAGGGGGTAATTAAGGGTGTGAATGGGTGATTAGATTTGGGTTAGCAATATTAGTGAGTAATTAGCTGGGAAATCAATTTTCCATTCCTTTCCTTCCATCAAGTGGGATGTATTTGGGTTCGAAAGTTCCCGAATACATCCAACACTTGTGTTGGAAAGTTGAAATTGGGATAGTTAGTACTCTACTCACGGAAGTGAATAGAGGCTAACTAGGAAATTTCCTTTCATTAACCCTCTGGGTCTGCCGATGGACTTTGGGGAAGTTAATCCGGACTATCCTTGGAAGAGGAAGCTCGGTAGGTATTTTCTAACGGAATTGCCACTTGATTTTCTTCATTGTTATTCCCTTGTTGCAAAACCCATTTCCTCATCCCCGTTTGCATCCCGAAAAGCCTTCGAAGCCCATTTTCCATTTCCTTGACCGACCATAGTCTTGTTTCTTGCTTTGTGACCCTTTTCAAACCAAATACTTTACCTTAGCAATCTCGACCCGACCATTGACTTAGTTTCTATGACCAAGGCCGCCAGGTCCCTGAGAAAGAACGACAAAACCGAGGTCCGCAAAACCACTGTTACATTTGGCTACTGTTTTTATCCCCGCTCGGGACAAACAGCCACCATTAGAATGGACCCATCTAGCGGGGAGCAACATATTTGGCATGCTGTTCGGACAAGGAGCTGTTAATGAAGAGTCTGAAGTTGACGCTGTTATTGCTGCATTATCCAACCCAAGCTTTGACCCAAGTCTCATGATCACTGAAGAAGAAGAAGTCAAGGCGGTCTCGTGGGTCGATGCTGAGAAGAATAGCTTTGTTTTATCTGTAGGAGAATCTGTTCTTATGGACATAAAGTTTGGTCCTGAGAGTCTAGAGTCAAGTGAGTCTGGTCTTGAGTTTGCTGGCGATGTACTCATTTCAGCATTCAATAAGATGAACCTTTCTGCTTACTCTGATTCTTGTTTCCCCTCTTCCATGAACTGCTGCACTAATAATAATCTGGAATTTAATGAAAACCCTTAAAAGAATTTTCTAATGAACATGAGCATAAAATGGCGGTGTTGGAAGACACCATCACCATAAATGTGGGCACGGAAGAACAACCTCGGGAGTTGAAGTTAGGTAGTTCACTCACAGCAAAAGAACGAGTGTCATTTACAGAGCTTCTCAAGGAGTTTTTGGATGTATTGGTCCTATGGATATGCCGGGGATTGACAGGGAAATTGCGGAGCACACCATACCTTTGCTCCCTGATGCAAAGTCGATTTGACAAAAGGCTAGGAGGATCAAACCTGAATAGGCTAAGAAAATTGAAGAAGAGGTGATCAAGCAGCTTAACGCTAAGTTCATCAAAGCAGTCCAATACCCTTAATGGGTTGCTAACATCGTTTCAGTACCCAAGAAAGATGGGAAAGTGCGCATGTGTGTGGACTTCCGAGACCTTAACAAATCCATTCCCAAGGATAGTTTTCCTCTACCCCACATCGATGTATTAGTGGATAACACTTGCGGACATGAGCTCTTATCCTTTATGTACGAATATGCCGGTTACAATCAAATAAAAATGGCAGAAGAAGATATGGAGAAGACTTCGTTTACTACGTACTGTTATGTCGTCATGCCTTTCGGTCTTAAAAATGCCGGAGCAACGTACCAGAGAACTACCAATACCCTACTTCATGACATGATGCACGTCGAAGAAGAAGTTTATGTCGATGACATGATTGTGAAGTCCAATACAAGGGATGATCATATTCTTAACCTCCGCAAGTTCTTTCTGCGACTTCGCAAATACAAGATGCTGCTCAACCCAGCAAAATGCACCTTCGGTGTTACCTCTAGGAAGCTACTAGGCTATGTGGTCAGCCAACGGGGCATTGAAGTTGATCGTTCAAAGATCAACGCTATCTAACAATTACAACCACCTAAGACAGAAAATGAGATAAGAAGCTTCCTGGGACGAGTCATGTACATCAGTAGGTTCATCTCAAAGCTCACCATGACTTGTGAACCTTTGTTCAAGAAACTAAAGAAAGCAAAGTAGAATGAGACAATCAATGTCAAGCTGCTTTTGATAAAATCAAGGAATATTTGCAACATACTCCAGTTCTCATGCCGCCAATACCAGATGAGCCTCTACTCCTTTACCTTACGGTGACTAACTCAGCAATGGGGGCTATGCTAGCTTAAAAGGTAAAGAGAGCGCCATCTATTACTTGAGCAAGAAGTTCCTAGACTACGAAAGTCGATACACAGACATAGAGGAAATGGCTCTCGCATTAGTTTGGGCCACCAAGAAGTTAAGGCACTACATGCTCTCACACACAGTGTATATAATAGCTGAGAACAATCCTATCAAATTCATCATGGAGCAACCAACCATCAACCACCGCATCGCTCGATGGGTAGTCATGCTTTCTGAGTTCAATCCTCAATACTTACCCCAGAAATCTATTAAAGGGCGAGTTGTTTAAGACTTTCTGGCTGCTTCACCATCACAGGAACCTCCAAGCACTCACTTGGAATTCCCAGACAAAGACGTGTTCTTGACCGATGAAGTTACTTGGGAAATGTATTTTGATGGAGCTTCTAACCAAATGGGTTGCGGAGTAGGAGTCCTGTTGATATCTCCAGAAGGGGCACATGTCCTTGTGTCAGTAAAATTGGATTTTGATGCCACTAACAACGGTGCGGAGTATGAAGCGTGCATCAAAGGCCTACAAGCTGCCTTAGCTTTAGGCATACGCCATATAAAGGTCTTTGGAGGCTCTAGCCTCATCATTAACCAGGCTAGGAGTGCATGGAAGGATTGAAGAGAGTTCCTCTTGGCTTATCAGCAGAAGCTTTTGGGACTTGCTGACTTGTTTGAGCAAATTAACTTCCAATACCTTTCTAGGGATCACAATGAACTGGTTGATGCCGTGTCCAAGTTATCTTCAATGATATCGATCCCATCAGGAACGCTCCAGCTACCAGTAATTGTAGAGCAACAGTCTGAACCCGCGTATGTCTGCGCCATGGAAGCACCATAAGAGGAGACTGAGGATTGGTTTCTTGACATATACAATTTTCTTCGGAAGGGAGAATATTTGGCTGAGTTAGATGCTCAAGGACAACAAGCGATCAGGTCTCTGGCAGCACAATACTACTTGATCCAATATTGTTTGTACAAGAAGTCACCTACATGTATCAATTTGTTGTGTGTGGATGCTAAACGTGCAAAGGAAGTTATGGCTACTGTCCACGGAGGAGAGTGTGGGCCTCACATGAATGGGCGCATGCTAGCGAAGAAGATTCAAAGAGCTGGTTATTATTGGACTATTATGGAAGAAGACTGCTTGAATTTCGTTCGAAAATGCCACAAATGTCTGGAGTACGCCAACCTGCAACATCAACCTCCTTCATATCTGACAACACTGACCTCTCCATGGCCATTCACGGTATGGGGTATTGACATCATTGGAAAAATACACCCAACCGGATAGGAGGACATGAATACATCTTAGTCGCTATTGATTACTTCACTAAGTGGGTAGAGGCAGCCTCTTTTGCCAAACTCACATCCAAACAAGTGGCCAAATTCATCCTTCAAAGCATTATATACCAATATGGAGTGCCTCATGAGATCATCAGTGATAACGGGAGTCACTTTCGAAAGGAAGTGGAGGTTTTGCTCACCAATTACAAAATTCAGCATCATCGGTCTTCACCTTACCGACCTCAAGCCAACAGAGCTGTAGAAGCGGCCAATAAAACGGTGGTAGGAATCATTAAGAAGATGGTTGTCACTTACAAAGATTAATCTGACCAGTTAGCATTTGCCTTATGGGGATACCAGACCTCAATTCGAACTGCCACAGGAGCAACACCATATTCATTAGTGTATGGGATGGAAGCAGTCCTGCCGATCGAGTTAGCAATCCCGTCATTACGAATAGTGGCAGAAAGTCAATTGCCAGAAGCAGAATGGGCTAAGGCAAGGTTCGAGGAGTTAATGTTGATGGATGAAAGGCGATTAAGGGCATTGCATAATGTTCAGGTGTACCAGAATAGGATCACTCGCGCCTTTATTAAGAAGGTGAAAAGTCGTTCACTTCAAGAAGGTGATCTAGTGCTTAAAGAAATGAGGGCACCAATACAAGATCCAAGGGGAAAGTTTGAACCTAATTGGAAAGGTCCTTATACGGTTAAGGAAATTTTACCGAGAGGAGCAGCTCGGCTTGCCACTATGGATGGAGAAGATATGATTCAACTAACAAATTTGGATCAGCTCAAGAGATATTATGCTTAATATAGCCAAGAAACTGGAAAACCAATATTCAGACACTTGGTTAATATTCAATTTATGCTCATAAAAAGAAGGAAAGATAAAGTTTGCAAGGACACAATGATTGTAAACAATACTTCTTCTTTTATTAATAATTAAAATGCAAGTACACTGTTGGTAAATAAGAAAATTCAAAAGGCGTAATTAAATAAAAGTTTATTCAGGCAAAGCAGTTCAGTTCCTTCACTTGCATCCATCTTCTAGTCTTGTTTCATTTTCTCTACTTCGCCAGTGGTCTCATGGTCAATCTTCATGTCTTTAGGCTCATTTGGGTCCGTCTCTTTGGTTTTAGGCTTATAGGCTAGCTTATGTGATTTCCGTGTCTCCACCCTCAGACCAAGCCGATCTTTTGCCGTCACCTTCGCACCGAGACGATCCTTTATTGTTGAACGAGGACCGAGTCTCTCCCTCATGGATGATCGACTTCTTAGCGCGTCTCCAGCACGGCGAGACTCGACAGCCAATTAGCCATCCGTGATATCCAGCGTCAGCAATCTCTGATACATGTGCCTTTGATAGAGCCTTAAGGGTCGGCCTTCTCGCCCAGTACTTCAGCCAACACTCTATCACCGAGCCACGAAGCTTCAATTGCTCGGGGGCTTCACATAGCCGCTCGGGGATGGTCTGTTTGTTGCCCATCTGTCGCAATACCCGCTCCAGAAAATAGAAAGTCATGTGTGTCAGGCCGGCAATACACACATAGGCGTTGCGATAGTCACTGGTCACATATTCAGGAATATGCCACCACTCAATCCACCACGTGATGTCACGAGGTTCCTTCAGAAAGGCGGTTCATTCAGTTACCGATCGCTGCTCAGTATATTTGCGCCTCCTTTGACAATAATTTGCAAGTGTTGAAGGATTACAAGGATCCTCGATAAGGCCCAAATGCTCCATCAGCCAGATCTGCCCAAAAAGTTAGCACGGGTTACAATTGCACGCCAATTATTCCCAAACTAACAAAAAAAAAAACCCCTAAAACCCGCCTAGGTTATATAGACAGTAGGTGGATTTGACAAAAAATGAGGGAGGAAATGTGCCTGAAGAAGTAGGGGGCTCCCACGAAGCTCATATTCTGGATCCGGATTATCCAAGGCCATCATAGTTTCCGCTAGCGTCAATGGCACTGGATTAAAGCCTCGAGCCATGTCTTCAACTATCTGAATTAGGCCCGCCGACCCGATTCTTCGCCCGCCATGATAGAAGCAAAATTCTCTAAGAAGACATAATACGAGTGCTCGCACTCGTATCACGGGACCATATTCCAATGTGTCAGGCGATTGAAAATATTCGATAATGGTTTGGAAATGTACCTTATCACCGAATAGTGCGCTTCCTATGGCTCGTTTCGGAAGGCATAGCAACTCCTTGTACTATTTGGTGTTGTCAGCAGCAGTTGGAGGTGATGTCAGCCGTGCGAAATGATTCGTCTCGAAAATAGACGACCACTCTTCGGGTAGCGGACATAACTGCTTCAAGGAAAAACGGAAAACATGCATCTTCGGATCCCAAAAAGCTTCTGCCGCTCGAATAAAGTCATGGATGACTCTCGCTTGTCGGAGACTTAGCAATCTCGTCATGTTATATCTCCCGAGCACTTTCTTCTCGTCTCTGGACGAAGTGCTCATCCAAGTAGCCAGCTTTTTCCCGAAAGCCACGATAGGAGGGCTTTTGTGATTTTAGGAGGCTTTTTAGATATAAGATGCAATTGAAGATGATGAGTGATATCCATGTGCAAAGGATGAGGTATTTATACACCTTTATCCATGATCAAAATGGAATAAATCGTCCAGCAAGCAATCACATAGCCGTTGCCATCACATCCCATGATTCAAGCCTTTCTTCAACGGCTAGCACAAATATATATATATATATATATATATATATATATATATATATATATATATATATATATATATATATATATATATATATACATATACATATATAAATATATATATAACTCGCCTGGGTTATATTTTTGCCAGGACAACACGTGCGCGCGAGAGCCGGCCCAGGCCTAGCTCTTCAGTCGCTTAAAACCCGCCTAGGTTTTAAGCGGTCTAGGCCCAGCGTCTCGCTTCCGTGGCCCATTTGCGTGAAGTCCACTCTTGGGCCTTTCAGTTGTAGTTTCAGTTGGCGCATTCGTGTATTTTGATGTTCCGGTTTCTGTTATTGACCCAATGATGTCCGGTTCTGAAATTTTCGCTCGAGTCATCTCCGACACTTAAGTTTTTGTTCTTTTTTATTTTCTTTTCTTTTTAGGGAAGCGGGATTAAATGGGATTGATCCCATCATGTAGAAAATCATTCGAAATTGCATTAATAAAAGCGTCAAAGTTGTGCATACCTCAAGTTTTGAGTCTTGCATAAAATAAAATAAAATATATTACAAAGAGTGATCACCACAAGGAGCCGACACCGAGAAAGACTGGAATCGACACCAGGAAAGACTGGAACCGACACCGGGAAAGACTGGAATCGACACTGGGAAAGATTGGAACCGTGATAAGACAACTTTATATAGAGTTTTTAGGGCTCAAATCATGTCAGTTTCATGCTTTTTATATCCGAAATTCCGTATTTTTATGTCAACTTCTGTGATTTATACACTTGTTCGCGAGTTTGGTGTCTTTTGTAGAAAAAAGGGGAATTATATCAAAAAGCATGAAAAGGAGAAGGAAAAGTGGGAAAAATCAAAGAAAATAAAAAAGAGTTAAAGAAGGAAAGAAGAGGAAAGGAAGAACAGCCCAAACGACTCGGCCCAAATCCAATTAAAGCGGAGAGGCAAGGCGCAGGCAGCGTTTTTGGAAACGCATGTCGCGCCTTGTCCAGAAACTTTAGCAGCTGAGAACAGACAAAACATTGCCCACGTTTTGGAGGCGCAGCCAGTGCCCTCTCACGGAGAAGTCCGCTATTTTGGGCAAAACGCAGCCAGCGTTTCCAAAACGCAGGCCGCGTTGTGTGCCCTAATCTAGCAGCTATAAAAGGGCTTCGACAGCTGACGTTTCAAGCATCGATCAACAGCAAGAGATTTCTTCCGTTTACTCTAGTTTTCAGAGAGATTCTTTAGGTAGCTTTTAGAGTAGATTTAGATCAGTTTATTTTACAGTTGTTTCCAAAAGATTGTTATTAGATTAGATTAATATTCGTGATCGAAGAACACGAAAGAGATCGATTCCGCCAATTCGAAAACGGTTTATTTATATTCTTCTTTAATGCTCTCTTGTTATTTAGATTTTGCGAGGTTTACCTTTAGAATTATGAGTAGCTAATTTCTTAGTTTAGGGGATAAACTCGATGTCAATTGATTGAATTTGAATACAGTTTCGGTATTAGGTTATCTTTTTATTCGTTTAATCTGCGTGTTTTGTATGTCATGGTAATTTGACAATAGAACGACAGTTTGAGTCTGTACCTTGTTTTAGATTCTTGACAATAGAACGACAGTTTGAGTCTTGAATCGGATTGCGTAGATTGAATAGGTTAGAAAATAGTTAGGCATAATGATTCTTGCCTAGGGTCAATTTATAATCAGTTCTTATCTCTGATTAGGCTAAATAGTTAGAAATAATGTTTAGGCTAATCACTATAACTCACCTAGTATCGAAAGATAGAAGTGATAGAGCTTAGAATGATTATAGACCCCAAATTATCTTGTTACCTGCACCGGAATTGTTGATAATTTGATTAATTGACTAGAGTGGACTCCCCTGAACGATTTTAATTATTTGATAAAACCCCTAAAAATTCTTGCTTTCTTAGTTTAATTTGGAAAACTTTACAACACCCTTTGGATCGACCTAGCATTCTTTGTAGCGAACTAGTTTAGTGCGTGATTGAACACAAATCCCTGAAAGAGAACGATATTTTATTTACTACACAGACCCGTACACTTGCGGTATACAAACACCTATATGTTTTAGGTCTGTCAAGTTTTTGGCGCTGTTGCCGGGGATTTGTTTCCCCAATCGCCATTGGAAGAACGCGCTCTTGGTGACTAAGTTATTTAATTTTTGTTATTTTTCTTTATTTTTCTTTAATACGCTTGGTATTCTTGTTTTTGTCTTTTTCAGGTTAATGCAAAAAGATTTCTCTTTCGAGTACGATCCTGAGATCGAACGAACACTTCGAGAGTGAAGGAAAAGAGCTAGACTGGAGAAAGAATTTCAAGAATATCAAGAAACGGACGAAGAGGAGCTTAAATCGGAATCGGAAAAAGAAGAGGAGATGGGAGAACAGCGACCAAAGACATTCGGGCAGTATCTTACTCCCAATGTCACCAACCCGCAATCAGCAATCAACGTTCCCACCATCCAAGCAAACGACTTCGAGCTGCGACCGTCTTTGATCAACCTAGTGTCAAAATCACCATTCCATGGGTTGGCCAACGAAGATCCAAACCGACATCTGCGACTCTTCCGTCAAGCTTGTGACACTTACAAGGCCAACAATGTATCGGAGGACGCCGTCAAGCTACGTCTCTTCCCGTTCTCGTTGGAAGGCAAAGCGTGGGAGTGGCTCAACTCACTTCCACCGAATTCAATCACAACGTTCGACGAACTCGCCAGCACCTTTTTGGCGAAATACTTTCCTCCAAGCAGGCTCACCAGCCTAAGAAATCAGATCTCTACAATCACACAAGAGCCGGATGAGTCACTGTACGATGCTTTGGAAAGATTCAAGGACATTCTCCGACAATGTCCTCAGCATGGATTTGAACCTTGGGTTCCTGTCCAATCCTTCTTCAATGGAGCGAATGAATTAGCAAGAGGAAGCATCCTCTCTGCAGCCGGAGGCGAACTTATGGACAAAATTGTGCCTCAAACCACGAGTCTAATCGAACATCTGGCGAACAACTCTTATCAATGGTCTAAACCCCGCCAAAAGGCGGGAGGTAAGTTTAATGTTGATGCAATTTCTTTATTGTCATCTAAACTTGATTCTTTAACGCAAAAAATAGACCGATTAAGTTTGCCATCTAACCCTCCGACCTGCAATGTTTGTCAGTCGACCGAACATGAAACTTTTACTTGCCCTATAGGTGGAGTTAGTAATGAACAACTCCAACAGGCTAATTATGTTGGCAATCCTAGACAAAATTATGACATGAATTCCAATACTTACCATCCTGGGCTTAGAAACCACCCTAATTTTTCCTATAGGAACGACAATCCCACTGGTCCTCTTCAAGGACAAGGACAGCAAAATTATGTTCCCCCACCTCAAACGCCACCTCAACAAGGACCTCCCCGAAAATCTAATTTAGAAACCATGATGGAGAGTCTTATCGCAGGACAACAGAAACAGGAAGGTGTTATAAAAGACCTAATGCAAAAGGTAGAGGCTTTAGCAACCCACAGTAAGATTTAGAAAATCAGATCGCTAATTCGGCGACTCCCTCTACCAGTTTATCACCTCAACCTGTCCCTAATCCAGGTGCCCAATGTAACGCTATAACCATTGAGGAAGTGAACCTTGAGTGTGAACCCTTAGGAGAACATATTTTACTTAGGGTAGTCAAGACTAAACCTAAAGCAAACCTGATAGAGGGAACTAAGAACCCCTCAATTATGTCTAATAAGGAAGACCTAAGCAGTTTTAGGATCCCTGTCCAATTGGATGGTAGACCCATCAAGTATGCACTATGTGATACAGGATCCAAGGTGAATGTTTTACCTAAGTCTTACCTAAGGAAATATGAACATAGGGAATTAAGGGTGACTGACAAGATTCTTCGTCTAGCATATAAAACCCTTAGAAAACCTCTAGGGATCTTACATGACACTCCCCTCCATATAGGAGAGCATATTGTTCCTGTTGAATTCTTGGTACTAGATAGAGGAGAAGATCTAGATTTGGAGATTATTCTAGGGAGAGCCTTCCTTTCGACCGTCAATTGCAAGATGGATATGAGGAAAGGCACAATGATCATCGAGCTAGGAAAGTCGACGACAGAATACGAAGTACGGAAAGGCAAGTTGATTCAGGGACACGTTCCAAAAATAATTCACGATGAAGGAGATCCGGTTCCAAAACGGATCAAGGACCCTGATGAGTAGGGCCCATAACGTCGAGCTAACGACGTTAAACAAAGCAACCCCGGGGAGGTATGCTATTATCTACATATTTATTCCTCCCCACTTTTTATTTTATTTTAGTTCAATTATTTTAGCTTTCAGTTTTACTCTATAGTTTATTTATTTTGAAGTTTACTAATATTTTTCTTTTAGTGTGTAGAAAAAGGAAGAAATTCGAGAAATTCATGGCTTATATTGAATTTTTATTTCTAACCTAATGATTTCTATGTTGGTAGATGTTTGTAGGGATTTTTGATGGGTCAATTTGTAGGGAAAATAAGGAGGAAACAAAGAAAAGGGAGAAAAACAAGCAAAAATTGGCAAAAATCGAGCTGCCAGCATCAGGTAGGGAAACGCAGCCAGCGTTTTCCAGGCGCTGGCTGCGCCTCGTCCAGAAACTTCAGGTACGCAGTTTTTACAAAACGCAGGCCGCGTTTTGCCTTTTGCCCAGAAATTTTCGCCCGACTTTTAATTTAGTCGACCCTCCCCTTTTTCTTTCAAAACACAAACTCCCTCCTTCTTTGCCCTAACTCCCGACGCATCTTCCCCAAGCACCACCAGCGCACTACCCGCGCCTCCAACCACCGCCCGTGTCGTTGTCGACCTTCGCCGGCGGCGCCACCACACACCACTTCTTTTCTCTTTCTTTTCTCTTCTCACTTGCACTCTAGCACTTTGAGTCTTCGAACTCTATTCCTCTTCAACCTCAAGGTATGGAGTTCTCAACTCTTCCTCTTGTTCCTTGATTATGCACTTCGTTCTTGGTATGATTTTGGTTGAATACTTGAGTTTATTGAGCAATTTGTTCAATTTATACCAATTGTTATGTCCTAGATTCAAATTTCTTGATTTAGGTTTGAATTCTTAGATTGATTTCTTGATTAGGGTTTAGGTTGAGTTGGATGATATCTAATATTTTTGTTCCAGAATTGAGAAAATTATGTTGTTGGATGTGTTTAGAGAGTAATGTGATGATAAAATTGAGCAGTTTAGGTCTACGTTTTGGTTGTGATTATGTTGTGTTGTTGTGCTCTGTTTTTAGTAAGGTTTTAGGTTAGATATAAGTTGATTTCAATCCCTATTATCAAATAAGCATGGGGGGATTGATAATACTAAGTTATTATGTCATAAACATGCTTATTTGATACCTGGGATTTGTCTTGGTAAATTTACTGATTTTATGAGTGTTTTTAGATGGTGAAAACTAAGAATCCTAGCTTCTTCGGACCACCGGGAGATGATAATGAAGCTGGGGGCAGCCGGAAGCGAAAAGCCACGGCAGCGGAGCAAGGAAAACAGAAGGTCGCGCCTTCAAAGGATTCGAGCAACCCAAACCCCTTCTACTTTGAAGGGGACGTTAAGTAAAGGTACGACTCCCTCTCCAACAGAGCCCTCGTCCCCACCAAATATATGCATGAACCTTTCCTGCGTAGTTGTGGTATGTTGGATGATGTTGATTGGATGTTGAGCCGTTGCCATATGACCAACGTGGCTAGGTTAGGAGAGCCGACCTATAGGGGACTTACCCTTGAATTCTTGTCAACCCTAGTTGTAAACCTCCAAGGGAGGGATGGGTGTATTCGTTTCCAGCTTCTGGAGGTAGAGAGGAACATGACCGTGTCCCAATTGGCCCGCGCCTTTGGTTTTCCTGAACGAACATGTAGGGATTCATCCCTTATACCCATAGAGTGGGACATGAGGGGTTTCTTTTTCTGAATTTCTGGTTTTGATAGTTGGGACCCTAGCAATACCCCCGCGTCCTTGATTAGGAACCCCGTATTGAGGTATGTCCACCGCATACTCTCTTGCGGTATTTTCGGGGAGGCCCGGTAGTTCAAACAAAGTTATCCGGGCTGATTGCTACATGTTGCATGCTATGTTGGATACCGACCCTCGTGCCGACCCAGCAGCTATGCTAGCCCACCATCTTTCTAGTGTTGCCACCTCAACCAACAAGGGCATTGCCGTAGGGGGCTACACCACGCCAATTCGGCTTTAGGCCGCCTAGAAACCCCACTCACCTAGTCCCAGGTAACTTATTCTTGGATGGGGGCAGTGTAATTACTTTGGCTTGTGTAAGTTTGACAAGGACTCGCGTTGTCTCTGGGTCTATCCCAACAATGCTAGGTTTCCCGTGCCTAACCCCCACACTTCTCCCCAAGTTGTTGAGAATTTGATGTGGATGCCTCCCTTCCCCGAGTTTGATCCCGAACCCAAACCAGAACAGGAACCAGAAATCCACCCTAACCGTCAACCCGAACAACCCCAACCAGACTATGAGGCGCGCTTTCACGACCTCCAAACCGCCATTGTCTGGACCGAACACCGTGTCAACGAGGTGAGGGATAGCTTTATTGAGTATAGGGGGCAGTCTGACTTGCGATTTGACCGTCTCAACGAGTCAATTGCTAACCTTACCGGCCTTATTCAGGCCATGTTCGATTGACCCTCACCACCACTAGGACTGAGCCATACCGACCCTTCCCCACTAACCGAGAATCTTTGATCCTTGGCTAATCCCTTACCCTTCACCGTTGTCTTCTGCATCGAGGACAATACAACATCTAAGCATGGGGGGGTTGAAAAATATTTCTTCCTGCATATTTTTCTTATTTATATGTTTTTCGTTTATTTTTTCTGTTTTTCTTTTATTTTAGTCTTTCTTTTTCTTGCTTTATGGTAGTTTTTTCAAATTTTAGTGTGATTTCTGTATTTTTGTGTGTTTCTTTTATTTGCTTGTTCATAGTGAGTTTCTAGTGTGTTTTTCTTTTGTTTTCTAGTTTTCTTAAGTTTTCCTTTCTAAATTTTTCTTTAATTTGCATCAACCTAGTTTGCATTAGATAGAAGCATGTAGTTTTCTTTTCTTTTCCTAGTTTGTTTCTTTTTCTTTTTCTTTCTTTTGCATCCACCTATTCAAAAATTCAAAAAAAAATCAAAAAATTAGAAAAAGCCAAAAAATTAGAAAAGCCAAAAACCAAAAAAAAAAAAATAGGATAGGATTAGGATTAAAACCGAAAACACCTTCAGTGATGATTTGTAAACCTTTCTTACTTTCAGTTTAGCTTGCTTCACCTAGAAAAATCTGGATTAGATCTTAAAATTTTTTGAAACCTTTTCCTTCAAATCTTCTGATTTTGAGACAAGTTATGAAAGTTGTATCTTACTGCTTTGACTATCTTAGAAAGTATAAATGTGCCTGCCGCAAATCTTTGGGCTAAGTTTAGTTGATTCAGCCCCATCCCGTGAGTCTACATTGCCTAAATTTTTGAATTGATCACTTTTATCAATTCCATATTCCCCGAGTGACTCACCCATTAGTTACATCTCTAGAACTTGCTTTGCATCTTGCTTGAGACTACATACTTGCATTGCACGCTATGACAAAGTGATTAAGGCATTCGTTTTATTTTGCTAAGCTACATAGCCAAATAGCCTACCCTACAATATATTTAACCGTTCTTTTTGCCCCGCCTAGCCTTTGTTTACCCTTCTTTAATGATTGAACCCTGACAATGCAAGCCTTGGCCTCTGATATCCAGTATCCCTTTGCCTTGCTTGGTTGAATGAGAGTTTGTCATTTTTTCGGAAGGAACTATTGGTTAAGCTGTGTTTGGACAAAAATGTGAAGTTAGGGAGAAACTGTGCTTATTGGTTCAAATAGGAAGAATTAAAGTTCCACCTTTTGAACAATTGGTGTTTGGTTATGTTGTTCATTCATTATCGAAGTCGAAGTTGTAATTTTATAGTTTTCTTCTCCCTGATCACCCACCAAAAAGAAAAAAAGAAGTAAAAAAAAAAGAAGTGAGAAAAAGAGTTCCAAAAGAAAAGGGTGTTTAGGGAGATTCAATTTCAATTTGTAATCTTTGACTTAGTTGTATTCAGTTGAGATGTTTAATATCGTAGAGGGTGAGAGGTGAAATTCCTTGCATACACTAAGCAAGAAGGAGAGTTTAGAGTGTTTTATTCATTGAAATTCAATCCAAGCATGGGTCTTAACTCCTCAATCCAAAATTTTACCGCTCCTTACCCCTAGCCTAAGCCCCGTTACAACCCAATAAAGTCCTTTTGATTGTCACTTGTGCATTGCATACACGTAGTGGAGAGCGAGGTTCTTATCAATCTTATGGTAGTTGTTTCTATTGGTTTGAGTATGAGAAAAACCCACATACATTCAAATTTTTATCCTAAAGTGAGTTTTGCTCTTTTGACTGGCTTACGTCAATAACTAACCGCGCACGTTTGCATTATTCTTAAGACTGTTGGCAGGTTTATGCATCAGAAGTACTTGTTCTCTCCTTTTCAAAATTTTCTTCCTTTCTCTTTTAAACTGAGTTTTCATCTTGTCCAGACTGATCTTTGTGATTGCTTGATTGAATTGATGTGTTAGAATGGTTAGCCTGACGGGGTATTAAGATTTTGTCTTTATAATCCTTGCGAAAGACCTTTCCGCCACTTTCTCTTCTTACGCTTGGTTTCTCCTGTTTGAGCCCTCACCCTCCTATTTTTAATTCTGACTTGCTTGAAAGCAAGCAAGAGCTAAGCATGGGGGGATTTGATAAGACAATTTTATATAGAGTTTTTAGGGCTCAAATCATGTCAGTTTCATGCTTTTTATATTCGAAATTCTGTATTTTTATGTCAACTTCTGTGATTTATACACTTGTTCGCGAGTTCGGTGTGTTTTGCAGAAATAAGTGGAACTATATCAAAAAGCATGAAAAGTGGAAGGAAAAGCGGGAAAAATCAAAGAAAATAAAAAAGAGTTGAAGAAGGAAAGAAGAGGAAAGGAAGAACGGCCCAAATCCAATTAAAGCAGAGAGGCAAGGCGTAGGCAGCGTTTTTGGAAAGGCAGGCCGCGCCTTGTCCAGAAACTTTAGCAGCCGAGAACAGACAAAACGTTGCCCGCGTTTTAGAGGCGCAGCTAGCGCCCTCTCACGGAGAAGTCCGCTATTTTGGGCAAAACGCAACCAGCATTTCCAAAACACAGGCCGCGTTTTGTGACCTAATCCAACCGCTATAAAAGGGCTTCGACAGCCGACGTTTCAAGCATCGATCAACAGCGAGAGATTTCTTCTGTTTACTCTAGTTTTCAGAGAGATTCTTTAGGTAGCTTTTAGAGTAGATTTAGATCAATTTATTTTACAGTTGTTTCCAAAAGATTGTTATTAGATTAGATTAATGTTCGTGATCAAAGAACACGAAAGAGATCGATTCGGGTGACACGAAGAGATCGATTCCGCCAATTCGAACACGGTTTATTTCTATTCTTCTTTAATGCTCTCTTGTTATTTAGATTTTGCGATATTTACCTTTAGAAGTATGAGTAGCTAATTTTCTTAGTTTAGGGGATAAACTCGATGTCAATTGATTGAATTTGAAGATAGCTTCGGTGTTAGGTTATCTTTTCATTCGTTTAATCTACGTGTTTTGTATGTCATGGTAATTTGACAATAGAACGACAGTTTGAGTCTGTACCTGGTTTTAGATTCTTGACAATAGAACGACAGTTTGAGTCTTGAATCGAATTGCGTAGATTGAATAGGTTAGAAAATAGTTAGACATAATGATTCTGGCCTAGGGTCAATTTATAATCAGTTCTTATCTCTGATTAGGCTAAATAGTTAGAAATAATGTTTAGGCTAATCACTGTAACTCACCTAGGATCGAAAGATCGAAGTGATAGGGCTTAGAAAGATTATAGATGCTGAATTATCTTGTTACCTGCACCGGAATTGTTGATAATTTGATTAATTGACAAGGGTGGACTCCCTTGAACGCTTTTAATTATTTGATAAAACCCCTAAAAATTGTTTCTTTCTTAGTTTAATTTAGAAAACTTTACAACACCCTTTGGATCGACCTAGCATTCTTTGTAGCTAACTAGTTTAGTGCGTGATTGAACACAAATCCCTGAGGGAGATCGATATTTTATTTACTACACAGACCCGTACACTTGCGGTACACAGACACCTATATGTTTTAGGTCTGTCAAACTGACACAGAGAAAGACTGGAATCGACAGCGGGAAAGACTGGAATCGACACTTGGAAAGACTGGAATCGACACCGGGAAAGACAGGAACGGACACCGGGAAGACTGGAATCGACACTGGAAAAGACTAGAAAAGTCCATCAACCATCGGCATCATGTCTGATTTCAAGTAGGGCGTAATTCTCGCCCGAGATCAACATCGACTGATCATCAACGGTCAGGTAGAGCATCATTCTTGCTCGAGATCACCCCAAAAGAGGCGAATGCCGCCCGCAATCGCGATGTAGGACTCCGCTTCCAAGCATCAAATCAGGCTTTGCAAACGAAAGTCATATCCTCAGGCTACTTTGACCTTCGTCCTATTCGGACTCGGTCAAAGTGGGGGCTCTCTGTGAACACCGGAATTTGTACCGGTGTAATCCCGACTCATCAAAAATATACAGGACTGATGGGCAAAGTGAAACGGGTCATTGGGCCCAAAAGATCAATGAACCGAGCCCAAGAGAAATAAAATAGGCCGCAAACAATTATTAAAATCCACTAGGGTTTTTATTTCTATTTGCGGGCCCATGCAGAAGCAAGCCCAGAAGTGTGCCTCGGCCTAGGAGTCTTAAAACTCGCCTAGGCTTTGAAGAGAGGAGAGGAGCGACACCGTTTAGCACCACGTCCTTGATCCGCGTGCTAATAATCTCAAAACCCGCCTAGGCTTTGAAGAGAGGAGTGGAGCGACGTCGTTTAGCGCCACGTCACTGATCCGTGTGCTAATAATACCAAAGCCCGCCAAGGTTTTGAGGATTCTGGCGCCAAAAAAATAGAGTTTGCATGCATGCAATCCCATGATCATAGCCCCACGTGTTTGACCCCCCTTGACCACTCAAAACCCATCTAGGTTTTGGTCTCTGATGACGTGATTTGTGGGGTATGTCCCCCACCATTTCCCTCCAAAGCTCACACTCCCTCACCTATAAATACCCCCTCCATTCCACCTTCATTTCACCAACAACCATCATCTAATACACTTACTCTTACCTTCATCTCATCAACTCTCACCATCAACAACTATTCACTACTATCATCCACTTACTACTATACTCTCATTTTCACCATATTATACTTCCACTCTCTCAAATTCTCCTCATTATTCTATTCTCCTATCATCTCCATATTCTACTTCCATCATCCACTTCCCTCACAAAATCACCTTCCTACAACACATCCATATTATACTTCTTTTCATCTCTCATAATCCCTTTCTCAAATCATATTCTTCACCTCCATACAACAATCCACATACCACTTTTTTCTACACCACCCACATCATCTCATCCGGGTTTCAAGTCAAGGGGCAACTCAAGGGATCAAATCCGTCATCGCTATATCTTAAGCAAGGTTCGATTCTTTTATTTAGATTATTGTGTTTAATCATGTAATTCTTTATTTAATTCCGTGCTTGTACATATTTTGTAAAATAAAAACCGCATTGTTTTATATTGCATAATTTGAATAATAATTTCGCGAAATTAATCAAACTTCTCCCCGCTCTCTTTCTTTTCAATGTTGATTTTAGTAGAGTCTGTTTTATAACAGGCGGATTCGAGAGTTCTTATAACTCTCAAATTCGTAACCTTACCCCTGAATCTAGAAATCGGGTTCGTAGACCGGATTCTTTCTTTTTCTTATTTTATGGTTTGTCGATTTTCTTAAATCGGCTGGCGACTCTTTTACATTTTATAAATTCGTTTAATATTTAAAGTGTTCTGTTTTTCCATAAAAATTAATTAAAAAATGATTTCATTCAAATCCACCACCAATTCAAAGCTAGGCCCACTCTGGGCCGAGGAGGAAGAGGAGCCAGCCCAGGGTCCATTAAAGCCCCGGCGGGTTTTAATCGGCTCTCGTGGCCCACTTCTTCCTTCCCGAGCCTGGATTTGATGTTTTGGATTGGGATTGAATTATTATTAACTTATTTTGTGCAATTTCGAATAATTTAAATAATAAAAAATGGGTTTGTAAATATATAAAGTTTCATCACCCCGAAAATGAATTTTGAAAAATCAAAATATCCTTATTTAAGGATTAAGAAACCTTAGTCGGCTCCACCCCTTTTTTTCCCGGGGTCCTACAACCGCGTACCCAGTCACCGGAATCCGCCCCTGACCGCCATAAATTCCTCGCGCCCGAGCTAGTTCCCATTGTTAGTGAGCTCAAGTATGTTCGTTATTTGAAGTGAAGTGAAGATAATCCGGCAATGTCTATGCCTTAATCCCCACTGGGATGCACTTTAACTGCTTTATTGTTTTCTAACCTATTTTGGATTTTGCATCCCAAAGGGGACCTTATGTGGAAAATGTGATCATCTTATTTGGATAATTGTTTGTGCTTTGATTTATTGAGTTGAGAAATTGGGATGATCTTTTATAAGTAGTTTTGATATTGAATTTGATCACCTGGGTTGGGTTTGACTTGAGATTTGTGAGCTGAGTTTTGCATAAGATACTAATAATTCAAAGTGGAACATTAAGTGGGTTTTGGGCAACACCCCTAAAGACAAGGATGTGGTATCCTGCAGGGGGTTGTCAAGAGATCAAGGAAGTCTGATTTTGCTATAGGATGGTCGTAACATGTGGTAGGCAAAGGGTTTGGGACCCTGATCGTAGCCTGTGGTAGGCGGAAATGTGAACTCTTGATATTTTGGTCATAGCTTGTGGTAGGCAAAGGATCTGGGATCTTGGTCGTAGCCTGTGGTAGGCAAAGGGTCTGGGACGCTGGTCATAGCCTGTGGTAGACGTAAATGTGAACTCTTGATAATTCTAATCGTAGCCTATGGTAGGCAAACGATCTGAGATCCGGTTTATTATTCGTTACTTTAAGGGATATGACATCCCGCCCGCATAATAAAATGAATCGGTTGGGTTGAGGAAAAATAGTTAAGGGTTAAAGGTTTGTGAAATGGTTTGACTTGTTCCCTCTCCCTTAAATGAGTTGAAACGAATTTGACTTATTTTTAACGGTTAGGGGTAGACATTATTGAGTTTTCCCCTCATATTTGTAAAGTTTTATTTTCAGGTGATGATCTATATGCTGGGGACGAGAATTAGTAGTGGGGCGTGGCTTCCTTAGTTTTTTTTTTCCTTATGTTGTGTTTCATTTCAAAAAGACTTGAAGTTAGTGATGTTAAGTTCTCGTTTTCAGGTTTTGAGTTTGTTAGTTTTGTTTACTGTTGTCAAACAGTTGTAGTTTTCCTTCTCGCCTTGTATTCCTCCGGGGATACGGCAGTGATGCCCAATTTAAGTTTGAGACTTCCGCTGAGTTTTCTGTTAACGGTAGTTTGACTTTGAGTTTTTCATAATTGAATTTTCGGGGCGTTACAACAACATAACAAGGATACGACGACTTAACAGAGTGTTTAATATCGTATTGGTTCTAGAATTCTTTCGCGCAACCGATAACTTTTATAATGAAATGTTTAGTTTGGAGTAAGGATATTCCTTATTTGTTACTTTTTTTTTATAGTGAATAACTTAAATGATGAAGTATATGAATCAATAACTAGCTATTTATGGGTATATTCACATTCTGGTGAAAATCGACGACCACGAAAGGGTTTAGGATTGATCTACATGATCGATAGTGGAGAGGGTAATAAGGGAGGAATGAGAGGTTACGAAATGTCTAATGAATCAATAAATAGCTATGTATGGGTAGATTGCTTCCTGTATTCTTCCTATGATGACATTTTATGGCATTCAAATGTCGTCTTGGATTCTATATCTTCAATAGTAAAGGCGGAAATCGAAAATCTAGATTGTCAGTAACAGTTACTGTTATAATAAGTTATGTAAAAATCACTTACAACTATTGTGAGATAAGGTAAAAATTATTTTACAAAAGTGGTGCCTGTAATAATCATTACAACAAACCTTAGATAGGATAAAAAAATACTTAAAACTTATGTGAGGTAAGGTAAAAGTTATTTTACAAATGTGGGGTATCTAAAAATTATTACAACAACAATTCCCCCGCTTCTCCAGTTCTTATATGGTGCTCCCGCGGCAGTACGGTTCTCTAGTTTACTCCCGCTATGTGGTTGCGTTATAAGTTACCTTTTGCCTCAACTATTTCATAAAAGCATTGAAGTTTAAGTGGTGGGGTTGGGCATGTTGATACAAAGGGTCCTTAGTTTGATGCCCATCGCTTGTTTTTTTCTATTTAATTTGTTTTTTTCTTAGTTTCTTTTTTCTTTTTTTAATCAAGATCAAGTTTTCAACGTCGTCCCCTTTTTTACTGATGTCGCTTTCCCCAAATTCCTTTTTTTCCCTTATCATTCTCTCTCCTCTCCCTCATCTTCTCTAATTCTCTCAATCTTAAATAACTCAATAATCTTAAAAATTGTTAACGGTTTTTAAAATTCAACCTAAAATGTGAATGGATGATGGTAGATCATTGGAAGAAGATGTTAATTTGATTAATATAAATTTTGGAACATTTTGCAAATCGATGAAAAAAACCCAGTAGACATGGTGGTCGTGGGCCAAATGCGGCCGCATCGCGGCGACGGTCGTATGGCCTCAGCTGCGGTGGCAGAGCCGCAACTGACGTGCGGCCGTCACCGCGGTGCCGCCGCATTTGGCCAGCAGCCACTGTGTCTGCTGGGTGTTTTTCGATTAATCTTTTTTAAATAACATTTTGTAAATATTATTATTATTATTATTATTATTATCATTATTATTATTATTGTTATTATTATTATGATAATTATTATCGTTATTAATATTAAATTGCATTGCCAATCTCGGCGTGCAAGCTCTCTACGGTTGACTGCAATATCTTGGTGGAGAAAATCCTTGCAAAAATTAGACTATGGTCCTCCCGCAACATCTCATATGCCGGGCGCGCCACCCTCGTATACTCAGTTCTGTTTGGCATGGTCGGTTTTTGGGCAAGGATCATAATCCTGCCTGACAAAGTAGTAAACACCATTAACCAATTCTACCGCAACTTTCTTTGGGGTGGCACGCCGGATTACAAAACCCCTCCTACCGTCTCCTGGAGCAACACCTGCAGGGCGAAGCATTAGAGCGGGTTGGGGTGTCAGAACCTCTTCATTTGGAATCAAGCTTCCGTAGCCAAGCTAGTCTGGGACATCCAAGCTAGGAAAGACATCTTGTGGGTCAAATGGATCCACTCCAGGTATATCAAGGATTGGGACTGGTAGGACTACCATCCCCCGTACGACGTTTGCCGCTATTTCAAATATCAGTGCGAGATCAAGGAAACCATCAAGTGGGGGTCAACGCCGGGGGCTCATCGCACCGGCGATTCGGTGGGTACAGATGGCTCTTGCCAAAAGCAGAAATCCCATGGTGGGCAAAGGAGTTTGGAGTAGACTCATCGTCTCGAGGCACACTTTTATCTTGTGGCTACGGCTCCAGGAGCGTCTGCCGGTGCGTAGCTGGACCCATCGTTGGATGACTGGGGGTTGCCCGACCTACCCAATGTGCAATCAGGAAGAGGAAACCCACAATCACTTGTTCCTTTATTGTGAGAAAGCGAAAGAAATCCTTAAGAGGGTCGAGTCATGGCCTTTCTGCGATGTCCTCCACACCTATGATCAGCACAACTGGAAGAAGGAAATGGAAGATAGGAAAATTCCTCGTGTGATTCAAAGCTACATTTGGGGGGTTTATGGTGCGCTTGTCTATCATATCTGGAGGGAAGGGAACAATATTATCCATGGCAAGCCCAGAAGAAGCCCGAATGCAATACCTAGCAGATCAAAGAAGACATTCGAGCAAGAATAATCATAATAGTGAGTACCGGGAAACAATATAATAGAAGTGTTAATATTGTTCTCAATATTTAGTTTGGTTTTCCTTGTTCTCCCTTTTTGGGATGTTTTGTAATTGTTGGTTTGTCAGTAATAATATTTCTTGTTTTGGTTGCAAAATAAATAAATAAATAAATTGCAATGTTATTATTAATAAATTAACGGTTTTTGAAATTCAACCTAAAATGTCAATGGATGGTGGTAGATCATCAGAATAAGAAGATGTTAGTTTGATTAATATAAATTTTGGAACATTTTGAAAATCGACAAAGAAAACCCAGCAGACACGTTGGTCGCGGGCCAAATGTTGCATGCCGGTCGCGGCTCAGCCGCCGCTGGAGCCGCGACCGATGTACATTCGTCGCCGCGGTGCCGCTGCCTTTGGCCCGCAGCCACTGTGTCTGCTGGTTTCTTTCGATTAATTTTTTAAAATAAAGTTTTGCCCTGCAATCTAGCTTTTTGATCATAAAACCTTAGCCGGTTTTGATCTCAATCAAGCAAGGTCAAATTCACGTGGGCTTTTTTCATGGGATTGCATGGTGATTTTTGGCACCAACTTTGAAGATTAAAACCCCAGCGGGTTTTAATATTAGTCACACGGATCGCTGACGTGGCTGACAAAAAGGCGCGTCTCTTCTTCAGATAAAACCCCAACAGGTTTTATTTGTCTCTTGGGCTAGATCTGCGTCTTAGGCCTACTTCTGAATATTAAAACCCCTGCGGGTTTTATCTTGTATTGTTGGCTGTTTTGATTTGCTGGGCCCGCAGTGCTGATTCCATGGGCCCAATGACCCATTTTGGCCCAAATGACTTTGATGAGTTTTATCGGGTCGAAATTGTGTTAGTGCAAATTCCGGTGTCTACAGAGACCCCACACTTTGATCGAGTCCGAATAGGACGAAGGTAAAAGTAGCTTGAGATGTTATTTGCTCGATGTCTGACTTGAAGATGGATGTTGTCGGTGCTCTTTTATGTAGCAACCGGAAGGCGGATGATGTCGGCGCTATAGTCGGAGGCCTTTAGGTGGCAGCCGTTGGACGACTGAAGATGTTGGCAATGTCGTCGGAAGCCTTTAGGTGGCAACCTCTGGATGACTAAAGATATCGGTAATATCGTTGGAGGCCTTTAGGTGGAACCGTTGGACGACTGAAGATGTCGGTAATGTCGTCGGAGGCCTTTAGGTGGCAACCGCTAGACGACTGAAGATGTTGGTAATGTTGTCGTATGTCTTTAGGTGGCAATCATTGGACGACTGAAGATGATGACTATGTCGGTGCTCTTTTATATGGCGACCGAATGGCAACGACCTTTTATGCGGCAGCTGGATGATGGTGGTCCCTTTTAGCGGCTACCTAAGAATCACAAGAAAACAAAGTATTAGTTTTTTTTGAAATCTAAGAGGGATTATTGCTTTAGATTTTTACCTGAGCCTCAGAAACCCTTGGGCCACAATCTTTGAGCTAACAGCTTTGGACTGTGTGGATTGAATGAAATGATTTCGACAGACCGCAACAAGCTTCGGCCACAGAACTTGGGTTGTGTCAATATCTAGGCTAGGGAACCTGGCGAGTTTTATTGTCTTTTCGGGGCTGATGAGGAAGCTAGGCCGCGAAACTGGGTCAGGCAAGGTGATGACCTTTCGATTTTTCGCCAATGAAACGCATTTGGCGTCTCGAGGCGGGTCCAAGAAACGAACGGTTCATGTTCACCCAGCCTTTCTATAAATTCAATGGATTTCATTCATGTTATGCATTCATTCACATCTCCTTCAAACTCTCCAAGCTTCCCTTGCTCTCTTGAACAAAAAAAAAAAAAACTTTGTTGTTTCGAAGAAGAAAGCTCGGGTTTTAGAAGATGCGACCTCGGAGCCACAGTAATCCTCCTCTTCCTAACGCGGCGGCATGGTCGCACGAAATGTCCCCTCGGTGCAACTTTGTTCCCGGTACGGAGGCATCTCTTTCCAATCTCACTGTTCAGTCCCGGAACCACGCTTGGTTTTATCGTTCTCATGGCAAGGCAACTTCTAAACTTTCTCTTATGCTTAGTTTCGCGTAAAAATGAGCAAGCACGAACTTATTTTTCATGACTTGTCGCTTTTTAACTATTTTAAGCATGAATATTTGTGGCTATTGAATAATCCTTTTAATTATGCATCCGACCGAAAACCCGACTTGCAAAATGGACCCAAAACGCTTTAAACCCGGCCAATAGATCAGATATAACCCCGACGATTTTTTATCCTTCATTTGGCCCACATCCTCGGCCCAGTCGGCCAAAAAAAAAAGTGGCCCGTTTAAGAAAATAAAACTCAGGCGGGTTTTATTTATTTTCTTTGTGGGCTCCCGGCGCGCCTTTCGGGCCAGGCTCGTGGCCCATTTGGCCAGCAAAACCCCTGCGGGTTTAAACATTCTTTTTATGCTGCTGGGTCATGACTTGGGCCGAGGTATTTTGGCCGCTGACCCGGCTGGATCGTGGGTGTTGTCTCGTGGGCCGTGGCTGTGAGCCCAGTATTTGTGCTGGGTCCGGCAAGGGCCCAAAAGACTGTATTTAGGGCCAATATGCTAAATGAGCCCCTACTTTAAGTAGCTTTCTAAAATTTTGTTTGTTGTTTCTAGGAGGATAACCTAAAAACCTCTGATGCCTTAAAAGATCCCCTGAAAGTTGCCGAATCAATCCCTGGGGATTTTGTGCCTGACACATTGCCTGTGGCGGGTTTCATGCCATTCTGGAAATGTTTGTTGGCCTGGAAGAGAGTGATTTATGCAAATATTATTTAGAAATATAAGAAATAAACCCTAAAGTTGCATCGATACATTGTAAAACCATGTTAACCATAGTTTATAGAATCCTCGATGTGTTTTAGTTCGAAATGGGAGTCATCACCCGACTTTTTAAGGGAAAAGCCAAGACAAAACCTAAAGGAAAAGAAAGAAAGACTCCGCCTGCGAAACCCAAGAATGGATTCGGGGGTAAAGCAACGAACTCGAAAAGTAAACTTTAAGAGTTCGCCTCTCACAAAAGGAAAGACTCTGCTAAAAGTTTAAAATGTTCTTTTGATAAAGTTTGGAAGGGAAATGAATGAATACTTTATAGAATCATTTCATTGAATCATGCAAGATAAAAGAAAGATACAAAGTACACAACTATGTACAAGTAAAGAAGAACGCTTAGAAGCTTACATTGCTACTTTGCTGGGGAAAGCCTTGCCTAGCCTCTTGGTGCCTTGAAGAATCCTCTTTGATGAATTAGAAACCTCTTCTCAAAGTGCCAAGATGATGATAGAAAAGATGATAAAAGATGATAAGAAATAGGGTGGAAAGAAGGCTCTTTTGTGGTTATGAATGTGTTTAGGCTAGGGTTTTTTATGGAGTTTGGGATGGATAGAATAGGATATGTGTTTAGGCTTTTTGTGATGGAAGAATGAGGATTATGGTGGTAAGATATATGGAGGATAATAAGGATGGTAGTAGAATGATAAGGGAGATGATATGAGAATATATGAAGTAGAGAGAGTTTATGAGATTTGAGAGATGAGAGATGAGAGAAGTAGTAGGAGGAAGAATGGATGAGTGAATTGGTGAGTGAAATGGCTTGGAGAGGAGTAGTATTTATAGGAGGAGGAGGGAGTAGAGATACATATGCATGCATGCACTCACATAGTAATCTCCGAGCTTGTGCAGAATACCAAGGCAGAAGGGGGTGAACTTGGAGTGGACGGCAGCACGTGGTCTATTGACCACGTGTGGTTGACGAGTGTAGGCCGGTCGGCCACTACGCCAAGGGGGAGGTTCCCATCTCGTCCACGCATGCAAGGACGGTGGTGTGGGGAGTAAACCTGCCTAGGGAATAGGAGGTTCACACTGGACGGAGATGGCATGTGCTATTTAGCTTTTGAGAGGTATTTTTGGATGCTTTTGTGAGGGTTCGATCTCACGACTTCTTGGTACGTGGCTTGCATGGCTTGGCTTTCCCTTTTCTAATTTCCTAATTTTCTAGATAAAAATATACAAAGAGGAAATAATAAAAATTACATTAAAATTACATAAAATCTATGCTAAAATCTAGCTTATCGATCGACTTCTTCTTCTTCTTCTTCATTTTTGCCTTCTTATATAGATATGCTATATATTCATGCGCCAAAATCCGGTGACTACAGATAGCCTTCACTTTGATGGAGTCCGAGGATAGGACGAAGATCAAAGTAGACTTGAATTGATGGATACTGATTGGGATATGACTTTGTGGTGCAAATCCTGTGGATATGACTTTGGAGTACAAAACCTAGGGTGATGCTTGGAAGCTGAGTCCTGCGTCGCAGTTGTGGGCGGCATGCGCCTTTGTCGGGGTTGATCTCAAGCAAGAGTGATGCTCTACTTGAAATGATCTCGGACGTTTGATGATATCCTACAAGAAAAAGTGGGCTGACACTTGGAAGCTAAGTCATGTGTCGCGGTTGGCGAACTTGCGCCGATAGGTGATCTGAGGCAAGAATGGCCTTACTTGTTGGAGAGATTTCATCGGACACGACGCCGATGGCTCTTGGAGATGTTGATTTTCTAGTCTTTCCCAGTGTCTTTCCAGTCTTTCCCGGTGTCGTTTCCAATCTTTCCCGGTTTCGATGTTGATGATTGTTGGCATGTTCAATGCCAAGGAACTTCACCAATCGAGATGTCGATGGCCCTACGGGTCGAGACTTCACCGAAACTCTGCCAGTGGCTCAGGATTGGGACTGCATCGAAACTCTGCCGATGGCCCTGATTGTTGAGACTTCACTGAAACTCTATCGGTCGCTTTGGTCTTTTTGATGATGACGATGGTAGTGGTGACAAACTGGACTTGAGGCCTGATGCCGAGACTAACCAGACGCGAGGCTGAAAGCCGTTGATGATGATGATGATGATGATAGTGGTGACAAACTGGACGCGAGGCCAGATGCCGAGACTATCCAGACGCGAGGCTGGAAGCCGTTGATGATGATGATGATGATGGCAATTCAATGACGAGGAACTTCACAAATCGTAATGTCGATGGCCCTGGGGGTTGAGACTTCACCGAAATTCTACCGGTGGCTCAAGATTGGGACTGCATCGAAACTCTGCCGATGGCCCTTGGGGTTGAGACTTCACCGAAACTCTGCTGGTGGCTCTGATGCTAATGGGGACTTACGCCGATGGGGACCCTGTTTTTGGATTTTGATGATGATGATGGCACTTTTGATGTCGACGAGACTTCACTGGTTACGATGCCAGTGGCTCTTATTCATGAGATTTCATCGAACCCGTTGACGACGACTCTGGATCTTGATTTTCGGTGATGATGGTGGCATTCAATGCTTGGAGACTTCGTCGGATGTGATGCTGACAGCCCTTATCTTCCTTAGATTATGTCTGCATGATCATTTGGGGAAATGCTCTTTGTTTGGGGACTTGATGCTCCAGTCTTGAGAAGACTATCCCTCCTTATTGGGCACACTTAGGCGTGATCCTCCTTGATAATGTGCATGCTCGAGCTCTTGGAAACGAGCATGGAGAAAAGACAAAGGCCCCTTCTTTCCCTAGGCCGGCTGGACGCTAGAGAGAAGAGAGGAATCTATGCATTCACTCGGGCCCTTGGCAACAAGCATGGAGAAAAGACAAAGGTTCTTTCTTCCCCTAGGCTTGCCGGACACTAGAGAGAAAAGAGGAATCTTTGCATTCACTCTAGCTTTTGCAGGCCATGCAGGAGACAAACTTGCTTGCAATTTTTGTAGATAACCCCCAGGCCGATCAGACTTGAGCCTTGGCAGATGAGGGCATGAGACGTGGTTGTATGGACCGAGCTTTTGTGCTTATCAATTGGAGCTTCTCCTTGGCCTTCTTCTTATTTTCTGGATTTTCTTCTTTTTTGTATTTTCGGCTTTTATTAGAAAGAGATTACTTCTTCCGCTCTCATTCCTCGATTTGCTTTATTTCTTCTGCAAGCTTATTTTCATAGCATGTTATCATTGAAATGACTTGCATGCTACTGCTTGTTTTAGCACTTTAAGTTGAATTTAAAGTAGATGATACTTCAAATTTAGCTTCAAGGACATAGATGCCAACATCTTCTTTGCTTATGGTTGCATGAGTTTGGAATTCCACTGGAGGAACATAGATTCTTGAATTTCGCTCGGTCGTCGATCCGTATCAGCCATTCATGATGAAGATCCTGTCCTTCGTGTCGGACAGGTGCCATTCGTGTATGACTGATGATGAGTTTGTCATTCGTGTCGGACAATCGCCATTCGTGTTTGGCGGATGAAGATGATTCTGTCCTTCGTGTCGGAGAATCAATTTATGACTTGATTGGATGCTAGCTTAACTTACTAGAGTTGGATTAGAGGTTGCTCAAATCTTGCTCTTAGTGATAGGAAAACATGTCGACCGGTCTGAATGAGATGGCTTACGGGCTTAAGCAGCCCCTAGTGTTGCGTTATGGAGCAACGATATGGCACTTCATTGCTTTTTTTCTTTTTCTTTTTTGTTTATATGCAGGTATGCATGCAACTAGTCTACCAAACTCTTTAAACAATGCATCTTTTTTTCTTTTTTTTTTTACATAAGAATTTATGCAATTATGCATTTATGCATGACTATTGACTTTATACACGACAGACTGTCTCAATAAATGATAGACTGACTCAATGCATGGCAGAATGACTCGATGCATGACAAACTGACTCTTTGAGACTCTAACACGACTTATGGATGTAATGCAAACCTATTATGCTTAGACAGGACACACACATGATGCTTTATGCTTATACACATGCAGTTCTACATGTAGGTAACCCCCGACTCTTTATTCAAACAAAGACTTTCTTGGACAATGCTTATCTAAGACAACGACTTTTTTTTCAAACAATGTTTTCTTAGGACCATGACTTCCTAAGGATCGAGGCCACTTGTAGGGAATTTCGAGAACATTTAGGATAAGGAACATTCAGTCCATGGGACAAGGAATAATAGTAGAGGTGTTAGGCATGAAGGATGTGCTTCTTGAATGCTCATGTAGATAACCTTGACTGCTTGCAAATATTTGATGATGTACGACAAGCCCCGGTTTGGCGTAGACTCTTGATGATAATGTTCTGCTCTAGAAGGACATATTAGGGGTTTGCAAGCCCCCAGCTTAATGTAGACTCTGGATGACTTTGTCCTGATTTGGAGGGCACCTTGGAGATTTGCAAGCCCCCAGTTTCGTGAAGACTGATGATATGACGCACGGAGACCATGGAATAGAAGGAGGCATTGCTTCCTATGTTGTAGTGATCGAAGTTGGTATGTCCTTAGTCGTGAGTCTTGATCTCTCCTTTTGCCTAACTTGCCCAAAAGGTTTTCAAGTTAGCCTCTCTTCTTTCTTTTTTTCTTCTTTTTTTTTCTTTTCTTTTTTCTCTTTTTTCTTTTTTTACTTTTTTTCTTTTTCTTTTTCTTTCTTTATTTCGAGACCACTATTAGGACACCAATGAGAATGAAGACCCAGGACCTTGTAGAACAGGGAGTAGGTGTCCCTCTTAGAAGTTATCTCTGATAAATGTCTTGAACAATGTCACAAGGGTAGCGCCATCCCCCAATTTAGAGTAGCTTGTTTCTGAGTCAATTCATGATCATGTATGTTGCTGCCAGTTAGCCATTGATCTGATGTGGACGGATCTTGCTCTCGCTGAGAAATGAGCCACACTCAGATGTATTGAGAGTGGGCATTAAGAATAGAGCCTCATACTTGCATTAATGATCGAGCTGAAAAGTCTTCAAAGGGTGAGATTGGGTGAAAATGCTCAAAAAGGCTGGAAGATGATGTTTGGTAAAAGGGATAGTGGACAATTGTCGGTTAATGAATGGAGACACTTAAGAGTAATCGTGTCTTAAAAAGGAAGGAGAGATGGTCCAATGGGATAAACATCATCTTTTGGGAAAAGGTTAGAACATGAGGATAAAGAGACACTTAAGGATGATAGTGTCTTGAAAGGGCGAGAGATGGTCAAATGGGATAGACATCATCTCTTGGGAAAAAGGTTGGAACATGGGTGTTGGTGTGATGTCCAAGTCTGACAGAAGAAAATGGAAGCTTGATGGTAGCGATAGAATCTAGGGTTTTACTCACCTTTTGCCTAGCCCGCCCAAGTGGGTTTTCAGACTAGCTTTTTATTCTCTCTTTTTTTATTCTCTCAAGGACCAGTTTATTAAACGACGAACGCTCTCTAAAGTGAAAAGGTATTGAGTCGGGCCTCGAAGAGGTTTTCCTATGTATCCAAGGTGGAATCAGGCCTGTCGTAGTTCTTTAAGCGCAACTTTGATGAGTAGTGCCTATGTATCCAAGGTTTAGGATCAATAGGATTTCTTTATGGTGTGCTTATTTCTGCCTTCAGTTTGTTATTCTCCCCTCTTTTTTTGCTTCTCTTCTTTTTTTTCCTCTTGGTTTATTTTTCTTCCTTTTCTTCTTCTTCTCTTTTGTTTCTTTCCCCTTTTTTTTTGTTCTTCCTTTTCCTCTTTTTTTTTTTTCCTACCTCTCTCTATTTTTTTCTCTCTTTTTCCTTCTTGCTTTCACCCTCATTTTTTGCTTTCACTTTTTTTGAACTTATTCGTCATAGATTGCCTCCTATTCTCCTTGGTCATAGCACACCTTTTGGGATTTGGTTAAATGAATGAAAGGGTTTTGAAAAAGTTGAGGTTTGATGGAAGAGGCTAGAAATGTAAATGATAGGTAGTAAGTGGTAGGTCGAGATTGGATGAAAAGACGAGGGTAATGTGGGTGGTGAAATGAAGGTGACGCGGAAGCCCCCTGTCCTTGGCACATAAGGTTAAGCTGCTAGATTTGTAATGAGGAGAATTCACTTTCGAGAGATTATGGGACTTAGTCTTTCCTGACAACACTCTCTCCTTTTCCTCATCCTGTTGGATGGGAATACAGGCTGACTTCTCTCATCAATTTTATTCTCTCCTTTTGCCTGATTTGCCTCAATGAGGTTTTCAAACCGACCACTCTATAGTTTTTCACTCTCTTTTTTATCCCTTTTTTTTAATTCTTTTCTCTATCTCTCTAACCCTGGATTCAAGAAATGAAGGGATGGGAATGAGGTATATGAAAAAGATGGAAATATAAGAGAAGGTGAATTCGCTAGACTTGGTTTGTAAGGATGGTGAATGGACAAGAGAACTTTTCAACTCAAATCAGAAGTACAAGCACGAAATTCTATTTGAACAAATATCAACAAAAGCAATTGAATTCAAGAAATGAGTTAAGAACTGACTCTCAAATCTAACAGACTCCGTAATGAATGCTTGACAATAAGGAATGTAGATAACAGTAAAACTCCTTTGATGATGTGCCCTCCATGTCTTCATATGAGGAGTTCCCATGTGCTGCTTTTGGTAGAAGTAGTTTTCCCTGAATGGATCATGTCCTCCATCATATTCTTCAAAGTTTAACAATCCTCAGTGCAGTGCCCCTCGGGATTCATCATAGTTGCCGAATTTCCCGTCATCCCAAAAATTCCCTTTATTGTTGGCTCAGACCTTGACCTCGACACTAGGCAAATGAAGAAAGACCCATCCCAATGCATGCATGTCCTAAAGGACCTATGTGGATTTCCTAAGAATGAAAAATGCTTACATGCTGACTCGAGAGAGACTCACCCAGGACATGGGTTTGAATATGCAAATTGACCTACATGAGATTTTCTAGGATGCAAGACTCTATATGCTGACTTAAGGAGAAGACTTATTCACGACATGGGTTTACATGTCCTAAAATCTATATAAGACTTTCTAAAATGCAAATGCCTATATGTTGATCCTTAAAGACTAACCTATGACATGGGTTTACATTAGACTTCTTAAAAAAGAAAGACACTCGCATGTTATGCCAGCACGAGAAAAGACTCACCCATGACATGGGTGCACGCTGGACTTCCTAAACAAAAGACGGGTATCTACATGATAACTCTAGACACATACTTATCCATGACTTAGACTTTATACTAGAATTTCTACAAAAAGAAAAACACTTATATGCTAACTCTAGACAAAGACACACCCATGACATGGGTTTGTAATTGAAAACATTAAAGTGAAAGACACATGCTGACTTAGGGAAGGACCTACCCATGACTTAGACCTATATGAGATTTTCTAAGGAATGAAGACACTTACCTGTTGACCCAAGAAACGACCTAACGACCCACTTATGATTTGTAGGACCTAAACCCTATAGGAGGCTTCTTAAAGACACTTTACACAATGATTCTAAAACAAAGACTTACCCATGACCTAGGTATACACGAAACTTTCTAAAAATGATATACGCATATTGACTCAAGAAAAGACTCACCTATGACCTAGACCTCGTACGAAAACTTTCTAAAGACTGAAAGACATGCAGACGCTAACACAAAGACTCGTCCTAGACCTTATATGAAACTTTCTAAAGAATGCAAGACACATTCATGCAAACACTAACACAAAGATTCATTCTAGACCTAGGTTTACATTGAACTTCCTACAAATGGAAAACACATGTTGACCCAAGAAAAGACCTGAACATGACATGGACTCACATTGGACTTCCTAGAAATGAAAGACACATATTGACTTAGGAAAATATTCTCCTAGGACCTAGACCCTATATACGACTTCCTAAAGAATTAAAAAACACTAACATGGTGACTCTAAACAAAGGCTTTAAAATAAAGACATTTATTTACTGACATTTAAATGCAAGACACTCACATGCAAACTTTAAAACGAAGACTCACCTTTAACTCAGGTTTACTAGACCATAAATGATATGACATCTCCTAACGTGAAAGACACCTACACTTTGACCCAGGAAACGACTCAACTATGACATAGGTTTACGTGTCCTAACCTCTATGAGACGTCTTAAAGAATGAAAGACACTTATTTACTGACTCAAGAACACCTAACCTCTATGACTCTGAGACAACAACTCTTTTTTTACAACAAGAGCATTATAAAGGGCCGGATAAAGTCAAACATAGCGAGACGACATAAGTTGGAAAGCGCAAGTGAGTGTTTCTCAATTCGGATGGGCTTAAAACACAAGCCGACCGTTTTAAGGAGAATTCGCCACTTGAACTAACAAACTTGTATTAACTCAAGCTAAGTTGGCTATTACGCGGACTAGAATAATGCTCGATGAACTGACAACCTGACTTCTAGACTTCTATTTACACACTTTTTATATCTAAGACTCGACATATTCATTTATTTACACTCGTGGAAAGCGGACGTTGCAAAGGACCGAATAAAGCCATCAAAAAGGTGAGTTAAAACAGACTTATAAACTCAATTATTAAATCCAACATGGATGGGCTTACCAACGAGCCGACCATGGATTTTTTAGACTTAATAATTAGGCTTATAAATTTATTTTCTCTAACCTTGAGACTATTATGCGGGCTAGAACGACACACACTGACTTTGTTTTATTATTAATCATTTTCTTTGGACCCAAAATAAGAGAATACTGAGAAGAGCCGAATAACACCATCAAAGGTGAGTTAAAATGAATCGATAAACAGTGTCAATTAACCTTTAATATGGATGGGCCTCGCAACCAAGCCATCCATAAAGTTTAGGTTAGTTAATCGAGTATATAAATTCATTTCTTCCCAAACCCAACGATTATTACCGGACTAAAACAATACCTCAAAATTAGGTCCGACTCTAATGAAGTCTCAACAAACAGTCACATATTTATACCTAAAAAAAACCAACAAACTTAAACAAGCATGTTTACGCCTAACTAAGACTCAACACACTCAAACACGTATTTACACCTAAAAAGGCTCAAAGCACGTGTGAACAAAAACCTAAATACTCAAACACGTATTTACACCTAATGACGACTCAAAGCACGTGTTAAAAAAAAAACCTAACAAAGACTCAAACGCGTACACACACAAACACATGCACACACACATGCACATACACATGCACACATAGAGGCACAAACACAAGCAGAGACATACACATGTACATGCAGACACAAACACATGCACAGACACATACACATGCACATGCACATGCACATGCACAGGCACAAATACATACACATGCACAGACACATGCACAGGTATGAACACATAGACTACAACACACTTTATCTACCTTACAGACCTAACTCTATATGGACCCTAACGACAACTGATCATTATAAAGGGCCGAATACAGTCAAGCATGGCAAATCAGGACTGAATAAGGGATCACGAGTCAGTGTTTCTCAATTCGGATGGGCCCCATCCACAGGCCGACCGTTTTAAGGAGAATCGTAACTCAGAAAATTTATCAGTCCAACTCAAGCCATACTGACTATCACGCGGGCTAGAATAATGGTCAACAGGACTGACAGTCTAGTCTTCCTATACATTTTTTATTCTATTTGTTTAGGAAAGTGGATATCGTAAAGGACTGGATAAAAACAAAAACAGGCGAGTTGTAATTAGTTTATGGACTTAATTACCAAACCCAATATGGTTGGGCCTAACCACGGGTCGGCCATAAGTATGATAGATTTGACAATCAATTCGATAAATTAATTTACTCAAGCTCGGTTGCTATTATGCAGTCTAAAATTTTATCCACCAACTTGGTTTGGACTTTTAATCGGGTTTATTAGACCTAAGGCCAACTAATCATTACAAGAGGCCGAATAAAGTCAAGCATAGCAAATCAAGCCTAAGTCAAGGAGCCAAATCAGAGTTTCTCAATTCGGATGGGCCCCATCCACAGGCCAACCGTTTTAAGGAGAATCCGTAATTTGGGCTATCGACTCAGACTTAATTTGAGCCATGTTGATTGCCATGCGGACTAAAATAATAATTAACAGGACCGACGACCCTCCTTTCTATTGCTTTTTTCTTTTAATTACCGGAAAGTAGGTATCATAAAGGACTGAATAAAATCAAGAACGGGAGGTTATAATTGATTTATGGGCTTAATTGCCATATCTGATATGGTTAGGCCTAACCACGGGTCGGCCATAAGTGTAACAAATTCGATAATTAACTCGATAAATTAATTTACTCTAGCCCAGTGATTATTATGCAGTCTAAGACTTTACCCACTAGCTTTGTTTTGACTTTAATTAGGTTTATTGGACCTTCGTTAAAGAGATATCGTAAAGGGCCATATAGAATCATCAATGGCAAGTTGAGTTTACATTATGGACCAAGATAATTAACCTTTATAGATAAATGGGCCCAACCACTGGGTTAACCATGATTTTTGAGGTTAATTAACTTAGTTGGTAAACGTGACTCTTCTCAGCACAATGCCTACTATATTGACTAGAACAACACTCCTAAATTTGGGTCGACTCTTTACAACGAATTTAAACACGTAGCACATAGTATATATATGAACAAAGGGGTATCCTAAACGAAGGCTCTATGTACATGAAGGGTTTATTGGTTGGATAAGGCTTAACGACTCATGTACTTGCCCCGGTACATTCTTGTTGTAAAGGCAACTTGAATGTGTGGGGTGTTGCTCTTAGAGGCTCGTGTGGAGACCTCGTAGAGTGATGCATGAGTGGATGTGGTGACCAATGCTCTTTCGGTGTAAGTGCACCAATTGAGTATGGCCGGTCCGGCATCCCATGGGTTATTTTTTGTGGTTTAAAGAGAAAAATCCTAATACCGCCAATTTACGTTCTCCTACGACATATTACATGTTAAGGCAGTGCCCCGGTATATGCAATGCATTATGCCTAAAAAAGAATGACTTAATAATATAAAGTAAAATTCATTTTCCTTCCAAAAGATTTAAAGCACACAAACTTTGTTCACGTTTTACCCACTTTAGAAAAACTCCCCAGTGGAGTCGCCAAAAACCCTGTGGACATTTTTCCTCGCCGTTCGGGCTTCCGAACGTCCACGTTGGATTGAGTGTGATTATGTGATTTGTGTTGGGGTTTAACCTTTAAAATCCTTTTAAGGAGATCAAACTTATATTTCATGAATAATACTTTGTAAAATCACTTTCCCTTCACTTAGGCATTTTATGAGTCATTGAATTAAACCTTTAAGACTGAACATCCACTTGTTCCAAACTCTTCTAAATCTAACACAATTTGCTCATTTAAATGTTAGGCCCTGAAGAGAGTGATTTATGCAATTATTATTTAGGAATATAAGAAAAAAAACCCTAAAGTTGCATCGATACATCGTAAAACCATGTTAACCATAGTTTATGCAATCCTCGATGTGTTTTAGTTCGAAATGGGAGTCGCCACCCGACTTTTTAAGGGGAAAGCCAAGACAAAACCAAAAGGAAAAGAAAGAAAGACTCCGCCTGCGAAACCCAAGAATGGACACGGGGGTAAGGCTACGAACTCGAAAAGTAAACTTTAAGAGTTCGCCTCTCACAAAAGGAAAGAGTTGTTTAGACCCAATTTTGTGTCTAAATGCCGCCTAAATGCTTAGGCTTTTAACTCGTTTCGTGGTTTAATTTCATAGCTTTTAATGCGCTTTTGGATATTTTGTACATTTTGCAGTTTTTACTGAAAACGTGGTAAAAAAGAGCTATTTTAGAGCATTTTTGGTGATTTCCCGAGCCGAGCCGGACCGAAAACGGAGGCGGAGTTGACCCGGGACCACTTTCCTCGCCTTTGGTGTCAATTAGTGAGGTAACACCCGCTACGACCCTCAGATCGGGCGCTACATGCTTCGGAAAAAAGGAAGAAACAAAGGGAAAGAAACCAAGGCGTAGCCCCCGCTACGCGTGCAACATATTTGCCGAGCCGACCACCACGGTCCTGATGACCGCAGCCACGATGGGCATAAGTAGAGGGTGAAGTGACCGAGCAAGACCGTACCCACGGTCTTGGGAGACCGTACCCACGGCGCTGCGAAGCTCGAAATAGCCCTGCACTTTTCGCTCGTCGCGCCCACGACGGGGGTTGTCGTGCCCGCGACCCCCCTGCTGGGTTGCGATTCTTCGGCTTGAAGTGTTGCGTTTTGGCCAACTGTTTTCACTTGTATAAATAGCTCTTTTGCTGCGATCTTTGGGGATTCGACTTTGGAGAGGACTTTAGTGACTTACACTCTATTTCGAGCTTTGTATTAGTGAGTTTTAGAGGGAGATTAGTGAGAGATTAATCTAGGGTTTTGGAGATTTGTGTTTATTATTGAAGATTTGGGTATTCAAACAATTGAGAGATTGTTGGATCATCTTTTATTGCTTTCTCTTGTTCATCTATAGAACTTTGATAAGTATTCTCTTTCCTTAACTCTTTCATTAATTGCTTTGCTAATTACTTTCTTGCTTCTTTAATTGTTCTTGCTTGCTATTTTGATTGTTCTTGCTTGTTTATGGTTGTTTGATGTTAGAAATCATGTTTAGGTTTGGTTTGGATGTTGTTAGCATAGTTAGTATCATGATTAGTTGCTAGAAACCCTATCGGTTAGGGGGTAATTAAGGGTGTGAATGGGTGATTAGGTTTGGGTTAGCAATATTAGTGAGTAATTAGTTGGGAAATCAATTTCCAACTCCTTTCCTTCCCTCAAGTGGGATGTATTTGGGTTCAAAAGTCCCTAAACATATCCAACACTTGTGTTGGAAGGTTGGAATTGGGATAGTTAGTACTCTACTCACGGAAGTGAATAGAGGCTAACTAGGAAATTCTGTTTCATTAACCCTCCGGGTCTGTCGATGGACTTTAGGGAAGTTAATCCGGACTATCCTCGGAAGAGGAAACTCGGTGGGTATTTTCTAACGGAATTGCCACTTGATTTTCTTCCTTGTTATTCCCTTGTCGCAAAACCCATTTCCTCATCCCCGTTTGCATCCCGAAAAGCCTCCGAAACCCATTTTCCATTCCTTGACCGTCCTTTGTTTTGTTTCTTGCATTGTGATCCTTTTCAACCAAATATCCTTACCATTAGCAATCTCGACCCGACCATTGACTTAGTTTCTATGACCAAGGCCTCCAGCTCCCTCAGAAGGAACGACAAAACCGAGGTCCACAAAACCACTGTTACACAAAATGGCGCTGTTGCCGGGGAGCCAGCGCCCCTAGTTTTAGTTTCTTGGTTTTTGGTTATTTGAGTTTGCTTTCACGCTAGAAATCAGTTTGTCTTAATCCAAATGCATTTGATGCTTCTTCATTTCTTGTAGGAGTCCTCGCGTTCTAATGGGTGAAGCTCAAGCGGGTTCACCTCGTAACCTTCTATCATATGTCGTTCCATCATTGGGTACGGGAGGCAAACCTATCACATTACCACCATTACCACCCGATGTTGTATTCGAGTTTAAACCGCACTTACTTGAAGTCTTCGAAAGAAACCCGTTTCATGGGGACGATGCTTCTGGAAGTCACATTGCTCATATTGATAAGTTCGAAGACCGGATTAGCTTTATACACATTCCGAGGATACCATCAGAATATTTGAAGTTGAAATTCTTTCCTCTCACTCTTGCGGGGAAAGCGAAGATATGGCTACAAACATGTCCACCTGGTTTTTATTCTTCATGGGAGGCACTCAAAGGAGATTTTCTTCATCGTTTCTTTTAGGTAGAGGAGACACACCGACTTCGAGCAGAAATTTTAAGTTTCAAGCAAGGGTCGGTTGAGAGTCTTTTCGACGCTTGGGGGAGATTTAAGAGTCTTCAACGACAGTGCCCTCATCATAATTTACTGGATTGGATGTTGCTTCAACATTTCTATCATGGGCTCCGTGGTCCTCTTAGAGAATCTATTGATAATGTGTCCGGAGGGATGTTCCTAAAGAAGACTGCGGAGGAATCCAAAATTTTTCTTCATGGGCTATCTCAAAATATGCCTAGTTGGGGAGGCGGCCAAAATTCAGAAAATGGGGATGATTCTTTGGAACACAACCCTACTATTAAGCTTCTAATGGCTACCTTCCTTGATTTGCAAAAGAAGATGGTGAATGATGAAGTTTCCAACCAGTTGAACTTAGCCCGAGGTATGCAAACCTTTGCATCCACACCTATTCCCATGGTGCATATTTGTAAGTTGTGTTTTGGTCCACATCTCGAGCATTAATGTGTGGAGTATCGTCAAGTAGAACATGTGAATGTCGTTTATTCCAATCAACTTTATTCCCATTGCTATGAGGATTATGATCCTAGTTATACTACTTTTTCCAATCTTGTGTTCGATCTTATTTCTCATGTTTATGACCATCATGCACATTTTCAAGAAGAGTTTTCACATCAACCTACCTCACAACCCCAATTTTCTCAACCATCCCAAGATTTTATGATTGAAAAGTTGTTGCAACAAATTGTGGCTAATCAAGAAAGTGAGGGTGCTCGCCTTAGAGACCTTGAAACCCAAATGACCCAAGTTGCTCAACAAGTATATTCTTCTCAACCCATTCAACCTCAACCCAACCAAGGGGAGCAAGTTGAAGCCATTACCCTAAGGAGTGGAAGAAAAATTGAAGAACCTATGGTAGTGGAGGAGAATGTAGAGGAGAAGAGACCTTTGGAAGAGAATGAGGGAGTTGTGGTGGATAGCAATGAAGAGGAGGACTTAGAAGTTGAGCAGGATAGGAATGAAGAAAAGGAGAATGATGTTGTGGTTAACGAGGCCGAGGATGAAGAAAAAGAGAAGTTGGAAGAGAGAGTAGAGATTGAGAAAAGACGAGAGAAAGGAAAGGAAGTCTTGAGGGAGGATATTCATGTAAACCCATTGGAGAAACCCATTTCATATAGACCTCCAGTTCCATTTCTCGGAAGATTGGTTCAACAAAAGAATGATGATAAATTCTCCAAGTTTATTTTGAGGATGAAGAAGCTCCAAGTTAATATACCATTTTTGGATGCCATGTCGGAGGTCCCTTCATTCAAGAAACATCTCAAGGACCTTTTGACAAACAAGAGAAGAATCAAGAAGTCATCGACCATTCATCTCACTGTTAGTTGCAACGCCATTATGGGAAGCAAGTGTCCCTAGAAACTAGCTGATCCCGGTAGTTTCTCTATTCCATGCTTAATTGGTGATATGAGGATCGACAATGCATTATCTGACTTGAAGGCAAGTGTTAGTGTCATGCCACATTCTATATGTAAGAAGTTGAACCTTGATGACTTGACCCCTACAACTATCGACTTGCAACTTGCTGACCGAACTATTAGGAAGCCCTTGGGAATATTAAAAGACATTCCGGTTCAAGTGGGAAGCTTCCTTATCCCTTGTGACTTCGTTATTTTGGAGATGGATGAAGATTAGAGAAGTCCTATTATTCTTGGTCGACCCTTCTTGGCCACTGCAGGAGCTACCATAGATGTGAAAAGAGGTCGTTTGTCTCTTCATGTGGGGAGAGAACATATTGATTTTGATCTTGATCCTTCGAGAAGGAACCCTCACAAAGAGTCACGCTTCAAGGTCAATGCAGTGGTTGGTATTATGGATGAGCATCAAGAGGACCCGTGCTTACTTATTGTGGAACCGGATGATTGGGGTGGAGAAACTCACCCTAAATCTATTCATTTTGGGCTTTATGGAGATAGTCTCACCTTCCGTGGTGATTTCCTCAACACTTTGCCTTTGAGGAAGGAGATTGCCTTGGGAGAAACATATATTGAGAATATGAAAGTGAGAGAGATGGCTTCCCGAAGCCCGAGACCCGGCACATCAACGAATATCAAGACAGGGCTATCTTCTCTTTCTATCCGGTCTATCAAGTCTTCAAGGAAGCCTGCTTCACTCTTGCGCTAGAAGAGGAAGCGATGGAAAAGGAGGAAGAAATTTTGGTGGAGTAAGTCTAGGAGGCGGTTGCCCTTAATTCCTTCGGAGTTGGCTAGACATCCGGAGGATCATTCTAGTTTATTCATGAGTTCTATTATAGTGCGCGGAAGGAGAAGGAAGAAGAGTTGGTGGAAAAAGCTTACCATGCTCCTTTCATGCACACCACGCCTTTCGAGAATCAAGTAAGTAATTAGGTCAAGCTCGGGACCTTAAACAAGCGCTCTATGGGAGGCACCCCATAATTTTTGAATTGCTCATTTCAAGTTTTTAGTTTTTCTCATTTTTCTAATTCTATTTCTTTTTTTTCTCTTTAATTTTTTTTTTCTTTTTAGCTTTCTTTAGGTTTTTCTATTTTTCCAGTCTTTTTAGTTTTTCTTCATTTCTTTCTTTTGTAATTTGAGGTATTAGTTTTAGGTTCAAAAGGAAAAAGTTTGAAAAAAAAAGAGGAAAAATAATGTGAAAATAAGGAAAAGTTGGAGTTGAAAAATAAGAACATTGAAGTTGGAATGAAGGAAAAATGTGTGAGTGAGTGAAGTTTTGAAAATATATGAGTGTTGAGAGAGTTTGAGAGTTGGAAAATTTTAGATTAAATGTGAGGAAGTATGAAAAATTGAGTGTGAAGTATGATAGTTTTTAGGAGTTGGATTTTATTTGGGAAGTGTTGGAATTTTTGATTGAAAGTTGGAGTTGACAGCGCAACAGCAGGTAGCAGGCGTTACACTAATCGTAGCAGCCGCTACGACGCAGGCAACAGCAAGCTCCCGAAGCTCACCCCAGCTGCGGTAGAAAGCACCGTGCATACTGTCACACGAGCAACGCTCAGCAACTCCCACCGCTCAGCAGGTTGCGCCCGCGACAGGATCGGTCGCTGTTGGACCCGGAAAATTCCCGTTCAGGGAAATTGTTCTCGGATGCGCTACTTAAGTCATTTGGAGCCGACTAAGGTTGCTTAATCCTTAAATAAGGATATTTTTTATTTTCGAAATTCATTTTCGGGGGTAACTTTATTTATTTTACAAATTCTTTTATATTATTAAAATATACGAAATTACACTAAAATAATTTACTAATAAATTTAGTACCTGCCCATTATTCTATCCGGGTCCCAGAAGTAGCAAAGGGACCACCATGAGGCCCTAAAACCCGTGCGGGTTTTATGGTTCCATGGACTGTGCCCTGTGCAACTTCGACCCAGGGAAAATGGGATGAAGATTAATAAAACCCGTGCGGGTTTTGTTGATCTTCTGGCCCATTTTCTCTTGGGTAGCCTTAGATTAATAAAAGGTGGTACTAAAATATTCGTAATGATTTTTGTGTAATTATCGTTTATTTTAAATAACTAAAAGAATTTATAAAAAGTGATAAGAGTCAACGGTCGATCTAAGGAAACCGACAAACCATGAAAATAATAAAAATAACTCCGGTCTACGAAACCCGATTCTAAGCCCGGGGGTAAGGTTACAAATTCGAGAATTATAAGCACTCTCGAATTCGCCTGTTAGAAAACAGACTCTACTAAAATCGACATTAAAATGAAAAAGAGCGTGGAGAAGTTTAATTAATTTCACGAAATTATATTCATCATCATGCAATATAAAATGAGGTTTTTAGTTTACAAAATATGCACAAGTAATGGAATTAAAGTACGAATTACATGATTTAAACAATAACAATAAGAAAGCAATAAATCGAACCTCTTTTGATTTAGGAGCCCGAATATGCCGGTTGAAACTCTTAACTTTGCCTTGACTTTGGACTTTGATGGAAAGATAGAAGTGGTTTAGGAAATGGTATTGGGGTGATGATATGGATGTGACAAAAGTGATTAGGAGAGGTTTAGAGAACGATTATGGATGAGGGAATTTTAAGAGAGTGATGGAAATTTGGTAGAATAAGGGATGATTGTTGATGAAATGAGGGTAGAATAATGGTGTTAGTTGATGGAATGGATGGAAGGATGGAATTTTGAGAGGAGATTTAAGTAGAGTATGAGTGTTGTGGAGGATAATTGATGGAGTTTTGGGAGAATTTAGATGATAATGATGGGTGGTAGTTGATGAAATGAGAATAATAGAGGTGTTTATGAGAGTTGTTGGTGAAAATGAATGGAATGGAGCGGGGTATTTATAGGTGAAAGATAGGTGAGGTTTAGGAGGGAAAATCATGGGGACACATCCCTTGGATCATGCCATGCAATCACAAAGTCAAGGTCAAGTCAAATGCACATGGGCTAATATCATGGGGGTGATCTAGATTTTGGCGCCGGATTCAATTAGAAAACCCACGCGGGTTTTAAAATATCCAGGCACACGGATTGCTGACGTGGACGCTGAACGATGCGTTTTGGCCGCATGATAACCCGCGCGGGTTTTGAAGTCATTGATTTGGATGCATCAGGCTGCCTTTCTTCTGGGCCGTCTCTGTTGATTAAAACCCGTGCGGGTTTTGTCTCAGCTAGTGGGCCGGATCTTCAAACGACCATAACTCTTTCATCCGGACTCCGATTGAGGCAATTCAAAAAGCATTGGAAAGCTTATGATGTGTACTTTACTCTCATCAAAAGAAATAGGGCCAACCAGACTTGTGAAAAAAATGGGATTCGAAATGGTGGGCATATGTATGTGGAAAGGGTGGGAAATGAAGGCTTTTCGTGGTGGGTTGGCCCAGTAACTCTTGATTGATGGAGGCCCAGTGGCTTGGCTTTCCTTCTAGCCTCTTTTCTTGTTACTCCTGATTTGTAGACTTGTCCCGGTACAAAATCCGGTGTCTACAGAGAGCCCCCACTTTGATCGAGTCTGAATAGGACGAAGGTCAAAGTAGCCTGAGATGCTGACTGCTTGACGTCTGATTTGAAGATGGATGCTGTCGGTGGTCTTCTGCGAAGATGATGCCATTCAACGGCGTCCTGAATGAAGATGGTCGCTTTCATGTCGTCGGAAGCCTTTAGGTGGCAACCGTTAGATGACTGATGCTGATGATGGTGTCGCCGGAGGCCTTTAGGTGGCAACCGTTGGACGACTGAAGATGTTGGTGATGTCGTTGGAGGCCTTTAGGTGGCAACTGTTGGACGACTGAAGATGTTGGTGATGTCGTTGGAGGCCTTTAGGTGGCAACCGTTGGACGACTAAAGATGTTGATGATGATGAGGTCGTCGGAAACCTTTAGGTGGCAACCATTGGACGACTGGAGATGCTGATGATGAGATCGTCGGTAACCTTTAGGTGGTAACCGTTGGACGACTGATGCTGAGAATGTCGTTGGAGCCCTTTATGTGGAACCCGTTTGGACGACTGCTGCTACCGAAATCGTTGGAGGCCTTTAGGTGGCGACCGTTGGACGACTGTCGTTGACGACATCGTTGGAGGGCTTTAGTGGCGACCGTTTGACGACTGTCGCTGATGGTGCTCTTTTACGCAGCAACTGGATGACAGATGGTCCCTTTTTAGCGGTGACCCGATGATGGTGCTCTTTTATATGGCAAGCTGACAATGGATGGCCCCTTTCAGCGGCGACCGGGTGATGGTGCTCTTTTATGTGGCAACCTGAATGTTGGGGAAATCTCCGGGCCGCAGTCTTAGGGCCATCGGTTTTGGGTTGTGTGGATGGATGACGTCGGTGCTCTTTTATGTGGCGACCGGAAGATGGATGTTGTCGGCGCTCTTTTATGTGGCGGCCGGATGATGGATGATGACGGCACCTTTTAGCGGTGACCTGGTGTCAGTGATGGCTCCCTGCGCAGAAACCAAAGCAGAATGTCTGATCATTTTGAACAATGGCTGGAGATATAGAGAATTACCTGTCTGGCAGATTGATGACGATGCCCAACGGATTTTCCCGAGGCTGATTGGATTTTCACGAAGTAGTTGGTGGTGCCCAACGGATTTTCCCGAGGATGATCGGATTTTCCCGATGTTGAAGATGCCCAACGGCTTTTCCCGAGGCGGATCGGATTTTCCCGATGTTGTTGGCGGTGCCCAACGGATTTTCCCGAGGCGGATTGGATTTTCCCGATGTTGAAAATGCCTAACGGCTTTTCCCGAGGCAGATCGAATTTTCCCGATGTTGATGGTGGTGCCCAACGGATTTTCCCGCGGTGGGTCGGATTTTCCCGATGTTGAAGATGCCCAACGGCTTTTCCCGAGGTAGATCTGATTTTTCCTGATGTTGTTGGAGGTGCCCAACGGATTTTCCCGAGGCGAATCGGATTTTCCCGATGTTGAAGATGCCCAACGGCTTTTCCCGAGGCGGATCGGATTTTCCCGATGTTGTTGGCGGTGCCCAACGGATTTTCCCGAGGCGGATCAAATTTTCCCGATGTTGAAAATGCCCAACGGCTTTTCCCGAGGCGGATCGGATTTTCCCGATGTTGATGGTGGTGCCCAACGGATTTTCCCGAGGCATATCAAATTTTCCCGATGTTGAAGATGCCCAACGGCTTTTCCCGAGGCAGATCGGATTTTCCCGATGTTGTTGGAGGTGCCCAACGGATTTTCCCGAGGCGGGTCGGATTTTCCCGATGTTGTTGGAGGTGCCCAACGGATTTTCCTGAGGCGGATCGGATTTTCCCGATGCGGATGATTGTGTTAGTGGCGTCCCCGGCAGACTGGAAGATCGTCATACGGATGAGCTTCGGATGATGGATAGAAGTCATCTAGAGTGTGATTAGAGATTTCTCTAATCTTGTTATTGATGATTAGTAGTCAAGTCTGAGCCTTTGATTGTCCTTCTTTTCTCGATGAGTATGCATGCACTTGACTGGATGCTAACTTGTCCAGCAAGAGTTGGATTAGAGATTGCTCTAATCTTGCTCTTAGTGACTGGAAACCATAGGGACCGGTCTGATTGGGCTTGAACAGCCCCCCTGTGTTGCGTTCTGGAGCAATGATGTGACACTTCCTTGCTTCTTCTTCTTCTTCTCTTTTATTTTCGGATATGGGGGTATGCATGCAACTAGTCTACTAAACTCTTGCACAAACAATGCAATTTTGTTTTGTTTTTTCTTTTTCTTTTTTGACACTAGCAATCATGCACTCATGCATTGACTTTATGTATGACAAATTGACTCTATATACAGCAGACTAACTTGATACACAATAGACTGACTTGATGCATGACATACTAACTCGATACATGACAGACCGACTCAATGCACAACAGACTTTCAGACTGACTCAATGCGCATGATAGACTGACTTGATGCATGACAGATTGACTAAATAATAGACAAATTGACTCAATGCATGACAGATTGACTCAGTGCACAACAGACTGACTTGATGCATGACAGATTGACTAAATGAGGCCCTAACACGACTTATAGATGCAATGCAAACCTATTATGCTTAGACAAGACACACACATGATGCTTTTATGCAATGAATGACCATTGACTAACTAATTATGACTTTGACATGACTCATGGACAAGACTCACACATGATGCTTCATGCCTTTATGCAATGCATGACAGACCGATTCTATGCAAGACAAACTGACTCTATGTGACTATGACATGACATTTGGATGCAATGCAAACCTATTATGCCTAGACAAGATAGACACATGATGCTTTTATGCACCTATACATGCAACTCTACATGCAGACAACCCCCCGACTCTATATGTAGACAAAGATTTTCTTGGACAATGCTTTCCTAAAACCATGACTCCCTAAGACAATGCTTTCTAAGGATCAGGGCCACTCGTGGGGAATTTCAGGAAAATTCAGGATGAGTAATGTTTCGATCCATGGTAGGGGAACGATGATGGAGGCAACAGGCCTGAAGGACGCGTTTCTTGAATGATCATGTAGATGACCTTGATTGCTTGCAAATGTATGCTGATGTATGACAAGCCCCCGGTTTGGCGTAGACTCTTGATGACACTGTCCTGCCTTAGAGATTTACAAGCCCCCAGTTTCGATGTGGATTGACGAGATGATGCATGGGGACCATAAAATAGGAGGAGGCATAGTCCTTGGTAGTGAGTCTCAATCTCTCCTTTTGCCTAACTTGCCCAAAGGGTTTTCAAGTTAGCCCCTCTTTTCTTTTTTTTCTTTTTTCTTTCTTTTTTCTTTCTTTTTTTTTTCTCTCTCTTTTCTTTTTTCTTGATGAGACCACTATTAGGACGTCTATGAGAATGAAGATACGGAACCTTGTAGGATAGGGAGTAAGTTTCCCTCTTTGAAGCTGATGCCACAAAGGTAGCGCGAGCCCCCAGTCTGGAGTAGCTTGTTTTTGAGTCTGTTCATGATCATGTGGTTGCCAGTTAGCCGTTGATCTGATGTAGACGAAGTTCGCTCTTGTTGAGCAGTAAGCCACATAGAGCCTCATACTTGCATTAATGAATGAGTTGAAAAGTCCTCAGAGGGTGAGATGGGTTGAAAGGGTCGGTTATGAAGTGTTTGGGGAAAGAGATGGTGGACGATGGTGAATGGGATGTGGAGACACTTAAGAATGATCGTGTCTTGAAAGGGGGAAGAGATGGTCAAATGGGATAGATATCATCTCTAGAGAAAGGGATGGTATATGAGACTTTATTGATGAATGAGACAGGGAGACACTCAAGAATGATCGTGTCTTAAAGAGATGGTCAAATGGGATAGACATCATCTCTTAAGAAAGGGTTGAAAGCGATGGTAGATGAGAGTTTATTGATGAATGAGATAGGGAGACACTCAGGAATGATCGTGTCTTTAAGAGATAGTCGAATGGAATAGACTTCATGTCTTGAGAAAAGGTTGGAACATGGTTATGGAATGATGTCCAAGTCTGACAGAAGGGAGATGGAGGGTTGATGATGATGAAAGATAGAATCCAAGGTTTCCTCTCCTTTTGCCTAACCTGCCCTGACGGGTTTTCAAGCTAGCCTCTCTTATTCTTTCACTCTCCTTTTGCCTAACCTGCCCTGACGGGTTTTCAGGCTAGCCTCTCTTATTCTCTCACTCTCCTTTTGCCTAGCTTGGGATTCCAAGCTAACCTCTCTTTTTTTTTTTTCTTCTCTCAAAGACCAACATTTAGAGGACAAAGGATGCTCCTTGTAGCGGCCGGGGTTCAAAGAGGTTTTCCTACGTATCCAAGGTGGAATCAGGCCAGTCGTAGTTCTTTAAGCGTAACTTTAATGGATAGTGCCTCGAGGAAGGCTTAACGGTTCGAAAAGATGGTTATGAAGGTTTGAGGGTTCATATGTAGGTTATGGATGGATGAAAGGTTTATGAAGGTTATAGAAGGCTGAAGTGTGTGGATGATGTAGGTTATGAAAGGTTTGTGAAGGTTATAGAAGGTTGAGGTGTGCGTGACTCTTATTTTCGCCTTCTCTTTTCTTTATTCTTTTCTAATCCTCTTTTCTTCTTTCATTTCTCTTTGCTTTCCTCCATTTCCTCCTTTTTTTTCTTCTTTTTCTCAACTTTTTTTTTTTTTTTTGCTATCTATCTCAGCTTTTTTTTCACCTTTTTTCACCTTTTTTCTTTTGCTTTCACTTTTTTCACTTTTTTCTTTTTTCAAGCCCTTTCTTCATGGGTTGACTCTTATTCTCCTTTTGATGACATTGGTCACAACAAACCTTTTTCTTTTTTCAAACTCTTTCTTCAAGGGTTGACTCCTATTCTCCTTTTGATGACATTAGTCACAACACACCTTTTGGCTTTGGGGTAGATATGGATTGGTCATGAGGAGAATGATTGGGTTGAACAAGGCTAAGGTTTTTTTTAACGATGCCTTTTATAAGTGATGCAAAGAGGGATGAATGGGAACTTGGGATGGAGATGTAGATGATAGATGTTGTGGGAAAATGGGAAGGTAACAGGTGACATAGATGGTGATGTGGGTGATGAGGCGGTAGCCCCCTGTCCTCGGCACATTTTGCTTAAGTTGCTGGTCTAGGAGCATTGAGATGTCCATTTTCAAGAGACTGATGATTTTGGTCTTCTCTCCTTTTGCCCAGCCTACTTGATGAATGCAGGCTGGCTTCTCTCTTCTTTTTTTTCTTTTTTCTCTTTTTTTTTAAACCCTGGATTCGATAAAACAAAAGATGGGAACGAGGTATACAACAAAGATGGAAGCATAAGAGAAAATGAAATTTGTCAGACTTGGTTTGCACGGATGATGGATAGATGAGAGAACTTCTCAACTCAAGTCAAAAGCACAAGCACAAAATTCTGTTTGATCACAAAGCAACAAGAACAAAGAAATGAATGAAGAACTGTTTCTAACAGACTCTGAGCATGAAATGGTCGACAACCAAGACTGTAGCTACTTCTAAAGCTCCTTTGATGATGTGCTCTCCTTGTCCTCGTATGGGGAATCCATGTTATGTTTGGTCCTCTGTGCTGCTTTCCGTGGGGGTAGTTTCCCTGAATGGATCATGTGCTCCAAAGTCTAACAATGCTCTATGTTGTTCCCTCGGGATCTATGGTAGCTGCAGAATTTCTCATCATCCAAATATTCCCTTTAGGGTTAGCTCAGGCCTTGACCCTGACACTAGACAAATGAAGAAAAACCCATCCCAGAGCATGCATGACCTAAATGACCTATATGGACTTCCTAAGATGAAAAACGCCTATATGCTGACTCGAGAGAGACTCACCCAGGACATGGGTTTGAAAGTTCCAAATGACCTACATGATACTTCCTAGGATGCAAGACCTCTATATGTCAACTCAAGGAAGAGACTTACCCACGACATGAGTCTACGTGTTCTATATGAGACCTCCTTAAGTGCAAATTCCTATATGCTGACCCTATGACATGGGTTTACCCTAGACTTCTAAAAAAGACAGATATTTACATGATGACTCTAAACATAGACTTGCCTATGACTTAGACCTTATACGAGAATTTCTAAGAATGATAGACACTTATACACTAACTCGAGAAACGACTCAACGACTGACTCATGGAATGGGTTTGCACGACTTAGACCCTATAGGAGACTTCTATAATGTAGGACATTCATATGTTGACTCTGGAAAAGGACTCACCCATGACATGGGTTTACATAACTTATGAATCTATATGAGACTTTCTAAAGAATGCAAGACACATACATGCAGACACTAACACAAAGACCCATCCTGACCTTATACGATGCTTTCTAATGAATGCAAGACACTTACACAAAGATTCATCCTAGACCTTATATGATGTTTTCTAAAGAATGCAAGACACTTATATCCTGACTCTAAAACAACGACTCACCCATGACCTGGGTTTACTAGACCATATATGATACCTCATAACATGTAAGACACCTATACACTGACTCATGAAGCAACTCAACAACACGTTTTTTACAACAAGAGCATTATAAAGGGTCGGATAAAGACAAATATAGCGAGTCGACAAAAGTTGGAAAGCACAAGTCAGTGTTTCTCAATTCGGATGGCCTAATTCACAGGCCGGCCGTTTTAAGGAGAATCCGTAACTTGGCCCAACAACTCAGACAACTCGAGCTTTATTGGCTATTATGCGGACTAGAATAATGCTCGACAAAACTAACGACCCGTTTTTTTATCTTTTTTTTTTGTGACGCAACACGTTTATTTATTTAGCACATGGAAAGTGGATGTTGTAAAGGACCGAATAAAGCCATCAAAAGGTGAGTCAAAACAGATTTATAAACTCAATTATTAATTCCACCATGGATGGGCTTAACAACAGGCCGACCATGGATTTCTTAACATTAATGATCAAGTTTATGAATTTATTTTCTCTAACCATGAGACTATTACGCAGGCTAGAACAACACACACTGACTTTGTTCATTATTAATCAATTTTCTTTGGACCATGAGTAAGAGAATATTGAGAAGGGCCGAATAAAATCATCAAAGGTGAGTTAAATGAATCGATAAACAAGGATAATTAACCTTTAAAATGGACGGGCCTCACCACCGGATCGATCGTAAAATTTAAGGTTAATCAATCGAGTTTATAAACTTATTTCTTCTCAAACCCAACGATTATTACGCGGACTAAAACAATATCTCAAAATTAGGTCCGACTCTAATGAAGACCCAACATACAGACACGTATTTACACATAGCATACAACAAGCTTTATTTATTTACTCAAGGAAAACGGATATTGTAAAGGACTGAATAAAGCCAACAATAAGCGAGTTATAATTAATTTATGGGTTTAATTGACAAATCCAATATGGTTGGGCTTAACAACGGGCCAGCCATAAATGTGATGGATTTATTAATTAAATCGACAAATTAATTTTCTCAAGCCTAGTGACTATTATGCAGTCTAAAACGCTATCCATTAACTTTGTTAGACTCTTTAATTAATTTTTTGGGACCTTCGTTAGGAGAATTTTGTAATGGGTCATATAATATCATTAAAGGTGAGTCGATTTTTATTTATTAATTAAAATAATCATCTTTCAAGCATAAATGGGCCCTTCCACTTGGGCTAACCACGATGCTTTTTGAGTCAATTATTCTAATTAATAAATAATCATTTCCTCAACCCAATGAATTTTATATGGACTAAAACAAAACCTCTAAACTAGGGTCGACTCTAAAACAAAAGAAGAAAGAAAGGGAAGGGGTAGCACATAGCATACAACATGAGGGGATACCCTAAACCAAGGTTCTATGTTCATGGATTTTTCTATGGTTGGATTACATGGCCTACCGCACGTTTTCCTCTCCGTACCCCATACCGTTAGGTAAGGTGTGCGAGATATTGCTCAAAGAACTTCAAGGAAGCCCTTTGAGTGTAACGTGGGGAGAGGAGAGACCAAATGTTTGGCGATGTAGAGTGCATCACACAAGTAGTGGCCTACCCGCTCTCGAGGGAATCACCTAGGTATAACTTAACCGTCGCCTTTGTGCTAACGTGTCAAAAGACGCGATTAGTGGCCCGGTATGCAAAGGATGCCTAAAAAGAATTATAAAATCGCGAAATAAACCAACTTCTCCCTTTTACAATTTCAAATTAATTTGATTTTTTCAAGTCTTACCCTCTTTTAAGTTTAAGTCTCCAGTGGAGTCGCCAATCTGTAGGACCCAGAAAATTCCCATTCGGGGAAATTGTTCTCGGATGCGCTACTTAAGTGATTGGGAGCCGACTAAGGTTGCTTAATCCTTATATAAGGATATTTTTTATTTTTGAAATTCATTTTCAGGGGTAACTTTATTTATTTTACAAATTCTTTTATATTATTAAAATATACGAAATTACACTAAAATAATTTACTAATAAATTTAGTACCGGCCCATTCTTCCATCCGGGCCACAGAAGTAGCAAAGGGACCACCATGAGGCCCTAAAACCCATGCGGGTTTTATGGTTCCATGGATTGTGCCCTGTGCAACTTCGACCCAGGGAAAATGGGATGAAGATTAATAAAACCCGTGCGGGTTTTGTTGATCTTCTGGCCCATTTTCTCTTAGGTAGCCTTAGATTAATAAAAGGTGGTACTAAAATATTCGTAATGATTTTTGTGTAATTATCGTTTATTTTAAATAACTAAAAGAATTTATAAAAAGTGATAAGAGTCAACGGTCGATTTAAGGAAACCGACAAACCATGAAAATAATAAAAATAACTCCGGTCTACGAAACCCGATTCTAAGCCCGGGGGTAAGGTTACAAATTCGAGAATTATAAGCACTCTCGAATTCGCCTGTTAGAAAACAGACTCTACTAAAATCGACATTAAAATGAAAAAGAGCGGGGAGAAGTTTAATTAATTTCACGAAATTATATTCATCATCATGCAATATAAAATGAGGTTTTTAGTTTACAAAATATGCACAAGTAATGGAATTAAAGTACGAATTACATGATTTAAACAATAACAATAAGAAAGCAATAAATCGAACCTCTTTTAATTTAGGAGCCCGAATGCGCCGGTTGAAACTCTTGACTTTGCCTTGACTTTGGACTTTGATGGAAAGATAGAAGTGGTTTAGGAAATGGTATTAGGGTGATGATATGGATGTGACAAAAGTGATTAGGAGAGGTTTAGAGAACGATTATGGATGAGGGAATTTTAAGAGAGTGATGGAAATTTGGTAGAATAAGGGATGATTGTTGATGAAATGAGGGTAGAATAATGGTGTTAGTTGATGGAATGGATGGAAGGATGGAATTTTGAGAGGAGATTTAAGTAGAGTATGAGTGTTGTGGAGGATAGTTGATGGAGTTTTGGGAGAATTTAGATGATAATGATGGGTGGTAGTTGATGAAATGAGAATAATAGAGGTGGTTTATGAGTTGTTGGTGAAAATGAATGGAATGGAGCAGGGTATTTATAGGTGAAGGATAGGTGAGGTTTAGGAGGGAAAATCATGGGGACACATCCCTTGGATCAGGCCATGCAATTAAAAAGTCAAGGTCAAGTCAAATGCACATGGGCTAATATCATGGGGGTGATCAAGATTTTGGCGCCGGATTCAATTAGAAAACCCACGCGGGTTTTAAAATATCCAGGCACACGGATCGCTGACGTGGACGCTGAACGACGCATTTTGGCCGCATGATAACCCGCGCGGGTTTTGAAGTCGCTGGGCTGGATCTGCTTTTGGGCTGCCTTTCTTCTGGGCCGTCTCTGTTGATTAAAACCCGTGTGGGTTTTGACTTAGCTAGTGGGTCGGATCTTCAAACGACCATAACTCTTTCATCCGGACTCCGATTGAGGCAATTCAAAAGGCATTGGAAAGCTTATGATGTGTACTTTACTCTCATCAAAAGAAATAGGGCCAACCAGACTTGTGGAAAAAATGGATTCGAAATGGTGGGCATATGTATGTGGAAAAGGTGGAAAATGAAGGCTTTTTGTGGTGGGTTGGCCCAGTAACTCTTGATTGATGGAGGCCCAATGGCTTGGCTTTCCTTCTAGCCTCTTTTCTTAAAAATCCGGTGTCTACAGTCGCGTCCGCGACCTGACACTGTCAGCGTTTTATTTTTGCCCTAAATTCCCGACTTCTTTCTCACTGCTCTCATTTCTTTTCTCTCAATCACTTGACCCTCTCTCTCTACAAGCCCTAAGTGACTGCAAACTCTCACTCACACTCACTTCAATCCCTCTCAATCATCAATTCGACTCCCACATCTCTCCCCATTTTCGTTGCCCTAATTCTTCTCCATTTGTGCGACAATTTGCTGCTAGGACTCAAGCTTCTGCCCAGATTCTGCACTAACGTGCTACATTGCCCAAGTAATCATTCCACACATCTAAGTGAGGTATTCCTTGTATCAATTGTGCGAAACTCTTCCCCTTTTCTCTTACATTTGGTTCGTTTGTCATCCTTGCTGAGTTAGGGTTGGATTTTGTCGATTTTTACACTTAATTCTGCCTCACTATATGTTGTGTTTGAGCTCAATATCCTCGCATTAGTATGTTGTGTTATTAATTGTTGTTTTTCATCTATGATACACACACACTTTCGTTGCATCAAGGATTCTTGTCAATTTACACACACACTCACACTTTGAGTTGTATTAGGGTGTTGTGTTTATGCCTTTCTATGTGCTGAGTTCGAGTCCTTAGTTCTTACATTAGTGTTTTGTGTGAGTAATTGCTGCATATAATCTGTTGGAAACACACATGCACTAATTGCACTAATAGTCCTTGTCGATCTTCACACAAATTTACACATTTGTACTGTATACTCAGAGTGGTATGCTTTATTTGCGTTCTGTTTGTATATGCTGTGTGTTTGGTTTATTTTGACAAGCAAAAATTGTTCCTCCTTGCTGAATCCATGTCCAAGTGCTCCGATATGAGGTAATCTCTAGTGAATTTTGTGCATAAGCTTTTCAAACTCACGTGTTTGTTGCTTGTGTCGATTGTTTTTGGTTTACCTTTAAAATTAGGCACTGTTATTTGCAAAATTCTTGCCAAGTCTTGCTTTTGTTCATCATGAGTGGAAGAAGCAAACGTTCACGAGTTGGGGAAGCTCCTACTGGACGACGAAATGGATTTTGGAATTTATTAACATTCTCCAAAAAAGGAACTGTTAATAATCCCGCAGGTACTGAAACCATTAAAAGAACACCTAATAACTTATTGGGTACTGTACGAAGTATTTGAAATACGGGAAAAAAATACCATTCGGGTAATATTTCCAAAGGAGTTGCAAAGGGATCCGCTTTTGATTATTTGGACAACTAATTAGTTACGAAATCATATTGGTAGCCTCTACTCGTGTCTTAGCTCGTCTGAGAGCTAGATTTGCTTCAATTATTAGACAAATAAAGGAAAAGGGGAGACTGCAACTGGAATGCAGAGAAAGGGGGGTTTCATCGCAACCGGGACCATCCTCATCCACAAAGGATCGTTACCGAGCACAAACGGCCACACTAATTTTGTGCGAACCAGATGCGGATGTGACTTTCCGGGATGAAGAGCATAAACGACGGTATGAAACGCTACAAGCACGGAAGATATGTGCACCGGATATTTATGATGCAGCAACAATTGAAGCCATCCGTTACAAGTCGAGCTTCGATTATCTCATTGGTATTCTTGGTTGGGGGGGTATTCATCATGATTGACGAATCGATCGTGGACCAACCCATCCTCAAATTTTTAAGCTCCTTGAAGGTTCACGATGATGGCAAGAAGAATGCACATTTTGAATACCGGGTTGACAACAAAGACAAGACATGCACCTTGAAGCGTTTTTGCCAACGGTTGGGGTTGCCCGAGGATGGGAGACTTTATGAGCGATGTGCAAATTTTGATGAGCAAAAGGCAATGATGGACTTAGCTTGTTGGAGGAGGATGAATCTTGGCATGAGAGGCGAATATCCACGGTATCATTGCCCCCGCAACTCTAAGGGGCGTGATTTTTGCAATCCAGTTGTTCGAATCTTCCATAGAATCGTGACTAGTTCAGTGTTTGGGAGAGATGACGGGCCCCAAGGTTTGGAAGGATGATCTTTTTGTGATCTACAATGCCATAAGGGGTAAACGGGTCAACACCGGATCTTGCATTCTACACTGTTTACGGGAGATTAGCATGGAGCTCCGACCCACTACTATCGGGATGGGGCACATTATTTGCCACTTCCTAGTTCAAGAGGGTTTTGGGAGATATTTGAAGAAGTGGACTCCACGCTATTTTTCGGATCCTATCGACAAGGTGCGGTTGCAGAAAATGAACATCCTCGCCAAGCACCCAACTGCCACGATCTATTGTCATGGACACGACAACAACACGCAGATTCTCTTGGATCCGGACCATGCCGAGCAGTGGTTGGATATCATTAACAAACACAATTGGTCTTGTGGTCAGGTTCCTAGTGACCGCAAGGTTGGTGATCCGGATGTGTCAGTGGTGAGGAAGAAGAGGAGGACAATGAAGAAGAAGAAGGGGAAGAAGAAGAAAATGAGGAGGAAGAAGAGGAGTATGCCGGCCACGGTGAAGCTAGTGGAAGTCAAAGTCATCTATGGGAAGCTTCATTTGAGTATCTCAACTCTCAATTTGAACAATTGAGAGTTGACCTTCGAGAGCAATGAACGATACTCCGGCATCAAAACAACTTGTTCGAGACCCAACAACATCTGATACGTGCCCAACAGTCGACACTTCAAAGGCACGAGGGGTATTTTCAACAACAAAACCAGTATTGGCGTGACTGGGGATATTATCACTACTCCATTGCGAACCACCCCCCGGCACCACCGGAGTACATCAACAGCCATTATCGCACTTACTTTCTATATCACCCATATTCTCCCCCGGGAGGATCCGAGCAATAATTTGTAAGTGTCCCCACTCCCACTTTACTCTATTGATTTTATTTGTATTGTTAGTGTTAGATAAGTGTGGGGGGTGCTTTATGGGAAAGTTGGGGGAAATGTGCTAGTTAGTTGGCTTTGTTGAGTTCGTTGTCCCCATGGTTTGAGTTGTTTCGCTTCCATTGCTACATCATCGGTTAGGCCAGTTATGAGAGTTGTTCCACCCTCAATTCCCGCCTCAAACTAGTGAGATTCGGGGTTGAGGTTAGTTAGTGTCAATGTACATATTGTGAATAGTTTGTCTTTTCTTTAATTCTTAGTCTCTAGTGTCTTGTTTATTTTTCTGTTTTTGTTCTTTTTCTTTTATGCATGCGACATTCACACTTACTATGTCTTTCTTGTTTATTCCTAACCTCAAGTGTGATGTTTTCCTGGATCGCGGATTGGTTCGTTAATAAATTGAAGACCACGAGGTAACCTCTTTCCGCTCTCTTTATGTGTATATATTGATCCATGTTGCATGCTTGATTTTTCTTTTGGGTGGCGAACCCCTTTGAGTGTTTGTGTTGGGATAATATTGTTGTAAGAGCCGTGTGGGCTCGGGTCGCCACCACTTTTATTTGCTAGTTGTTTTTGTTTGTTTGTTTTTGTAGGTTCCCTACCCTTTTTCATGTGACACCTTCCCACAATGAGGACATTGTGGCGTTTTAAGTGTGTGGGGGGAGATATTCTGTTTCAAGGGTAGATCACCTAGCTTTTGGTTTTTGTTTTCCTAGTTTTTGCCTAAAAATTTTGAAAACTTTTTGTGTGAAAAAGGAGAAAAAAGGGAGTGAAAGCTTTAAAGGTTTTTCTTTCAGTTTTGTTTTCGCTTTGTTTTGCTTTGTTTCTTGGATCTTGTTGTCGAAATTGGGAAACCGTTCTTAATCTTCTTTAAAAGTAACCGGTCTGAGCATTTTCGACCTTGTCTCGGGTACTAGTCATGAGTTACCTAAATAGATTCCCTTCATTAAGTGTCTAGTGAGACCCCATATTCCTTTCACATTCTGATTGGAACCGGGAGATTCTAGGGGTTTGTGTCCAAGCTTGTTTTTGCTTTTTTTTTCCTGTTTAGCAAAAGCAAAAGCAAAAAGTTCAAAAAGAAAGAAAAAGAATTCAAAAGTTGCAATGACCTGATTAAGTGGGGCGTGTCGCTGAATGACATTAACCACCATACACTTATCTAACCTACACGGGCCCGGTATCAGTTGTACGGCACGGATACCCCTTAACCCTCCTCATATATCACTTTGCGACGGAGAGGCGAATGGAAAAGACTGTGTTGGGAGGGTATACCCCATATTTGGGCCGTCCAATTCCCGAAAGTAAGGCTAATACCGACCTTTAAAAAGAAAAAAAAAAGAGAAAAAGAAAAAGCAATTTCGTTGGTGAAGCCAACCAAAAAGAAAAAGAAAATTTGTGCTTCTAAAAGTGTGGGGCCTCTCCTTGCCTACGACCCTCACCAAGCCCAGGGCGACCAAATGCGAGGAAGGGCAACTCTTTCCTTGTTCGTTTTGTTGTTTTTGAGCTCGGGCATGAGTCTTTGGAGTCTTTTGGTTTCGGTTAGAACCCACTTGCACATTTGCACATGGGGTTTTCCTTGGCATAAGGTGTAGGGGGTTGAAAATCTTCAAGATTGACTTTTATTTGAGTTGGGTGTTTGTGAGATGCTCCTAACGGTTGCTTTTGGAGGCTTAATAACGTTTTCTTAATTTAGGTTGCAAGATCCTTTGAATCGAAGCTTTTGTTTCTCTTTCCTTTTTTTTTCTTCGGTTTTGTTTTCACTTTCCCTCTCTCCTTTTTCTTTGGCTTTTGTAGGCACAGCCGCTACAAACCCTCACGAGTCCATCTCGTCCACCCGGGCTGCCGGGGGGTTCAAAGGGCTTGGTGCATACGCTAAATGCACTCGTTTCCTCCCACGACAGAGGAGCTGGTATTTAGTTTTCTTTTTGTTTTGTTTTGTTTTGTTCGGGACGAGCAAAAGTTTAAGTGTGGGGGGGTGTTTAGACCCAATTTTGTGTCTAAATACAGCCTAAATCCTTAGGCTTTTTACTCGTTTCGTGGTTTAATTTCATAACTTTTAATGCGTTTTTGGTTATTTTGTAGATTTTGGAGTTTTACCGAAAACGTGGTAAAAAGAGCTATTTTAGAGCATTTTTGGTGATTTCCCGAGCCGAGCCGGACCGGAAACCGAGGCAGAGTTGACCCAAGACCACTTTCCTCACCTTTGGTATCAGTTAGTGAGGTAAGACCCGCTACGACCCTCAGATCAGGCGTTACATGCTTCGGAAAAAAGGAAGAAACAAAGGGAAGGAAAGCCAAGGCGTAGCCCCCGCCACGATTGGCGTAGCGCCCGCTACGCCTAGAACATATTGGTGGGCCGTACCGCACTCACGATGACCGACCACGATGATGAGCATAAGTAGAGGGTGAAGTGACCGAGCAAGACCGTACCCACGGTCTTGGGAGACCGTACCCACGGCGCTGCGAAGCTCGAAATAGCCCTGCACTTTTCGCTCTTCGCGCCCATGACGGGGGTTGTCGTGCCCGCGACCCCCCTGCTGGGTTGCGATTCTTCGGCTTGAAGTCCTGCGTTTTGGCCAAGTGTTTTCACTTGTATAAATAACTCTTTTGTTGCGATTTTTGGGGATTCGACTTTGGAGAGGACTTTAGTGACTTAGACTCTATTTCCAACTTTGTATTAGTGAGTTTTAGAGGGAGATTAGTGAGAGATTAATCTAGGGTTTTGGAGATTTGTGTTTATTATTGAAGATTTGGGTATTCAAACAATTGAGAGATTGTTGGATCATCTTTTATTGCTTTCTCTTGTTCATCTACAGCACTTTGATAAGTATTCCCTTTCCTTAACTCTTTCATTAATTGCTTTGCTAATTACTTTCTTGCTTATTTAATTGTTCTTGCTTGCTATCTTGATTGTTCTTGCTTGTTTATGGTTGTTTGATGTTAGAAATCATGTTTAGGGTTGGTTTGGATGTTGTTAGCATAGTTAGTGTCATGATTAGTCGCTAGAAACCCTATCGGTTAGGGGGTAATTAAAGGTGTGAATGGGTGATTAGGTTTGAGTTAGCAATATTAGTGAGTAATTAGTTGGGAAATCAATTTCCCACTCCTTTCCTTCCCTCAAGTGGGATGTATTTGGGTTCGAAAGTCCCCAAACACATCCAACACTTGTGTTGAAGGTTGGAATTGGGATAGTTAGTACTTTACTCACGGAAGTGAATAGAGGCTAACTAGGAAATTCTGTTTCATTAACCCTCCGGGTCTGTCGATGGACTTTGGGGAAGTTAATCCAGACTATCCTCGGAAGAGGAAACTCGGTTGGTATTTTCTAACGGAATCGACACTTGATTTTCTTCCTTGTTATTCCCTTGTTGCAAAACCCATTTCCTCATCCCGGTTTGTATCCCGAAAAGCCTTCAAAGCCCATTTTCCATTCCTTGACCGTCCTTAGTTTTGTTTCTTGCGTTGTGATCCTTTTCAACCAAATATCCTTACCATTAGCAATCTCAACCCGACCATTGACTTAGTTTCTATGACGAAGGCCGCCAGCTCCTTGAGAAAGAACGACAAAACCGAGGTCCACAAAAGTACTGTTACAAGACTCTACTAAAAGTTTAAAATGTGCTCTTGATAAAGTTTGGAAGGAAAATGAATGAATACTTTATAGAATCATTTCATTGAATCATGTAAGATAAAAGAAAGATACAAAATACACAATTATGTACAAGTTAAGAAGAACGCTTAGAAGCTTACATTGCTACTTTGCTGGGGAAATCCTTGCCTAGCCTCTTGGTGCCTTGAAGAATCCTCTTTGATGACTTAGAAACCTCTTCTCAAAGTGCCAAGATGATGATAGAAAAGATGATAAAAGATGATAAGAAAGGGATTGGAAAGAAGGCTCTTTTGTGGTTATGAATGTGTTTAGGCTAGGGTTTTTTATAGAGTTTAGGATGGATAGAATAGGATATGTGTTTAGGCTTTTTGTGATGGAAGAATGAGGATTATGGTGGTAAGATATATGGAGGATAATAAGGATGGTAGTAGAATGATAAGGGACATGATATGAGAGTATAAGAAGTAGAGAGAGTTTATGAGAATTGAGAGATGAGAGATGAGAGAAGTAGTAGGAGGAAGAATGGATGAGTGAATTGGTGAGTGAAATGGCTTGGAGAGCAGTAGTATTTATAGGAGGAGGAGGGAGTAGAGATACATATGAATGCATACACTCACATAGTAATCTCCGAGCTTGGCAGAATACCAAGGCAGAAGGGGGGTGAACTTGGAGTGGACGGCAGCACGTGGTCAATTGACCACGTGTGGTTGACGAGTGTAGGCCGGTCGGCCACTACGCCAGGGGGGGAGGTTCCCATCTCGTCCACGCATGCAAGGACGGTGGTGTGGGGAGTCAACCTGTCTAGGGAATAAGAGGTTCACACTGGACGAAGATGGCATGTGCTATTTAGCTTTTGAGAGGTATTTTTGGATGCTTTTGTGAGGGTTCGATCTCGCGACTTCTTGGTACGTGGCTTGCATGGCTTGGCTTTCCCTTTTCTAATTTTTTAATTTTCTAGCTAAAAATATACAAAGAGGAAATAATAAAAATTACATTAAAATTACATAAAATCTATGCTAAAATCTAGCTTATCGATCGACTTCTTCTTCTTCTTCATTTTTGCCTTGTTATATAGATATGCTATATATTCATGCGCCAAAATCCGGTGTCTACAGTCGAGCTTTTCAGATCATAGGTCGGGCAATCGCTAAGAGGTTTTGGGATACCACTAATAGCCTCCATTTGCCCATGGGTGAGATGATTGTCACCCTTAAAGATTTTGTCATGATTACTAGTCTCCCATAGGGTGGGCAAGATATAGGTTTTGATGCGAACATTCCTCTAGCAGTCCTGGACATGCTAGGTCCAGTGTCAGCATGCCTGGGTCAGAGCCAAGGCCTTTCCAACCTTTTCTATACACACTTTGAAATGGCCATTCGTGATGTCAGCTTTCAAAACTTGTCTAACGAGCAACGCCGGTTCATTTTCCAGGCGTATATCATTTTCGCCACCCTCTTTGCCAACCGCGAAGACAACATTGTCTTGACGTGGTTTCGGAATCTTCTGAACTTCGACAATATTCAGAACCTAAACTGGGGCAAGACAGCATATGCGAACTTCATTCATGGGCTTCGTCGCGGCGTGCGACTTTCGTAGAATGATGAGCTTGTCTATCTCCATGAGGCCCAAACCTACTTTCAGTATTGTCCTTCCCTGTGGAAGGTGCTCGAGGTACATACCCGAGACTCTTTTCACTTTAATGTTGGTTTTTTTTTTTGACATTTTACATATGTAGTTATGGGCATATGAGTACATTTTGTCTCTGAGTGTTCGATCGAAAAAGGATAGAACGGTACCAGCTGTTGAACATTGGACTACTGAGGGCATTCATAACAAGAAGTACAAGCCAGGAAGCCTCGACCTCATTCGTTGTGCATTGGACAACCTTACTCCGGTATTTTTTTACGCTCAACATCTTTCTTTCATTTTCCTCTACATTTTAATCTTTAATGCTTCTCACCTTTTGCAGACTCAAAGTAAACTAGCGCCCCTAGGTTGACTTCAATATGGCAGGACTACGAACCCCTTTGCACTTGGTAGGGCACGACACTCGCCTTTGCCTCCTAGTTGAGGGGCCCTCAGGTTATGTGTGGTACTTGGGAGAGAGGGCCTCGAGGCAGATCCTAGGGGTCATCCTGGTTTCATCGCCTTCGCCTCCTAGTTGAGGGGCTCTCAGGTTATGTGTGGTACCACAGGAATTCGAATAGAAACCTGTAATCTTCATTTTATATTGCCTCGTTATTACCCTTCACTTTTTTTGTGAATGACCCTGATTTTGCCTTTTTTCAGCCAAGGTGGTCCATCATCCAACGCATGACCAAGGAGTAGTGCACTATGAGGAAACACATTGATCGGGTGTTCTTTGGCTCTGGTAGATATCGAGGCAATGTAGCTAAAGGCGTGAATATGGAGGCCGATGCAGAGTCTGTTTCTAGGGAACCGCCGCGATGCTCCAACGTGGTTCTTCCTCACAAAGAGCCTCCACGACACTCTTTTGTAGGGGAGTACTTTTTTCGAGGCCGATCTCGGGAAGAGGTTGGTGGGTCTTCGCGTCCTCCCTTGGCAATTGTACCAGAGGGTCGTGGTAAAGGCATTTCGGTTGAAGGCCAGACTCCATCCGGATCTCATCGTAGTAGATCTGGCAGTAGAGGTCGTCGTCCTCCGAGCATGGAAGAGGACATGGCTATGATGTCCTTAGAGGAGCCTTTTGATTGAGGATTGTATCACAGCGCTGGTATGATGGTGACACCCAACCTCATTCATGCTGGGGGAAGGATGCATCAGAGTCTAGTGCCACCTACCGGCCCTCTCATTCTCACCGCACTCCATCTTCAGTGCGTTCTGCTCGCCAAGGTCGAGAGACAGTTGTGATGGATCGCGACTCAGGTGCATCCGTAGGGTATCCTGGTGAACAGGCCCTAGCAGATGACGCTACTTCGTATCCTGCACCTTATAGTGCTCCCTCTTTTAGTTCTGGATCTCATTCTACCGGATGGCTTGTTCCGGCTCCTGGGATTGGTCCTTCATGGCCCGTGCGCTCACAAGAGTGGCCAGCGCCTCAGCATTCTTGGCTAGGAGGATACTTCGGTCTCGTTTCAAGTCGAATTCATATCTTTTATAAGGTGTTTTGCTTGTCTTTAATAATTATTTTAGATATGTTTTTACTCATTTTGCATTTTTATTAGATTTTTATGGCATTTTATTATTTTTGTTATTATTATTATTAAAATGAATAAAAAAATATAAATATTAGAAATAAAAACCTAATAGTCCTAATTCCTAAATCTATCCCAAAACAAACCCAAATTCCCCTCTAGTATCCCTTCGGCCTAGCTGCAATTTCCAGCCCAAAATCTACATCTTCTACCCAGCTACCCGCCTACCCACACACACCCAAACCCTAATACGCGTTAATCCATCTAATCGCCCCAATTACCATACCCGTTTCCCCCTTCTATCTCAGCCGAACAAAACCCACCATAATCCCAAATTCACTCATTCATTTTCCCCCCTTTCTTTCACTCCTCTCTTCGTCCCTTTCTCACCTTCTCTCTGGTTCTTTTTCTCTGCTGCAAACGCCAAACGACACCACCACCACAACCATCTCTTAACTCCTTCTCTCATTATCTTCTTCTCTCATCTTTTCTTCTCATTTCCTTCCTCATCTCAAATTCTCGTTATTTCTCTCAATTTCTTGCTCACTTACTCTATTTCACTTCTCTTGTAACATATTCGGTTGAAGAGAGTTACGAAGAAGTGCACAATCGAGCCACCATCAACGCTTACACTCTCTATCTGTCGAAATCCATCTTAGTCGTCCATAAGGAATTAGATTTGAAGAGGAGTCACAATTTCAACTATAAAAGGAGAGGAGAAGAGCAGATTCGGGAGCAGGGAGGTTTCGGCCTTCTCTTAGGGTTAGAATTAGATTAGGTTTAATTCTTGCTTTTATTCTTTGTTTTGAACCTCTATTTTCGCTTTTCTTTTTAATCGATTCTGGGTTGGTTTTGTTAATGATTTGTTCAGATTTTGATGTAATTTTCGAATTGGTATTGAATTGGTATTTGATGCGTTTGTGTTCGATTTGATTGGTATTGAAATTTGCTCTGGAATTTGTTCTGTTTTTGGTTCGATTTGTGTTCCTTCTTTTTCCCTCTTCTCGGTTTGTAACAGTAAGGATTAATCCCTCTATTTCTCCCTTTTCTTTTCTCTGTCTTCCTTTAGCTGGTACTAGGTAATATTAGGGTTTGTCTTTCCTTTCTTCTTTCTCCTTTCTCCTCTTTCGGTCAGTAGGTCTAGGCATTAGTGTTGTTTTCTCTGCTTTTTTTTCTTTTCTTTTGTTTTTGCTTTCTTAGTTAGAGATTTTCGTCCTTGTTGATTAGTTTAATTTCATGCTTTTGTTGCTATTATGAATCCATGTCTAAGTTAGTTTATTTGCTTTCATTAATTATTTAATGCTTTCCGCAATTGAAAACCTCTACGCAAACCAATTCCCTTGTCAAGTCTAACACCCACACCCTTACTTCATAAAAACCACAAAAATACACAACCAAACAATGGGGACATTGCCGGGGATGGCGTTATTTGGTAGATTAGGTCATTGGTTTGTGTGTGTATATAGTTTATTGCTTTCTAGATTCTTCCAAGAAAATGTAATCAAAAAATTGAATATCGGAAAAAAAGAATAAGAAAAAATAAGGAAAAAAAAGATAGAGATTATGGATAGTCCCCAATTTCCCTAATTTGAGCATGAAATTATTTGGAGGTATTTTGCTAGATTACATGATTATCGTGCTCAATGTGAATTGTATGGTATCTTTTATGGTACATTAAATCTTTTGGAATTGTGAATGAGGGTGTGAATTATGAGACCGGAAACCTCTTAGATTATTACGGGTTTTCTGCTTTAGGAGAAGAAAAAGCATGGGAATTACTTGAATGGTTGTCTAGGGATTCTTATGAGTTTGAGCAACAAAATGTTAGTCCTAGCTTCCAATCTCCTTATTATGCACCACTCTCTGGGACCGAAGCTGAGCAGTCATGTGAATATCCCGTGTGTTTTGATGGGTTTTTTGTATTTTGGACCCTGAATTTTAGGGGTATTTACATTCTGAACCCTTGGTTTTCAACTTAAACATTTTGGACCCTAAAGTTTGTAAGCTGAATAAAAAAGGACCTTAAAGTTTGTGGACTGAAGAAAAAGACCCCTGTCTCATTTTTTATTTTCCTCCCATGTTTGAATTTATATCCCGATTGGCGTCAAACTTTAGGACTATGGTTAAAACTAATATTGAAGCTATAATACACCTCTCTTATTCATGTCGAGGCTACTTAGACCCCTGAGTACATGGTTTTAAGTAACTCCAACATGAATAAAAGAGGTTTATTATAACTTTAATATCGATTTTAACCTAAGTCTTGAAGTTTGATGTCAATCGGGAGAGAAATTCAAACATGGAATGAAAAAGAAAAACGGGAAACGAGCTTTTTTTTCACCTCACAAACTTTAGGGTCCTTTTTTTTCAACCTACAAACTTTAGGGTCCAAAAAGTTAAAGTTGAAAACCAAGGGTTCAGAATGTACATACCCCTAAAATTCGGGTTCCAAAATGCAAAAAACCCGTGTTTTGATGATCAACCTTACGGTGGGGGTTATGTGGAAAATTCTTATCATGATCTTTCCCCGTGTGATGTTGTTGAATCTCATCCTTTGTGCTTGCATTGTGAATCACCATATCATGCTTCCGAATCTTGTGTGCAAGTTGAACTAGATAATATTCGTGCTGAAATGGATGATTTTCAAGATGAGATGCGTGTGAAAATGAATGAATGCATGCAAGAATTTGAACACGTGCTTAAAATTGGGGTAGAGGCTTTTTCTTCACAAATGGTTGAATTAGATCATTCGTCATCTTTGAGTCATGAAATGTATGATGATTCTTCTTTGTATGATTATGATGAGGAGGATAACTACTATAATAGACCTAATTTCGCATGCAAGCTTAGCAATTTCTTAGCTCTAGCTGCACCTAGTGAGCATGAGGAACATGATGATTTTGTGTGTGATGATGAAGAACCTGATGAAAACATGTTAGATGATGAACCATTGTCCACAACATTATCCATCCTTTTATGTGAAGAAAAGGTTGAGTCTGATGAATGCCATGATGCTTGTGATGTAATTGAGCATGATCTTGTTGAGAGTGAAATTGAATCTTTTGTGTTTGAATGTGTGTTAGATATTGAATTATTCACTTTCATTGAGGATCATTGCATTAGTGAGGCATTAACTATCTTTTCTTGCAAATCCATGGATTTAGAATCTTGTGATGATGAGCTTAATTCTTTGGGGATTGATCCTAATTGTTTGAACTTGGTTTGTGACAATAATGCTTTTGATGACGATATGCTGTATGAGTCATTCACGATGGGTTATGATCCTGAACCTTCCACTTTCACTTTTGATGTTGTTTTGAATGATTCACCTTTGTCTTCCGATGCTGATAGTTCTTCATTTGAGTCTGAAATTGATGAAGATGAAAATGTGCCTGTTTGTGATATTGGGAGTGTTATGATGTGGTCTAACCCTACTTTTTCCTTATCACCCATTGATGATTATGATTATTTGGACGAAAGTTGTGATTTGGAATCTGTGTTTGATGAAAATTGCATGGATATTGAGTTTGAATCATTGTTGGTATCCAAGTATGTGCATGAGAAGGTTCAGGAATGTGTTGTATTGCCCCCTCCCGTTGATTTGCATACTCAATTTCCATTTACAAATCAATGGGAGGAATCATTTGTTATGTCTCCAATTACGGTGCCTAGAAAAGTTGTGTACATTCCTGCATTCCATCATTTCACTAACTTTTCTAAGGCTTTTGATATACTGTTAAGAGCACTAATGTTTGTTAATGTAATTTTGAGAGTGTGCTCTTACCTACACCATTGTGAGATGCATGAGAGAATGCATGACTTGTTACTACAGGCGTTGAATGGTTCTGACATGGTGCCCGATATCCTGAGGTGAGAAGGAGTGAGTCTATTGATAAGAAGCCTTCCAGGTAATATCCTTCCTCACCTTTCTTGTACAATTAGTGAGTATTCTTTCTTTTCTTCTTTTATTTTCTTTTTGCATGTTTCTTTATTTCTTTTGGAGTGCTTGCTTACCTTACTTTTGTTTCCTTTGAGGACATTGCAACCTCTTTGTGTGGAAGTGGGGGGGGGGTAGTATGCATTCCGGTTTTTGAGTCTAAGAAAAGAAAAAAAAAGAGTGAGATTCAATTTGTAAATATTTCGGTTTTTCTTTAGTCCTTTAGTTAGTAGTGTCTTGTATATATTTTGATTTATCTTTTAATTTTGCATGCCAAATTCTAAGCATTTAGGTAGTTTAAATTGTATATCCTAACTTTATGCTTGGTGCTTCTGGATCGTGGATCGGGTTGTCTTTTCTTGAAGATCTTGAGGTAACCTCCTTTCGCCCTTTCTTTGCTTGTATATATTCTTGATCCATAATGCATGCTTGATTTTTCCTTTTAGGTAATCCCTTGTGTGTGAATGTTGGGATTATCTTGATGTTGGAGTCGTGTGGGCTCGGGTCGCCATCACTTTTTATGTGATAAGTGTTTTTTGTATATGCTTTTCTTCGGTTTTCTACCTTACTTGTGACACCGTTCTCACAATGGGGACATTGTGAAGTTTTGTGTGGGAGTGGGAGTGATATTTTTCATGTTCCTGGGTAGACAACCTAGTATTTTGATTTTGTTTTTCATAGTTTTTGATAAAATTTGTGTGCAAAAGGAGAAAAAAGGGAGTGAAAAACGGATTTTTTGCATTTTGGACCCCAAACTTTAGGGGTATTTATTTTCTGAACCCTTTGGTTTCAAACTTAAGTTTTTGGACCCTAAAGTTTGTAGTTTGAAAAATAAGGACCCTAAAGTTTGTTGGCTGAAACAAAAGGCCCATGTCTTTTTCTTTGTTTTTTTCCCATGTTTGAATTCATCTTCTGATTGACGTCAAGCTTCAGGATTATGGTTAAAACTGATATTGAAGCTATAATACACCTTTCTTATTCATGTTGGGGCTACTTAGACCCTTGAGTACAGGGGGTTTAATTAACTCCAACATGAATAAGAGAGGTTTATTATAACTTTAGTATCAGTTTTAACTTTAGTTTTGAAGTTTGACGCCAATTGGGAGAGAAATTCAAACATGGAAAGAAAAAGAAAAACGGGAAACGAGCTTTTTTTCAGCCCACAAACTTTTGGGTCCTTTTTTTCAAATTACAAACTTTAGGGTCCAAAAAATTAAAGTTGAAACTAAAGGGTTCAGAAAATAAATACCCCTAAAGTTCGAGGTCCAAAATGCAAAAAACCCAGTGAAAAACCTTTTAAAGTTTTCGTTTTTCTTTTGTTTTTGCTTTGTTTTTAGGATGAGTGTAGTCAACGCTTAGAAGACTTTCTTAATCTCCTTGAAAGCAACCCGTATGAGCATTATCTTCCTTATTTCAAATATTGTCATGACTTACTTATGTAGATTCCCTTCATTAAATGCTTCATAAAGATCCTTGATTCTTTCATGTTCTTCTTGAAACTGTGAGACTTTAATAGATCACTTCCAAGCTTGTTGAAAAAGGAAATTTAATTAAATTGAATTAATTGGTTATTTGCTGGCTAAACCAACAAGGGCCGATGTGAGTGGGCATCACTCACTTCCCTTAAGCCTTCGTTTGCGTAAGGAGTAGCTCTTGTTGGGAGGGTAGACCCAGTTATGGGTCGTTCAGTATCCCGAAAAACCCGGCATTGACCTTGGAAGTGTAATGTTAAGTTAGTCTACCTACATGGGTTGGTATGAGTAGCGCGGCGCTCTTACCCCTTAAGCAATTCGTTCGTAATGGAGTGGCGTATGGAGTAGCCCATCTTGGGAGGGTAAACCCCGTTATGGGCTGTTCAATTCCCAGAAAAAACTAACACCAACCTTGTTGAGCTAAGTTGAAAATGTTGGGCCATAAATTCTAAACCCAACACCAAAAAGAATCGAATAATTGTGAAGTCTATCCTTGCGTTTCCTGCGGCCCTCACCAAGCCAAGGGCAACACAAGCGAGGGAGGACGACACTTAAATAACTTTTGCTTTGAAACAAGCTTGGATTGTGGTTTGCTTTAGATCAATCAGATTTGATTAGAATAACACTTGCACTTAAGCACATAGGATCTTGTTTTGTAAGAGATGTTGGGAATCGAAAACCTTAAAGATTGGCAATATTTTGAGTTAGGTGATTTTATGTGCTCATAATGGTTCCTTTTGGTTGATTAGTATTGTTTTCCTTGTGGCAATTGCGTGATTCCTAAAACAAGCAGTTTTTCTTTTCTTTCTTTTCAAACTTGTTTTGTTTTTCACTTTCCCTCTCTCCTTTTCTGTGGCTTTTGTGGGTATAGCTTCTATAAACCCTCACGAGACCTTCCTCGTCCACTTGGGCTGCCGAGGGGTTTAAAGGGCTTGATGCATGTGCTAAATGCATCCGCGATTCCTGCGTAGGTGAGTTAGGGTCATAGTTGTTAAAATCGCGATCTGGATCGTAGGATCGTACGATCCTACGATCCAAAAATGACCAAACGATCCAACTCGTTCCTGGATCGCTACCTTGTTAGGATCGTACCAGGATCGGACCAGGATCGGTCAGGATCGGTTAGGATCGTTAGGATCGACTCGATCCTAACTATAGCCTATTTTTGTTAGAATGGTCACAATCTCCCTAAAATCGGTTAGGATCATACCAGACTCGGTTAGGATCGTATTAGGATCGGTGAAAATCATGGATTTTTGTACAATTTTCGAAAAACAATGTTTTTTCTAGGGAAAGTTCAAGTCACTTATAACAATTTTACTTTATTTGTAGAATCTTACGATCCTCGATCCGATCCTACGATCCCAATTCTAAGGACCCCTATCGATCCTAACTAGAATCCTAATCCTGACAAGCTTGGTTAGGGTAGTTAGTTTCTTTTTCCCTTTCTTTATCTTTGTTTTTAATTTGCTCGGGGCGAGCAAACCTTTGTGTGGGAGTGTTGTTCGGTCTCGTTTCGAGCCGAATTGATATCTTTTATAAGGTATTTTGCTTGTCTTTAATAATTATTTTAGATATGTTTTTACTCATTTTGCATTTTTATTAGATTTTATGGCATTTTGTATTTTTGTTATTATTATTATTAAAATGAATCAAAAATATAAATATTAGAAATAAAAACCTAATAGTCCAAATTCCTAAATCTAACCAAAAACAAACCCAAATTCCCCTCTAATATCCCTTCAAGGCTTCAACCCAGTCGCAATTTCCAGCCCAAAATCCACATCTTCTACCCAGTTACCCGCCTACCCACACCCAAACCCTAATACCCGTTAATCCATCTAACCACCCCAATTACCCTACCCGTTTCCCCCTTTCTATCTCAGCTGAACAACACCCACCATAATCCCTAATTCTCTCATTCATTTTTCCCCCCTTTCTTTCACACTCCTCTCTTCGTCCCTTTCTCACCTCCTTTCAGGTTCTCTTTCTCTGCTGCAAACGTCGAACGACACCACCACCACAACCATCTCTTAACTCCTTCTCTCATCATCTTCTTCTCTCATCTCTTCTTCTCATCTCCTTTCTCATCTCAAATTCTCGTTATCTCTCTCAATTTCTCGCTCACTTACTCTATTTCACTTCTCTTGTAACAGATTTGGTTGAAGAGAGCTGCGAACAAGTGCACAATCGAGCCACCATCAACGCTTACACTCTCTATCTGTCGAAATCCATCTCACCCATCCATAAGGAAGAAGATCGAAGGGCTCATATCTGAAGAGGAGTCACAATTTCAAGTATAAAAGGAGAGGAGAAGAGCCGATTTGGGAGCAGGGAGATTTTAGCCTTCACTTAGGGTTAGAATTAGATTAGGTTTAATTCTTGCTTTTATTCTCTGTTTTGAATCTCTATTTTTGCTTTTCTTTTTAATTGATTCTGGGTTGGTTTTGTTAGTGATTTGTTCAGTTTTTGATGAAATTTTCGAATTGGTATTGAATTGGTATTTGATGCGTTTGTGTTCGATTTGATTGGTATTGAAATTTGCTCTGGAATTTGTTCTGTTTTGGTTCGATTTGTGTTCCTTCTTTTTCCCTGTTCTCGGTTTGTAACAGTAGGGACTAATCCTTCTGTTTCTCCATTTTCTTTTCCCTGTCTTCCTTTAGCTGGTAGTAGGTAATATTAGGGTTTGTCTGTCTTTTCTCCTTTCTCCTTTCTCCTTTCTCCTCTTTTTGTTACTAGGTCTAGGCATTAGTGTTGTTTTCTCTGTTTTCTTTGTTTTCTTTTGTTTCCATGTCTCGGTCAGTTGTTAGCTAGGTCTTATTAGAATTAGTTAGGGTTAGCTTTATTAGGGTTAATCGGATAGAGTTTCATTAGGTTAGTTCTTAAGGAAAGGTTTTGGTGAGCTTAAGCTAAGTTGATTTAATTAATTGAGTCAGATTTAGGGTTAGCTTATTTTAAAATTTCTTAAGGCTTTATTAATATTAGCCACAAAAATCCAATCCAACTTTTAGTGAGGAGGAGGATTAAGAGTCACAAATCCTACTTCAAAGTGAAGATTTGAAGATTCTTAGTAATCCAATTCACAATTTTCTTGTTTGTTCGGGGGAAAATTCGAGGTGAAGGACTCAAGTGAAGATTAGGTCAACGAAGGTATAGTTTCTTATTTTTCATTCATTACTTTTTATTGCTTTCTTAGTTAGAGATTTCCGTCCTTGTTGATTAGTTTAATTTCATGCTTTTGTTGCTATTATGAATCCATGTCTAGATTAGTTTATTTGCTTTCATTAATTATTTAATGCTTTCCGCAATTGAAAACCTCTACGCAAACCAATTCCCTTGTCAAGCCTAACACCCATCCCTATGGATTCGACAACCCTTACTTCATAAAAACCACAAAAATACACAACCGAACAAGGATCCTCTTCTTCTGGTTGGCCAGCCCCCGGTCATGTGATAGAATCTGCTTGGATGACTGTTTAGTCCTGATTTTGCATGATTTTTTCCCTTTATTCTATGATTTTTTTGCTTGTTTTTAATAATTAATTTAGGCTTTTTATTACGTTTTTACTCATTTCTGCAATTTTATTAGTTTTTATGATTTTTTATTATTTTAGTTGTTTTTATCACTAAATTGAATCAAAATTATAAAATTGAAAATTAAAATAAAAACCTACAACTAATCCTAATTTCTTAAACCCAAACCCTTCTCCCAATTGTTCGGCCCAAAGCTCAACCCAGCCCAAAACCCAACTACAATCTACCCATTTGCCCGCGACCCACATACCCGCTCCATAACCCGACCCGTTTCCGCCCTCTCTCACTCAGCTGAAGACAAACTCCCCTACCTAAACCTTAATTTTCATTTCCCTCTGTTCACTCTTTTCCTCTCTTCGTCTCTCATCTCCCTCTTCTTCCTCTCTGATTCTTTTCTGCGCAAGCCAAACACACCTGAAGCTCCCACGCCTCCATAACCAACTCGACCTCCATCTCCTTCTCTCATCTTCTTCTCTCATTATCTCTTCATCTCTTCTCATTTCTCATCTCTTTCTATTTCTTAGATTATCGCACGATATCTCAAATTCTCACTCAATTTCTCTTCCCTCTTTGCAGATTTAGTTGAAGAAGTGCGCGCATCATCTTCATCTTCGCTCTAACTTAATAATCGCATCTACACCATCCACATAGAAGAAGAATGAAGGGTTGAGATCGAAGGAAGAGGGGCCATTCGAGATTTCATGGTTGATTTCGGCCTCCATCCTTAGGGTTAGGGTAGATTTAGGTTTAATTCTCGTGTTCACGTTAGTAGGTTTCGAATCTGTGATTTGGGATTTTTGTTGATTTGTGCTGTTTGATTGGGTTGTATCGTTCGAATTCTGGGTTTGGTTTGTGAATGGTTGAGTTTTGATATTGATGTAATGTTCGAATTGGTGTTGAAATTTTCTGGGTATTGAATTGATCTATTTGCTTCGATATTGCTCATCTCACTCTCATTGTTTTTCTCTGTTTTCCTTTCTCACCTGTTCGGTCAAGACCAACAGGTATCCTTCCTCTTCTTTCTTCTCTTTTCTGTTTGTGTGTGATTTAGTGTTAGTTTGCTCTGTCTTGGTTTTTGCCTCGGACTATCGTTGAATTCTTGGTTTGAATCTGGGTTTGAATCTGGGTTGATTTTGTGATTTTTGGTGATGATATGTCTCGATTTGGTCTTCTTTCTTTTTCCTCCCTCTATTCGGTCTAGGCAGTGGGTTTTGGTTGGGATAGTATTAAGTTTCATTAGGGTTCTGTTTAGGGTATGTGGGGTATATTTTGGTGTGTTCTATTAGGGTTTTGGTTAGGGCTTGGTTTTAGTTGTGTTAGGGTCTTGCTAAGTCTTGATTAGGGTTCTCTTTAGGGTTTCTGTTGGGTCCTCCTAGGGTTCTTTCGGCCTGTCTAGGGTTTGTTTTATTTTGGTTTGGTTCTGTCTTGATTCTGTTTGGGTTAGTAGATATGTCTAGGGTTCTTAGGGTTTCGTTATTAGGGTTTAGGGTTTTCAATTGTTTTAGTTTGATCTTTAATATGATTAGTGGCTAGGTCTCTTTGGGGTTAAGGGGGTGATTACGGTTATATTGGATGATTAGTTATAGGGGTTAGTGAATTAGGGGGTAGTTAATGGGAAAAATATACTTCTCACCTTAGTCCTTCCTTCAAGTGGGGTACATTAGGGATCGGAAGCTCTCTAATGTACTAATCACTAGTCAATGGAAGGTTAAGGACGGGATAGTTAGTCACTCTCTCACGAAAGTGAGATAGAGGCTAACTAGGGAATCTTGTTCGATTAACCCCGGGATCCATGGTGGATTTCGGGGAAGTTAATCTGGATTACCTTCGAAAGAGGGAATCCCGTGGCCATTTTTTCTAACAAGATTCTCATATGATTTATCCTATCTTTTTGCCTCTTAACCACAATACTCACATAACCATGAATCCTTTGGTTTCCTACCACTCCCGAAACCCTCTTCTTCCTTTGTGTGCTTTCGATTGTGTTTCCATATTTGCTTGAAAACCAACCTCTCTTGATGATGAACCCCTCAACCTAGTAGGTGAGAGCTTGGAAAAGACTTTTCGGATTAGAAGCCCCAACTCCCTGAGAGAGAACGACAAAAACAAGGGTTACAAAATCACTCTACATTGACCCTTCTTTTGGTTGGCATGTCCCAGAGCATTCTTGGTTGGTGGCCTCGCAGGAATCTTCTAGATCTTCACCTCGATGACATACCCGATTCCTCTAGGAGAGCCTTCTCCGATGCAAACACAAAACACTTCTCCTCCTCCGGCATTCTCAAGCTTTGATCCTTCGCCTGGCCCTCATTATTACTCTTGGGACACTTATTTTGGCAATGCAGGTGCCTCCAATGTCGGAACTTCAAATGCTGGTAATGATCTGATTGAGGACAGCGGTGATTCGGGCTCCCTGTGGTAACACACTTATGCAAAGCAATGCAAAAAAAACTCTTTGTACCCTCTTTTTTTTTAATTTTAATGTTCTCTTTATTTTTATTTAATGCAGGACTCGATGTATGCACAACTCTTTATGTTTTATTAATGCATTTTCAAATGATTTTCTACATGATGGGATTAATCCCAATTAATCCCACTTCCCCAAAAAGAAAAGAAAATAAAAGAAAACATAAAACTTAAGTGTCGGTGTAAACTCGAGCGAAAATTTTGGAGCCGAGCATCATTGGGCCAATAATAAAACCCGAGACATAAAAGATAGATGGTTGGGCCGCTTTAATTCACAAAGGAGAACGACCCAATTGACTTCAAAAGGCATGCGGGCTTTAAACGTTGGAGATTGGACCTGGACCGTGTCTAAAACCCAGCACGCGATGCGGATCTGGATCAAACAAAACCCCAGCGGGTTTCGTAAAAAAAAAAAAAAATTTGTGCTAGCCGTTGGTGAATGGATTAAATCATGGGATTAGGACCAACGGCCATATGACTGTTTCTTGGTGATTTTGTTCCTTTTTTTATCTTAAGTGAAGGTGTATAAATACCCCCTTTGTGTAAGTGAACCTCACTCATCATCCTTATTTGAAAAGCCTTTCACACAAATTCACCAAAATTCACAAAAATCTTCTCAAGTTTCCATGGCATTCGAGAAGAAACTCGCGACTTGGATGAGCACTTTGTCCAAGGACGAAAAGAAGGAGCTCGGGAGATACAAACTGACGAGCTTGTTGAACCTTTGACAAGTGAGGGTAAACCACGACTTCCTCCGAGCGGCGGAGACTTTTTGGGATCGGAAAATGCACGTCTTCCGCTTCACGTTGAAGGAGTTATGCCCGCTTCCAGAGGAGTGGTCCTCTATTCTCGGGATGAACCATTTTGCGTCGCCCACGTGTCCGCCAACATCTATCGATGTCAATAAACAATATAAGGAGTTGTTGTGTCTTCCATCCTGGGTCATATGAAGTGCACTTTTTGGCAAAAAGGTACATTTCCAAACCATAGTGGAATACTTTCAATCCCCTGAAACTTTAGAATATGGTCCGGTGATACGAGTGCGGGCGCTCATGTCATGTCTTCTCGAGAATTTTGCTTCTATCATGGTGGCCAGAGAACAGGTCCTGCGAGCCTAATTCAAATTGTTGAAGACATGGCCTAAGGCTACAATCTGGTGCCATTGATCCTAGCGGAGACCATGATGGGCTTGGACGACCCTAATCCGGAGCATGAACTTCATGGGAGTCCTTTTACTACTTCAAGTACACCATTCTCCTCTCCTTTCTTTTTCCGTTATTTTCTCTTTCGCCCCTCTACTGTCTGTAAACCCACTGGGGTTTTGCCATTTTTTTTTATTAGTTTGGGAATAATTGTCACGCAATAATAACCCTTGCTAACTTTACGGACAGATATGGCTGATGGAGCACTTGGGCCTCATCGAAGAGCCTCGAACACCTTCGACATTGGCGAACTATTGTCAAAGGAAGAGGAGATGCACCGATCTTCATTCAATAACGGAATGGATTGCTTTCCTAAAGGAGCCTCGTGATATCACATGGTGGATCGAATGGTGGCACATCTCTGAATATGTGACACGCGATTCACAAAATGCTTATGTGTGCATTGTCGGTTTGATACACATGACATATTACTTCCCGGAGCGGGTGTGAAGGCAAATGGGTCGCAAGCAACACATTCCTGAACTGTTATGTGAAGCCCCCCAAGTAGTTGAAGCTTCATAGTTCAGTGATAGAGTCATGGCTAAAATATTGGGAGAGAAGACCAACTCTTAAGGCTCCATCGAAGGCACACATATCACAATATGCTGACGCAGGCTACCATGGATGGCTGATTGCGGTCGTTGAGTCTCGCCGTGCTGGAGAGGCGAGAATAGGACAGAAATCCATGAAAGAGAGGTTAGGTCCTCATACATCGGTATAGGACCGGCTAGGTGCAAAAGTCACGGCGAAAGACCGGCTTGGTCCGAGAGTGGAGACACGGAAATCAAGAAGGCGAGCCTACAGACCCAAAGACAAAGGGGAAGGCCCAAGCGAACCTAGAGACAAAGACCGACCATGAGACCACTAGTGAAGCGGATAAGGTGAAACAAGATTAGAAGGTGGATGAGAAGAATGAAGGAATTGAAGCTGCTTTGCCAAAATAATCTTTTATTTAATTTCGTCTTTGAATTTTTTTATTTACAAGCAGTGTACTTGCATTATTAATAAAAGAAGGAATATTATTCACAATTATTGTGTTCTTACAAATTTTATTTCTTCTTCTTTTCATGAGAATTTATTAGATATAAACCAAGTGTCTGAAAATGGGTCTTTCAGTTGCTTGTTTATATTAAGCGTAATATCGCTTGAGTTTATCCAAATTTATTGGCTGGATCACATCTTCTCCATCCATAGTGGCTAAACGAGCTGCTCCTCCAGGCAAAATGTCCTTAATCATATAAGGACCCTTCCAATTAGGCGCAAAATTTCCCCCAGGGTCTTGTATGGGTGCCCTCATCTCCTTAAGCACTAAATCACCTACTTGAAGTGCACGATCTTTCACTTTCTTATTGAAAGCACGTGTGATCCTATTTTAATACACTTGCACATTATGTAACACCCTCAACCGCCTTTCATCCATCAACATCTACTCCTCAAACCTTGCCCTAGCCCATTCTGCTTTTGGAATTGACTTTCTGCAACTATTCGTAACGAAGGGATCGCTAATTCAACTGGTAAGACTGCTTCCATCCCATACACCAATGAATATGGTGTTGCCCCTGTAGCAGTTTGTATAGAAGTGCGGTATCCCCATAAGGCAAATAGTAATTTATCTGGCCAATCTTTTTAAGTAACAACCATTTTCTTGATGATTCCTACCACTATTTTATTGGCTGCTTCTACAGCTCCGTTAGCTTGAGGACAATAGGGTGAGGATCGGTGATGCTGAATATGGGTTGCGAGCAAAGTCTCCACTTCTTTCCGAAAATGGCTTCCATTATCGCTGATTATCTCATGAGGTACCCCATATCGGCATATAATGTTCTGAAGGATGAATTTGGCCACTTGCTTAGATGTGAGTTTGGCATAAGAGATTGCCTCTACCCACTGAGTAAAGTAATCAATGGCGACCAGGGTGTACTCATGTCCTCCCATTCCTGTTGGATGTATCTTGCCAATGATATCGATTCTCATGCTGAGAATGGCCATGGAGATGTCAAAGTAGTCAAATATGAGGGAGGTTGATGTTGCAGGTTGGCATATTCCTGACATTTGTGGTACCTCCGAACGAAATCCAAACAATCTGCCTCCATAGTTGACCAATAGTAACCAGCCCTCTGAATCTTCTTCACTAGCATGCGCCCATTCATGTGAGGTCCACACTCTCCTCCATGCACAGTGGCCATGATTTCCTTTGCATTTTTAGCGTCGATGCACAACAAATTGATGCATATAGCCGATTTCTTGTACAAGCGATCTTGGATCAAACAGTATTGTACTGCTAAGGACATGATTGCCTGTTGTCCTCGTACATCTAGCTCAGCTGGATATTCTCCTTTTCGAAGAAAATTATATATGTCGTGAAACCATTCCTCAGTTTCCTCTACTTATGTCTCCATAGCGCAAACATATGTTGGTTCAGACTGCCGCTCTACTATTACAGGTAGCTGGAGCGTGCCTGATGGGATTGATATCATCGAAGATAACTTGGTTAGAGCATCAGCCAATTCATTATGATCTCTAGAAAGGTATTGGAAACTAATTTGCTCAGATTGATCAGCAAGTACCAAGAGTTTCTGTTGGTATGCCATGAGGCATTCATTTCGAACCTTCCATGTGTTCTTAGCATGATTGATGAGGAGGCTAGATTCTCCAAAGACCTTTATATGGTGTATGCCTAAGGTCAAAGTAGCATGTAAACCCTTGATGCATGCTTCGTATTCAGCAGCGTTGTTAGTGGCATCAAAATCCAGCTTTACAGATACAGGGACGGGTGCCCCTTCTGGAGAGATCAATAGGACTCCTACTCCACAACCCATTTGATTAGAAGCTTTGTCGAAATACATTTCCCATTTAATTTCATCAGTAAGGAAAACGTCTTCATCTGGGAATTCCAAGTGAGTGCTCGGAGGTTCCTGTGATGGTGAAGCAGCCAGGAAATCTGAAACAACCCACCCTTTGATGGATTTCCGGGGTAAGTACTGAAGATTGAATTTTGAGAGCATGACCATCCATCGAGCGATGGGGTTGTTGATAGTAGGTTGCTCCATGATGAACTTGATGGGATTATTCTCAGCTATGACATATACAGTATGTGAAAGCATGTAATGTCTTAGCTTCTTGGTGGCCCATACCAATGCACGAGCCATCTTCTCTATATCAGCGTATCGTCTTTCATAGTCTAGAAATTTCTTGCTCAAGTAGTAGATGGCGCTCTCCTGCCCTTTTACCTTTTGCGCCAACATAGCCCTCATTGCGGAACTGGTCACTATAAGGTAAAGGAGTAGAGGTTCATCTGGTACTAGAGGCATGAGGACCGGAGGGTGCTGCAAATACTCCTTGATTTTATCAAAAGCAGCCTGAATTGATCATCCCATTCTATTTTACTTCCCTTCTTCAACTTCTTGAACAAAGGTTCGCAAGTCATGGTAAGTTTTGAGATGAACCTACTGATGTACTAGACTCGCCCTAGAAAACCCCTTATCTCCTTTTGTGTCCTAGGCAGTTGCAAATCTTGGATGGCTTTCATCTTTGAAGGATCAACTTCAATGCCTCATTGGCTAACCACATAAACTAGTAGCTTCCCATAGGTCATACCAAAGGTGCACTTTGCTGGGTTAAGCTGCATTTTGTACTTTCGAAGTCGCAGAAAAAATTTGCGGAGATTGGGTATATGCTCTTCCCTCGTTTTGGACTTGACAATCATGTCATCCACATAGACCTCCACTTCCCTATGCATCATGTCGTGAAGTAGAGTGTTGGCAGTCCTTTGATATGTTGCACCGGCATTTTTAAGACCAAAAGGCATAACCACATAACAGTACATTCCCCATGGTGTGGTGAACGAGGTTTTCTCCATATCTTCTTCTCCCATCTTGATTTAATTATAACCAGCATATCCGTCCATGAAAGACAAAAGCTCGTGTCCGCAAGTGTTAACCACCAACACATCGATGTGAGGTAATGGGAAATTATCCTTGGGACTGGCTTTATGGAGGTCTCGGAAGTCCACACACATGTGTACTTTCCTATCTTTCTTAGGCACTGAGACAATGTTAGCAATCCATTCGGGGTACTGAACTGCTTTGATAAACTTAGCATTGAGTTGCTTGATTACTTCATCTTCGATCTTCTTAGCCCATTCTGGTTTAATCCTCCGAGCCTTTTTGTTGAACTGGCTTTGCATTAGGGAGCAAAGGTATAGTATGTTCCACAATTTCCTTATCAATCCCCGGCATGTCCTCGTAGGACCATGCGAATACATCCACAAACTCGTAGAAAAGTTCTGTAAATACTACTCGTTCTTCTGCTGTGAGTGAACTACCTAACTTCAACTGCCAAGGTTGTTCTTCTGTGCCCACATTTATGGTGATGGTGTCTTCTAACACCACCATTTTGTGCTCATGTTCATTAGAAAATTCTTTTAAGGGTTCATTAAATTCAAGATTATTGTTGGCGCAGCAGTTCAGGGAAGAGGGGAAAGAAGAATCAGAGTAAGCAGAAATGTTCATCTTATTGAATGCAGAAATGAATACATCGCTAGCAGACTCAAGACCAGACTCGTCAGGCTCTAGACCCTTAGGACCTGACTCTATGCCCTTAGGAACAAACTCTCATATAGATAAAACAAAGTTATTCTCCTTGGCATCAACCCATGAGACCGCATTAGCTCCTCCATCTTCAGTGATCATAAAGCTTGGGACAAAGCTTGGGTTGGATAGTGCAGCAATAACAGCATCAGCCTTGGACTTCTCTTGAACAACTTCTTGTCCAAACAGCATGACAAAAATGTTGTTCCCAGCGAGGTGAGTCCACTGTAATGGTGGCTTCTTGTCCCGGCCAGGTACAAAGATAGTAGCCATATTAATGGAGCAGCCATTGAAGATCTCTAATCCCAACTTGAACTCCTTTGTTCTTAAGGTAGAATGGTTTAGGGAACCCATAGTAAGGAAGTCATCGCCTTCCCTAACAAACTGTCCATTCAAAGTAAGTGGATAAGGCTTTGTTTGGAACAAGGTAGGGGGATTGTCCATCGTCTTCTGTTCAGCTATGGCCATTTTTGCAAATACGACCTCCTTCTCAGTTGGCTTGTACCCTAAGCAAAATCTCCCCTACTGCTTAAATGTCTTGATCATAGGAGGAATCTTGTTCTTCGGGTTCGTTCCTAATGGCATTCTAGGAAAGTAACCTTGCTTCTTTAGAATAGCGTGCACTTTGGGGTTTGAGTAGGGATCTAAGTCAAAAGGAGCTTCGTCCTTGCTCAAAACTGCCACAATCTCAAAGTTGTGAAGCTCTTCGTCCATTGAACTATGCTCCACTTCTAAAGTTGATTGTTTGGGAGTAAAGACAGTATTGATAGGTTCTCCTGAGATGGTGATGACTCGGCCTTGAACCATCATTTTCACCTTCTGATGTAAGGTAGATGTTATAGCATTACACTCATGATGCCAGGTCTTCCTAGAAGCAAATTGAAGGAAGCCGTGATATCTAGTACTACAAACTCCACATTCCGAGTGATATTGCCAGCAGTGATAGGCAATATTATGGATCCGACCGACCTGCACGGAGAATTGTCATAAGCCCTGAGTTGTATACCATTTTGAGCCAAATGTTGTTGTTGAATTCCCAACTTTTGTGTCGTCCTCCAAGGGCACACATTTTCTGCCGAACCATTATCGATCAACACCAACGGGATAGTGTTGTTGGAGCATTGCACTGTAAGGAACAGGGCTTTGTTGTGGGATGCTCCTCCTTGAGGTAGATCCTCAATTCCGAAAGTAATTACCTCTTAGTGGGAGGTCACATGAGCAACTAAGGACTCAAGAGTCATTGCAGGAGGTACTGTTAGTGCAGTAAGGGCATCCAACATCTTTTGTCTATGGGCTTGTGATGCGCATATGAGCTGACAAACGGTGACCTCGGCTTTAGTCCTCTAAGTTGGGTGAGGAGAGGATCTTCTGGAAGAACCTGATTGTCATTGCCTGCTACTGGTGTAGGGTTAGGGACAGCCACTGGAGTTGTGGCATTCCTGTCATTGTGGCGACCAGACCGAGTAAGAAATGTCACACCGTCCGATGTTGGTTCATCCGCTTCGACCCATTCTTTCTCAAAATGCTCATGCTCGTCATCGTCGTCACTATCCCAAATGCCATGTATGAATAAACCTTCATGGATTCCAAATACTTCCGGGATAGGTTGACCCACTTCAACAATCAAAGAGGAAGGCTCAAAGCATGAATCTCCACAAAAGATAGCGTTTGCATGCTCAAGCATAGGGTTGTTTTGGTTGTTGGGATTCTTGGCAGCTTTTGGCATTGAGAGTGTCCTTTCCCTTTATCATATCTTCTATCTTGTTCTTAAGAGTCCAGCTCTTTTCCGTATCATGCCCTCGGCAACGATAGTAACAACAAAACTGGTTGGCATCCCAATTCCTACCAAAATACCTTTCTTGACCAACCGATCGAGGACTTGAGAATAAGGAACGTCTGGCGGTGTGTAAGTCTCATACTTTGGTACATAAGGTCCCTTGCGCTGGTTAGAATTAGTCTCAATAATCTTATAAGGGTGGCTAGCCGCACTAATAGCCCTCTTGTTGGAGCTAGATCCCTTCCACCCAAGCGAAGTGGTCTTGTCATTATGCATTGCCTCCAATTGAACACAAATGTCCTTCAAGTAGTCAAAATCTTTAATGACGTGGTATCCCAAGTGCTTAGACAAGTTGCTCTTGAGTCGTTGCTTGAAAGTAGATAGGTGTAAGCGGAGAGGGATGGTCTCATTAATGTGAGATAGCTCGATATGTCACCTTTCAAAGTAATCCAAAAAAGATTCGTCATCCCGCTGCCTCATGGTGGTTAGGTCGTCCACCGTAGCTTGCTTCTTCTGGATGCGACTGTAATGGTTAATGAAAGCTTTGAATAACTCATTCCAGTCGGTCTTGACTTGGAGTGATAAAGCATGGTACCACACTTTGGCTTCGCCAACTATAGTGGATGGGAAGACTGTGGAGTATAAACCGACATCAATTCGATTTAAGGGTGCTAATCTCATGAGCTCTTCAATATGATGAGTGGGATTCTCAAAGGGCTTGAACTTGATGTTTGGCACCTCAATCTTATAAGTGACCTTGAGAACGGGTTGAACAGGCAAGGGTACCTCCATGTACCTGTCGGCGAAGGCCGACACAGTGCTCATTGCTTTGGTGAGGCTTTCCAACTTCTGTTCAAAGGCCTTGACAGCAAGGTCCCTTGTAGGTTTTGATACTTCTGGAATATTAACCTTTATTTTGGATGTCTCTATCCCTCCAGAATCTGACGAAGACTTAATAAGCTCAGGTTCAGAGTCATATTCATATGCATATGCATCTTCATTATCCTCTTCGGTGTTGAGCCCTAATTTGGTATTGATCTTGGTGATGGCCTGCAGCATACCATCCATCACTTGTTGTTCACTCAGTCTTTTTCCAATCTTCTGTTCTTACTCTAAGGTGTTAGCGTAGACCAGACCTTGCATATTGGTATAGAGATCCTCTAGATGTTTCGTGATGTTAGCTTCAGCGCTCTGAATCGGGACCTCTTTGAATTTCTCTCCAAACATGATGTAGTCACTAGTTGTATATGGATCGTAGTGAAGGTTTGGAGTCAAACGGTCGGTGCGCGGATCTCTAGTGCGGGCTCGAAGTCGATCACCAATGATGCCTGCATGGAAATTCAAAGTTAGACACTCGATGACATTCTCCAACACATTCTACCCAATGCACGCATGCCCTAAGAGACTTATATGATCTTAACAAACTCGACACCTATATGTTGACACAAGAGACTTACCCACTTTTTGGGAGTGCATGACCTAACTTTATATGGATCTAACGAGGGTGGAATGAAGGGGTAATTATAGGTGAAGGAGGTGAGGGAAATGGAGGTAGACACATCCCTACAATCAAGCTTTTTTATCATAAAACCCCAGCGGGTTTTGATCTCAATCAAGCAAGGTCAAATTCACGCGGGCTTTTTTCATGGGATTGCATGGTGATTTCTGGTGCCAACTTTGAAGATTAAAACCCCAGCGGATTTTAATATTAGTCACACGGATCACTGACGTGGCTGGAAAAAAGGTGCATCTCTCCTTCAGATAAAACCCCAACAGGTTTTATTTTTCCTGGGCCAGATAAAACCCCAGCGGGTTATTATTTGTCTCTTGGGCCTACTTCTGAATGTTAAAAACCCTGCGGGTTTTATCTTGTAATGTGGGCTTTTTGATTTGCTGGGCCCGTAGTGCTGATTCCATGGGCCCAAATAACTTTGATGAGTTTTGTCGGGTCGAAATTGTGTCGGTGCAAATTTTGGTGTCTACAATCTTACATCATATCCTTACCTACTACCTATACCTGCTTTAACCATACTGTCCACTACATCAAAGCCATCACCTGAAAAGCCTTCACGTCCACCAACCCTATCATTCCCCTCATCCAAACCTAAACCAAAAAGTGTGTTGTGACAAACATCATCAGGAACTATAGTAAAAATGGTACTCATAAAATAGAAATGCTAAAGAGAAATAAGCAAAAAATAAAAAAAGGGAAGTAAAAATAAAAGAAAAGGAGTTCCTCGTTGGTCCACCAACGCGGGTTGGCATGAGTGGCGTGAAATTTTCATGTCCCTTAAGCACTTTGTTTGTGCATGGGAAAACCTCTGCTGGAAGAGTAAGCCTCATCTGGGTTGTTCACATCTCGAAACATACCAACAGAAAAAAAAAGAGAGGAGAATGAGAAACCAAAGGCAGAAGTAGTCGTCGCACACACCGAAAAACCCCATAAACATCTTTCTCTCAAGCCTTACAACCCTAACCTTCACATCTATCCTAAGTCTTCATGTCCACACACCTGCCCAAGCCTCTAAACATCATAACCATACACCTCACCAGACCCTTAAACCCTTGCATCCATAAACCACCTTACTACCGACAAACCTTCACAAAACATCCATCGATACCCACCAAACCTACCTTACCAAGCCCTCCTTGAGGCGTCAATCTCAAGTAGCACCTTATGAATCACGATCGACCTGATTCCATATCGGATACTTAGGAGAACCTCTTTGAAGTTCGACTACTATCATTCACTTAAAAGAACCATATGTGATAGAAGAACTTGGTCTCTTAGAGAGTGAATAAAGACATATTATCTCGAAACCCCCATTTGGGTGGGCTAGGCAAAAGGAGAGTCATAAAGTAACAAAGAGATACTAGCTTGAAAATGCCATCTAGGCAGACTAGGCAAAAGGAGTAAACCCTGGATTTTGAGGTCATTAACGCATTCATGTGCTTCACCATTATGAATCCTTCTTTTTCTTTTTGTCAAACTTTAATCACCCTCCATATCCAAAAACGATCTTACCATCTCTCCTCCTATGAGATGAGTTCACTCATTCTGACCATCACTCCTCATCCAAGACATATTAATTGTCTCCTCCACCACATGTATTCGCGGGTTCACCTTTGCCTCTATAGAGTCATCCACACATCCCAATTTAGCTCACTCATGTAGTCATGAATCCATACAAGGATGTGAACACATTAATCATGCACCACATATGCCTGTAATGTTTCACCACCTCATCTAGTAAATCATCCTTACGTCCCGACATACAATTTCCTTTTCCGCCATAACTTTACTGCTCGCTAAAGCATCCTTAGATTCCAAGGGTCATTAAATGAGTCCGATTGACCATCACTCTCCTCTGGCCACCCATCTTTTATCCCTCTTCCCTTAGCCAAACACTTCCATAAAGGTATTTGACTATCATCTTACTTATCCCTTTTCATCAACCTTTTCATCCTTTCACATCATCCTACACTACAACAAAGTATAGCTTTAGCAATGCACTAAAACTGTTACTTAAGACTAAAATAGTGTTACCTTAGGTTTATGGCAATGCTTTACAAAGTGTTACTTTAGGTGTGTGTTGCAAGAAGTTAATGTAACACTTTTAGGCTATTGTAACACTTGTACAAAAAAATGTTTTCATAAGTATTTAGGCTATTGCAACACTTGCAAAGAAAATGTTACCTTAGATATTTAGGCTATTGCAACACATACAAATAAAATGTTGCCTGAAGTATCACAAATAGCAATAGTATTTGAGTTTTGTCTACTGTAACACAATTTTCTTGCCATATGACAACAATATATATATATGTATGCGTGTATATGTTTTTGAATACTAATATACTTAACTTTTGGGGTGTTGGACAATAATACATTGAACTTTAACCTTAGATAATAGTACACTGTACTTTGGGGGTGTTGAACAATAATGCACCCAAAACGATTCCGACAGTGGCTGACTCGGTGACAATCCTACTTAGCAGGTGTAGGAGATGAATTGGCCAAAAATATCTAAATTTATGACATGTCAGCTAACCCACACATAAACAAACGGAATCAATTTTGAAAAGAGTAAAAAAATATATAAAATCACATTTGCTAAAACATGTTTTCACTGAGAGATTGTTGTTGTAGTTGTATAAAATCACCTTTGATTGTTTAGATTAGCTGACATGTCATTAATTTAAAAATTATCTACTCAATTTATCTTCTCGGCCCGCCCCGTAAGATCGCCACCAAATTAGTCACCAACTCACCATCGTAATCGTTCCGGGTGCATTATCGTCCAACACCCCTCAAAGTTTAGTGCATTATCTAATACCCCAAAAATTCAGTATATTATCATCCACAAGTCCTATATATATATATATATATATATATATATATATATATATATATATATATATATATATATATATATATATATATATATATATATATATCAACGTTAAAGTGATGTGTTACAGACTATAGTAATGCAAAAGTGACAGAGAACAAGTCATACAAAGAATACTATTATAAATATTTTAAGAACAAACTAAAAAATAAAGTAAAATAAGACTTCACAGAGAAAACATAAAAAAGTTAACATTCCTACATAAACTCCTAATCATAATAAAATAAATTACAATTACATGATTTATAAACAAACTTTTTATTTTCTAGCGAATCTCCAGTTGAAAATTAAATAGTTTAATATCATTAATTTAAATAAATGAAAGCTAGTAATGTTTTTTTTATTTTAATTGATGGTAGTTCCATTTTTTACTTTTTGATAATGTTGAGTAGCGTTTTTTGACATTTTTGGAATGTTGAGTGGCATTTTTGTCCAAACAATCTTTTGACCGGTTTACAACCTGTTATAGCAGGTTTTACTTGCATTTTTTACTATTTTGTTGAGTGGTAATAATGACAATTTATTAAAATCAGTGACATTTTTTACTATTCTGGAAAATTCAGTGACATTTTTATGCAGACATTCTATGTAAATGTCACATTATTTGTTTCTTTTTTATTTTTAAATAAATTATTTGAGTTAAATAAAAGCTTTTAACTATAAATTATCTAAAGACAAATGTTGTTCTTTTGTCGTATGACAAGGTAAGACAAAGTTAAGTTAGATTAGGGGTGACAAAATTAAAGAATAAAGAATAAAGCCTTAACATATTTGCAAAAAGGTTAGGAAAATCAAGAAAACTTTTGGGTTATTGGAATTAAATAATCGGACCTTTGAGGTAATTTAGATATGACGAACTGACCTTTGGAATTTAGACTTGACAAACTATACCTAACATCTTATTCAATTGAATGAACTTTCACGGATTTCAACTCGTCAGAAAAGTGACTTACGGTGGTGATCAAGGTGCTTTTTCTTTACTTTCTACCTTTTAAATAGTTTACATTAGCAATCGCCTTTGTCAAGTAACTTTTTAGACAAGTTGATATCGGTAAAAGTACACTCAATCTTTTCTTTGTCGCCCTTAAATCTCACGCGTCGCCCTTAATTGTCTAAACGAATTCCTATACTACCCCTCTCCCTCCCCTCACTCTCATTCAAACTCACTACACTCTCTCTCTCTCTCTCTCTACTCACTCTCTCTCTCTCTCTCTCTCTCTCTCTCACTACCACCAACCCCAACCCAACCACCGGCCACCGGAGCCGACCACCGACACCATCGCCGACCCACCGGCCGCCGCCAGACCGCCAGCCGAGCCACCGACGCTAAACAAAGGTAAGTTTGAGTAAATTTTTGTAAATTTCAAGTTGATTTTGTAGTTGTATGTTGTATAATTTTGGTTTTATGGATTTAATCTTATAATTTATGATTGTTAATTGGGCATGGTGGGGATTATATTAACTAAAAAATGGAAAAAATTGTGCCCGGAAAGGCCCTCAATCGCGTAACAGGTTTTACTTGCATTTTTTACTATTTTGTTGAGTGGTAATAATGACAATTTATTAAAATCAGTGATATTTTTTACTATTCTGGAAAATTCAGTGACATTTTTATTCAGACATTTTAGCTAAATGTCACATTATTTGTTTCTTTTTTATTTTTAAATAAATTATTTGAGTTAAATAAAAACTTTTAACTATAAATTATCTAAAAACAAATGTTGTTCTTTTGTCGTATGACAAGGTAAGACAAAGTTAAGTTAGATAGGGGTGACAAAATTAAAGAATAAAGAATAAAGCCTTAACATATTTGCAAAAAGGTTAGGAAAATCAAGAAAACTTTTGGGTTATTGGAATTAAATAATCGGACCTTTGAGGTAATTTAGATATGACGAACTGACCTTTGGAATTTAGACTTGACAAACTATACTTAACATCTTATTCAATTGAATGAACTTTCACGGATTTCAACTCGTCAGAAAAGTGACTTACGGTGGTGATCAAGGTGCTTTTTCTTTACTTTCTACCTTTTAAATAGTTTACATTAGCAATCGCGTTTGTCAAGTAACTTTTAGACAAGTTGATATCGGTAAAAGTACACTCAATGTTTTCTTTGTCGCCCTTAAATCTTACGCGTCACCCTTAATTGTCCAAACGAATTCCTATACTACCCCTCTCCCTCCTCTCACTCTCATTCAAACTCACTACACTCTCTCTCTCTCTCTACTCACACACACTCTCTCTCTCTCTCTCACTACCACCAACGCCAACCCAACCGCCGGCCACCGGAGCCGACCACCGACACCATCACCGACCCGCCGGCCGCCGCCAGACCGCCAGCCGAGCCACCGACCCTAAACAAAGGTAAGTTTGAGTAAATTTTTGTAAATTTCAAGTTGATTTTGTAGTTGTATGTTGTATAATTTTGGTTTTATGGATTTAATCTTATAATTTATGATTGTTAATTGGGCATGGTGGGGATTATATTAACAAAAAAATGGAAAAAATTGTGCCTGGAAAGGCCCTCAATCGCGCCCAGAACAAGACCGGGCCCTGACCCAGACGCGGCTCGATCGCGCCTGGGCCATGACCCGGACGAGATCTGGGCGCGTCCCAGTCAGGCCGGAACTCGTTCTTCGCGCGATTACGGGGCATTCCGGGCAAAATTGATCCTTTTGTTTGGTTTAAAAATTGTTTATTTTTGAAAATTTTGAACATGATTTTGTGTTTATTTGATGCGAAATTTAAATTCGTTTGGTTAGAATGGTTTAATGTTGTATGTGTTTGTATTTGTTCCAAAAAAGTGGCAAAAAACGGAAAAAGTTTTTGCCCCGAAGGCCCTTAATCGCGCCCAGAACAAGACCGGTCCCTGACCCGGACGCGGCTCGATCGTGCCTGGGCCATGACCTGGACGCGATCTGGCCGCGTCCTAGTCAGGGCTTGGTCTTGTTCTGGGCGCGATTTCGGGGCATTCTGGAAAAAATTTATCCTTTTTTTTTGTTTAAAAATTGATTGTTTTTGAAAAATTTGAACATGAGTTTGTGTTTATTTGATGTGAAATTTTATTTCGTTTGGTTAGAATGGTTTAATGTTGTATGCGGTTGTGTTTGTTCCCAAAGGAGGGCCAAAAATTTTCCGGAAACAACAAAAAGCGCGCCCAGAACGCCCCTGGGCCATGACCCAGACGCGACCACCTCGCGCTTGGGCCATGACCCAGTTGCGAGGTGAGCGTGTCCGGATCTTGGCCCAAGCGCGGACCTGGCACGTCCGGGTCTTGGCGTTGGCGCTTTCTGGGCGCGTTTTTGGTGGTTTCCGGAAAATTTTGTAATTTGTTTTTTAATATTAAACTTTTGAAATTTTGAAATTGAATTTGAAAAATAATATTGTATAAATAAAAATTTTATTATTTTTAATTATATAAATAAATAATATTATTTTTAGGGTTTAGGGTTCAATTTGTGGGTTTGGTAGTTTAGAGTAATAAGTAGGTTAATTTATAGTTTTAGTATTACAAGTTTTGATTCGCACGCATTGCGTGCATCGATTGTTAAATTTATTTTTTTTTATGTGTGTATATATACACACGAAAATAAAATAAATTTTAAAATCGATGCACGCAATGTGTGTGAACCAAAACTTGTCTTTAAATAAAAAGATATATACACACAAAAAAATAAATTCAACAATCGATGCACGCAATGCGTGCAAATCAAAACTTGTCTTTAAATAAAAAGATATATACACACACAAAAAAATAAATTTAACAATCGATGAATCAAAACTTGTCTTTAAATAAAAAGATATAAATTGTATCATGTGCTTACTTTTCAAATAATTTTCATTTAAAGTATATTTGTATACTAAATAAATTTTTAACATCTTTGTCTTTCTCTCAATCTCTCTATGATACGCATACACACATAGATGCATGATTTAATTTAACACCCATCAACATATTAGGTAGATTTAATTTTTCTCATTTTTTGTAAATGATAGAAAAATTTATATATACATGGTTTAATTAATTTAACATCAATCAACATATTCGGTAGATTTTATGATTTTTCTCATATTCATAAGTAATAGAAAATTTATTTATGTATGATTTAACTTAACCTTAAGTGAATATATTAAATATAATTTATAATTTTGATTCTTTTAGTAAATAATAGGAAAATAATCAATTAGTTAATGAATGAGAATGAAAATAAACATGAAAAATGGAGGACGAGAGATGTGAGATGTGAGGGAGGTTAATTGAGAAATAAGGTGATTGACTAATTTTTTTGTTTACAATTAATTTATAAAGAAAGATAATAGGCAAATAAGAAACTATATAATAATTAGTATGTTGACTTATGATATAAGAATATAATAAGTCACGGAATTGGAGGGAAAAATAGGTATAGGTTGATGTTCTAGGTATAATGTAGTAATGATTTTTTTTATAATAAAATTGAATCTTTTCTAAAGAAACAAAGGTGATTAAAGTTAATAATATACATTTGCAAAAAAATCAAAAAATAAAATATTGTAGCATAACAACATAGGGATGTAAAAGAAATTTAAAAAATAATAATATAATGTAAATCAGGGAAAATAGAAACCCAAAATAATAATAAAAATAATAATGTAAATGATGGTTCCAATGTGAAAGAGAAAAATAGAGAATATATAAGAAAATATTAATTAAAAATATGGTGGTTTAGTGGTATAGAAATTGGAGAGTTTTTCTTTGCATTAGAGGTTCAAATTTTCGTTATAATTTCTTTGATAACTATTTTGGTGCAAATAAAAAATATCGTAATTACTAATCTATCCCTATAATTTATTAATGGCAAGGGGTAAAATAGACAAAGTGTGGATTCTGTTATAGTACAAGGAAAGTGTGTATGTTCCTGTTAATATATGGTAGAAAAAGACTTTCATGAGTCTTTTTTAGCCATAGATTAACAGGAACAAACACACTCTCCTTGGACAATAACAGGATCCAAACTCCATCTCTTTTTATGACATCTACAACTAATATTGGAAATATAAATTAACCTACTTACTAATCTAAACTACCATCACAAATAACTTTTTTCCTTATGTAGCAATAAGGAAAGTATTAGAATTTTATAGGGTTTAGGGTATTAGGGTTTAGGGTATTAGGGTTTAAGGTTTAGGGTTTAGGGTTCAATTTGTGGGTTTGGTAGTTTAGAGTAGTAAGTAGGTTAATTTATAGTTTTAGTATTATTAGTTGTAGGTGTTATGAAAAAAGATGTAGTATGGATTCTGTTATTGTACAAGGAGAGTGTGTATGTTTATGTTAATTTATGGCTGAAAAAGACTTTCATGAGTCTTTTTTAGCCATAGATTAACAGGAACAAACACACTCTCCTTGGACAATAAAAGGATCCAAACTCCATCTCTTTTTATGACATCTACAACTAATATTGGAAATATAAATTAACCTACTTACTAATCTAAACTACCATCACAAATAACTTTTTTCCTTATGTAGCAATAAGGAAAGTATTAGAATTTTATAGGGTTTAGGGTATTAGGGTTTAGGGTATTAGGGTTTAAGGTTTAGGGTTTAGGGTTCAATTTGTGGGTTTGGTAGTTTAGAGTAGTAAGTAGGTTAATTTATAGTTTTAGTATTATTAGTTGTAGGTGCTATGAAAAAAGATGTAGTATGGATTCTGTTATTGTACAAGGAGAGTGTGTATGTTTCTGTTAATTTATGGCTGAAAAAGACTTTCATGAGTCTTTTTTAGCCATAGATTAACAGGAACAAACACACTCTCCTTGGACAATAACAGGATCCAAACTCCATCTCTTTTTCTGACATCTACAACTAACATTGGAAATATAAATTAACCTACTTACTAATCTAAACTACCATCACAAATAACTTTTTTCCTTATGTAGCAATAAGGAAAGTATTAGAGTTTTATAGGGTTTAGGGTATTAGGGTTTAGGGTATTAGGGTTTAAGGTTTAGGGTTTAGGGTTTAGGGTTCAATTTGTGGGTTTGGTAGTTTAGAGTAGTAAGTAGGTTAATTTATAGTTTTAGTATTATTAGTTGTAGGTGCTATGAAAAAAGGTGTATTATGGATTCTGTTATTGTACAAGGAGAGTGTGTATGTTTCTGTTAATTTATGGCTGAAAAAGACTTTCATGAGTCTTTTTTAGCCATAGATTAACAGGAACAAACACACTCTCCTTGGACAATAACAGGATCCAAACTCAATCTCTTTTTATGACATCTACAACTAATATTGGAACTATAAATTAACCTACTTACTAATCTAAACTACCATCACAAATAACTTTTTTCCTTATGTAGCAATAAGGAAAGTATTAGAGTTTTATAGGGTTTAGGGTATTAGGGTTTAGGGTTATAAATCATCGTTGATATTCTTTTTATTATTATGGAAATAAGTTGATTTCTTTATTGTATAAATAAAAAAGTATTTGGGAAGTAATATTTGAAAAATTAAAGTGAATGCTATTTATATATGTTATTTATTTTTTAACATTGTAATTGTTTAACGTTTACGGATGTTTAATTACTGTTATATCCATAAAAACATTATCTTTTAGTATGCTGTCATGAACACTAATAGCTTGCAGGAATAGAAATGTCGGGGAAAAACCTCAAAAGCGAACTTCCACTCACATTTAAGAAGTATGTGACTGGTTGGCGAACAGAAAAAGAAGGCGACCCGCATAGACGCGAGACGTGCATCAGCTCGTCGTGTTCGCAATGAAGAAACGACTACTCGTGATGGTGCGCAACACGAGCAGCCGTTGCTAGCGGCATCATCACGAGCGTTTCATCGCGCTATGATGCGCAAGAGTCAGCAACGAGAATTGTCCAATACTGATACAATGGGGGATTATATTAACGTGCTAGATTCTATGATGGCGTCTGATAGTCATGGGCAAACCGAGCATGCACAGAGGGACGAGGAGGAGGTTGATGTTCAGGCTGTTGACTACGTTCAACTTAGAGCCAAGGATGGTAAGTTTGCTCCGGGGAAGAAGAGCACCTAGAGTTCTTGGGTAGATCAGGGGGGTTCTAGTTCAGCCCCCAAGCAAAAGAGGCAGCGAACCGACGACGATTGGAAGATTACGGGGCCCATTCCTGGTGGTCCTTCGACTCCTGAGGTGATTCCGAACTTCGGGGGACATATTGCTCAGTTAATTTGGGAGGGGGAGGAACGCAATACCGAGGTCATTGAGTGCCTTACTAGGAAGGTGGCACTCGGTCACCTTAGGGACGTGTTGGCCAAGGAAATGCATCAGTAGTCATTTGTTGGGTCCCTGCGCGTATGAATAAAAAGTTGTTAACACATTTAATTTTTTTGTATGCTAATTTTTGCAGACAATAATACATAATATCGCTTACCAATTGAGCCTCCTCCTCCAACTAAAGAAGAGCTCGATTGTTTCTTGCTACCGCGTGTGCTGGATTTGCTACTCTGACTCTTTGAACGACGATACTCAAATTTACTAGGGTGACATTTAGTTGACTTCCCTATAGGCGGTCTCCTTCTCCCCTATTCTTTTATCTCAGGATCTGGTATGTCGTACTCCTCGGGGTGCATCTCAATGTTCAGTACTCGAGCCATCCGGCGTATCACAGTGGGATCACTTGCCCTTATCTTGTTCACAATGGAGTCGAAAAATTCAACGTCCTGGGTAGATGGATCAGGCACCGTGTCCGATCTATCATAATCAATAATCACTTCAAGTTGCCTCCAGAAGCTGTGAATAGCTTGGGCGTACAAATCAGCATCCCGCTCCTGGAGGCCTAACATCGAACATGCACATCGAAGGCGATGTGTTTTCCACAGAATGTGTTGACATAGTTGCTCCGAACCATGCTTCAATTTCGACAACTTACTGTACTCATTGTTTATCAGGTCCATCGCATAATGAGAAACACGACCATGTAGATGCTTGAACAATGAGGATTTCCTCAACACTGCGTGTCCACTCCTAGACTACTCTAGTGCCCTCCTGATCTCGGTATGTTGGTTTTCTATCTGGTGATGAGCCCTTTTAAACAACCGATTAAATGAACCACAACCGCTACCGAAATAGTACTTGAAAGTCGAATATTGACTCTCAACTCTGGAAGTCGCGATGTTTCCCATGTGAATGACATCGTCGGTGTATGCCTGCACAAACTTCTCCTTGTACTTCATCCAATTACTGGTCAAATATTCGACAACCTGTTCTTTTCTCCCAACCCAATGTGACTCCAAACACGACCATCTGTAATCGAATTCTTCAATTGTGCTCGAATAGACGACGTGGTTTCACCACATGTTCCTAAAAAACGATCCTTGTCCATTCTTCTTCCCGCCAGTCAGGTCATTAACTTTGCTCTCAACGTCGTTCTCTATATGCCATATGCATAATAGGTGATGAACTCCGTGAAACATACATTCTATAGCCCATGACAAAGCATGGTCTCTATCAGTGACGATCACGTTCGGTTTCACACCGACGCCCATGAGCTCTTGCAGCCTTTCGAGTACCCATTCATATGACTCCTTCCGCTCATCTCTCATTAAGAGTACGCAACAAGAAAGTTATGATTCGTACAGATGACACCAACTATCTCACAACATGGCCACTTCTTCTTGTTGGTCTTGTACGTACTGTCGATGAGTATAACTTGTGGAAATGTGCGGAGAAGCTTCAGCGAGTATGGTTGGCACATAAACATCAGATGTAACTCGCCGCCATCATCAAATGCAGTCCAACGCATGTAGCCGTGCTCATTTGCCAAGTGAAGGCAATGTTGCACATGTGTCCGACCATCCATCTCCTCCGACCTAACTTTAAATATCTCATTGTATATCTGCCCCACGTTGACATTACAGTCCGGAAAATTATGCTTCAACGATGTGTGTATCGTAGCAGGAGTGCAACCAGTGTCAGTCATTTCACGTATATGGACTTTCATTTCAACTGTCAATGGGTTTCCCCTTCAGTGTCTCTCCTTGTAAAGAATAAATTGATGATTAATGCATCCCTTTATCACTCGGGTACGTTCGGACAGCTCACTTCTCCCCCGTTGGAGAGAATGCGCATATCATGAATGGACACTGATACGATTTTGTCTTCGTGTTTAAATGACTGCGCAATCAATCGTACCGATTTTCCCTCGATATTTCCCATATCGCCAACATCGTAGATAGCATCGCACAGGACCATCCACTTTTCCATTCTTTTTATAAGAAGCTCTGACCAATCTGAACCCAAATCCTCTAGCAATGTCGTCGGCCCATGCATGTAGGTCATTGGTATATCAAACCACTGATCCGTTGAAAATTGTCCCGAATGATCTATACTGTCTCCTCCAAATTCCTCAAGCAACACCTAAACAAAATTAATCAAATATAACTATACATAAAATTAATCATATATTTTTTTTCAAAAAATAAAACATATTATTAAACAGTACAATCGCGTGTCCATATTGCGTTTCACCCTAGGCACAAACGCGTAAAAGAAGCGCCTGGACCAAGGAAAAATCGCGAACAGGACGCGCCTGGACCAAGGAGGAGACGCAGGTTGGGCGCGTCTGGTCCTTGGCGTTGACTTGTCCTTTTCGCGTTTCGTCATTGGATGGGGCGCGTCTTCGCCGCGTCTCAGCCTTGGGAAAAACGCGATCTGGCTGCGTTTCTTCTTTCGACACAAAAAATTCAAATTCAACACATGATATTAAGCATAGTTTGTCCATCTAATATGATATTAAGCATAGTTTGTCGAGTCCAAATTCTAAACCCCAATTCATTGTATCCAAATTACTCCAAAGATTAAAATTTTTCCCATAAATGAAGGAAAATGCGACGATCGACTGCACAGCGCAAGCTAAGCTTAGAGCACGAACGAGAAGTTAGAAGGACAATATAACATAAAAGTCAACTGTCAAGTAGGCTGGAAAGGAAGAAAGGAGCCTTTTTTCAGCCTTTAGGTTGATAGATGGATAAAGATAGGGGAGTGGGTAATTATTTTATTGGTACTCAGCAGTCAGTACTATGCTTTTATCATTAACAATTTATGAATGTTAAACCATTATCAATTACAATAATATATATAAAAAAACAATAACACTTCAACATCATCCATGGTTAACGTTTTAAAAAATCATCATATTGTTCCACTCCACCGGTTTATAATGTGCCCGTGAGTTGGATTTTCTAGAGAGAGAACGTGTGTTGGTCCTCCTTTGGGTGCGTCGTGGACAGAGAGGAAAAAGAGAGGTTTGTGTGTGGGGAAAGGTCAGAGGCAAAAACCGTGTGGTGAAGGCCAGCCCAAAGATCTCAAATCTACAAGAACCAGAACAAATTTTCACAGAGGTGAGCTTTAATCTGCTACTATTTGGGAAAACTTCAATTATTTTTTGATCTGTTAGATTTGATTTTTGTGTTTTGACAGTCATTTTCTTATCTGGGTCTGATTTAATTTCTACTTAAATGCTTCCGTTTTCAGTTTAATCCTCTTGCTTCTTCTCTCCGCTTACCTCTCCTACCTTCTTGGGTCTCTCTCGATCCTTCTTTCCCTGTCCCTCACTCCTCTTGTATGTTTCCTACTTTTTGGATTTTAGAGATGATTTATTTCCCTGTTCATCCAGATATTTGTTCTCAAGAAGAACATTTGTCATTTTCTGGAACCGACTTCCTAATTTGTCTTCAGGGTGGTTTTTGATTTTCTGTTTTCCTGAAACTTGGCAGGTATCCAGCGTAAAGTTTGAATCTTGAGGGCGGTTCTGAGAAATTTCTTATAAACAGACGAAACTCTATACCAGGTGCTCATCCACTGGTTAATCTCTCTCTCTCGCTCTCTCGCGTTGATTGATCGAATATTTGACTTTTGAAGCACTGAAGGTTTTTTTATTATTTTTTTTATTTTTATGTTTGTTATTGCGTTCCTTATCATGCTGCATTAGCTCCGTCCGCTGTTGGACAGCCTATGAATTTCTGGGTTTGTATCGAAGTGCTACTTTTGCTGGAGAATTGGTGCTAAACCCTCTTAATTTAGCTGGGTTTTCTTATCTCTTTGCTGCCAAAAATTGTATTTGATTTTATTGATGAATTGTTGACCAGCGATATTTTATGGCGAGGTTTTTGCTTGAACACTGAAAATTTCGCCCTTTTAATCAGCGGTTTGCAAACTTTTGGGTTGAATGATCATCTCCAATATAAAAGCCGAAATGTTGCATTTCGGTTTAGTCTAGTGGATTGTTTTCTATTTCTGCAGAATCTACTTTTGTTGCTTGCCTGGTTGTTGGTACCTGTCCTGTTTCCTAAGCTTTGAATATTTGGTGTGTTTATTTCAGGTGTGTTATGATGAGCTAGTGCTGATCTGTGGTGGTGAAGAACAGGTAAGAAAGTGCAAGGGTTTGATAATAGAGCACATGTCATTCCGGAGTATAGTGCGTGACGTGAGGGATAGTTTGGGGAGCTTGTCAAGGCGGAGCTTCGAAGTGAGGCTCCCGGGACATCTTAGAGGGAAATCCCAAGGATCATCAGTGCACGAGTTGGATGACCCACCCATTGTGATCCAGAATAGCAAATGGGCTAGCCTTCCACCCGAGTTATTACGTGATGTAATTAAGAGATTAGAGGCTAGTGAAAGTACGTGGCCGGCCAGAAAGCATGTTGTTGCTTGTGCCGCTGTCTGCAGGTCATGGAGGGATATGTGTAAAGATATCGTCAAGTGTCCCGAGCTTTCTGGAAAGCTTACCTTCCCAGTTTCCTTGAAGCAGGTGCCTACATGTTTCATCTAACCATGCATTTGTATCCTGTAAACAATTCCATATCTCTGAATCATAAGGCTTCCTAACACCGTGTGTATCTCTGCAGCCTGGATCACGCGATGGAATGATTCAATGTTTCATTAAGAGGGATAAATCCAACTTAACCTATCAACTTTTCCTTTGTCTCAGCCCAGGTAACATTATTAGCATTCTTTTCCCAGTGTTGTTCTACCAGTTTCCGGGCCGGTTGCTTAGGAACATGATATGACTATAAATATGCTCGTCGCTATTTTTGCTATTTTCTTTGGATGGTTTTCTGCCTTTTGTTTGGTTGGTTGTCATCCCTGTTTTTTTTTGTGCTGTCACTTGTTCTGTTGCTTCCAATTCCATTGAACAGATTTTCTGCCATCTCAAGTTTGTTTTGTGCTGTTTCTATTGTTGTATTGCTCATTGTCTAATTGACGATTTCAAAACATTGTGTTATTTATCTTTCTAATAAATTATTGCTCCGTACGGTAACCTTTGTGCTGTAAAATGATGGTATATGGCTGTCAGAAATTAATTCTGTCATAAGAACAACTGAAAAACTATATTATTATGTGGATTCTTGGTTTTCTATGAAGCATCTGTGATGGACTCTTGGAGACCTAATCCTGTGTGGATTCTTAATGCCTCATCTTGGACCATAACCATGGTATATTCTTCTTCTAAATCGGAGTAATCCAGCACTTGGTAGGTACCAGTTCTGGACGGTTGTAGCCTGGTCTTACCTTGTACTGTAAGAGAGTAAGACCATTTTGAATGTTTTGGTCAACCTCCATAAGCGTATAGCAGGGCTGTGCATTGTAACATGGTATTATTGTACTCTCAATGTAGGATGATACTTATCTCCATCATTTGTTTAGTGGCACTTAGCCTCTAATTACTTGTTGAATATTATTTTGCTGATCTTGGATCTTCACTTCATTTCCCTTTGTCGTCCACATTTTACAGTCTCTTGTGTCAAGCTCTGTTCTGTCCATGATTGAGAGCTTTTTTATTTTCTTCTTGAAAAGAGGGAATACTGGTGGTTTTATCTTGAATCTTAACTTCATTTCGTTCTTTCTTGAGTCTTGCAATTACTATTTACTAATGCGTTTCTTCTACTGAAAGTTAAAGCCCTTGAATGCGTAATTCTTATTAATTCATCTTAATTTACTACTGTGCTTTCCCTTGCAGCTTTGCTTGTTGAAAATGGAAAATTTCTTCTATCAGCTAAGCGAACAAGGCGAACCACTTGTACAGAGTATGTCATTAGCATGGATGCAGATAATATATCAAGATCAAGCAGCACTTATATTGGCAAATTAAGGTACGGGTCTTTTAGGAGTAGCTGTTAGCTGACTTTGCCCACTCTGTTTCAACCATAATAATTTGTTCCTCACCTATCTTGACAATGCCAAGGAAATTTCCCTAACAACAAATATAGCATAAGTTCTTTCATGATCTCTGCAAAGTTAAGCTTTGCTTATTCGCGTTAATGGATTACCTTGATGTCTCAAGTGATCTGATAATATATACCATCCATACAATCAACCCATGTTTTAGGTCAAATTTCTTGGGCACCAAATTTATTGTCTACGACACCCAGGCACCATACAACGGCACACAGTCATTCCAGCCTGGTCGTACGAGCAAGAGGTTCTACTCAAAGAAAATCTCACCTAGGCCGACGGGCAGCTACAACATTGCCCAAGTGACATACGAGCTGAATGTTTTGGGAACAAGGGGTCCACGTAGGATGAACTGCATAATGCATTCAATCCCAGCTTCCTCCCTTGAGCCAGGTGGCAGTGTTCCAGGTCAACCAGAGCTTGCCCCGCGGTATCTAGAGGACTCGTTTCGTAGCATGCCATCCAAATCGATTATTGACCACTCGGCTGAGTTCAGCAGTGCCCGGTTCTCGGACATTGTTGGGCCCCGGGATGACGAAGATCTAGAGGGCAAAGAGAGGCCTTTGGTTCTTAGAAACAAGTCCCCCAGATGGCATGAGCAGTTGCAATGCTGGTGTCTGAATTTCCGGGGTAGGGTCACTGTGGCTTCAGTCAAGAACTTCCAGCTAATCGCTGCAACACAACCCCAAGTAGCAACTGGTGGGCCCAGTCAAGCAACGGGCTCATCACAGCCACCCCCGTCATCAGATCACGATAAGATCATCTTACAATTTGGAAAAGTCGGCAAGGACATGTTCACGATGGATTACCGGTACCCTCTGTCTGCATTTCAGGCTTTCGCCATCTGCTTGAGCAGCTTTGACACTAAGTTGGCTTGTGAATAGTAGGAAATCAACAGTAAAAGGGAACAAAACAGGATTGGTTGAGTAGGGTGTGTGTTGCCCCGCAAGTCATTGTATAAACCTTTCGACCAGGCACAACCTTTCGACCAGGTGAGATTATCCAGGAGTTCTGACCACAATTCGCAACGACAGAGTTTTCCCTTTTTATATTATTTTTATTCTCCGTTGTTGTGGTGCCTCCTCTATTTAGCGTTCCCCTGATTGAACAATTGTTGTTGTAACAAAGAATCCCGGCAAGTACCCACCCTCAAACTTTTCCTGCTGATTCTTGTTTGATTGTACGCATTTCACTAAACCATTCGTAACAATTCCATCGGGTACTTGAATACTTTGTTATTATTGCTCCATAGGATAGTCGGCTTTTTGGTTTCCGATAAGCAAGAGTAGTAAGGCCGCCCGTCGTGGTCAACATGCTGGGCTGTTTAAAAAAATGTTTGAATACCTGGTTTAGTGGGATTCAGGAACAAATGTTTAGAGATTCCTCTTTTTCCCTTTTATCAAATGAGAGGGCTTTATTTATTGACCGAATTGGAATTACAATAAATCTTGGAAGACAAAATTGATCATGTTGGTTGCATAATAGCATCCGCAATAGTAGCAATGAGTTATATACTTACTGGATGAGATGAAAGCAGTATCACCCATCAAGAGAGTTAAGAATTATATTCTCCATGTTAATTTGTTTTTCAATTATGAGTGTGAGTTTGATTAAAATAATTCAAAAAATGTATAGGCTCCATATTTAATACTCCCTCCGTTCCATATTAACCGTTCAAAATATCATCTTTGACTAAGAATTTTTTATAGTATATTTTATGAAAAAGTCACAACATTATATTCTTATGAAAATACTTTTTGTTATGAATCTAATGATGGTACTTTCATAAATTAGAACATTATATATTTTGAGAAATTAATTACGCATAGGGATAATTAATATGGAACGGAGGGAGTAATTTAAATACATTACAACAGAAATAAGAAAATGAAAAAATTGGCGAGAATCTCGTCTTCGTCTTCATCCTCGTGCGTGGAGCACAAGTTCGAGTTATTCTCACCGCCGACATTCGTGCTCGTCGCTGCATTGTCTTTCTCGTCCTCGCTTATGCCACATCATCGCCGTATCACTCTCAAGTTCGTCTTTGTGGTAGCTCTAAGCGTAATGCATATGAAAAAATGTGAGTCACCCTATTGCTATTACTAGCGAAAATTTGATAGGTCAACAATAACTTTAACTTCAGTAATCAGTATATGGAGGCTGATACTCCGTTGTTGTGGTTTCAATTAGATTATGGTCCCAAGATGGCAATTACTTAGCATTGTTGTGGTTTCAATTTTTCAATTTCCAAAATTCGTACATACTATATGGAAATCTTACTAATATATTAATGTTTAAAAACTATTGTAGTCCATATTCAAAAACTTATACTACCATTTTTGGATGTATAAAAGACTACCTGTGATTGACAGATTGGCTAAGCATGGTTGTGTAATTGATGGGGAGTGCAAGCTTTGTAACGGACATGTTGAGACAGTTGATCATGTCTTATTTTCTTGTAATTCACTACTGAGGTTAGGAGGAGTATTGCACAATGGCTAGGAATTGAAGATTCGTTTAATTCAATGCAACATTGGGTACACAAATGGGGTCATATCAGGGAGAGTAAAGCAATCAATATTATTGCCGCGGCGAGCATTTTAAACATCATATGTACGGTTTGGGATACTCGAAATGCCATGAGATTCAAAGGAGTCCATTATAATGTGTATTTTATTGTGAAAAAAATAAAAAATCACTTGATGTACAAATTGATATACGTAGTTAGGAAATCCAAAAAGTACGAAGATTGTATAGATTTCATCTTAGCTTAAATGCTTTTGATGTTGTATAGGTGGTTTAATTTGGTTGTATTTGGGTGATGGTATCCCTTCTTTCTTGGGGATCCCGTTAATGAAGTGGTTTTTTTGCTTTCGTGAAAAAAAAACCATGTTCAAAATAAGGTGAACATAAAAAATTATTTATATTTAAATAAATAATATGTTCAAAAAATTTATCCTATATGTCCAAAATATCACAAATATAAATAATTAAATATAAAAAAGATGTTCATATAATAATTAAAACTATGTAATTAAATTATTTAAGTAAGTTAGGACCCTAAAGCAAAATAGTCCCAAACTTAGGGCCTGTTTGGTGAGATTTTAGGAATGGAATGGGTATGGAATTAGAAACTTGGAGGGTTGGGTATGGAATTAGAATCCATAGTTAAAGTTGTTTGGAGAGAAACTGGAATGGAATCAAATTCCATTTCTACTGTTTGGTGAGAAATTATGGAATGGAATCAAAACCATTTTTATTTTGAAGTCATTATATATTGTAGGATTTATTTATGATAAAATATATTATTTTATTTTATTATAATTAAATTTTTCAACAATTCAAAAACAACCTACCACCCATCACTGATCCATATTTCTGCACATTCATTTACCCCCATGAAAAGAAAAGAAATTCGTTATGGGTTGGAAACATTCATTTACCCCATGAAAACAATTGAGATAAACAAAAACAAAATAAAAGTTGGAAAAGAATATCAAAGAGCATTTGGAGTTGGGCATCAGGAAAGCATGAAGAAATTCGTTCTGGGTTGATTTCTTTAACTGAAAATTGGTTAAATGGGGTGCTGGAGATTTATTTGCATATGGGTTTGAATGCTTGATGTTGATTTTTTGGATGTTCAATTTGGGATCTATGGTTGCTTTGAATCTCTGAATTAGAAAAGGTTCATCAATGGCTTCCACACTCCCTCATCAGTTCCAGCTCCTTCTCTGATTACCCGACCTCCAATTCCTCAATCGAGACCTAACCCTAACCCTAAACGACGGCAATCGAACCATCCTCGACCTCAAACTCTCCCTCCTCCCCCCTTCTCTACTCTCCTCGTCGTTCTTCTCATTCAACGGCAGAACCTTAGATGATTCCGCCACCGTGATCTCCGCCGGCGTCGCCCTTCTCTCCACCGTCACCCTCCACTTCAAGCTCCTCGGCGGCGGCGGTTGCGGCAACGGTGATTCTGCAGATCTCAACAGCGGCGGGTGCGGCAATGGTGATTCTGCAGAGCCGGAGTCTTGGAGTGAGAATGAAAAGTGATGATCGACAAAGAAATGAAAATATCAATTCTAATTTAATTTTCTTTTTTTAAAGCAGATATATGTTATTCCTGAGGGATAGAGTTTGATTCCCCTCATATTTGGGGGTATCTAATCCCTCCCATTTGAGGGGATAGGAAATCCCCAGGGATTACTATCCCATTCCCAAACATGTTCACCAAACATAAAAATCAGGAATTAGAACCCTTAGGATTCTTATTCCATTCCCTTTTGTCTCACCAAACAGGCCCTTACTATCTACTCTATCCGTTTCATATTAATTGTCATAATTTTGACTTTTACGGTCTCCAGTGTTACACTTTGATTGATAATTTCTTACATAATATGTTATTAACAATCGCAATATTATACTTTTATTATAGTATTTTTCGTTACGAATCTAATTGTGATAATTTTATATAGCGATGTATTATATATATATATATATTGATTTAAGATCGATTTTTTTTTTATTTTCTCTCTCTAGGAGAGCATCTCTCACTGGGAATACTGGGCGATTTAGAGATAGCTTCTCTGCTTTGCTTCTGAGAGGGGAATTAAGTTCTGGCTAATTGATGCTACTCAATAGAGCAATTTGAATCCTAGTTGATAAACAGCTACTTATCCCTCACTGGATAATCTACTACCTTCAAGCAATTGGCTTCAACAACGGTTCAAGACTCTGGGTACTCTTGCATCTGGAAGAACGAATTTGCAACAAAAATCCGATCTACTGAAACATACTTACAAGTGAGTGGAATCGACAGCATACGGCGATCTACCATCTGCGGTTCATCTCGATTTGAAGGAAGTTTATCCCAAGATACAGATCTACTCCAAAGGTGACCTCTGGTTTCTGAATCTCAGTCCTAATTTCGTTGAATTACTACTCGAAGTTAGTATGCTCTAATTCGACCTTCAATAACTATCATTATGAAATCGTTCTAGAGCTGGGTTGTGAAGTCTCGAATTAGAGTGCAGAATTCATCTGGGCTTAATTCGATCTCATATTACTGGGTTGCTACATCTGGTTTTCGAGTAGGAGGGATCTAATCTGGGATTCGAACTTTAAATAATTCCTTAAGTTCAGCTACCGTTCTGTGTATCAAAGATAATCAATTCTGGGCTGCTGGGTTTCCAAAACGAGCATTGTTTGTCTGGGTTGCAATTTAGAAATCGTTGCTCGTCTGGTTCTGGATTGCGAATTTATCAAGGATTTCGAGCAGTGTGTCAGGGTTGCAATTTAGAGCTCCTTGCTCGTCTGGTCATTACACCTAGAATTTGATTTACAGGAAGTGGTTCTGGATTAAGAATTATTCATTGTTGGTCCCTCTATCTACCGGCCTAGTATACTAAACAATCCTGGGTTTAGCCGTACTGGTTTTTATCAAGGAAAGTGGGGAGATTTTTCTATCTGATATAGTTGCGTGCTTTGATTAAGAAGAGCTTTACTTCAGGAGAATTTATGGAAGGTTTAAAGCATCAAAATGTTGTCTCTCACTTCAGCGCCTTAATAGGAGAGCGAGACCTGAGTCTTCGATTTATCCCACCGAAATCGGCAGAGGGAAATATCTATGCGGAAATAAGCGAAGATGATGTTGTCATCGAATCCTGGGAAAACTCGATTCTGTGCCGAATCTTGGGAATGAATTTACCATTCCAGCCGCACGCCGATCTCGGCAAACCGCGGCAGGTTTGCCGCATGCCGATCGCGGCAAATCTGCCGCGGTTTGCCGCGATCGGCGTGCGGCAGATCGGCGTATGCACCGTCGATTTTCCGAAAAAATCAGTTTTTGGTTTTTTCAAATTTCAAACTCAAATTTAACTATTATATTTACATATTTCTTACAAGAATCTCGTCGATTATAACCCCCGGGAAGATGTTGATGTTGTAGCGTCCCTCGTCGTCGTTGTTTGAGAGTGTTTTTTTAGAGAGATAAAGTAGAGAGAAGGTGGAGAGTGAGATTATGAAGGTGAAGGACGTAATTGGAAATTATAATGAAATGGTGGGCGACAATAGTAAGCGGGTAATAATTAGAGAAGGAGAGAGAAAGTGCAGAAAAGAGGCATGGAAAAAGTGAGTAAATTACATTTACACTACCTGACATTTGTGGTAATATTTTTTGCACACCCGACATTTGTGAAATAATTTTCACCTTACCTGGCATTGAGTGAAAGTGATTTTTAGTGGCAAAATTCGGTTACATCTCATTGGAAATGAGAAAGTACAATAATGCCTCTATATGAGTATGTGAATGTACCATGTTGCCCATAATATTGAAACAAAATGACTTAGATGACCCTTTCGTTGTTTTGTATGGAAAAAAGGTGTGTCGAAACTCCAAATAGAAAACACAAACAATCGATTCCTCTCACACTCCTCTTCTTCAACACTCCCATGTTAATGCCGTATGAATTAATATCAAGGGTAAAAACATCAACTTATATTTAATTGAAAGTCATCTGAATTAATATTAAGGGTAAAAAAGTCAATTCATATTTATCTTTTTAATGTTACGCCGGAAAATCCAACAAAAATCAATTATAAAATATATTAGGAGGTTAAAATTTATAAACACTTATGTCAGATAAGGTGAAAATTATTTCACAAATGTCGGGTGTGCAAAAATTATTACCACAAATATCAGGTAGGGTAAATGTAATTTACACTGGAAAAAGTGGCCCCCTTCTCATCAGTTTTCAGAAATGTATGACACCTCTAGCAACTTTTGACAAAAATATAAGGAAATTTTTGTCTTTTCATATATACATTGCTCGAATTCAGTTAAAATGGTCGAAAAATCACCTAAAAGCCAGTTCTTTGATGATGTAGTTTCCTTTGAGTGCATTAGAAAAGATTGATCCCCTTCCTATTAGTTGCTAAAAATATATGACACCTCCCAACAATTTTTTGATGTATATAAACTGATGGGTTTTATCTATAGGTGGGATTCTTGAAACTATAAAATATTTAGGGCCATAAAGGGGTCTATGGTGCTTGGCGTTTTGGATGTTTTTTTTCTGGAAAAAAATAGGTATTTGAGGGCCTTTGGCTGTTTGACTAATCATAAAGTTAATTTAGAGTGTTTGATGGGTTGACAAAGTGAAGGGACTTTTTACCCTCAAAAAGCCATTTTGTAAAAAGCTAGTGAGAGTTGCTTTTTGTAAATGACATTTGGCTGTTTGGAATGTAATCACCATTTTTACCAAACACTTCATAAAAATTACAAAAACTTCATCCAAATTATTCAAAGTTTTTTCTTCTAATTTTTCTTCCATCTTCCATCTTCCACCATTATTGTGATTGTTTATAGTGCAGATTACCATATTGGTATTCGGGATGTACAAATTAAATACAAAATATCTTTGCAATTAATGAAAAACTAAAAGGAAACTTGGGATAAAAATTTATAAAATATTATTATTAAATTGTTCATAATACTTTAAGTCTACTTCAGAGTCAGTAGAGGTGGAAAAGGAAGACCCAACACAGTTATCGACTAGAACCAAACACGATATTAAGTGGCTTTAACTAGAAATTATCAACCCGTTTAATTAAATTGTTTGACACGGTAAACCCATTTGATTAAATAGGTTAGGTTCAAGTAATGATTTCGACAAGAAAATTACCTATTTAACCCGCTTAATTAAACATATTATATGGGGCACCGTTTATCTGATAATTCTTTTTATGGTTGAACTGTTTATTGTAAGCTTAAGATGAAAATAATATGTTGGTAATATTCCATGATATATATATATAAGACTCGTAATTTTAATATAAGTTTGTATTTTGTTACAAGTTAAGATCTCCCCTTATATATAACTTAAATTCGGTTTATAATGTAAAGTGTTCAAGCAGAATATGTTACTATTTCGATCCCATAACGAGTTCCTTTGCATAAATGTTGGAGGAAAGGGAGTAAACGGTATAAGAAACAGTGGAAACTCGCTTAGATATCGCTAAGAGTTGTGGTTTTGTACTCACTTTCCTTAAGAACTATTTACTATACCGTAAATGTTCAAAGCGATAAAACTTAGTACTTGTAACACTCAAGAAAAATGATTTCTCACTTGAATCACTCTAGTATAGCTGTAGTCTAGACAAGAATGAAGGTGTGATTAGCTAGAAAGTCGTGTATCTCAAATGATTTGGAATGTCTCCTATTTATAGGAGACTTCCAACCGCTAATCATATCCTTTAGTCAAAGGATAATCAAGGGCCTTATGAGGAATTATGACCTTGACCAAGTCAAAAGAAATAGCTGTTGGAATCAATAACAATCGAACTTAATATTGATATCAAAAACTTAGTATACAAGATTATATAGTCGTTAGCATTAAAAACTTATTCTGGGTTCCAACACGGTCCGTGTTGGATGCAACACGGTGCGTGTTGCCTAAACACGACCCGTGTTGAGCCCATGATCGTTTTTCTTGCTCTCTGGAGACCAACACGACCCGTGTTGGCCTCAAACTCATCTGTGTTGATCATATTCGATCTTGATGTTTCTCTTATATATGATCATTATACTTGTGCCCTATGATTCCTTATGCTATATAATCAACTTATACTCTTGAAATAATTCCAACAATCCCCTTCCATTTGAAGAGTATGTAAAACCATTGAAATAATTTTACTTAAGGAGCTTATACCCCCGCCATTTGAGATATATCTTAACTTGTAATCACTAGAGAAACCCACAAAACATATGCCTAATGAAAAATAGATTGCTCTTTGAACTTTTCATTTAGTGTATATAAGCCAAAATTGAATCCAAATCACAAAGTAGACATGTCTTTGAACTTGGGATTTATATTGACCAACTATACTCATAACTCATAAACGTTTTAGATCTTGAGTGTAGACACCTTGACACTTTTATCCGACCTTGTGTCCTTATCCTTCATAAGTGTTTCGGAACTTTAGCTCATAGTTCCTTTATGCGGCCACACATAACACCTATATAGGTAAACAGTGTAATATACTACCCCTGTAATTAGGCTTTCCACAAAGTCTATTAAGAGTATTGCTACTCAACCTCTTGTCATTATATATTTCTAAGCATCACTTGACCTCGGGATAAAAATTGATGCTTCCTACTAATTTAGACAACTCCGTACTCATTTGAACTTTAGAAATTGGTGGTGTTCCAATTCGTAAAGTTGAGTCTTTGTTGTGATTAGTAGAATTTTGAACTACAACCCATCCCCTTTGAAGTACTTTTTATCGAATCTCTAGTTAATCCTTTGGTTAGAGAATCAACTATGTTTTCTTTTGATTTGACATACTGTAGACACCGTGATTTTGACGCATAAAACAATATAAAAAGAAGAGCGGAAGAAATAAAAGAGATTTGATAAATGCATGCGTTTTACATGTATTTGTTTACCTAAAGACACATACATGATCACATGTGGTCCATCCTTGCTACATATACATTTTTTATATAAAAATGGAGCCATGCAAACCCTAAAAGCAAGCGCCAGTGATCGCGAGATCGAATCCTCACAAAAGCACACAAAAACACTCTCAAAAGCTAAATAATAATGTTCTCATTTCGTCCAGTGTGAATGACAGCTTCCCTAGGTTGGTTGACTTCACACTCTACCGTCCATGCATGCATGGACGAAGCTGGTGCCTCTCCCTCTGGCGTAGTGGCCGATCGACCTACACACACCGACCACATGTGGTCAATTGACCACATGCTGCCGTCCATCCTCATGCTTCTCCTCCTACTGCCTAGTGAAGTGTAGTGCTACGGAGATTACTATGTGTATGTGTATGTATGCATGTATGTCCTATCCTCCATCCTCCTTAAATACCACTCCTCTCCAAGTCATTTTCACTCATCATCTATCATTCTCTTACTCACTCTCTCTAATCTGTCTTACAAACTCTCTGTTTCTTATATTCTTCATCTAATATTCATCTCATATTCATATTCTATTCATCCTCTAATCCATCCTATCTTCCATTTATAATCTTCATCTCTTATCCCACAAAAAGCCTAAACACATATCCTATTCTTATTCTTCCTAAACTCCACAAAAAACCCTAGCCTAAACACATCCAAAACCACAAAAAGAGCCTTATTATTCCCCTCTTAACACCCTTTTCTTATCATCTTTTCACCACCTTTTTCTATCATCCCTTTGGCACTTGGAGAGGAGGTTTCTAAAGGCATCAAGGAGGATCCATCAAGCATTCAAAGGCTAGGCAAGGATTTTCCCAACAAAGTAGCAATGTAAGCTTTTAAGTCTTCTTTTTGTACATAAATGTGTATATTTGTACTTTCTTTATCCTTGTATATTACATTCTTGTTGCATGATTCAATGAAATGATTCTATAAAATATTCCTTCAATTTCCTTCCAAACTTTATCAAAAGCACATTTTAAACTTTTAGTAGAGTCTTTCCTTTTGTGAGAGGCGAACTCTTAAAGTTTACTTTTCGAGTTCGTAGCCTTACCCCCGAATCCATTCTTGGGTTTCGCAGGCGGAGTCTTTCTTTATTTTCTCTTTTGGTTTTGTCTTGGCTTTTCCCTTAAAAAGTTGGGTGGCTACTCCCATTTCGAACTAAAACACATCGAGGATTGCATAAACTACGGCTAACGTGGTTTTACAATGTATCGATGCAACTTTAGAGTTTTCTTTTTTATATTTCTAAATAATATTTGCATAAATTGCTTTCTCCCGAGCCTAACATTTAGATGAGAAAATTGGGTTAAATTTAGAAGAGTTTGGAACAAGTGGATGTTCACTCTTAAAGATTTAATTCGATGACTCATAAAATGCCTAAGTGAAGGGAAAGTGGTTTTACAAAATATTATTCATGAAATGTAAGGTTGATATCCTTAAAGAGTTTTCAAAGGTCAAACCCTAGCACAAAGCATCAAATCACACCCCAATCCAAACGTGGATGTTCGGAAGCCCGAACGGCGAGGAAAAATGTCCACATGATTTTTGGCGACTCCACTGTGGAGTTTTTTTTTAAAGTGGGTAAAACTTGAAAAAAGTTTGTGTGCTTTAAATCTTTTGGAAGGAAAATGAATTTTACATTATATTATTAAATCATCCTTTTAGTCATAATGCATTGCATATACCGGGGCATTCCCTTGACATGTAATATGTCGTAGGAGCACATAAATTGGCGGTATTAGGTTTTTTCTTTTTAACCACAAAAATAACCCATGGGATGCCGGACCGGCCATACTCAATTGGTGCACTTACACAGAGAGAGCATTGGTCACCACATCCACTCATGCATCACTCTACGAGGTCTCCACACGAGCCTCTAACAGCAACACCCCACACATTCAAGTTGCCTTTACAATAAGAATGCACCTGGGTGAGTACATGAGCCGTTAAGCCTTATCTAGCCAATAAACCCTTTTGTACATAGAGCCTTGGTTTAGGATACCCCTTTGTTCATATGTATGCTATGTGCTACGTGTTTAAATTCGTTGTGAAAGAGTCGACCCAAGTTTAGGGATGTTGTTCTAGTCCATATAGTAGTCATTGGGCTGAGAAGAGTCATGTTTACCAACTAAGAAGTTCAACCTTAAAAGTTATGGTTAACCCAGTGCTTGGGCCCATTTACCCATAAAGGTTGATCCTCTTGGTTCATAAAGTAAACTCAACTCGCCTTTAATGATTCTTTATGGCTCTTTACAATGTTTTCTTAACAAAGGTCCAATAAACCTGCTTAAAAGTCCAACAAAGGAAAACAGGATAAAGTCTTAGACTGCATGATAATCACCAGGGTTGAGTGGATTAATTTATCGAGTTAATTTTTGAATCCATCACATTCATGGCCGACCCGTGGTTAGGCCCAACCATATTAGATTTATCAATTAAATCCGTAAGTTAATTATAACTCGCCCATCGTTGGTTTTATCCAGTCCTTTACGATGTCCGTTTTCCCAAACAAATAGATTAAAATAAAAAATAAAATAGAAAAGCGTCAGGCAGTCAGTCTTGTTGATCATCTTTCTAGTCCGCATAATAATCAGTACAGCTTGAGTTAGCCCAAGTATGGTGTCCAAGTTACGGATTCTCCTTAAAATGGTCAGGCTGTGGATGAGGCTTATCCGAATTGAGAAACACTGACTTGTACTCCCATACTCGGTCTTGACTCGCTGTGTTCGGTTTTATCCGGCCCTTTATGATGATCAATGGTCTTTTAGGGTCATGTAGAGTTAGGATCATACAAACCCGTGTCCCGGGTGAGTCACCTTGTCTAGTCAGCCTGTAGATTGTGCATATTAGTAAGTCCCATGTAGGTCTACTAGGTCATGCATTCATCAGGTCGGGTTTTGGGGTCAATAAAAGGTCAGTCTCTGAACTGTGGGTGGTTTTGCTGTAGTCAACATAGGAGACCCGAGTCTAGCTTGGATCCCCGGCCCAACAGGTCGCTTGATCCGTAACCCGGTCTTCGTCTCGTCAGCACCCAGGTCCAAAACCTCTCGTCGTCTGCAATTCGACATGTCTACCGAAGAAAATCACGAGGGAAACCAAGTCCAAGAAGCCTTAGTCAAACTTCTTGAGGAGAAGTTCAAGCAAGTTGAGGGCTCAATCACTTTTGCTGCCTTACAGCAAGAGAAGAAAGCTGATGAGCACATCGCTCGGCAGCGAGAACTCATCCAAAGGCAAGATACTCGCATAGAGCAACAACACGAGACTCTGAATGGTGTTTTGGAGGCTGTGCAACGCATCAATGTGCGAATGGGAATGACAGACAATGATGAGATGGAAATTCTTCCTAACCCTACGGGTGACAAAGGCAAAGGGAAGATAGGCGAAAGTTTCAATGCTGGAGTGATCATAGAAGTGCCTGATGACCTAACACCAAGGCCGCCATTGTTCGTGACTGTTCCTCAAACTGTCCCGGTCAAGGCTGAGTTACGTGATGACCCTATCATCCAAGACATAAAGGCTCAACTGAATGTGTTCAGGGATGCGGTGACCCAGATACCGACTTTCACCAATCAGTTTGTCGAGTTCGAACCACCCGCTGACATCAATGCTAATATAGTGGGAAAGATGGACATTCCGCTGAAGAAGTTCTACCCATCTGAGAATCCAACCCATCAGGTGTGGGAATTCAACCGAGTAATGCCGCTCTGAGGTGTCACTACCGAGCATTACAAGCAAGTCTTCCCGTCATCTTTGAATGATGAAGCATTGAACTGGTATTACACCCTTCCTCTGGAGGTACGAGGAGATTGGACTGCTTTGCGTAGGGCATTTATCGAGCACCACAGAAAGATCCAGAAAGATAAGGTGACCCTGACAGACATCATGGCTATTCGACAAGGAGAAAATGAGTCGTTCACGGCCTACTATGAGAGGTGGCATGCTAAGCTATCTCAGGTGACCAGCATTATTCCCACATAAATGCAGTTAGACATATTTGTCCGTGGGTTAAAACCAAGTCTGGCGCAACAATTAGACTTTCATGTGGTTACGAGTTTTGAGTACTTGAAGAAGTTATGTCCTAAGCTAGAGGCACGCAAAGAAAGGACCGCTGCGTCCCAGAATAGAAAGGGCAACAACGTGGGAAGAAGGACCACCAATGCTTCTAAGGTGGTTGAGATAAGCTTTGTACAGAATGTGAATCGTGGTCCGCCTCCGAAGACGACCTACTTCCAATACGATTCATATACCCCACTTAACATGACTTATGCCGAAGCTTTGGACCGATTGCTAAAATCAAACAAGATCCAGTTGCCAGTACCTAGACCTGAACCTGAGACTAAAGACCAGCATGGAACAACAATGTTTACTGCAAGTACCACCGGACCAGAGGTCATGACACTGAGCGATGCTGGACGCTTAAGAATCAGATTGAGATGATGATTCGTTCTAGGGCGTTGCCGATGCCTAAAGCTGCAAATGAACCCAATAATAAAAGCAATCCTCTCCCAAATCATGCCATCTTTGTGGGAGAGGGTACTTTTGATCCGTCCGAATGTATCATCGACGAAGGAGCACCGACACTCCTTCTTGAAGATTTGACAGCCTTTACTGTCAACTGATATGCGACTGGGGGCTCTCTAGAATGCCATCATCCCTACCTCCACAACTCCAGAAGCCTTGTTCTCACATGTTGCCGCTAGCCAGGGTGCTGTTACTTTTAACGATGAGGATCTACCTGTGTCTGGAACGAATCATAATAAAGCCTTGTACTTAACCGCACTTTTCTCTAATAAAGTGATTCTATTAATTTTGGTGGATAATGGTTCCGCTGTGAATGTTTGTCCTTGGCGAACTGCTGCCAAGCTAGGGGTCCAAAAGAGTCAACTGATTCAAGATGCCGTGCTGCTTCGGGCATATGATAATACTCCTTGAAAGTCATTAGGAACAGTGACGTTGCCTATCACCTTTGACCACATCGCTCATTATGTAGAATTCATGGTTTTGGATATTCCTGTTGCTTTTAACCTGCTGTTGGGATGCCCATGGCTACATAACTGTAACACCGTGGCTTCAACGCTGCATCAGAAGGTGAAGATGGTTATACACAATCAAGTGGTCACCCTTTCGGGAGGAGCGATCTCTGAGAATTTCGAACCCAGACAACCAGTGTTGGAGGTAGAGCATACCTCTACCGATGTGGAGCTCCACAACTTCGAGATGGTCGCTTTTATACAGGATGAAGCATCCTTTGATTTCGGTCCTTACTCTAACCTGAAGATTCATGCTATTATGAGAAGACAAGCGTATTTCCCGGGAACGTCTTTGGGGAAGAGGCCGGATAGGGTTGCGCCGCAGTTTTCTACCTCTACTTATCCCTGCTGCTTTGGTTTGAGATATAAGCCAACTAATCAAGAGGTTCATTTGGCTAAGGTTGCATTAGGTCGTCAAAAAAACCAGTTCGATTCTCCTACGCTGATGGAGACTAGGCCATATCCATTAACCTTGAATGAACAATTGATAAGGTAGGGTGATGATTTCCCTTGGTATGGGTTCCCAGAACCCCGATATGTTAACGGTGTTCGCATTCCTGGATTAGAGGTCTTCGATGACTGCGATGTCCTGTCAAAGAAAGTTGTCAAGCCTAAGACAAATGAGTAGTCACCTCTTAAATGGACACACCTTACTGGAGGGAGTATGTTCGGCTTACTATTCAGTCAGGAAGCTGTTAAAGAAGAAAAAGAGGTGGACTCGTTGGTTACTGTGTTGTCCAACTCTGAATTTGACCCAAGCGCTATGATCCTTGCTGATGAAAACTGCAACCAAGTGACTGGGTCGATGCTATTAACAATAAATGTACTCTAGTGTTAGGAGAACCTTGTAAGGTCGAGTCTGAGTCGAGCACTAGTGAGTCTGTAATCGAGTCTGAGTCAGTTGGGATTAGCCCCAAGTCTGATAAGTTTGTATCCGTTTCCGCATTCAATGAAGTGAATGTTTCAAAGTATCTCTATTCTTCTTCCCTTCTCCCTAATTGTTGTGCTAATAACTATGAATTTGATGCTGAACCTTTAAAAGACTTTAATGAATTAACACAAGCCATGAATGACCACGAGAATCACATGACACCTGTCGAAGAAACCATCGCCATCAATGTGGGGACGCCTGAAACTCCCCGGGAACTGAAAATTGGCAAATCATTAACCCTGGAGGAGCAACAAGAGTTCACCTCGCTTCTAAGGGAGTTCGTAGATGACTTCGCTTGGTCTTATGAAGACATGCCCGGGATCGATAGGGAGATCGCTGAACATGCCTTTCCACTCTACCCGGATGCTAAGCCAGTACAATAACCACCTCGCAAGATTAAGAATGAGTGGTCAGACAAAATTCACGGCGAGATCAAGAAGCAGTTGGAAGCTAAGTTCATCAGGACAGTAGAATTCCTGGAGTGGGTAGCTAAACTTGTGCCTGTGCCGAAGAAAGACGGAAAGGTTCGGATGTGTGTTGATTTTCGAGATCTGAACAAAGCTAGCCCAAAGGATTGCTTTCCTTTGCCACATATTGACGTTTTGGTTGATCACACCTACAGACATGAGCTGATATCATTCATGGATGGGTATGCTGGTTATAACCAAATCAAAATGGCTGAAGAAGATATGGAGAAAACATCTTTCATCACTCCATGGGGAACTTTTTGTTACACTGTCATGCCTTTCGGACTAAAGAACGCTGGTGCTACTTACCAACGCACCGCCACTACCCTGCTGCATGACATGATCCACGTAGAGGTTGAGGTATATGTAGACGACATGATCGTCAAGTCGAAAAAGCGCGAGGATCATATTCCAAACTTACGTAAGTTCTTCCTTAGGCTCCGCAGGTACAACATGAGGTTGAATCCACAGAAATGTGGGTTTGGAGTAACTTTGGGAAAATTGCTGGGTTATATCGTCAGTCAACGGGGAATAGAGGTTGATCCATCCAAGATCAAAGCAATTCAAGACATGCCTCCGCCTCTGACAGAAAAGGAGATTCATGGTTTCCTACGACGGGTACAGTATTTGAGCAGATTCATTTCCAAACTCACAATGACTTGTGAACCGTTATTCAAGAAGCTGAATAAGGGAGCAACGATCGAATGGGATGACCAGTGTCAGGCGGCATTTGAGAAGGTTAAAACTGACTTAACCAATCCACTGACACTAGTCCCGGCTATCTCCGGGAGACCATTGTTGCTTTACCTCACCACCAGTTCAAGCGCTATGAGTGCTATGCTAGCACAAGAAAAAGATGGTCTTGAGTGAGCTATTTATTACATCAATAAGAAATTTCTGGGGTGTGAGTCTCGCTACTCGGAGATTGAGAAGATAGCATTGGCATTAGTATGGTTTACAAAGAAGCTTCGTCACTATATGCTCTCACACACCGTGTATGTGATTGCAGCATGTAATCCGGTCAAGTACATCATGGAACAACCTACTATCAACAACAAGATTGCTCGATGGGTGGTTATGCTGTCCGAGATCTACACTTTCGACTACAGAAGTCCGAAAAGGGGCGTGCAGTTTCTGATTTTCTAGCTGAGTTTCCTACAGAAAGTCCTAACGCTGGGGGCTTGGAGTTTAGTGATGAACAAATATTTCAAGTTGAAGAGGAAACCTGGAAGCTATACTTTGATGGTGCTGCTAATCAGATGGGATGTGGGGCAGGAGCTCTGTTAGTTTCTCCTGAAGACATACACTTTCCTTTGGCAATCAAACTTGACTTTGAGGCTACTAATAATGCTGCTGAGTATTAAGCTTGCATTTTGGGCATGCGTGTGGCCCTGGAAACAGGAATTAAAAGGCTACGAGTGTTTGGGGACTCCAGTTTGATTGTCAATCAAGCTACTAGTATATGGAAGGTGAAGAGCGAATCCTTGGCACTTTACCAACAATATTTGTCCAAACCAGCTGAGAAGTTCAACCACCTTGAGTTCAAGTATCTACCGTGAGGTTACAATGAGCTAGCTGATGCGCTAGCCAAGCTTTCATCCATGGTGGCTATGCCCGAAATGGATCAAGCCCTAGCAGTGACAGTGGAGAGGAGAGATCGTCCTGCTCATCAACAACTAATGATCAGTTTGGTCAGTACCAATGCATGGTTCTCCGATATTTATGCATTTCTAAAAGACGGTTCATACCCACTGAATGCCGAGCGCCGAGCCAAGAGGGCTATCCGGTTAGTGGCCTCTCAATATTGCATTATTCAGGACCGTCTGTACAAGAAGACTGCTATGGGCATAAACCTCCTATGTATTGATAAGGAGGAAGCTGAGGAATTAATGAAATCCACTCACGGAGGGAAGTGTGGACTGCACATGAATGGTAGAATGTTGGTTAAGAAAATTCAAAGAGCAGGGTATTTCTGGTCGACTATGGAGTCCGATTGTTTCCAATTTGTGAGAAGATGCCGAAAATGTCAAGAGTATGCTGATCTAAAGCATCAACCGTCCTTCTAATTGACCACTTTGGCCTCACCTTGGCCATTTTCAGTTTGGGGAATCGACATTATAGGGAAGATTTCACCCCAAGGCACGAGAGGACATAAATACGTGTTGGTAGCCGTGGAGTACTTCACTAAATAGGTATAAACTGCCTCATACTAAAAAATCACTTCGAAGCATGTAGCCAAGTTCATGCTGAGGAATATCATTTGTAGATACGGGGTGCCACATGAGGTGATCAGTGACAACGAGAGCCATTTCATGGGCGAGTTTGCAGCCCTTTTGGCTAAGTACAAAGTCCGACATCACCGTGCTTCTCCTTATTGGCCACAAACCAATGGAGCGGTGGAGGTTGTAAACAAAACTCTGGTGAAAATTTTCAAGAAAATGGCCGTCACTTACAAAGACTGGCCCGACAAGCTTCCTTTTGCACTATGGGCATATCAAACGTCAATTCGGACTGCAACTGGAGCTACGCCATACTCTTTGGTATACGGGATGGAAGCAGTCTTGCTAGTAAAATTTGCCGTTCCTTCCTTAAGAATCATTGCTGAAAGTCAAATCCCTCAGGCCGAATGGGCCCAAGCTAGATATGAGGAGTTGGTTTTGTTGGATGAAAGACGACTCTGTGCTCTACATAATATCCAGCTTTATCAGAGTTGGATTTCCCGAGCATTCAATAAGAAAGTCAAAGACCAGGATTTAACAAAAGGGGATCTAGTATAGCAAGAAATGAGAGCAGCACGTCAGGTTCCTCGAGGCAAATTCGCCCCAAACTGGAAGGGTCACTACATCATCATTTCTGTCACTCCAGGGGGCGCCGCCCGATTAGCCACGCCCGAGGGAGAGAAGCTCACCCAACCTGCGAATTTGGATCAGTTAAAAATATATTATGTGTAAGCCTCTAAGGGTTGGTATGCTTAGCTACTTAGGCATGTATTATCTTATAAAAGCAAGCAACTTGACTACCAACAGGCCACTTGTTTATGAGAAAAAAAGAAAAAAAAAAGAAAAAAAAGAGGCTGACTTGAAAACCTTTTTGAGGCAGGTCAGGAAAAAGGAGAGGGTAAAAAAAAAAGAAATGAAAAATGGGAGACTAACTAGTAAATCCTTCGAGACGAGTTAGGTCAAAGGAGAGAATAAAAGTGTTGCAGCCGAAGTCGTGCTTTTGAGGGACGAGAAGAAGAAGAGCATGGCTTGTGTTGATTCTTATAAAACATAAATGTAATACTTTACTTCTTATATCAATAAAAGGAGTACATCCTTTAATACATTTTTGTTTTATCAATTTTCTAAAGGAAAATCATTAAATAATAAAAATACATAGCACACGCATTTCTTTCATTTCATTTCTTTCTCTCCATCCTAATTATTTAGTACTAAGTGTAGTCCTAGTTGAGTTGGAGTCGATATAGGCCCATTAGTGCTCATTCGCTCGGATTTGCTTGTTTTTCCTTACTTGAGTGCGTCTCTTCTTTAGATCCCGACCCAGGATCGTTAGCCACGATGATACTCTTCAGTTTCGGGGTGTCTCGAAGAGGTGAACGCGATAACCTTTCACCCCGATGGCTAGCATCAATAGTAGTAGTAAGCCAGCTCTGGTAGGCATCCGTCGAAGTAGAAGAGATACAGTTAGGAGTAGGTGCTTCCTCCGGCTCGTTTCTTCCAATATTTGATCCACGATTCAATCACCGACCCTTGGAGATGGGTAAGGTCGGGAATCTTGCACCGAGGAAAGAGAATGTCTTGAGAATGCCCCATTTGCCGCATGACTCGATCAGGAAAGTAGTATGTGAGCTCCGTGAGGCCAAGCAGAGTGATGTGGGCCACCTTACGAGAATGGTTTGAGAAGCATGGTACCTTCCACCATTGAACCCACCAGCGGATTTCCATGTGGTTCTTGAGGAAGATGACCCACTCCTCGAAATTGCAGCGGGTGTCGAACTTCCTTTTGCGTTGGCAAAAGTTGGCTAGTTCCGAAGAGGTAATGGGAGAAAATACCATGTCTAGATGCTCCATAAGCCACATCTACAGGTGGAAGGAAGATAGTGAGAGTTTTGGTTGCACAAAAAAAAAGAAAACAGATTACAACCAAAACAAAAAAAAAAGAAAAGGAAAAATCGACACATGATTCTACATGGATCACTCGGATAATCCATGCAAAATCAAAGAAAAATAATAATAAAAAAAAGAGAAATAAAAGGTAAAGAACAAAAAAGAGAGAAGAAGTGTCGATACTCACTTGAAGAGCGAGGGGACTTTCGCGAAAGGTCTGCTTTGTAGCCCATGAATCGAGACCGAGGAGGGTCTCAACAATCATCATAGGAGCAGGATTATAACCCCGGGACATCTCATCTACGACATGGATGAGAGAGATAGGTGCAAAACCCGAACCACCGTGATAAATAAAAATTCAGAAAGAACGCAAAAGAACGCAAAAGACCACACCTCACACTCGCAACGCCGGGTTGAGTCTAAGCGCCTCGGGTGATTGAAAGAATTCCACTAGAGCTTGCAAATTTACTGTGTTGCCAACCAAAATGTGTCCTAATGCTCGATGATTGAAGTTTGTCAATTCCTCGAATTATTCGCGATGGTTGTGAACAAGAGAAGGAGTTGTTGGCGGAGCATAATGATCAAACTTGAACATGCAAGCCCACTCTTCAGGAAGAGGGCACAATTCGTTCCAGGAGTAGCAAAAGACATGGAATTTAGGGTCCCAAAAGGTCAGAGCCGCTTTATGAAACACCCAGTCGATTTTCACTTGCTTTAGGCTCAAAATTAAGGACAAATTGTAGTAAGTGAGAAGCCGTTTTTCGGGTTTGGTGAGTGTGTTCATCCATGAGTTGAGTTTTCTTTCAAAGGCCATAATTGCAAACAAGAGAAGAAGGGTTTGAGAGAGAACAAGAATGGATGAAGGCTCAAAATGGCAAAGCAACCTTATATAGTCTCGGTTCTGCCCAGTACATGGTTGCTCAACTGGATGAAAGGGGATGTATACAACGTCCGGCAACACGCATTCTGGTGAACCACGGTGGCTGTCACTGTGTGTAGGCCAACCGGCCACCAAGCAGAGGGGATGAACTCGTTCTGTGAGTTCACACCCCTACGTGCATGCATCCAAGAGAAAAAAAAAAACGCGTTTGTACATGGTTCCTACGTGTTTGTATAGTATTTTATTTTCCCTTTATTTCTTAGTGTTAAAATGTAATTTTATTTCTCCCTCTTTTAGTTTTAGAAATTGTAATTTTTGTTGTACATTATTCTTTTTCTTATTTCTTCCTTGTAAACAATCTGAGGTTGACAAAAAAAAAAATAAATAAAAATGGGAGCTTGCATGTCGCATCATTAGAGAGTCAAAATCACATGAAATCGAGTTTGCCTGATTGCATTTAACTGCGCATTTCTTTACTACATAACATTTCTTTTACATTGCATAAAAAAGAAAAAAGAAAGGGGAAAGCTTTGCCGCAATGCCTAGAAGTTCCCGCCGAAACCACCGCTACCAAATAAGCTCCTGACAGTCGCATCAGCAAAGGAGTCTGGCTGTGGATCGTCTTGAGTACCAGAAGAACCGGACATGAATTGGCTGGAAAGCATACCATGAAAACCAGAGCCTGGATAACCCTGGCTGAAGTCAGGGGGCTGACCGTAAGGGACAATAGATTGAGCATGATATTGAGGCGCCCATGGACTAAGCACTCTCTCCATTGAACCTTGGAATCCACTAGATTCCGAACAGTCTTCCACCATGAACTCCGGGATATCAGGAGACCGTCGCCGCGAAGAGCTGGCATAGGGATCTCGTGGCACACTCATCAGATCTTAATCCTTGCGCCTAGATGGTCCTGCCTTTGGATCTCCGCGAAACCCTCTACTACCTGTTTCTCCTGCTGAAGAGTGGCGAGGACGACGTCGTGACGAGCTCTCAGAACATAGCAAACTCACATGGGAGTGGGCCTCGTTATCTTCATCACCAGGAGCCGGCATCGGACCATGATATTGGCCATTTTCGAAGTTCTGATCAATGAACTCCCGAGTCGTTATGCCTTCCCGTAACAAAACGCGGATGTGGGCATACCTTTCTGCACGAAAGGAAGATCCGTAAGAATCAATAGTGCAAGATAAAGGGTGGTCAAATATGCAACTTATTGGATTTGCATCAAAGAACTGCAACGCTTCATGATCGTTAGGCACAAACGGGATGAATCCAAACAGCATATCTTCATCTTCCGCCTGCTCAGGTGACTCTGCATGCTGGTCCAGAAGAGGATCATAATATCCTCCTAGCTACAGAAGGGCAAACATCATTAGGATGCCAGAAATCCACAGTATTAATACAAAAACGGAGGAAATGCTAAAACATGAGCAAAAGCAAGGCGTCCCCTATGCTGAAGGGCCACTTCTTCCAAGTCATCCGTCGGTACAATGAAATTGACCGCTGGTTCACCAACCATCAGCCGAGCTATTTAATCTGTCGCCAAGGCTTGCCTATCAAAGATGAGCTCGGGAGGATCCATGGGAACTCTTGGAGGCCATTCCCCAGTATGTTGAACGAAGAAGCGTTCCCCCAAATAGAAAGTGAGACCAGAAGGACCTTCCAACAACAAGCGACGCTCGCTTGCTTCACTTGCAAGGCGTAATGAAGGTCCTCCGCATTATATCCATTCCATGGGAACCGAATAATGTCCTCCTGCAGCAACAGTCATCACCAAAGGCTCGAAAAGAGAAAAGGCAGATAAGAAAAATGCAAGACATACCGGTCTGAGGTTTTCGATGATCCTCCTAAGTCCATTGAAATCCTTGAAGTGGAATTTTGACCGATGGTAGCCTGATGATTCTGACCATTGCCGAGCAGCTGGAACGCGCATATCACCGTTGTTGGTTCCACCAACTGCAGGATGGAAATAGGCAATGACCCACACCCGCACACCAGGAAAGATTCTTAGCAGAAAAGAAATTTGCACCTTACAAATTTCTAATAGAAAAAGATCTTGGAGCATACCTCCAAGACTTGCCAAAGGCTGCTCCCCAGGTTGCGTCTTTTTGCCTCCGTCGCCCATGTACGCACCACTGTGTCACAATCGGTGGGTCGGCAAGCAACTCGCATTCCCCTGACGAAATGGGCGTAAGCAGCAGCAGCCCAGTTGAAAAATCTCATCTCGCCGAAATTCAGGAGGTGATGCGCCGAGGAGAGAGTGATTATGTCTCCGCGGTTTGTAAAGATTGTTGCATTGATAAAATGCACTAGCACGATGAATTGACGTTGAGGAAGAAGAAGAGGAAGGCTACCAAATCCTTCACTTTTTATAACGACCGCCAGATGCGTGTACCGTAGGCCGCCAATTCGTCCCGCCAACGCGGTAACAGGTTGCAAAAGCGCATGAACGCGAGGGGCAACATCCTTTTGAAACTCTAGTAGCTGGCCAACAATGTCCTCATGCATCCTTCTGAAAATAGAGATTCAAAACATAGATTTAAAGCATGATTAAAGACATAAATTAAACCTAAATCTAATTCTAACCCTAAATGGAGGCTCTTGGGGCGTCACTCCCAGAATCTACCATTGATGCTTTCGAATGGCTCTCTTCTTCCCCTTTTATAGTTGAAACCGATCTCCTCCCTTCAATCCAAGCCGTCGATCTTCTTCAAATGGACGGACGTGATGCAATTTGTCAGTTTAGAGTGAAGATGATGACGCGTCGATGGTGCTTGCGTGCATTCTTCGTAGCCTTCCTCAACTGAATCTGTTACAAATGAGAAGAGAGTGAGTGAATGAAGAGAATCGCGAGAAATTGAGAAGAAGAGTGAGATGAGATGAAGAAGAGAAGAAAGATGAGAGAAGGAGATGAGAAGGAGATGAGAGATGGAGATGGGAATGGTTATGGTGGAGTGTGGTGTTCGGTGGTAGTGCTGCGCACGGAAGAAAACCAGAGAGAAAGGAGGAAGAGGGACGAAGGAAAGAAAGAGGGAGAAAGGGGGAAATAAGATTAGGATTAGGGTTTTGGGATTGATATTCTGCTGAGAGAATTGGAGGGGGAAAATGGGGCAGGTAGTTGGGTTAGGGGTTGGGTATAAGGGTTGACGGGTAGGTTAGTATTAGGTTGGGTTGGGTATTGTATTTGGGCCGAGAATGAGAGAAAGGAGGGGAAAGATTGGGCTAGGTAGAAATTAGGAATTAGGACTTAGGTTTTCATTTTATTTTCTAATTCTTATATTTTTGTTTCATATTTAACAATAATAATAACAAAAATAATAAAATGCTATAAAATCTAATAAAAGAGTAAAAACATAATAAAAGTACTAAAATAATTATTAAAGACAAGCAAAAATACCCTATAAAAGAGAAGAATTAGGTTCGGAACGAGACCGAACAACTCTCCAACACAAGGGTTTGCTCGCCCCGAGCAAAGTAAAAACAAAAGAAAAGACTAGAAAAAGAAAACTAAAACCCTAACTCACTTTTGCAGGAATTGCGAATGCATTTAGCGTATGCATCAAGCCCTTTAAACCCCCCGGCAGCCAGGTGGACGAGGTAGGTCTCGTGAGGGTTTATAGCAACTATACCCACAAAAGCCAAAGAAAAAGGAAAAAAGGGAAAGAAAAAGAAGTGAAAACCGAAAACCGAAACAAAACAAAAGCAAAGAAAATATTCCCGTCCCCAATCATGCACCTAGTTCCCCAACCCGCCTCAACAATCAATTGGAAGAAGCAAGTATAAACAAATTAAGACACGAAGGTTGGAAAACTGCCAATCTTTGAGAGTTTGAACCAAAACCTTCTTGATGAGCAAAACACTTTGTGCATATGTGCAAGTGGGCCCTAATCGGTCCTTCCTATCCTAAACCAGACAATCAGAGTTGTTCTCATGCTCAAGCTCGGGATTATCTATCCCAACTTCACTCTTGGGTTTTCTTTCTATTTTTCTTTTCTTTCTTTCTTTCTTTCTTTCTTCTTTTCTTTTTCTTGCTCTTTCTTACTATTCTTTTGTTCAACTCTTTTTTTCTTTTCATTTCCTTCGCTCTTTTCTTTCTTTTCAATCTGTTTTGTGTATTTTAGAGCGTCGGTGTCGGGTTTTGTCGGATTAGGACCGACCTTCGCAAAGGGTTTACCCTCCCTGATCTGGGTTTCTCCATTCGTGAGTCATTGCACTTAAGGGGCATAGGGTGTCGAACCACCCAAACCAACCCAAATCGGTAGGCCCGACAATAATTAATTAATTCATTTAGAGCAAAAGCATTTGAACAAGTAAAACCGTCTAACTTAGGTAAGAAATCATAATCAAGGCGTGTAAGATTTGAGAATTCTGCTTTCCCATTCCATGTAAAGGTCTAATTGAGATAAATCATGACAGAAATCCTTCCTAAGGCCTATCATTATTCATACCGGCCACTTCTAACTGATTGAATCAGCCAATTAGACAACTATCTACACAACTGTGAACGAAAACATTTTCAAAAAGAAAAAGAAACTTTTGGGTTTTTCACAACATTTCTCCCCTTTTTTCTTTCACACACAAAACTTTTTAGATTTTGGACACAAACTACGAAAGACAAAAATAAAAGACTCAAAACTTAGATTATCTACCCATGAACAATGAAAGATATCACCCCTACTCCAGCACAAAACACCACAATGTTTCCATCATGAGAAGGGTGTCACAAATAAGGTAGAAAACCTAAAAAAAACACACAAACAAACACATAACAAACCAAATGGTGGCGACCCGAGCCCACACGGCTCCAACAACAATATATATCCAACATTCACACTCAAGGGGTTCGCCACCCAAAAAGGAAAATCGAGCATGCAACATGGATCAAGATATATACATTCAAATAGAGGGTGGAAAGAGATTACCTCAAAATCTTCAATTTAAGCACAACCAATCCACAATCCAAAGAACATCACACAACAGGTTAGGAATAAATAAGAAAATCATACTATGTGTGAATGTTCGCATGCAAGATCAAAAAGAAAAACAAACTATACAAGACACTAAGGACTAAAGAACTAAGAAACTAAAATAAGAATCTTACTGTTTTTTTCTTTTCTAAGACTCGAAAAAATAGGAATGCACACTACCCTCCCACTCCCACACAAAGAGGTTCTCGTGTCCTCAAAGGAAACATAAGTAGGTAAGCAAGCACCCCAAAATAAAAGAAAAAGACACACACAAAAAGAAAATAAAAGAAGAAAAGAAAGACCAACTCACTAATTATACAAGAAGGGTGAGGAAGGATATTACCTGGAAAGCTTCTTATCAAGAAATTAACTCCTTCTCACCTCAAGATATCGGGCACCAAGTCAGAACCATTCAACGCTCAGAGTAATAAATCATGCATCCTCTCATGCATCTCAGAATGGTGTAGGTAAGAGCATACTCGCAATAACTCATAAACAAACATTAGTGCCCTTAACAATTTATCAAATGCCGTAGAAAAGTCATAGAAATGACGAACTACAAGAATGTACAAGACTTTCCTAGGCATGGTGAAGTGAGACATGACAAAAGGATCCTCCCATTGACTCGTAAATGGAGATTGGGTATACAAATCAACAGGAGGGAACAATACAACACAATCTTGAACATGCTCATGCGAATACTTGGATGCAAACAATGATTCGATCTCAATTTCCATGCAATTTTCATCAAACACCGATTCCAAATCACAACTTTCATCCAAATAATCATCATAATCATCAATGGGTGATAAGGAAAAAGCAGGGTTAGACCACATCATAACACTCCCAACATCACACACAAGCATATGTTCATCTTCATCAATATAAGACTCACTAGAAGAACTATGAACATCAAAGACAAAGATGCATCATTCAAAGCAACATCAAAAGTGAAAGTGGAAGGCTCTGGGTCATAACTTATAGTGAATAACTCATAAAGCATGTTATCATCAAAAACATCATTGTCAACAGCCAAGTTCCAACAATCACGATCAATTCCCAAAGAATCAAGCTCATCATCACAAGAATGCACATCAATGGACTCACATACAAGGGTAGCTAAGGCCTCACTTATGCAATGATCCTCAATGAAAGTGAACAAATCGATATCAAGCACACATTCAATCACAACAGATTCTATTTCACTCTCAAGAAGATCATGCTCAATTACATCACAATCATCGTGGCATTCAATAGACTCAACTTTTTCTTCACATAAAATCATGGACAATGGTGTGGACAATGATTCATCATCAAGCATGTAGTCATCAAGTTCTTCATCATCACACACAGAATCATCTTGTTCCTCATGCTCACTAGGTGGGGCTAGAGCTAAAGAATCACTAATCCTCCTTACAAAACTATATCCATTACAGTAGTCATCATCATAATCATAATCATACACAGAAGAATCATTATGCATTTCAGGACTCACAGACGATGAATGACCTTCTTCAACATTCGAATCACAGACGATAAGTTTCTACCCTAGGTTTAAACACGTGCTCAAATTCCTGCATGCATTTATTCATCCTATCTTGTAAACCAACTATTTCAGCACCAATTTTATCTAGTCTAATGTCCATACAAGATTCGGAAGCATGAGACGAAGATTCACAATGCACACACAAATGACGAGACTTAACAACATCACATGGAGAAAGATCATAACGTTTCTCATAGTGCAATTGAGCATGAAGAGCACACGGATTACCAAAACAAGATCCCGATGAATAAAAAGTCTCCCCAAATCGGCGAGTATTCGTGTACAACCAATCGAATAATTCCTAAGCCCGATACTCATTTTCAACATTGAAATCAACGTAATTCACAAGGGAACGGGTCTCGAAGTTCAATCCCGCATTAGTAACAGCCAACACTTCCCAATTAGAATAAATATAACCAAGAGGAGCCCAATAAGCAAGATAATCATTTAATCTATCACGATAATCACAAAATAATTCTTGCTCATTTTGAGGGAAGCTAAAACATGCCATCTCTTTTTTCTTTTTTTTCTTTTTTTTTCGATTTTTAAATTTTTGTGATATATTTTTCTAGCATAATGAAGAAAGCAATAAACTATGTAAACAAACCAATAGCCTAATCTACCAAATAACGCCATCCCCGACAACGACGCCATTGTTCGGTTGTAATTTTTGTGGGTTTTAAGTAAAAATTGTCGATCTAAGGGATGGGTGTTAGGCTTGATTGAGGTAATCAGTTCGTTTAAGGGTTTTTCTCAAGTGCGGAAAGCGATAAATTATGTAAAGGAAAACAATAAAACTAACCTAGACATGGAATTAAGGAAAGCAATAAAAGCATCAAATAAAACATGAAATTAAGAAAGCAATTAAAAGCATGAAATCAAATAAAATAAGAAATTATACCTTCGATGAACTACTTCTTCACTAATCTTCAATCTACTTGGATTTCTCCCGAACAAAAAAGAAATCGTGAATTGGATTACTAAGAATCCCCAAATCCCCACTTGAGAGTGAAATTTGTGACCCTTAGCCCTCCTCCTCACTAAAATTGGATTTGTATTGTGGCTAATACTAATATGACCTTAAGAAACTTTACTAGCATAAACCCTAATAAAACCTAATCTGGCCTTAACCAAAACCTTAAAGAGTAACCCAAATAAAAGCTGAATTAAAACATTCAAACAGAACCCTAATACATGACTTAAAAACACTAATAATCCTAATTCTAATTTATTGTCCAACCAAACAACAAAAGGAAAAGAAATGGATTTCAACTTCCTGCTGCCCATTAACCGAGCAGAGGAAGAAGCAGGGGAAAAGAGAATCAGAGACAGAGAGAAACGAGCAGCACAACATACAAAATTCGAACCAAAATCACCAAAAACTCAGATTCAAACTAATCAAACCAAGAACCGAATTCATTAAAACTTAAGAAAAATCCAATGTCAATTCGAACATTATATCAAAACTGAATAAAGCATTAACAAAACCAACCCCGAAAATTAACAATTCAAAAACATCCAAGAACAACCCAAAATCGATTGAAAGGAAACTGAAAATAGAGATTCAAAATAGAGATTTAAAGCATGAATAAAGACATAAATTAAACCTAAATCTAATTCTAACCCTAAATGGAGGCTCTTGGGGCGTCACTCCCAGAATCTACCATTGATGCTTTCAAATGGCTCTCTTCTTCCCCTTTTATAGTCGAAACCAATCTCCTCCCTTCAATCCAAGCCATCAATCTTCTTTAAATGGACAAATGTGATGCAATTTGTCAATTTAGAGGGAAGATGATGACGGTCGATGGTGCTTGCGTGCATTCTTCGCAGCCTTCCTCAACTGAATCTGTTACAAATGAGAAGAGAGTGATGAATGAAGAGAATCGCGAGAAATTGAGAAGAAGAGTGAGATGAGATGAAGAAGAGAAGAAAGATGAGAGAAGGAGATGAGAAGGAGAAGAGAGATGGAGATGGGAATGGTTATGGTGGAGTGTGGTGTTCGATGGTACTGCTGCGCAAGGAAGAAAACTAGAGCGAAAGGAGGAAGACGGACGAAGGAAAGAAAGAGGAAGAAAGGGGGAAAGAAGATTAGGATTAGGGTTTTCGGATTGATATTCGGCTGAGAGAATTGGAGGGGGAAAATGGGGCGGGTAGTTGGGTTAGGGTTTGGGTATAAGGGTTGACGGGTAGGTTACTATTAGGTTGGGCTGGGTATTGTATTTGGGTCGAGAATGAGAGAAAGGAGGGGAAAGATTGGGCTGGGTTGAAATTAGGAATTAGAACTTAGGTTTTCATTTTATTTTCTAATCTTATATTTTTGTTTCATATTTAACAATAATAATAACAAAAATAATAAAATGCTATAAAATCTAATAAAAGAGTAAAAACATAATAAAACTACTAAAATAATTATTAATGACAAGCAAAAATACCCTATAAAAGAGAAGAATTCGGCTCGGAACGAGACCGAACACAAGCACACAAAAGGAAAGAAAAAGAACACACCAAAAGAAAATAAAATAAAAGAGGGCAAAGAAGGCCAACTCACTAACTGTAATAAGAAGATAAAGAAAGATATTACCTGGTTGGGTACTTAGTATACCCAAACAATGAAATCTTTAAAAAATAAAACCTCCTATGGAGCATCAGCCACTCCATCTCACCTCAACATGTTGGGCACCATCTCAGAACCATTCAATGCCCCTAGTAACAAGTCATGCATCCTTGAATGCATCTCAAAGTGGTGAACATAAGAGCACACTCTCAATAGTACATCAGCAAACGTTAGTGCTCTCAACAGTTTATCAAAAGCCTTAGAAAAGTCAGAGAAATGACGGACTACAGGAATGCACACAACTTTCCTAGGCACTATAAATGGAGATATGACAAATGAATCCTCCCATTGACTTGTAAATGGAGATTGAGTATACAAATCAACGGGAGGGGGCAATACAATACACTCCTTAACTTCCTCATGTAAAGACTTGGATGCAAACAATGACTCATAAAGCTTATCACCATCAAAAATATCATTGTCACAAACCAAGTTCAAACACTTAGGGTCAATCCCCATAGACTCAAGTTCATCATCACAAGATTTTGCATTATTTTCAATGGATTCATAGGAAAGGGTAGATAATGCCTCATTAATACAATGATCCTTTATGAAAGTGAATAATTCAGTATTAAGCACACATTCAATCACAAAGGATTCAATTTCACTCTCAACAAGATCATGTTCAGTTGCATCACAAGTATCATGGCATTCATTAGACTCAACTTTTTCTTCACATACAAGCATGGATAATGGTTTTGACAATGTTTCATCATGTACCATGTTTTCATCAAGTTCTACATCATCACACACAAAATCATCAATTTTCTCATGCTCTCTAGACGTAGCTAGAGCTATAGAATTGCTAAGCTAAATACATGCAAAACTAGGTCTGTTAAAGTAGGCATCATCCTCATCAGAATCATACAAAAGAGAATTATCATGCAATTCAGGACTCAATGATAATGAATGATCTACTTCATCTATCGAATCAACCACTGGTGAAGAAGAAGTTTCTACCCTAGGACTAGTCTCATGTAAAAATTCACGCATGTACTCAACCATTTTTGCACACAATTCATCCACTTTAGGTTGAAAACACGAGTCGAAATCATGGTTCGGAGAATCACAATGTGAGCACAAAGGATGAGACTCAACAATATCGCATCGGGGAGGATCATAAGAGGTTTCTGCATAATCCCTACCACACGATTGATCATCAAAATATAAGGGATAATCACATGATTGTTCAGTTAGGGTCTCAGAGGATGGTGCGGAATTTGAAATATGGGGGTCATAGGGAGAATTTTGTTGTTCAGATTCATAAGTATTCCTAGACAACCATTCAAGAAAATCCCAAGCAACATCTTCTCCTAAATTAGAAAACCAATAATATTCTAAGAGATTACGAGTTTCATAATTTATACCTCATATACAATACCCAAGATATATAATGTATCATGTGAGATACCATATGATTCACATTCAGCAAGATAATTCTGTAATCTAGCAAAATATCTCCAAAATATTTCTTGCTCGAATTGTGGAACCCTAACATTGGTCATTACTCTCTTTTTTTATTTTAATTAATTTATTTATTTTTCAATTCTTATGTTCACATTTTTTTTGAATTAAATTAGAACTATGAAAGCAATAAACTATTTACAAAACCAATAACCTAATCTAACGCCATCCCTGGCAACGACGCCATTGTTTGGTTGTGGTAAATTGAGGTAAAAGAGTAGGGGTTGTCGTATCCATAGGGATGGTGTGTCAGGTTACTAGGGAATTAGTTTGGTTTGGGTTTCAAATTGCAGGAAGTAGTAAATAATTTAAACTAATTAAACCAAACAAATTATGAATTGAAAACAATGAAAACTAAAGAAAACAAGAAATGGAGAACAAACCCTAACTACAAGAACAAGAACAAGAAACTAAACTAGAAATCAAGAACATATTCAAGAAAGCAATTAAAAACTATGAAAGTAAAAACTAAACTAATTACTGAATTGAAAACAGAAAACATTAACCTCAAGGTTTGATCTTTACTCTAATCTTAAATCTTGAATCATCAATCTTTCTTCTGAATAAACAAGAAAGGCGTGATTTGGATTACTAAGACTGCTCAAATCCTCACCTGAAGGGAGAATTCGAGGAACCTTAATCCTCCTTTTCACTAAAAAGGTGGAATTTGTTGGAACTAATACTAATGAAATTTAATTAGCGAGACAATGAATAAAAGTGAGAAGGAAACGAGAATTGAAAAACTTGAATTGAATTGAAACTTGAAAGAAAAGTAAATTACAATCGAGGAATTGAGAGAAAAACTAAAGAAAGCTTAAAACAAAAACTTACCTAAAACTAATTAACCTAAACTAAAGAAAAACTAAAAACTAACTCTCATAACTAACTCCCCTTTAAGCTAATAGAAATCCTAATATATATAATAAAACTTAAGAGGAAAAAAGTTATAAAATATAACAAAACCCTAAACCTAGCTACCGCCTCTTTATTTCCGGAAATTCTGACCGTCGCGGGCCGGAAGCCTATGGTCGCGGGTGTCACACACTTGGTTGATGGGTTTTTGGAGCTTTTAGGCCTTCTTTTCCCTCTTTTCTTTGATTTAACTTATAAAACACAAAATCATCATAACTTACTAATAATTAGGGGTCTAAAATAAGCAAAAACCCTTTATTAAAGGTGTCAATTCGACTCGAAATGAGACCGAACAACTATATACAACATCAAGAGTAGTCTTGCTATCATAATGAATTGTGATAGGTGCCATTGGCTTATACCATTGTAGGACCCCGGAAAAAGTGACCCTTTTTCCATGATGCGCTACTTTTGTGATCGGGAGCCGACTAAGGTTTCTTAATCCTTAAATAAGGATATTTTTATTTTTCGAAATTCGTTTTCGGGGTAATGAAACTTTATTTATTTACAAACTCATTTTTTTTATTATTTTAAATTATTCGTAACTACACATTAATTTAATAATAATTTAATCCCAGTCCAATTAACAAACCATGGCCCAAGAAGCGAGCGGACCACCAGAATAGGGTTTGACAAATTCTGGGCCGGTCCTCTTGCTTCCAGGCCCAAGGAGATAAATGATGGAAAATATTAAAACCCTCCTAGGTTTTGATAATTTCTGGCCATTTTCTCCTCGGACCAAACCCATTTTTGAGCCAAAAATCAAATTATTTTCTCAAATTAATTTTGTGTGATAAACTGAATACTTTAAAATAATTTAAACGAATTTATAAAATTGTCTAAAGAGTCGCCAGCCGATTTGGGGAAACCGACAAACCATAAAATAAAAGAAAGACTCCGGTCTACAAACCCGATCTCTAGTTTCGGGGGTAAGGTTACGAATTCGAGAGTTATAAGAACTCTCGAATCCGCCTGTTATAAAAACAGACTCTACTAAAATCAACATTGAGAAGAAAGAGAGCGGGGAGAGTTTTATTAATTTAGCGGGATTATTATTCAAATCATGCAATATAAAACAAAGGCGGTTTCATTTTACAAAATATGTACAAGCATGGAATTAAATAAAGGATTACATGATTAAATACAATAATTTAAACAAAAGAATTGAACCTTGCTTTGGTAGTAGCGGTGATGAAATCGATCCCTTGAGTTGCCCCTTGATTTGAAACCCGGATTAGGTAGTGTGGATGGCTTAAGAAAAGTGTAGTGTGGATGGTTGTATGGTAGTGAAGAATGTGATTATGTGATTATGGAGATGAAGAGAATTTGAGATAATGAGAGAAAATGAGAGTAGAATAGATGATAGTTGTTGATGATTGTTGATGAAATGAAGGTGGAATGGAGGGGGTATTTATAGGTGAGAGAGTGAGTGTTTTGGAGGGAAATGGTGGGGAGCATACCCCACAAATAAAGCCATTGAAGATCAAAGCCTAGGCGGGGTATATGGGGTCAAGGGGCAAAGTCAACCTCGTGGGCAAAAATCAGGGGATTACAATTGCATGCATGCAGAAATTTTTGGCGCTAAAATCACCAATGCCTAGGCGGGGTATAACAATTTCGTCACACGGATCGCTGACCTGGCGTAAAACGACGTCGTGTGTAAACTCAATCAAACCCTAGGTGGGGTTTGATTATTTCTGGGCCGGATCAAACCCTAGGCGGGTTTTATGCGTTCTGGGCCGAGGCGCGCGCCTGGCCTGCTTCTTCTATGTGGGCTGATGAATAAAAATAAAACCCCTTTGGGTTTTAACAATTATTCCGGCTTGATTTATTTTCTTTGGGCTTCGTTTGTTGATCTTTTGAGCCCGTTGACCCGTTTCACTTCGACCCATCCGTCTCGTATATTTTTGATAAGTCGGGTTAATACCGGTATAAATTCCGGTGTCTACAACCATATAGGTATTTCCAATAATAAGTTCATTAACCATTCCGCTTCCTTACATGCAACATATAACGCTACTAATTTCAAAGACATAGTGAAGTCCGCTATATTAGCTTGTTTCTTGGATCCCCAAGAGAACGCTCCACCTCCTAATAGGAACACCCATCCACTGGTAGAAGAAAACTCTCTTTATTTATCCAACTCGCATTCGAGTAACCTTCTAGAACCGAAGGTTCTCCTTTATAAGTGAATTGGTAACTTTTAGTACCAGCTAAATATCTTAATACTCTCCGAATAGCAAACCAATGCATATTACTCGGATTACTTCTAAACCTACTTAACATGCCAATTGCATAAGCAATATCTGGCCTTGTACTTGTCATAGCAGACATGAGACTTCCTAACAACTTAGCATATTCAAGTTGATCAACCGGAGAACTCAAATTTTTCTCTAGTTTCTTACTTGAATAGTAAGGTGTTATTACCGGATATATATTCTCTCCTCCAAACTTGTTTAAAATTTTCTCAATATAATGCTCTTGAGAGAAACTTATTCCATCATTATTTCTAATGATCGTAATATCAAGAATTACATCCGCTTCACCCATGTCCTTCATAGAGAACTTTGAAGATAGAAATTCTTTGGTCTTATTAACTTGTTCCATGTCGGTCGCAAAGATAAACATGTCATCAACGTACAGACATATAATCACCCTTTACCATTCTCAAACTTATATTATATGCACTTATCAGATTCATTGATCTTATATCCACTTGAAAGACTACTTCATCAAACTTTTGATGCTATTGCTTAGGTGCTTGCTTAAGTCCATATAAAAACCTTATAAGTTTACAAACTTTCTTCTCTTGACCTTCAACAACAAACCCTTCGGGTTGTTCCATATACACTTCTTCTTCTAGATCTCCATTTAAGAATGTCGTTTTGAAATCCATTTGATGAATTACTAGCTTATGGATAGTAGCTAAAGCCAACAACACACGTATTGATGCTATCCTAGCTACCGGTGCATATGTATCAAAGTAGTCAATACCATATTTTTGAGTAAAGCCCCTTACAACCAATCAGGCTTTATACCTCTCAATGGTACCGTATAATTTTCTTTTCCTTTTAAAGATCCATTTAGAGGTAATTGGTTTACTTCCCGGAGGAAGGTCAACTGATATCCAAACATTGTTTTCCATTATAAAATCAATCTCATCTAGTACCGCTTCTTTCCACAAAGAAGCATCATGAGATTGCATAGCTTCTTTAAATTTTTTTGGATCTTTATCTATGTTGTACATACATAGGATCTGACTTTCAATTGAGTCCCTTGAGGCTTCTACCAAATAAACATAGAAGTCTGAACCAAAATCCTTTGGTTTCCTTGATCTTTTACTCCTTCTTAATTCAACACTTTCATGTTCTTCATCATGAATAACATCATGACTTAAAAGATCATCTTGTGTGGATGTATCCTCACGATTTTCATCTTGAGGCTCAATTAGAGGAACAATATCTTAAGATATATTTTTAGGTCTAGGAATTGAAGAGAACCTAGTCTTATAAAAAATTGCATCTATTGATTCCAAAACGGTATTCACCGATATTTACTCATTTGGTTGAGCCACCAAAAACCTATAAGCTTTGCTATCTTGAGCATAGCCTATAAAGATGCACTCAATTCCTCCTAATTTCCTGTTCTTAGGTTTCGGGACCCTTACAATGGCCCTACAACCCTAGATCTCAAAATACTTTAGATATGGTTTTCTTTTGTTCCATAACTCATAGGGGGTACTCGAAATCCCTTTGAATGAAACTCTATTTAAAATATAACAAGCTGTTAACATGGCTTCATACCAAAACCCATTGCTTAAACCGGAGTTAGACAACATATAATTCACTATTTCTTTTAAAGTTCTATTTTTCCTTTCCGCAACCCCATTTGTTGTGGTGCATATGGGGCGGTTGTCTCATGGATAATGCCCGTTTCTTGGAAAAACTTTGGATCATAAAATTCCCCTCCCCTATCGGATCTTAAAGTCTTAATCAAGGTCTCACATTGTAATTCACTTCTCGTTTTGTAAACTTTAAACTTTTCAAGTATTTCATCTTTAGAACTTAAAAGATAAACTTGACAATATCTAGAATAATCATCAATGAAAGTCACATAGTACTTCTTACCACCCATAGAAGGTGTACTATGAAAATCTCCTAAATCACTATGAATTAAATCAACCAATTTAGAAGTTCTTTTTATACTTGAGAATGAACTTTTAGTGATTTTATTAAGCATGCATGTCTTACACTTTTCTATATCATCATTAAACTTAGGAATACAATCAAGATTAGACATTTCCTTCAACTTTTTAAAGTTCGCAAGTCCTAATCTAGCATGCCATAGAAAAGACTTATTCAAGCTAGACACAAGCATATTGTTTAGGCCCATTTTTAGGCCTAAATAACGCCTTAATTCTTAGCCTTTTGACTCGTTTCTTGTTTATTTTCATGCCTTTTACTACGTTTTTGGTTATTTTGTAAGTTTTGGTGTGTTTACTTGAAAACATAGCAAAATGCGCTATTTTAGAACATTTTTTGGGAATCCTGAGATTCCCCAGGCCAAGCTGAGTCAAAGGGCTAAGTGAGAAGCAAGGCCGGACATGTCAAACATCCCGAAGATTAAGTTTTGCAGGGTAGCACCCGCTACGGTCAGTTTAGCGGGCGCTACTAGACTCACTTGCGCGCATCAGAACCGTAGCACCCGCCACACTTCATGTAGCGAGCGCTACGCCCAAAGGATTTTCTGCCCCGAGGAGGACCGCACCCGCGGTCTAGATGACAGCACCCGCGGTTGCTGAGGCGCCTGCACAAGAAGTCACAGCCAGAGGAAGACCGCACCTGCGGTCTTGGAGACAGCAACTAATGTTCTGCGTAGGAGAGAAGAGTTCGCCAAGGAGCTTCGCAGGACCACACCTGCGGTCTCCTGTATTTCACGCGTCTTAATGGATTGAAGTGTTGCGTTTTATCTAACTTCTTTTGCTATGATAAAAAACCAAATGAACGATTATTTGTGGGACTTCTTTTAGGACCTTTAGACAGTAGTTTTAGAGAGAGAATTAGGGTTTTCCATAAGTAATTAGTCAGTGATTAGTGCATTTGTGTTGGAATTCTTGTTTGGATTGAAGTTTTATTGAAGATTAAAGCTATTTTCTACATTGTTCTAGTTCATCCTTCATACCTACTACTTGGCTAAACATTCTCTTACCCTTACTCTTTTTTTTAATTAGCTTTAATATTAGTTTAATCTCTGTTTTTAGATTGGATTGCTTTGTGTTTGAGATATTTGGATTATTGTTTTTGCTAGTGTTGTTTTTATTATTTTGATCATGAATGCTATAGTTGTTTATGTTAGTATCATGTTGATTAGGATGTTTAGTGGCTAGAAACCCAATGGGTTAGGGGAATTAAGGGTGTGAATGGCTAATTAGGCATGGGTTAGCAAGTTTAGGAAGTAATTAGAGGGAGAATCAATTTCCCACTCATATTCTTCCCTCAAGTGGGATGTATTTGGGTCCGAAAGCTCCCGAATACATCCAACACTTGTGTTGGAAGATAGGAGATGGGATAGTTAATGCTCACCCACGAAAGTGGAAGGAGGTTAACTAGGGAATCCCGTTTCATTAACCCTCCGGGTCCGTAGTGGACTTTGAGGAAGTTAATCCGGATTATCCTCGAAAGAGGAAATATGGTGGGTTTTCTCTAACAGGATTGCCACTTGATTCGCCCTCTTTGTTACTCCTTAATTGCAAAACCCATGTTCTTATTGCCGTTTGCACCCCGAAATCTCCCGAAACCCATTTTCCTATATCGACCGAACCTTAGCTGTCTTGTGCTCTGTTTCCACTGTTTATCACCTAAAAATCTTGTTTCCTTAGTAATCTTAGATCGACTTGACCTAGTAACTCAAGTTCTAGGCCCTTTGCTCCCTGAGAGAGAACGACAAATACCGGATCACGAAAACCATATCACACATATAAGCGGAAATCATGCCATCTTTGTTACTTTTAGCATTCAATTTCGTACTAGCAAAGAGAGTTGAGGAGAGTTGAATTCTCAATGGCCGAAGGACCACCCGATCCACCCCGTACCTTAGCTTCGTATTCATTGCCATCTTCGGGTACGGGAGGCGACCCCATCAACATTTGAGATGCAAACGGGGATAAGAAAATGGCAATATAGTGCGGGTTTAGATTGTCGTATCCACAGGGAGTTGGGGTACCGAACCTAAGAGTCACTCAAACTCTCACCTACTAGGTTGGGGGTTCATCAACATTTGAGAGAAGGTTTTCAAGCAAACACAAAGAAAACATAAGAAAGGAAGAAAATGGGCTTCGGAGGCTTTTCGGGATGCAAACGGGGATGAAAAAATGGGTTTTTCGACAAGGGAGTAACAAGAAGGGGAAATCAAATGGTAACTCCGTTAGAAAATACCTACCGGGCTTCCTCTTTCAAGGATAGTCCGGATTGACTTCCCCAAAGTCCATAGACAGACCCGGGGAGTCGATGAAACGAAATTTCCTAGTTAATTTCTATTCGCGTTCACGAAATAGAACACTAACTATCCCAATTCCTACCTTCCAACAAGCATTGGATGTATTCGGAATGTTTTCGCACCCAATTACATCCCACTTGAGGGAAGGATAGGGTTGAGAAATTGATTTCCTAACTAGTTACTCACTAATATTGCTAACCCAAACCTAATCACCCATTCACACCCTTAATTACCCCCTAACCCATAGGGTTTCTAACCACTAATCATGATACCAACTAAGCTAACAACATCCAAACCAAACCTAAACATGATTTCTAACATCAAACAACCATAAACAAGCAAGAACAATGAAATTGCAAGCAAAGCAATTAAGAACAAGCAAAGTAATTAGCAAGGTAATTAATAAAAGAGTTAAGGGAAGAGAATACTTATCAAAATGTTGTAGATGAACAAGAGAAAACAATAAAAAGATGATCCAACAATCTTTCAATTGATTGAATACCCAAATCTTCAATAACCACAAACCCTAGAATGAAACTCTCTCTATTCTCCCTCTAATCTCTCTCTAAAATCCCTAATTACAAGCTGGAAAAATTGTGTAAGTCTAACCCTAGATGCCCCCTTAGATATCGTCAACAGGGGTATATATACAAGGCAAAACTGTTGGCCAAAACGCATCACTTCAAGCTGAAAACACGCGCAGGACATAGGGAGACCGTGGCCACGGTCAAGGAGACCGTGGTCACGGTCTCGCTCATCCCAAAGAATCGTATGGCGATTTAGGGCACAAGTTTCGCTCCTTCGCACCGTCGTGGCTACGATCGCCAAGACCGCGCCACGTGATTTCACCACTTCTTCCCTTAGACAAGTCATGAACCCACCGTGGCTACGGTCAACTTTACCGTGGCCACGGTCTAGCTCGGCTCCCATTACTTCTGGGCGTAGCGGGTGCTACGCCATTCGTGGCGGGGGCTACGCTTCGGCTTTCCTTCCCTTTGTTCTTCCTTCTTTCCGAAGCATGTAACGCTCGATCTGAAGGTCGTAGCATGCGTTACTTCATTAATTGGCACCAAACGTCGGGAGTGTGGTCCCGGGTCGACTCTGTCTTGGTTTTCGGTCCGGCTCGGCTCGAGAAATCGCCAAGAATACTATAAAAAGGCTCATTTTGCTACGTTTTTGGTGAAAACTCCAAAATCTACAAAATAACCAAAAACACATTAAAAGCTATGAAATTAAACCATGAAACGAGTTAAAAACCTAAGGATTTAGGCGGGGTATTTAGACACTAAATTGAGTCTAAACACCCCCCCACACTTAAACTTTTGCTCGTCCCGAACAAAACAAAATTAAATAAATAAGAAAACTAAACACCAACTTCTCTATCGTGGGAGGAAACGAGTGCATTTAGCGTATGCACCAAGCCCTTTGAACCCCCCGGTAGCCCGGGTGGACGAGGTAGGTCTCGTGAGGGTTTGTAGTAACTCTACCCACAAAAGCAATGAGAAGAAATGGAAGAGAGAAGGGAGTGACAGTGAAAAACAAAACAAAGAAAACGCGAGAGAAGGAGAAGATATTCAAGCCCTTAACAATGCACCTAGACACCCAATCGGTCTTACCAATAAAAAAGAAGGGGCAAACATAAACAATTAAGGACACTTAGGTTAGATGAATGCCAATCCTAGAGATCTTTAACCCCAAACAGTTTTATGATGAGTGAAGTCCTTGTGCATATGTGCAAGTGGGCCTCAAATTGCACTCTCTAGCCTAGGTCGGTCGATCGAAGAAGTTTTCACGCTCGAGCTCGGGTTTATTTAGCAACAACTTTATTAAGTGTCACTCACATCTATTTGTTGTCACCCTTGGCTTTATGACAGCCGTAGGAAACATAGAAAAGGGCTCCACATTTTTAAAGTTTTTAGCGTGTACCCAAATCTATTTGTTGTCGCCCTTGGCTTTGGTACGGCCGTAGGAAACATAGAAAAGGGCTCCACAAGCTTTAAGGATTTCCTTATTAGACGTCACCCAAATCTATTGGTGTCGCCCTTGGCTTTGTGACGGCCGTAAGAGACATAGAAAAGGGTTACGCAGATATTTAATGATTTGCTTATTTATTAAGTGTCACCCAACTCTATTTTTCGTCGCCCTTGGCTTTGTGACGGCCGTAGGAGACATAGAGCGGGGGTTCACTTTCTCAATTAGATTATTAGGCGCGAGCAAGAGCATTAGGCTACTAAGACCAACCAACTTTGGCAAAGAAAGGATTAAAAATATGCGTGTAAATGGTAAGGGCATCACTTCACATTCAAAAGAGGGGTTTATTAGAGATTATTCATGGCAATCATCCAAACTAAGGCCTATGGTCATTCATGTCGGCCGCTTCTAATCGATTAGTTCGACCAATTAGGTGGCTATCTACACAATTATGGACAAGAACATCTCCTAAAAGAAAAACAAACACCTTTTTGGGCTTTTCACAACTTTTTCCCATTTTCTCTTTCATTTTCACCACAGAAATTTTCAAATTTTAGAAAAACCTAAGAAAACAAGGAACAAAAAGATTAGGTGATCTACCCTTGAAGCAGAAAATCTCCCCCCCCCCCCCCACACTTAAAACTCCACAATGTCCTCATTGTGGGAAGGAGTCACATGAAAAGGGTAGAGAACCTACAAAAACACAAACAAAACAACTAGCAAGTAGAAATGGTGGCGACCCGAGCCCACACGGCTCCAACAGCAATATATAACCAAACACAGACATTCACAGGGGTTCGCCACCCAAAAGAAAACCAAGCATGCGACGGCTCATAATAGGAATTCACGTAAAAAGAGTAAGGTGGAAAGATATTACCTCAAACTCTTCAAAAGTGTTAACACATCGATCTAGAGTCGTCGTTCAAGTCCATCAAAACGATGTTAGAGCAAAAGACGGCTTACAATCGATGGAACTCGCATGCGGGACCAAAAATAAAAGAAAGGAAAAACTAACTTAAAAGACTATGAAAAAGAAAACTAATTACAAAATGTTCGTTGCCAATGACTTACCTTATCCCCGAATCTCACTCATTGAGGCGGGAATTAAGGGTGAAACTCCATACATACTAACTGAAATGACTGATTCGTTGCGTTCATTCCAACAATATTCAAGTATAAACCATCAGTGATCAAAATACAACCGAAACAAGACTAAACAAACTTCTCGGCTCACAAAAGTAACCATCGAACAACCAAAGGATAACCTGGCAACATATGAAAGACCAATAACACAAGGCAAACCCGAGCATCATATCCAAACAATCCCAAAATCATGCCAAAACATGCCAAATGGAACCGAGATATCAACACACCAAAACACCTCAGACATCGCATCCAAACCCCAAAGAAGCACCCCCCCACACTTATACTTCACGAAATAAAGTAAATAACGGCGATGATAAAGGTCGGGTGGGGGGTTAAGTGCTTACAAACGGTCATCAAGCGGACCCTCCCGGAGGATGACGGGGTTGGAGTTGCGATTGGATGCTAGCAAGCATCTCCTGTTGGGTCTTGATCAACCCTTGCAAGTTTTCGATCAACGTCTATTGGTTTTGGATGAGCTCTCGTTGTTCTTGAAACTCATCAGGAAGCTCTTGGAGTTGCTCGCTGATACGTTCAAGAGCGGCGTCCAACACTTGACTTGGCTTGGCTTCGTCCCCTTGTGCTTGTCCTCCCTCTTCTTCCTCTTCCTCATTCTCTTCTTCCTCTGCCTCTTCTTCTTCATCACCTTCCTCCTCGGGCTCCCCGGGACCACCTAATGCAAAATGATCCGCATAAGTTTGGCCACATGACCAATTTCGTTTGTCGGTGACATCTAGACGTTGCACGACATTGTCGTCACCCAAATGCACGACGACGCTATGGGGCTCGTTCCCGTGATGGTAGAATGTTCGCGTCTTGTTTTTCTCCATGAACTCCATCTTTCGCAAACGAACACCGTCGATAGGATCGAGGAAAAACCGTGGGGTCCACTTGTTGAGGTAAAAATCAAACCCTTGTTTCCTTAGGAGATGGGTGATGATGTGACCCATACCAATGGTCATGTTCCGGGTTTCGAGGCTTATTTCTCGGAGACAATGGAGGATGCAGGAGCCGGTGTTGACTCAGCGACCGTTGATGGCGTTGTAGCGGACGAAGAAGTCGTCTTTCCGGATGTTTGATCGCCCGGCAACGGCGCCATTTTGTTGCACACAGTGTTATTAGACCTTGGTACTATCGTTCTTCCACAGGGAGCTAGGGGCCTTCACAACAATTACTTAACTCTAGGTAGGGTTTAGGATTAAGAAAGAGGCGATGGACTTTTGCGGTAAAAACAGCACAAAGAAAACACTATATTCGGTCAAAAGGTGAGACAATGGGTGTCGGGAGACTTTCAGGATGTAAACGAGGATAAGGAAATGGGTTTCGCAGCAAGAGAGTAACGAGAAGCGGAAATCAAATGGTAATTCCGTTGGAAAAAAACCTACTGGGCTTCCTTTTTCAAGGATGGTCCGGATTGACTTCCCCAAAGTCCATAGACAGACCCGGGGAGTCGATTAAACGGAATTTCCTAGTTAGTTTCTATTCGCGTTCACGAATTAGAACACTAACTATCCCAATTCCTGCCTTCCAACAAGCATTGGATGTATTGGGGTGTTTTCACACCCAATTACATCCCACTTGAGGGAAGGATAGGGTTTGGAAATTGATTTCCTAACTAGTTACTCACTAATATTGCTAACCCAATCCTAATCACCCATTCACACCCTTAATATCTCCCTTACCCATTAGGGTTCTAGTCACTAAACATCCTAACTATCATGATACTATCATCAACAACATTAATCATGCTTAAACAAAGATAAACAAGATAGCAACAAACAATCAGCAAAATCAATAAAAGCAACAAAAACCAAACAGAGATTAATAGATGAACTATGAAATAAAAGAGAGAAGGGTTAGGAAATACTCATTGATTGATGACAAAAAGCAAAAACTCTGAATAATAAATGCTCCAATGCTCCAAATATGATAATCATCTTCAAACTTGAAATAAAACTTGAAAGAATCCAGAACAAGAACCAATAACTCAGCAAAAACTTCACTAACTCTCTAATCAATGTGATATAAGAAGGCTAAAAGTATCATAAAAGCTAGGTAAAAGATGATTAAGGATTGTGTAAAGGCTCAAAGATGTCTCCCTACTAAAATGACTTAAAACAATAAATAGTAACTTAGATTGTTACTCGAAACACATCACTTAATTACTACAGACAAATTGTGTCCGCAGGGGACCGTGGGCACGCGATGCGTAATGCCGTGGCCGCGGTCTGCGTAAGCATGAAGGAACTCTCTTCTCCGTTTATGCAGTGGCGCGGTACGGACACCGTGGGCACGGTACCGTGCACCGTGGCGCGGTGTAGCGATTAGGGTTGGCGATTCTTCGCTCCTTTGCAATGCCGTGGCTACAGTCATGGGGGACCGTGGCCACGGTCTCTTTCGGCCAACTTCTTCCTTGGGCAGGGAAGTATGCCTACCGTGGCTACGGTCAGGTTGACCGTGACCACGGTCCATCTCGGCTGCAACTCCTCCTTTTGGGCGTTTGGCTTCAATCTGACTGTGGCTACGGTCAAGGTGACCGTGGCCACGATCTATCTCGGCCACTTGGTTACTTCAGGGCGTAACGCCCGCTACGGAATTGGTCGCGGGGGCTACGTTTTGGCGCGCAGGAGCTTGCATCGGCGCGAGGATTTGGGCGTGGCGTCGCCCGCTACGACGGCATGACGGTACCGCCGGGGCTCTTCGCCTCGATACTTGCGTTTCTGCGCATCCAACATACTCGGCATTTCCGATTCTGCTGCCTTTGACACAACCAGGGCTCGGGGGATCTTAGGGAATCTCGGGATTCCCAAGATTGGTGCAAAAATAGCCCAATTAGCATCGTTTTTGAGTAAAACCTTCGGAAACTACAAAAATAAACAAAACGTATTAAAAGTTATTAAAACGAGCTACGAGAAAAGTCAAAAGCCTAAGGATTTAGGCGGTATTTAGACGTGAAAACGGGTCTAAACACCCCCCATACTTAAACTTTTGCTCGTCTCGAGCAAACAAACCGAAAGAAACTAGAATACAAGAACAAAATAAAAACAACTAACTTACTTTCGCAGGAATCGCGAATGCATTTAGCACATGCATCAAGCCCTTTAAACCCCCCGGCAGCCCGGGTGGACGAGGTAGGTCTCGTGAGGGTTTGTAGTAACTCTACCCACAAAAGCCATGAGAAGAAATGGAAGAGAGAACGGGGTGAAGAGTGAAAAACAAAACAAAGAAAACGCGAGAGAAGGAGAAGATATTCAAGCCCCTAACGATGCACCTAGACACCCAACCGGTCTTACCAATCAAAAAGAAGGGGCAAACATAAACAATTAAGGACACTTAGGTTAGATGAATGCAATCCTAGAGATTTTTAACCCCAAACAGTTTCATGATGAGTGAAGTCCTTGTGCATATGTGCAAGTGGGCCTCAAATTGCACTCTCTAGCCTAGGTCGGTTGTTCGAAGAAGTTTTCATGCTCGAGCTCAGGTTTATTTAACAACAACCTTAACTGTCACCCACATCTATTTGTTGTCGGCCTTGGCTTTGTAATGGCCGTAGGAAACATAGAAAAGGGCTCCACATTTTAAAAGTTTTTAGCGTGTCACCCACATCTATTTTTTGTCGCCCTTGGCTTTGTGACGGTCGTAGGAAACATAGAAAAGGGCTCCATAAGCTTTAAGGATTACCTTATTAAACGTCACCCAAAACTATTGGTGTCGCCCTTGGCTTTGTGACGGCCGTGGGAGACATAGAAAAGGGTTTCACAGATTTTTATTAGACGTCACCCAAATCTATTGGTGTCGCCCTTGGCTTTGTGACGGCCGTAGGAGACATAGAAAAGGGTTTCGCAGATTTTTAATGATTTGCTTATTTATTAATTGTTACCCAACTCTATTTTTCGTCGCCCTTGGCTTTGTGACGGTCGTAAGAAACATAGAGCGGGGGTTCACTTTCTCAATTAGATTATTAGGCGCGAGCAAGAGCATTAGACTACTAAGACCAACCAACTTTGGTAAAGAAAGGAACAAAAATAGGCGTGTAAATGGTAAGGGCATCACTTTCACATTCAAAAGGGGGGTTTATTAGAGATAATTCATGGCAATCATCCAAACTAAGGCCTATGGTCATTCATGTCGGCCGCTTCTAACCGATTAGTTCGACCAATTAGGTGGCTATCTACACAATTATGGACAAGAACATCTCCTAAAAGAAAAACAAACACCTTTTTGGGCTTTTCACAACTTTTTCCCATTTTCTCTTTCATTTTCACCACAGAAATTTTCAAATTTTAGCAAAAACTAAGAAAACAAGGAACAAAAAGATTAGGTGATCTACCCTTGAAGCAGAAAATCTCCCCCCCCCACACTTAAAACTCAACAATGTCCTCATTGTGGGAAGGAGTCACATAAAAAGGGTAGAGAACCTACAAAAACACAAACAAAACAACTAGCAAGTAGAAATGGTGGCGACCCGAGCCCACACGGCTCCAACAGCAATATATAACCCAACACAGACATTCACAGGGGTTCGCCACCCAAAAGAAAACCAAGCATGCGACGGCTCATAATAGGAATTCAAGTAAAAAGAGTAAGGTGGAAAGATATTACCTCAAACTCTTCAAAAGTGTTAACACATCGATCTAGAGTCGTCGTTCAAGTCCATCAAAACGATGTTAGAGCAAAAGACGGCTTACAATCGATGGAACTCGCATGCGGGACCAAAAACAAAAGAAAGGAAAAACTAACTTAAAAGACTATGAAAAATAAAACTAATTACAAAATGTACATTGCCAATGACTTACCTTATCTCCGAATCTCACTCATTGAGGCGGGAAATAAGGGTGAAACTCCATACATACCAACCGAAATGACTGATTGATTGCGTTCATTACAACAATATTCAAGTACAAACCATTAGTGATCAAAATACAACCGAAACAAGAGTAAACAATCTTCCCGGTCCACAAAAATAACCATCAAACAACCCACGGATAACCCGGCAACACATGAACGATCAACAACGCAAGGCAAACCCGAGCATCATAACCTAACAACCCCAAAATCATGCCTAAACATGCCAAATGAAACCGAGAGATCAATACACCAAAACCATCAGACAACGCATCCAAACCCCGAAGAAGCACCCCCCCACACTTATACTTCACGAAATAAAGTAAATAAAAGCGATGATAAAGGTCGACTGGGGGGTTGAGTGCTTACAAATGGTCCTCAAGCGGACCCTCCCGGAGAATGACCGGGTTGGAGTTGCGATTGGATGCTAGTAAGCATCTCCTGTTGGGTCTCGATCAACCCTTGCACAAGTTTTCGATCAACGTCCGTTGGTTTTGGATGAGCTCTCGTTGTTCTTGAAACTCATCATGAGGCTCCTGGAGTTGCTCACTGATACGTTCAAGAGCGGCGTCCCGCACTTGACTCGGCTTGGCTTCGTCTCCTTGTGCTTGTCCTCCCTCTTCTTCCTCTTCCTCATCCTCTTCTTCCTCTGCCTCTTCTTCTTCGTCACCTTCCTCCTCGGGCTCCCCGGGACCACCCACTGCAAAACGATCCCCATAAGTTTGGCCCCACGACCAATTTCGTTTGTCGGTGACATCTAGACGTTGCACGACATTGTCGTCACCCAAATGCACGACGACGCTATGGGGCTCGTTCCCGTGACGGTATAATGTTCACGTCTTGTTTTTCTCCAAGAATTCCCTCTTTCGCAAGCGAACACCGTCGATAGGATCGGGGAAAAACCGTGGGGTCCACTTGTTGAGGTAAGAATTCAAACCCTTGTTTCCTTAGGAGATGGGTGATGATGTGACCCATACCAATGGTCATGTTCCGAGTTTCGAGGCTTTTTTCTTGGAGACAATGGAGGATGCAGGAGCCAGTGTTGACTCGGCAACCGTTAATGGCGTTGTAGAGGACGAAGAGGTCGTTTTTCCAGATGCTTGATCGCCCGGCGTCACGGCCAAAAAAAGAGTTTAAGATGATGCGGTGGAAGATACGGACAAAAATCTCGAGCCTTAGAGTTGCTGGGCAATAGTATTGCGCTTTTGGAGTTCGAACCTTGGGATAACGCCTCCTCCAGCAAGTGAGATCACGCATTGCCTCTTGTTCATTGAAGTTAAGAACCTCTCCATAGAATATCTCGTCCTCGGGTAGGCCTAACGCATTGCAAAGATCCTTGAGCGTACATTCGACCTCCTTCTTGGCTACAATGTATGAGAAAGAGGCTTGGGATGTGCCGTCTTCCTTTACAACCATGGAATTAAGGAACTCGAGCACCGGTTGTTCTATAATCGGCTCATTGATGGTGGCGAAGACCTCCCAGCCCATGGTTTTGATGAAGAAATCCATGCTCGGTTTACAGAATATTTCCTTGGCCGTCTCTTCGTGATAGAGGTCCGGAGCACAAATCTTCCGCTTCTTTAGCCGCTCGTACCTCGCCTTGTGCATGTCGTCCCGAAAGGTAACCTTAACCTTCGGGTTGCATTGAATGATGGAGGTCAATTGACCCTTGTACCAGGTCTTATCGGGCTCAGCAGAGGTCGATGGGATAGGGGTTGGTTCCGGCTCGTTTTGCTCGACCCATTGGAGGTAAACTGAGAGGAAAACAACCACACAACAACGAAACACAAGAAAAACATCAAAAGAATACCACCCAAAAATTCCCGAGCAACCACAAACTACAGCAACCACAAAACCAAATTCAAAACTTCACCAAAACACTCCAAATCTCAACTTCAAATTTAACAAAATACAACCCCAAATTCAACCCCAAAGTCGTTCAACCAAAAACCCAGGGAATTCGCACAACATTCAACCCAAATACAAAGAAATCGTAAGCACCAATAAATCAAGGAATAATTGGATTGAAGTGTTGTGGAGGGATGGATGATGATTTTCGAACCCCACCAAGAACACAAACTCAAAACCTTGCTTGAGGAACACCGAAAATGGCGGAAAAACGCAGGCAGTGCACAGTTAGGGCAAAATCGCAGGGGTGTTTGGGGAGAAATGGAAGAGTTTGGTGATGGATTTGTCAAAGATTTCAAGGAAATTAGGGTTTTAGGGTTTTAAGAGGGTTTTTGAGTGTGAGAGAATGGAGGGAAATGAAAGAGAAATGAGGGAAAATGAGAATAAAACCCCGATAGAATTCGTAGTTTTCGGCTCACCGTGGCCACGGTCGATTTGATCGTGGGCACGGTGTGGCTCGGGTTGGGGAAAAAGAAGGGAAAATGCAGGGTAGTCACCATGGCTACGGTAACATTCACCGTGGTCACGGTGATCTTCGAGAAGAGACTTTTCCAAGAAATTGCTGCGATGTGACCGTGGCTGCGGTGAAACCCACCGTGGTCACGGTCAACTTCGGCCAAAGAGAAACTAGGAGCACTTTGTGTAATCTGACCGTGGCTGCGGTGAAACTCACCGTGGTCACGGTCCCTTTCAGTCCAGCTCCTGTACCTAGCTACAAGGCTCAAAACTTGGAAAAAAACGTTAAGTCCTAAAATCTACCCTCTTATTATCCACTCCTTTGTTTTCCTCACTCAATTTATCATCAAAGGGGACTTTCCCATCACTTAAAAATCACATTCAAATCCCGACCCTCATGGAACCACTCTTTATTTTCACTCTCGCTCTTGATTTTTTCTTCATTTCTTTTCAATCTTTTCTAATTTTTTTCTTCAATTTTTCTAAGTTTTTTTTCTATTATCTTTTTCGTTTTCTCAAACTTTTCAAAACCACTAAGGAAAAAGAAAATGCTAAAAATAAGGGGAAATAAAATGGAAGAAAATGAAAGGAAACACTAAAAGAAGGGAAAGTAAGTCATACCTCTCCCGAGTGCTTGTTTTTATAGGTCCTAGCTCGACCTTTCCCGATGCTTTTCAATACTCAAAATTTGCGAGATACACCACAACTGTCCCGGCATATTCCTCGCCTATGATGTACGGTTTAAGCTTCGATGAGTTTGCTTTAAAACACTGCCCTTGTGCATTCCTCAATTCAACCACTCCGGCGCGAAGAATTTTCACAATTTCGAATGGACCGAACCATCGTGATCTCAATTTCCCGGAGAATAGCTTTAACCTCGAGTTGAAGATGAGAACCCTATCGCCTACCACAAACTCACGCCAGTTCAACCTCTTGTCGTGCCATGCTTTGGTTCTTTCTTTGTAGATCTTGTTGTTCTCATATGCATGATGCCTCAACTCCTCAAGTTCTTCCAGTTGAAATAACCGACTACTTCTGGCCGCCTTAAGATCGAAGTTCAACTACTTGATTGCCCACATGGTTTTATGCTCAAGCTCCACGGGAAAGTGACACGCCTTCCCGTAGACAAGACGGTAGGGAGTAGTACCGATCGGAGTCTTGTAGGCGGTGCGGTATGCCCACAAAACTTCATCCAACTTTTCTGCCCAATCTTTCCTCGAAGAGTTTACCGTCTTCTCTAGGATCTCCTTGATGGCTCGGTTTGAGATTTCCACTTGACCTTGTGTTTGTGGATGATAAGGTAGTCCCTTCTTATAATTTATGCCGTACTCTGCCAAAAGAGACTCGAACTTTTTCTCGATGACATGGGAACCGTTGTCACTAATGATGACCCTTGGAATGCCGAATCTTGGAAATAGGGTCTTTTTCAAGAATCTCGAAACGGACTTCCCATCGCACCTCACGCATGGTATGGCTTCGACCCACTTTGAGACATAATCCACCGCCACTAGGATGTATTGGAAACCTCTTGATGACGGGAAAGGTACCATGAAGTCTAACCCCCACACATCGAAGACTTCAACTTCAAGAATATAGTTCAACGGTGCTTCAATTTTCCGGGAGATGTTTCCGGATCGTTGACATCTATCACATTACTTGACATGCAAATGGGCGTCACGAAAAAGATTTGGCCACCAATACCCGGCTTGTAGAACCCTCGCCGCCGTCTTTTGGGAGCCACCGTGACCTCCCACCAGAAACTCGTGACAATGAGTCAAAATAGATTGTACTTCACTCTCGGGAATACATCGCTGGTACATCCCGTCATTGCAAAGCCGAAAAAGGAAGGGATCATCCCAATAATAATGCTTCATGTCGTGGAGAAATTTCTTCTTTTGGTGATGGTTCAAGTGTTGGGGAATCACTTCACTTGCCAAATAATTCACAATATTTGCATACTAAGGATGAGAGCGAATCGCCAAAAGTCCCTCGTCCGGGAAAGCATCAAGAATCGGTTGGGTGTCCTCCAAGTCGACAAGAATCCTCGAGAGGTGATCGGCCATGACATTCTTCGTGCCCGCCTTGTCACGGATTTCCAAGTCGAATTCTTGCATGAGAAAGACCCACCGTATTAGCCTCAGCTTTGTCTCCTTCATTCCCATCAAGTATTTGATAGCGGCATGATCCGTGTCGACTACTACCTTCGAGAGCATAAGGTACTGCCGAAACTTGTTGAGTGCAAAAACGATAGCCAAAAGTTCTTTTTCTGTGGTGGTGTAGTTTCTTTGGGAACTATCAAGTGCATGGCTTGCGTAATAGATAACCCTCGGCTTCTTGTCCACCGTTTGGGTCAAACACGCCCCCACGGCAAAGTCACTGGCGTCGGCCATAATCTCAAATGGTAGTGTCCAGTCCGGAGGTTGAACCACCGGGGCGGAAATCAAAGCCTGCTTCAATCTGTAAAACGACTCAAGACACTCATCAGTAAAAATGAAAGGAGCATCTTTGGATAAGAGGTCGGTTAGAGGTCGAGCGATTTTCGAAAAGTCCTTGACGAACCGGCGATAGAAGCCAGCATGTCCAAGGAAGCTACGCACCCTTAATGTAACGGGGTGGTAGGCGCTCATGACCTCAACCTTCGCCTTATCCACCTCGATGCCCTTTGAAGATATTAAGTGACCCAAAACAATACCTTGTTCCACCATAAAGTGGCATTTCTCGATTGAGTACTAGATCCACTTCTTGAACGAGTTAATACTTTTTCCAGGTTTAGCAAACAGTCATCAAAAGAATTACCGTACACAGAAAAGTCATCCATAAAAACCTCCATGCATTTCTCAATGAAATTGCTAAAAATAGCCATCATACAACGTTGAAAAGTGCTAGGGGCATTACATAAACCAAATGGCATGCGACGGTAAGCAAATGTCCCGTATGGGCAAGTGAAGGTGGTTTTTTCTTGGTGTGAGGGATGGATTGGGATTTGAAAGAACCCGGAATACCCATCTAAGAAGCAAAAATGTGAATGACCCGCCAACCGTTCTAGCATCTGGTCAATAAAAGGAAGGGGAAAATGGTCCTTCTTCGTTATTTGTTGTCGACGTGAATCAATGCACATTCTCCAACGATCGCGATTGGTACTTACTAATTCTTTCTTATCATTTTCAATTCTGATCATCACACCCTTTTTGGCACACATCGAGGGCTTACCCATTCGCTATTTGCGATGGGAAGATGATCCCAAAGAATGAGCAACTTCAGTACCTCCTTGTTAACCACTTCTTGCATGTTAGGATTTAATCTACGTTGTGGTTGCCTAGTAGGCTTAGCATCTTCTAGCAAATCAATCGAATGCATACAAATGGACGGGGACAAACCTTTCAAATCTTCTATCCTATAACCTAATGCACCTCTATGCTTCCTAAGCATATCAAGCAACTTAGACAATTCAAAATCATTCAAGTTTGCATTCACAATCACAGGATAAGATTCTTCATCATCCAAGTAAGCATATTGGAGGGAAGAGGGCAAAGGTTTAAGATCTAAAGGAATAGAAGATTGAGCTTGGGAGGAAGACATACCTTTGAAGATCGCATCTTGAATCTCCATGCACTCCATAAAAGGCTCATCAATAATAATTTCCTCGTGCATAGGTGAAGAGTCAAGAAGGTTGGTTAAGAAAGTGATGTCGGTGCCATCGGTCTCAAATTGAAAGGATTCCAATAAACATGCACCCAAGGGATCATCACATGTAGACTAAAGTAGATGGGACTCCTCAATACACTTATCAACGAGAAATTCCATCATGTCAATCGCGTAGCATGAGTTCCCATATGAAGGACCTTTCAAAGACCCCTCAAGTTGAAAAATAATACTTTCATTCCTGACATTCAATGACATACTTCCATTCTTCACATCTATAATTGCTCCCGCCGTAGCAAGGAACGGCCTTCCCAAAATAATGGGGATTGTAGACACCGGATTTTGTACCGGTATTAGTTTTAGTTATTTTTAAAAAATAAGCTAGCCGAGTAATTTAGTGGCATGCAAACCCATTTCTCTTCTAGCCCGGAAACAAGCAAAGCGCCCAGCAGAAACCCGAGCAGTGCAGGTTGGGCCCACGCCACTTCTCTGCGCCTCCGGCCAGGCAAACCTGCAGGTTTATTCATGACTAAAAAGCATAACCCTAAACGTACCCCTAATCTCCCCATTCCAATATAAATTAAACCCTAACCCCTCTCATTTTACACACAACATTATGCTAGAGTATTGACACTAGCATAATTCTCTCTACCTCTTCTCTCCCTTTGCATGCTGCTTCACTAAAGGTTAGAATAGTTATCATTGATGTAAACCATGTGACATAACCTGTCGAATTCACGTTTCTTTTGTATTTTCAATTCAATATTTCGCATGACATTAATGTAAAACTTGTGAGATTCATACTTAATTCCCCTCCTTTTAACTTTTTTCCGCTTTGATTTAATTCTAGAAGAGTCTATTCGTTGAATAGGCGGGTTTGATGGTTTTAATTGTCAAATTCGTAACCTTACCCCCGGATCCATCTTTGGATTCGTAGACCGGAGTTTGTGTTAAAATGGTTTGTTGTTTTTCTCCTAAAAATTCAACTGGCGACTCTATATTCATACATCGTTTTCTATTTTTTTTTATGATGCGCTCTTTTGAGGAGATTGACAAAACCCGGTTAGGTTCAACTAATGAACCCAGACGGGTTTTCTTATTTATTCTTTCCTTCTTATTTTTTTTTCCTTTTGTTCTCGGGTTTGACAGTAGTAAACCCAGACGGGTTTGCTCACTTTTTGACGAACCCAGACGGGTTTGCTCATGTGCAAACCCAGACGGGTTTGCTCGCTTTTTGACGAACCCAGGCGGGTTTGCTCATCTTTTCTTTCCTTCTTATTTTCCTTTCTTTTGTTTAAAAAGGGAATGAGTTTTGAGATTAGGGCGCATAAATTAAATTAATCTGTTAACGAAAACATTCTTAAAAGTTCAACCTTATTTAAGGTTAAGCAATCCTAGTCGGCTCCCAATCACCTTTTAAGTAGCGCCGCGAAAAAGGTTATCAATTTTTCGGGGTCTACAGATTGGCGACTCCACTGGGGACTTAAACTTAAAAAGAGGGTAAAACTTGAAAGAATTAAATTTTAGTGAATTTTGTAAAAAAGGGGAGGAATTAATTTATTTCACATTTTTATCATTTTTAGGCATATTGCATACCAGGCTACTCTTGGGCCTTTATGGCTAGGGAGCACAAAAGCGTTGGTTTAGGTTGTAAAACTAGGAATCAATCCCGAGAGCGGGAGGTCACTACTTGTGGGATGCATTTACATCGCCAAGCATTTGATCTCTCCTGTCACCCGTGTTACACTCTAAAGGTTTCCTTGAAACCCAAAGAGCAATACCCCACACATTTTCCCTATGAATTCCATATAAGGAAAATGCACCGGGGCGAGAACATGTGGTACCCTATTCATCTCCCTAAACCTAGAAAAACCCTGAATCTAAAGCCATGGTTAGGCTCATCCCGCATCTGTATGTCATGTAAATTAATCCTGTAAAAGTTGAGTCCAAGTGTCTAGCCCAAACATGAGTGGGACGTCATTCTAGCCTGCGTAGGATCAAATGAGAGATGGACTGGCCCAAACCCAGACGGGTTTGGTGGCCCAAACCCAGACGGGTTTGATGTGCCTGGCCTAGTTGGACTCACTTTCAAGCAAAGCATCCACCCTCGCATCACCCGACATTTTGGCTTTCAATCTATCAGAGACTTTGAGACTTTGAAGGATTTGTGTGTGCAAATTGAAGCTGCTTACAACGAGAAGAACACATAACATTCTGGATCTAGCTCCAACAGGAGGGCCACTAGCGTGCCTAGCCCCCTTAGAAAACTGTGGAGACTAATTCCATCCAACGGAGGCCGTAAACCTTTCTTACTTTCAGTTTAACTTGCTTCACTTAGAAAAATCTGGATGAGATCTCAAAAGTTTTTGAAACCTTTTCCTTCAAACCTTCTGATTTTGAGACAAGTTATGAAAGTTGTATCTGACTGCTTTGGCTATCTTAGAAAGTATAAATGTGCGTGCCGCAAATCTTTGGGCTAAGTTTAGTTGATTGAGCCCCATCCCGTGAGTCCACATTGCCTAAAATTTTGAATTGATCACTTTTATCAATTCCATGATCCCCTGAGTGACTCACCCATTAGTTGCATCTCTAGAACTTGTTTTGCATCTTGCTTGAGACTACATATTTGCATTGCACGCTGTGACAAAGTGATTAAGGCGTTCGATTTTATTTTGATAAGCTACATAGCTAAATAGCCTTCCTTACATTACATTTACCGTTCTTTTTGCCCCGCCTAGCCTTTATTGAACCCTGACAATACATATCCAGTATCCCTTTGCCTTGCTTGGTTGGATGAGAGTTTGTCATATGAAGTTTGGGAGAATCTGAAAGTCCCATATCTTGAGCAATTGATATTTGGTTATGTTGTTCATATCAAAGTCGAAGTGATAATCCATAGATATTCTTCTCCCCGATCACCCACCAAAAAAAATGAAAAAATAAAGTAAAAAAAAAAAGAAGAAAAAGAGTTTCAAAAAAAAAGGGTGATTAGGGAGATTCAATTTAAAGTTCAGAAAACTTTGACCTGGTTGTGTTCAGTTGAGATGTTTCATATTGTTGAGGGTGAAAGGTGAAATTCCTTGCGTACATTAAGCAAGGAGGAGAGTTTAGAGTGTTTCATTCATTGAAAATCAGTCCAAGCATGGCTCTTAGCTCCTCTTTCCCGAATTTTACCGCTTCTTACCCTAACCTAAGCCCCGTTACAACCCGAAAAAGTCTTTTGATTGTCACTTGTGCATTGCATACCAGTAGTGGAGAGCGAGGTTCTTACCAAGCTTATGGTAGTTTGTTTCTATTGGTTTGAGTATGAGAAAACACGCATATATTTTCAAAATTGAGTGTTTGAGTGTTTGTTCTTTCCTATGTGAGGTTTGCTCTTTTTAACTGACCTACGTCCATAACTAACCGCGCACATTTGCATAATTGTTAAGACTATTGGCGGATTTATGCTTCTGAAGTACTTGTCCTCTCCTTTGGGATTCGAAAATTTCTCCCTACCTCTTTCGAACTGAGTTTTGATCTTGTCCAGATTAATCTTTGTGCTTGCTTGTTGAACTGATTTTGTTTTGATCGAAAATTCCTTATCCCAGAATGTTTCAGCAGCACGTAGAAAATCCCAACCTATTTTCACTTGCCTCAAACTTAGCAGAGAAGTCAACTTATACCTCCCCAACCCTCTCTTTTCCTCCTTGGACAGAGTGCTTATCCAAGTGGCTAGCTTTTTCTCGAACGCCATCAGGATAAAATGACGATTTGATTCACGTCGGGGCAAGGAAATAATGGGGATAATGAAACTCAAACGGGTGATGGTGTTTGGCTTGTGCTTGTGATTTGGAGAAGGCGTAACCCAGACGGGTTTGCTTGCCTTGTACGCCAAGATCAGCTTTCTTTAAACTGCACACCAAGTTAGGGTTTCTCGGCGCGAAACCCGGACAGGTTTGGGCCAGCTTTCAGATTCGATCACGGAGCCATTTCAACTCTATTTTGGGTCATAATGCGGGTCCACAAGATAGTCATATGTCTTCGCCGGCCCCGAAACTGTAGCTCGAACTTACTTGTAGCATTTAATTCTCGTCTCTTTCGTTTGGGGAAGTGGGAGTAATCCCACCATGTAGATTGCATATCGCATTGCACTTTGTTGTTACATCATGCATAAGGGTACACGAAAATAAAAAAAAAGTGCATTACGCAGCACCATCATTGCATTGCATTGTCCTAAGTGCATAATAAAGAGTCACATTACATAAGTTCATTACATAAAGACCCCGCATGGGCATCATTCTCAGTCCTCATCATAGCCACCACCACTGGCGCTATTAGCCCCATGGGCCCCGCTTCCACCAGCTCCAAAGTAAGTGTCCCACTGATAATAGGAGGAGTCTACCACCTCTGTATCGCCACCTGAGCCAGATAGGTGCAACACTTCGGTATCGCCTGCATTAAGCCAAGAGTGTTCTGGAACCTGCCACTCTTGATTACCCACAGGCCACCCCTGTGGAGTAGGCCAAGAAGATCCTACTACGGGCTCTGGGACAGACCATCCCGACCATTCCTGAGTTTGTGTTCCCCATCCAGACGTTCGAGGCAGCTCCAAACCTCCTTGCGAAGGAGTAACGGGTACAACGGGTTGGGACGGAAGCACTGATGAGGCGTCATCTGCGAGGGCACGGTTATACCCCACAGATGCACCCGAATCACTGCAAAGCACCACGGTAGAATCAACCGCCGCAAAGGAAGTGCTATAACCTAAATCCACAGTCGGTGCAGGAGATGCAGGAACATACTCAGGCATTCCATAAGGGTACTGAGGCAAAGGATGAGAGGATTGGCGCCTAGACCCCCAATGATGAGATTCTAGAGGGGTACCCAAATGCAGTGAAATGCCTTCCTGCTCGCCACACACAGCTCCACCAACAGCGCTAGACTCGGAGCCTGTCTCCACCACAAAGCTGGGGGTACCACGACGAGAACCGCGGCTCCGACGAGAATTCCCATGATCATGAGATCTCACCTGATGCTCGTGCTCACCTAAAGACATGGAGGATATGCTGTTCTCCACAGACCGCTGAAAGTCGTGGCCGAAACCCGTGTCTCCGTAGTGAGAACTGGTTGAATGACTATCTTCGAGTAAAATACCTTTCCCACGGTCATCGTGAGCCGGCATGCCCATGCTCCGCCTACTTCTCTCCCCGTGCCTTCGGCTCATAAGACCGCCTCGCGTCGGCCATGAAGGAAGAATGTCGAGGAAGGTCCATCTGCTCCGACCGGCCACGAGGCACGTGCGCATCTGAATGGCGAGGAGGATCCACAGGACGAGACTGTGCATCATCATCCACGTTTGCGTCCCCAACCACAGAACCCGCGAGGTCTTTCTCACGAGCCGACTTGAGTGTGAAGTAATTTTTGAGGAAGCCTTTTGCTTGTTTCCATCGCCACTGCACAGAATGAGGAAAATTGGTCAAAGTTTGAGCAAGTTACAAGTAAGCAAAGAAAAAGGGGAATCACCTACCAGCTTTCCCAGGATCTTCTCTAGTTCCGGTTTGATGTCCTCACTGGTCGCCCTCGGGTAGCCGCAAACCGTGTCCCTAGAGTTGCTCTGACTCTTCTCGTCATCCTCGCAATAGGGCCCCAACTACAAAAAGCAAAGAAATGGTCATATTAGGCGATAGTAAAAGAGCATGAAAAGAGTAAATGGAGGACTTCTTCCTCACCTTTCTTTCTAAAGGCCAGGCGGTCCCGATATTGTTCCCATTCCTCCCAGAATTGGGCGGGCGATGCCATTGATGCATGATTAGTGTACCAGGAACCCCCCTTAGCTGCTGCAAACGCCTCGGCATGCAAGGCTCGCGGATCATTCATGGTCTCTGGAGGGTCTGATGGTATTATCCACATTTCATGGCCTAAGGGTTTGCCTCGTGAATCTCTCACCAAGGCTCCAGATCCAACCTGAGGGACTCTCCATCACCAAGCGCAGGCTACTATCCCTATGCGCCGCATTTCGTGAGGGAATAAAGTCCTGCGGAATCTCGAAGCCAGCCCATGTATTCCAATTGACATCATCCTGTACAAGTAAAGGAAACATAAGCACCAAAGAAATGCAAGAGAGATTATATGAAAGATGTGAACTCAACCTCTTCAAGGTGATCCAAGATGCGGCGCAACTCATCTAAGCTCCCAAATGGTTTCTTCTTGTGCTCAAGGTAGTTTTTATGCCATCGTTCTGCGGCCGGCACTGTCTTGACGTGTCGAGTAGGGATAGTAAATCCCTTAATGTACTCATACCCCCATACCTGCAAATACGTCAATACCGAGACTCACGATCTAAAAAGGAGAAATGCGTATAGAAGAGAAGCGTCTCGAAGATTACCTCGAGCACCTTCCACATGCTCGGACCGCTCATCTCCCGCGGACTCTCCGGTGCAAAGAATGGGTCCACATCAGTGCCAGGCCGAACACCAATGCGAAGCCAACGAATGAAGTTCCGATGAATGACTTGTTCTAGATCAAGGAGATTCTTCATCCAGGTCAAATAAACATCGTCCCCTCGATTGGCAAACATCGTGGCAGAGATAAAATATGCCAAGAAAATGAAACGACGCTGAAACTCATCCATATGAGTGAAGTCGACAGAAGTGATGACATCCTCGAAGGAACCATAAGAAAGCTTCATCTTCCGACCAAACCGGCGCCGTTCGAGCACAGGCTCTAGTAATTCCATCACCTGATCCGGTACAATAGGGTCAAATTCGATATCTTGACCACCCCAGCATAGCCCGGTAATCATCACAAAGTCGACGGGGGATATGGCCATCTCTCCTACTGGGAGGTGAAAAGTGTTGGTGGAGTCCCAGAATCTCTCTGCAAGCGCGCATCCCATCACCCGTGGTGTACTAGGTTCCCAGGCCTTGACACATTTCCAGAAGAGGTCGAATCCCAACTCTTCTAAAAGTGCAAGCGCCCAATTATCTTCCGCAAAATGCTCCACCACCTTGATCGGTTTCCGCATATTGCCACCAGTTCTAAGGGAATCTTCCTGAGGATCCACCACGGAAAAATTCAAAAAGGAGGCAAGTCACTACAGCAACTATCAAGTAATCCCTAGTTTAGCAAAAGTTAAATTGAACTTCCACTAAATTGGGGGCTAAAAAAAGAGGATCACTCGGCCCAACGCTAAATTGGGGGCTTCTATTTTCTCGGCCCAAAGCCTAACCCAGACGGGTTTGGGCCCAAAAGGGGTCAGTTTCTTTCTTTCGACCAAAAAGGGAGTTTGGGCCATTTCTCTTCGTCCTAACCCAGACGGGTTTCGTTCAAAAATGAGCTAAATTGGAGGCTAAAAAAGGAGGATCACTCGGCCCAACGCTAAATTGGGGACTTCTCTTTTCTCGGCCCGAAGTCCAACCCAGACGGTTTTGCGACAAAAAAAAGGGGTTTGGGCCGCTCATTTTCCAGTCTAACCCAGACGGTTTTGCGCCAAAAAAGGGGTTTGGGCCGCTCATTTTCAAGCCCAACCCAGACGGTTTTGCGCCAAAAGGGGTTGGCTTCCAGCCCAACCCAGACGGGTTTGGGCCTGCCCAACTAGAATGGAACGACACACGCGAGCGTTTCCCCCTCATCTAATTGCAGCCAAACTAAGACGGGTTTGAATAATACGGGTTTACTATGCGTTCTGTTCTAAAAAATCGGTCTATCATCCTCGGTCCACCTCACGGCGAAATGAAGTGGACCACCTCATCATCACGGCATGCTTCACGGCGAAATGAAGCACGTCACCTCGATCCACCTCACGGCGAAATGAAGTGGATCACCTCATCATCACGGCATGCTTCACGGCGAAATGAAGTGCGTCACCTCGGTCCACCTCACGGCGAAATGAAGTGGACCACCTGATCATCACGACATGCTTCACGGCGAAATGAAGCACGTCACCTCGGTCCACCTCACGGCGAAATGAAGTGGACCACCTCATCATCACGGCATGCTTCACGGCGAAATGAAGCACGTCACCTCGATCCACCTCACGGCGAAATGAAGTGGATCACCTCATCATCACGGCATGCTTCACGGCGAAATGAAGCACGTCACCTCGATCCACCTCACGGCGAAATGAAGTGGATCACCTCATCATCACGGCATGCTTCACGGCGAAATGAAGTGCGTCACCTCGGTCCACCTCACGGCGAAATGAAGTGGACCACCTCATCATCATGGCATGCTTCACGGCGAAATGAAGCACGTCACCTCGGTCCACCTCACGGCGAAATGAAGTGGACCACCTCATCATTACGGCATGCTTCACGGCGAAATGAAGCACGTCACCTCTATCCACCTCACGGCGAAATGAAGTGGATCACCTCATCATCACGACATGCTTCATGGCGAAATGAAGCACGTCACCTCGATCCACCTCACGGCGAAATGAAGTGGATCACCCCATCATCCTGTCATGCTTCACGGCGAAATGAAGCATGCCTCCTAGATCCGCGTCACGGCGAAATGAAGCGGATCGACTCCGGCCGGCTTTACGGAAGAAACTAAGCAGGTCAACCCACACAGACACAGGTCTTGCACTCCACGGCGAAATGAAGTGCATGACCTTGATCTACCTCAGGGCGAAATGAGGCGGATCAATTCGGTCAGCTTTACGGAAGAAACTAAGCAGGCCAACCAACATCGACGCAGGACCAAGCTTCCAAGCGTCAACGGCTTCGAATGTGCTTCGATTCATATCCAAGGTCATCAAGACTACTTTGATCATCGCTTTACTCAAACTCGATCAAAGTGGGGCTATCTCAGACACCGGATTTTGTCTGGTATTAGTTTTAGTTATTTGTAAAAATAAGCTAGCCGAGTAATTTAGTGGCATGCAAACCCATTTCTCTTCTAGCCCGGAAACACAAAAAAGCAAAGAAAAAACCACCAAAAAACGCCCTGGTCAGCCCACGCTTACTGCGCCTTCCACCAAACTCCGTGCAGGTTTGGCCCACGTTGCTTCCGCCTCCAGCCAAACCCGTCTGGGTTTATTCCGCGGCTAAAAACCATAACCCTAAACGTACCCCTAATCTCCCCATTCCACTATAAATTAAACCCTAACCCCTCTCATTTTACACACAACATTATGCTAGAGTATTGACACTAGCATAATTCTCTCTACCTCTTCTCTCCCTTTGCATGCTGCTTCACTAAAGGTTAGAATAGTTATCATTGATGTAAACCATGTAACATAACCTGTCGAATTCACGTTTCTTTTGTATTTTCAATTCAATATTTCGCATGACATTAATGTTAAACTTGTGAGATTCATACTTAATTCCCCTCCTTTTAACTTTTTTCCGCTTTGATTTAATTCTAGTAGAGTCTATTCGTTGAATAGGCGGGTTTGATGGTTTTAATTGTCAAATTCGTAACCTTACCCCCGGATCCATCTTTGGATTCGTAGACCGGAGTTTGTGTTAAAATGGTTTGTTGTTTTCTCCTAAAAATTCAACTGGCGACTCTATATTCATACATCGTTTTCTATTTTTTTTTTATGATGCGCTCTTTTGAGGAGATTGACAAAACCCGGTTAGGTTCAACTAATGAACCCAGACGGGTTTTCTTATTTATTCTTTCCTTCTTATTTTTTTTCCTTTTGTTCTCGGGTTTGACAGTAGTAAACCCAGACGGGTTTGCTCACTTTTTGACGAACCTGCGGGTTTGCTCGTATGCAAACCTGCATTTGCTCGCTTTTTGACGAACCCAGGCGGGTTTGCTCATCTTTTCTTTCCTTCTTATTTTCCTTTCTTTTGTTTAAAAAGGGAATGAGTTTTGAGATTAGGGCGCATAAATTAAATTAATCTGTTAACGAAAACATTCTTAAAAGTTCAACCTTATTTAAGGTTAAGCAATCCTAGTCGGCTCCCAATCACCTTTTAAGTAGCGCCGCGAAAAAGGTTATCAATTTTTCGGGGTCTACAGGGATGTTGTTATCCTCCTCCAACTCCAAGATAACAAAATCACAAGGGATCAAGAATTGCCCTACTTGCACCGGGATATCTTCCAAAATCCCCAAGGGTCTTAAATGCAATCGGCCGCCAATTGAAGGTTAATAGTAGTAGGAGCTAGATCATCAAGGTTCAACTTCTTGCAAATTGAGTGAGGCATGACACTCACACTTGCTCCTAGATCACATGAGACACGACCAATTTTCATATCACCGATGGTGCATGGAATAGAAAAACTCCCAGGGTCGACTAGTTTCTCCGGTGATTTGTTATCGATGATGGCACTACAATCTGCCGTCAACTAAATGGTAGCTTTCTCTTGGATTCTCCTCTTGCTTGTAAGAAGCTCCTTTAAATGTTTCTTGAAGGATGGGACTTCAGAAATGGCATCAAGGAACGGGATGTTAACTTGAAGCTTCTTAAGCATTTCAATGAACTTCGAAAATTTTGCATCGGACTTTGGTTTTATCAACCGCTCGGGAAAAGGCACCGGCGGTAGCTTGGGCTTCTCCATGGCTTGGATTGGTTCTTCTTCCGCCATTCTCCCTTTCCCTTTCCTCAATCTCTCCATCTCTTCTCTCTCTTTGCTTGATTCTCCCAGCTCTTCCTCTTGTACTCCACCAACTCCCTCGCCCAAGACTAACTTACTCTCCATTTCTTCAATCAAATCCTCCTCTTCTTCAACATCCACTACATCACCCTCCTTATCACCCAAGACATCTTCCACTACCATCCTAAGGCCGTCGATCTCCTTACCGCTCCTCAATGTGATAGCATTGATGTGCCCCTTAGGATTTTGTTGGGGTTGGCTAGGTAGACCCTTGGAAGAAGATGAAGGTTGAGATTGGAAGTTGGAGACTTGTTGAGCAAGTTGAGCCAATTGGGTCTCAAGCATCCTTTGGCTAACATTAAGGACCTCATTCTGTTTCAATTGGGCGGCATTGAACATCTCTTGATTCTTGAGACATTTTTGCATGAAGTCCATCTCTTGGCTCATTTGTGGAGGGGGTTGTTGTTGGTAGGATTGAGGAATTTGATGGTAGGCTTGATTTTGGTATGGGGGAGCTTGTTGATGAGGACGATTTTGATTTTGACGTTGATGGTTTTGGGCTTGGTTAGGGTAGGGAAAACCCGGAGGAACATATGATGGGTTTCCTTGAGGGCGAACGGGATCATTGATGCGGTAAGAGAGGTTTTGCCGATATAGAGCATTCGCTTGCTCATTGGATACCAACTCCGTTTGGCACTCGAAATTTGTATGTCCTCCCCCACATACCTCACAACGCAACACCGAGGTAGACGAAGATGAAGGAATGGAAGATTGAACCTCCATAATCGGCTTGAGTTGTTGGGTTGTCTTCATCTCGGCCATGTCCTGAGAAAGTTGTTGCATTGTCTTTTGCATGTCCTTGATAAGATACCCCAAATTCTCGCTATCAGCACAACTAGTCACCTCCTTTGAATTTCTTCCCCAGTTGCAAGCATTCTCTGCCATTTGAGCTAAAAGAGCATCGTCTTGGTCGGGGGTCTTACTTAGAAAAAGGCCGCCCGAGGCGTTGTCGATCGATTGCTTCGTATTCATCGAGAGACCCTCGTAGAAGGTATGTAGAATAAGAGCGGTCGGGAGATTATGGTGCGGGCATGCTCGTTGAAGTCCTTTGTATCTCTCCCAAGCTTCGAACAAAGACTCGCCCGGTTGTTGCCGGAAGTTCATGATCTCCATTCGTAGGCGAGCGGTCTCCATCGGCGGGAAAAACCTCCTCAAAAATGCTTGACTCAGGACGTCCCAAGTCCGGAAAGTGTTCGGGTTGCAATTATCAAGCCACCCTCGAGCTTTCCCCGCGAGAGAAAACGGGAAGAACTTAAGATGGATGTATTCTTCCGGAACTCCTTGCATTCTGATCATGCCGCATCTCTCCAAGAAGTTGGAAATATGGTTGATGGGGTTCTCCGAGTCAAACCCATGGAACTTAGATTGCTCAATGAGGTGAAGGAAATTCGGCTTGACTTCGAAGACAGTCCCGTCGGGGAGATCGGGCAAAACAATAGGAGAGCCTCCTGTACCTGTCGAAGGTGATGCGAACGACAAAAGGATACAAGGTTCTGCCATAGCCTCTTGCTATTGTCGCTCGAGAAGACACCGACGGGCGTTTGCGGCGTTGTTGCGTCGTGCAGTCCTTTCGATTTCAGGGTCAAAAGGTACAAGAGGTATTAAGTCTCTCCTGCGCATGCACTAAACAAACAAACGTCGTAAGTAGTCTTAGGGACTCTAGACTCGACTCAGCAAGGTAAAAGCATCCTAAACAAACACACGTAGAGAAAGGAAAAAACTAGAAGGGGCGCTTGCTCCCCGGCAACGGCGCCATTTTGTCGCACACAGGGTTGTTAGACCTCGGTACTATCGTTCTTCCACAGGGAGCTAGGGGCCTTCACAGCAATTACTCAACTCTAGGTAGGGTTTAGGATTAAGAAAGAGGCGATGGACTTTTGCGGTAAAAACAACACAAAGAAAACACTAAGTTCGGTCAAAAGGTGAGACAATGGGTGTCGGGAGACTTTCGGGTTGCAAACGAGGATAAGGAAATGGGTTTCGCAGCAAGAGAGTAACGAGAAGGGGAAATCAAATGGTAATTCCATTGGAAAAAAAACCTACCGGGCTTCCTTTTTCAAGGATGGTCCGGATTGACTTCCCCAAAGTCCATAGACAGACCCGGGGAGTCGATTAAACGGAATTTCCTAGTTAGTTTCTATTCGCGTTCACGAATTAGAACACTAACTGTCCCAATTCCTACCTTCCAACAAGCATTGGATGTATTCGAGTGTTTTCACACCCAATTACATCCCAATTGAGGGAAGGATAGGGTTGGGAAATTGATTTCCTAACTAGTTACTCACTAATATTGCTAACCCAATCCTAATCACCCATTCACACCCTTAATATCTCCCTAACCCATTAGGTTTCTAGCCACTAAACATCCTAACTATCATGATACTATCATCAACAACATTAATCATGCTTAAACAAAGATAAACAAGATAGCAACAAAAGCAAAACTTAGATTAATAGATGAACTATGAAATAAAAGAGAGAAAGGTTAAGAAATACTCATTGATTGATGACAAAAAGCAAAAACTCTGAATAATAAATGCTCTAATGCTCCAAATATGATAATAATCTTCAAACTTGAAATAAGACTTGAAAGAATCCAGAACAAGAACCAATAACTCAGCAAAAACTTCACTAACTCTCTAATCAATGTGATAAAAGAAGGCTAAATGTATCATAAAAGCTAGGTAAAAGATGATTAAGGATTGTCTAAAGGCTGATCAAAGATGTCTCCCTGCTAAAATGACTTAAAACAATAAATAGTAACTTAGGTTGTTACTCAAAACACATCACTTAATCACTACAGACAAATTGTGTCCGCAAGGGACCGTGGGCACGGTCAACGTGACCGTGCCCACGGTCCTGCGTAAGGCATGAAGGAATTCTCTTCTCTTCGCTGTACCGTGGGCACGGTACCCAGGCACCTTGGTCACGGTGTAGGCGATTTAGGGTTGGCGATTCTTCGCTCCTTCGCACTGCCGTGGCTACGGTCATGGGGGACCGTGGCCCCGGTTTATTTCAGCCAACTTCTTCCTTGGGCAGGGTAGTATGCCTACCGTGGCTACGGTAAGGTTGACCGTGACCACGGTCCATCTCGGCTGCAACTCCTCCTTTTGGGCGTTTGGCTTTAATCTGACCGTGGCTACGGTGAAGGTGACCGTGGCCAAGGTCTATCTCGGCCACTTGGTTACTTCAGGGCGTAGCGCCCGCTACGGAATTGGTCGTAGGGGCTACGCTTCGGCGCTTGGGAGCTTGCAATCGGCCACAAGGGATTTGGAGGTGTAACGCCCGCTACGGTAGGCGTGCTGGGGGCTACCCTTCGGCGCTCTTCGCCTCGATACTTGCGTTTCCGCACTTCCGACATACTCGGCCCTTCCAATTCCGCTGGCTTTGACACAACCAGTGCTCGGGGGATCTTAGGGTATCTCGGGATTCCCAAGATTGGTGCAAAAATAGCCCAATTAGCATCGTTTTGAGTAAAACCTTTGGAAACTACAAAAATAAACAAAACGCATTAAAAGTTATTAAAATGAGCTACGAGACAAGTCAAAAGCCTAAGGATTTTGGCGGTATTTAGACGCGAAAACGGGTCTAAACACATCACATTACCAGAACTACCAGCAAATGCATCATTCGAGTTCAAACCTTATCTACTTGAGATGTTTGAGAACACCACATACCATGGAGGTGAACATGAGAACCCGATCGATCATATTAACATATTTGAGCAACACATTGGGTTCTTTCATATGCATGGTGTTTCATGTAAATACATGAAGTTGAAGTTCTTCCCTCTTACCTTGAAAGGGAAGGCACTATTATGGCTCAATACCTATCCACCGGGTACCTACTCTTTGTGGGATGCTTTAAGCCGAGATTTTCTTCGAAGGTTCTTTCCTAATGATTAGACGTGTAGATTGCGACAAGCTATCATGAGCTTTAAACAAGAACCTGGTGAGACCTTATTTGAAGCTTCGGGGAGGTTCAAAGGCCTCCAACGAAGGTGTCCACACCATAATCTAGATGATTGGCTCCTTCTACATCATTTTTATTCTAGAATGTGCAGCTCTTTGCGAGAATTTATTGATCATGCTTCTGGAGAAATGTTTCTTAAGAAGACAGCGGAAGACACAAATGTGTTACTGCATGAGTTATTTCAAAACTCTCCACACTGAGGAGGAGGTCGTGGTTTTGGAGATGGAAGCTCACCTTTGGAAAGCAACCCAACTATTAAGTTCCTCATGAGTGCCATGTTGGAGATGCAACAAAAGCAAGCCCTTGTGGAGACTACGAGGCAAGTGAATATTGCCCAGGAGATTCAAAAGCTTATACCCATTCTGGATGCTAAGATGAATGTTTGTGCTTATTGTGGAGGACAACACCTTTCCAGACAATGTCATCTCGAGCAAGTGCAAGCTGTATACCCTAACAATAACCTTGCTTACACTACCCAACATCCAGTTCACCCTCGTTGGAACTATGCATATAACCAACAACCCTCACAAAACCAAAACCGCCGCCCATACCATCAAAACCAACAATCTCCACAAAACACCAATCGTGGCCAATCATCCCAAACCTGTCAACCACCTCAAGAACTTTCCATTGAGCAATTGGTGCAAAAGATTTCATTAACCCAAGATAGGGATCAAGCCCGTCTCAAAAACCTTGAGATACAATTAGCTCAAGTTGCATAACAAACTAGCCCTACCCAATCTCTTCCTACCCAACCACAACCGAACCCTAAGGGTCAAATAAATGCAATCACATTGAGGAGTGGGAGAGAGATTGAGGGTCCTAGGAGGGTGGAGGAGAGTGCTTTGGGAGAGAAAGAAGGAGATGTGGTTGATATTACCAAGGAGGAGGAGTTGGAGGTAGTAGAGGGAAGTAGAGGTATGTGTGAGGAAGAATATGGAGAAAAATTCAATTTTGAGGATGAGTTAGATAAAAAAGGAGAAAGCAGAAAGGGAGAGAGTAAGAAAAGGAAAAGGCATTGTGAGAGATAATGATCCAAGTCATACCATAGAGAAACCCAAGACCCAACTTCCACGATCCTTTTTCCCGACCGGTTGGCTAAACCAAAAGCGGAGGCGAAGTTTTCTAAGTTCATAGAGGTGCTTAAGAAACTCTAAGTGAACATCCCATTTTTGGATGCTGTTTCTGAAGTGCCTACATTTAAGAAGTATCTCAAGGATCTCCTTACAAACAAAAGAAAGATCAAGGAGGCATCTACTATACACTTGAGGACCGTTTGTAGTGCGATTATTGAGAACAAAACTCCGGAGAAGCTTGATGATCCCGAGAGTTTTTCTATTCTATGCGCCATTGGAGAATTGAAGCTTGACGAGCATTATGTGATTTGGGGGCTAGCGTGTGTGTTATGCCATACTCTATATGCCGGAAGCTAAATCTTGATGATTTGATCCCCACTTCAATCAATCTTCAACTTGTCGATCGCTCTATATAACGACCATTGGGTATCTTGGAAGATATACCGGTTCAAGTTAGAAGTTTTCTAATACCGTGTGATTTCGTCATATTGGAGATGGACGAGGATGCGAACATCTCCATAACTTTGGGACGTCCATTCCTTGCTACGACATGTGCTATGATAGATGTGAAAAACGGTCGTATGTCACTTCATATCGGAAATGGAAGCATAGTTTTTAATATTGAGGGGTCTTTGAAAAATCCTTCGTTTGAGGATTCATGTTATGCCATCGATGTTATGGAAGTGCTAGTTGATGAATATGTAGAAGTGTCTCATATGCTTGAGTCTACATGTGATGATCCTTTGGGAGCATGTCTCCTAGAATCCTTTCAATTTGAGACCGACGGCACCGACATCGCATTTCTCACCAACCTTCTTGATTCGTCACCTACACATAAGAAAATTACTATTGATGAGCCTTATTTTGAGTGTATGGAAATTCAAGAAGTTCTATGCAAAGGTCTTTCAAGTGGGGACCCATGTTATGCCTTAGATGTAATAGAAGAGGCGATTGATGAATACTCGGACGAATCCTATTTACTTGAGCACACCTATGATTATTCTTTAGAAGAGAGCTCTTTTGAAACTTTTCAATTCGAACCGGATGGTGGTGATGTATCATTCCTCACAAACTTCCTCGATGCTACACCAACACGAGACGAGATTACATTGGAGGAGCCACTTTTGGAGCCCTTCTTCGAGGTGGTGGACGAATATTCTATGGAGTCACATACGTCGAAGTCGGCCTATGATAGTCCTTTGGAAGAAAGCCAAATGGAGGTATTCCAATTTGATCCCGAAGATAGCGATATTACATTCTTCTCCAATCTTCTTGGTTCAAAGTCGACTGGTGATGAAATCCCTTTAGTGGAGCCTCTTTTTGAACGCATGGAATTTTAAGAGATGATGAGTGAAGATATGAAATTTTCAACTTTCTCTTTTCCTCAAGTGGAGCTTGAATCTGTATAAGAAATTGAGGAGGAGAGGAAAACCTTAGAAGAGGTTGATTATGAGGGCTTTTTCTTTGTAGTAGAACCTGATGATTGGAGTGGAGGTAATCACCCTAAACCCATACCTCCCATTTTGAGTAATGTGAAGGAAGAGAAATTCAAAGGAGGAGTGGAGATAGAGGGAAAGGCTTTAGAAGATCATGATTATGAGCACCTTAATGAAGCGTCGCGCGGTGGGAGTATTGATGAGATTAGCTTGAGTTGTAATCTTGATGCAACAATCGAACAAACTTGAACAATAAAGGAAGGATATGACCTTGAGCTAGGTAATCCACCACTCTAGGCCTAACACCCCACAATGACTCTCATAGGTAATCCACTAGATAATCAATAAAGGAATGACTTGCTAACACCACTGTAAAAGTGGTTTTGTGGACCACGGTTTTTATCGTTCTTTCTCAGGGAGTTGGCGGCCTTGGTCATAGAAACTAGGTCAATGGTCGGGTCGAGATTGCTAACGTAAGGCAATGGGTTGAAAGTGGTGGTCACGAAGCAACAAATAAAACTAAGGTCGGTCAAGGAATGGAAAATGGGCTTCGGAGGCTTTTCGGGATGTAAACGGGGATGAGGAAATGGGTTTTGCAACAAGGGAATAACAAGAAGGGAGAATCACGTGGCAATTCCGTTAGAAAATACCCACCAAGCTTCCTCTTCCGAGGATAGTCCGGATTAACTTCCCCAAAGACCATCGACAGACCCGGAGGGTTAATGAAACGGAATTTCCTAGTTAGCTTCTATTCGCTTTCGTGAATAGAGTACAAACTATCCCAATTCCCACCTTCCAACACAAGTGTTGGATGTATTCGGGAGCTTTCGAACCCAAATACATCCTACTTGAGGGAAGGATAGGAGTGGAAAATTGATTTCCCAACTAATTACTCACTAATATTGCTAACCCAAACCTAATCACCCATTCACACCCTTAATTACCCCCTAACCCATAGGGTTTCTAGCCACTAATCATGACAAAAACTAAGCTAACAACATCCAAACCAAACCTAAACATGATTTCTAACATCAAACAACCATAAACAAGTAAGAACAATGAAATAGCATGTAAAGAAATTAAGAACAAGCAAAGTAATTAGCAAGGTAATTAATAAAAGAGTTAAGGGAAGAGAATACTCATCAAAATGTTATAGATGAACAAAGGAAAGCAATAAAAAGATAATCCAACTATCTCTCAATTGTTTGAATACCCAAATCTTCAATAACAAAAACAAATCTCCAAAACCCTAGATTAATCTCTTACTAATCTCTCTCTAAAAGTCATTAATACAAAGCTGGAAATTATCTAATTCTATCCAAAGTCGAATCCCTCAAAATCGCAGCTAAGGAGTCTATTTATACAAGGGATAAAATTGCCCAAAACGCAGCGTACAAAGCCCGAAGACAACGCGCATCAACAGAAGGGTCGCGGGCGCGACCACCCCCGTCGCGGGCGCGACGAGAGAAAAATGCAGGGCGATTTCGAGCTTCGCGGCACCGTGGGTACGATATCCCAAGACCATGGGTACGGTCTTACTCGGTCACTTCACCCTCTGTATATGCCCACCGTGGCTACGGTCATCCGGACCGTGGGTACGGTCCCACTCGACTCCAAATGTACTCTGGGCGTAACGGGCGCTACACCATTCGTGGCGGGGGCTACGCCTTGGCTTTCCTTCCCTTTGTTTCTTCCTTCTTTCTGAAGCATGTAAAGCCCGATCCGAGGGTCGTAGCAGGTGTTACTTCACTAATTGATACCAAAGGTGAGGAAAGTGGTCCCGGGTCGACTCCGCCTCGGCTTCCGGTCCAGCTCGGCTCGGGAAATCACCAAAAATACTATAACAAGGCCCGTTTGCTATGTTTTGAGTAAAAACTCCAAAATCTACAAAATAACCAAAAACGCATTAAAATTTATGAAATTAAACCACGAAATGAGTTAAAAGCCTAAGGATTTAGGCGGTATTTAGACACAAAATTGGGTCTAAAAACCCCCCCACATTTAAACTTTTGCTCATCCCGAGCAAGACAAAACAAAACAAATAAGAAAACTAAACACCAACTCCTTTGTCATGGGAGGAAACGAGTGTATTTAGCGTATGCACCAAACCCTTTGAACCCCCCGGCAGCCCGGGTGGACGAGATGGACTCGTGAGGGTTTGTAGCGGCTGTGCCCACAAAAGCCAAAGAAAAATGAGAGAGGGAAAGTGAAAAAAAAACCGAAGAAAACAAAAGGAAAGAGAAACATAGGCTTCGATTCAAAAGATCTCGCAACCTAAATTAAGAAAACGTTATTAAGCCTCAAAAGCAACTGTTAGGAGCATCTCACAAACACCTATCTCAAATAAAAGTCAATCTTGAAGATTTTCAACCCCCTACACCTTATGCTAAGCAAAACCCCATGTGCAAATGTGCAAGTGAGTTCTAACCGAAACCAAAAGACTCTAAAAACTCGTGTACGAACTCTAAAACAACGAAACAACTGAGAGAAGCGTTGCCCTTCCTTGCACTTGGTCGCCCTTGGCTTGGTGAGGGTCGTAGGTGATGCAAGGGGAGTCCCCACTCTTCTAGAAGCAAAAACTTTCTTTTCTTTTTGGGTTGGTTTTACCAACGAAATTGCTTTTTCTTTTTCTCTTTTTTTTCGTTTTAAAGGTCGGTATTAGCCTTACTTTTGGGAATTGGACGGCCCAAATATGGGGTATACCCTCCCAACACAGTCTTTTCCATTTGCCTCTCCGTCGCAAAGCGATATAGGAGGAGGGTTAAGGGGTATCCGTGCCGTACCACTGATACCGGGCCCGTGTAGGTTGACTAAGTGCATGGTGGTTAATGTCATTCAGCGACACGCTCCACTTAATCAGGTTATTGTATCTTATAACTTCTTTTTTCTTTCTTTTTGAACTTTTTGCTTTTGCTTTTGCTAAACAGGAAAACAAAACAAGCTCGAACACAAACCCCTAGAATCTCCCGGTTCCAATCGGAACGTCAAAGGAATCGGGGGTCTCACTAGACACTCAATGAAGGGAGTCTATTTAGGTAAGTCTTGAATAGAACTCGAGACAGGGTCGAAAATGCTCAGACCGGTTACTTTGAAAGAAGATTAAGAACGACTTCTCAATTTCGACGACAAGATCCAAGAAACAAAGCAAAACAAAGCGAAAACAAAACTGAAAGAAAAAACTTTTAAGGCTTTCACTCCCTTTTTTCTCCTTTTTCACACGAAAATTTTTCAAATTTTAGGCAAAAACTAAGAAAACAAAACCAAAACAGCTAGGTGATCTACCCTTGAAACAGAATATCTCCCCCCCCCCCACTTAAAACGCAACAATGTCCTCATTGTGGGAAGATGTCTCATGAAAAGGGTAGAGAACCTACAAAAACAAACAAACAAAAACAACTAGCAAGTAAAAATGGTGGCGATCCGAGCCCACACGACTCCAACAGCAATATATCCCAACACAAACACTCAAAGGGGTTCGTCACCAAAAAGAAAAATCAAGCATGCAGCATGGATCAATATATATAAACAACAAAGAGTGCGGAAAGAGGTTACCTCGAGGTCTTCAATTTATTAATGAACCAATCCGCGATCCAGGAAAACATCACACTTGGGTTAGGAATAAACAAGAAAAACATAGTAGGTGTGAATGTCGCATGCATAAAAGAAAAAAAAAAACAAAAACAGAAAAAGAAACAAGACACTAGAGACTGAAAACTAAAGAAAAGACAAACTATTCACAACATGTACATTGACACTAACTAACCTCAACCCCGAGTCTCACTAGTTTGAGGCGAGAATTGAGGGTGAAACAACTCTCATGACTGGCCTAACCAATGATGAAGCAATGAAAGCAAAACAACTCAAACCATGGGGACAACAAACTCAACAAAACCAACTAACTAGCACACTTTCCCCAGCTTCCTAATAAAGCACCCCCCCACACTTATCTGACACGAGCAATGTAAATAAAATCAATAGAGTAAAGTGGGAGTGGGGACACTTACAAATTATTGCTCGGATCCTCCCAGGGGAGGATATGGGTGATATGGAAAGTAGGTGGGATAATGGCTATTGATGTACTCCGGTGGTGCCGGGGGATGGTTCGCAATGAAATAGTGATAATACCCCCAGTCACGCCAATACTGGTTTTGACGCTGGAGTATCGTTCGTTGCTCTCAAAGGTCGACTCTCAATTGTTCAAATTGAGAGTTAAGATGCTCAAATGAAGCTTCCCATGGATGACTTTGACTTCCACTAGCTTCACCGTGGCCGACATACTCCTCTTCTTCCTCATTTTCTTCTTCTTCCCCTTCTTCCTCAATGTCCTCCTCTCATTCCTCACCACTGGACGCATCTGGACCACCAACCTTGCGGTCACTAGGAACCTGATCACAAGACCAGTTGTGTTTCTTAGTGATATCCAACCACTGCTCGACATGGTTCGGATCCAAAAGAATCTGCGTGTTGTTGTCGTGTCCATGGCAATAGATCGTGGCAGTTGGGTGCTTGGCGAGGATATCCATTTTCTGCAACCGCACCTTAACGATAGGATCCGGAAAATAGCGTGGAGTCCACTTCTTCAAATATTACCCAAAACCCTCATGAACTAGGAAATGGCAACTGATGTGCCCCATCCCAATAGTAGTGGGTCGGGGTTCCATGCTAATCTCCCATAAATAGTGTAGAATACAAGATCCGATGTTGACCCTTTTACCCCTTATGGCATTGTAGATCACAAAAAGAACATCCTTCCGAACCTTGGGGCGTCCGTCATCTCTCCCAAACACTGAACGAGTCACGATTCTATGGAAGATTCGAACAATTGGATTGCAAAAGTCACGCCCCTTAGAGTTGCGGGGGCAATGATACCGTGGATATTCGCCTCTCATGCCAAGATTCATCCTTCTCCAGCAGGTTAAGTCCATCATTGCCTTCTGCTCATCAAAATTCGCGCATCGCTTATAAAGTCTCCCATCTTCGGGCAACCCCAACCGCTGAAAAAAACGCTTCAAGGTGCATGTCTTGTCTTTGTTGGCGATCCGGTATTCAAAATGTGCATTCTTCTTGCCATCATCGTGAACCTTCAAGGAGCTTAAAAATTCGAGGATGGGTTGGTCCACGATCGATTCGTCAATCATGATGAATACCCCCCAACCAAGAACACCAATGAGATAATCGAAGCTCGACTTGCAATTGATGGCTTCGATCGTCGCCGCATCATAAATATCCGGTGCACATATCTTCCGTGCTTGTAGCATTTCATACCGTCGTTTATGCTCTTCATCCCGGAAAGTCACATCTATATCTGGTTCACACTGAATTAGTGTGGCCGTTTGCGCTCGGTAACGATCCTTTATGAATGAGGATGGTCCCGATTGCGATGAAGGAGCTTCCTCGACTCGTGAACGTTTTCTCCTTCCACTCATGATAAACCAAAAGCAAGACTTGGCAAGAACTTTAGCAATAATAGTGCCTAATTTCAAAGGTAAACTAAAAACAATCGACACAAGCAATAAACACGTGAGTTTGAAAAGCTTATGCACAAAATTCACTAGAGATTACCTCAGATCGGAGCACTTGAACGTGTATTCACCAAGGAGGAACAACTTTTGCTTGTCAAAATGAACCAAACACACAACATATACAAACAGAACGCAGAAATAACACGCTCATACAATTTACTATGTTGATGTGTGTGAAAATCGACAAACTCTTAGTGTAACAAGAGCGTATGTGCTTTCAAAGGATGAAAAACAGCAACTTAATCGCACACACACTAAACAATAGCACAACAAAGCATTCAAACCCAACAAACTAAAACAGTCTACTATGTGAATGTGTGAATCGACAAGATCTTTATTAAAATTAGTGTGTGTCTTTCAATAGATGAAAAAAAACAACAGTTACTCCCACAAACACCAAACATAGCGAATTCAAAACATAACGAAGCTAGGTTATGCACAGAAAATTGACAAAATTAAACCCCTAATTCAACATCAATGATGAACGAACCAAAATCAGGTGAGAAAGGGAAGAATTTCGCACAATTAACACTAGTAATACCTCACTTGGCTGTGAAGAACAAAAGCTTGAACAATGGCGCACGCTAGGACAAAATCTGGCAGAAACTCCAAACCTTGGTAGCCGGAATTCGCAGCAAAGGAGAAGATTAGGGTTTAGGATCGAAAATGGAGGAGAGTGAGGGTTTCGAATTGATGAATGAGAGGGAAGAATGAGTGTGGGTGTGAAGGTTTCCTCAGTCACTTAGGCTGCTAGAGAGAGAGGGTGTCGAAAGAGAAAGAAAAGAAATGAGAAAAGTGAGAAAGAAAGTTGGGATTTAGGGCTGAATTATTTCGCTGACAGAGCCAGGTCTCGGGCACGACATGCTTTCTGGGCGACTGGGCGTGTTACCGCAGGCACGGTCTTCTGCGTCGTAGCTGGGGTGAGCTTCGGGAGCATCGGCTGCTATTGTTGTCGCTTGTGTAGTGGGTGCTACACTGAATGTAGCGCCTGCTACCCCTGCTGCTGTCAATTCTAACTTTCAATCAAAAATTCCAACACTTTCCCACATTCAATCTAAAATTTTCCAACTCTCTCATCTCTCAACACTCAAATATTTTTAAAACTTCACTCACTCACACATTCTTCCTTAATTCCAACTTCAATTTTTTTTTATTTGTTTCAACTCCAACTTTTTCTATTTTTCACCTCATTTTTCCTCTCTCCTTTTTTCAAACTTTTTCTATTTGAACCTAAAACTAATACCTCGAGTTACAAAAGAAAGAAATATAGAAAAACTAAAAAGACTAGAAAAAATGGAAAAACCTAGAAAAACTAAAAAGAAAAATTAGAAATAAGAAAAAGGAATAAAATTAGAAAAATGCAAAAAACTAAAATTTTGAAATAAGAAACTCAAAAATTATGGGGTGCCTCCCATAGAGCGCTTGTTTTAGGTCCCGAGCTTGACCTAATTACTTACTTGATTCTCGAAAGGCGTGGTGTCCAAGAAAGGAGCATGGTAAGCTTTTTCCACCAACTCTTCTTCCTTCTCCTCCCGCGCACTCTAATAGAACTCATGAATAAACTGGAATGATCCTCCGGTGGTCTAGTCAACTCCGAAGGAATTAAGGGCAATGGCCTCCTAGACTTACTCCACCAAAATATCTTCCTCCTTTTCCATCGCTTCCTCTTCTTGTGTAAGAATTGAGCATGTTTCCTTGAAGACTTGACAGGCCAAATAGAAAGAGAAGATAACCCCGGCTTGATATTCGATGATGTGCCGAGTCTCGGGCCTCGGAAAATCATCACATTGACTTTGTTGCACTCAACATAGGTATCACTCAAAGAAATCTCCTTCCTCCATGAAATGATCTTAAGGGGATGATCATGGTAGATGTCCTCAAATTCACTTGAAAATTGATGCGAAGCCCTTAGATATTTGATTTCTCCCCAATCATTGGGCTCAACTTCAAGAAATTAAGACTCCTTTTGGGGTTCATCCAAGATGCCTACCACCGCATTGGCCTTGAAATGAGATTCTTTGTGGGATTTCATTCTTGAAGGGTCAATGTCAAAATCAATACGATCTCTACCTACATGAAGAGACAAGCAACCTCTTTTCACGTCTATGGTAGCTCCTGCGGTAGCCAAAAAGGGTCGACCTAGAATAATAGGATTTCTCCAATCTTCATCCATCTCCAAAAGGGATAAGGAAATTTCCCACTTGAACCGGGATGTCTTCTAATATTCCCAAGGGCCTCCTAACACTTCGGTCTGCAAGTTGCAAGTTAATAGTTGTAGGGGTCAAGTCATTAAGGTTAAACTTCTAACATATAGAGTGAGGCATGACACTCACACTTGCCCCCAAGTCACATAATGCATTATCAACTTTCGTATCACCAATTAAGCATGGAATAGAGAAACTACCGGGATCGGTTAGTTTCTCGGGGCACTTGCTCCCCATAATAGCGTTGCAACTAACCGTGAGATGAACGGTCGACGACTCCTTGATTCTTCTCTTGTTTGTCAAAAGGTCCTTGAGATGTTTCTTGAATGAAGGGACCTCCGACATGGCATCCAGAAATGGTATATTAACTTGGAGCTTCTTCATCATCAAAATAAACTTGGAAAATTTATCATCATTCTTCTGTTGAACCAATCTTCCGGGAAATGGAACTAGAGGTCTATATGAACGAGTTTCTCCAATGAGTTTTCATGAATATCATCCCTCAAGACTTCCTTTCCTTTCTCTCGTCTTTTCTCAATCTCTACCATCTCTTCCAACTTCTCTTTTTCTTCATACTCGGCCTGATTAACCACAACATCATTCTCCTTTTCTTCAATCCTAGCTTGCTCAACTTCTAAGTCATCCTCTTCATTGCTATCCACCTCAACTCCCTCATTCTCTCCCAAAGGTCTCTCCTCCTCCACATTCTCCTCTACTACCATAGGTTCTTCAATTTTTCTTCCACTCTTTAGGGTAATGGCTTCAACTTGCTCCCCTTGGATGATTTGAAGTTGAATGGTTTGATAAGAATATACTTGTTGAGAAACTTGGGTCATTTGGGTTTCAAGGTCCCTAAGGCGAGCACCCTCACTTTCTTGATTAGCCATAATTTGTTGCAACAACTTTTCAATCATAGAATCTTGGGATGGTTGAGAAAATTGAGGTTGTGAGGTGGGTTGAGGTGAAAACTCTTCTTGAAAATATGCATGATGGTCATAAACTTGAGAAACAGGATCAAATATAGGATTGGCAAATGTAGTGTAACCAGGATCATCACCTTCATAAGAATGGGAACAAAGTTGGTTGGAATAAACGACATTCACATGTTCTACTTGACGACACTCCACACATTAATGCTCAAGATGTGGAGCAGAAATGGATGCAAAGGCTTGCATACCTCGGGCTAAGTTCAACTGGTTGGAAACTTCATCATTCACCATCTTCTTTTGTAGATGAAGAACGGTAGCCATTAGAAGCTTGATAGTGGGGTTGTGTTCCAAAGAATCATCCCCTTTTCCTGAATTTTGGCCGCCTCCCCAACTAGGCGCATTCTGAGATAGCTCATGAAGAAAAATATTGGCTTCCTCCGCAGTCTTCTTTAGGAACATCCCTCCGGACGCATTACCAATAGATTCTATAAGAGGACCACGGAGCCCATGATAGAAATGTTAAAGCAACATCCAATCCGGTAAATTATGATGAGGACACTGGCGTTGAAGATTCTTAAATCTCCCCCTAGCGTTGAAAAGACTCTCTCCTGGCCCTTGCTTGAAACTCCAAATTTCTACTCGAAGTCGGTGTGTCTCCTCCGCCGGAAAGAAATGGTGAAGAAAATCTTCTTTGAGTGCCTCCCATGAAGAATAAAAACCAGGTGGACATATTTGCAGCCATATCTTTTGATGTATAAAAGCTCCCAAAGATCAGAGTATGGAACTTAAAGTACACCACACAGAAACACACTTGCAGCTGAGGCTTTAAAACAAGCTAATTGGATGCAATTAGCTGGAATGGATGACAACCCAATAAGGAATTAAAAGGATAGACTTATGCTCAATCTGATACAGACACACCACAGAATGATCACAAGGGCAGGGACTTAGTTACCTCAGCCATGCATACACACCACCATTGAAGCAAGCAAGCTCTACACACACCACCAGGCTTGCCAGCTCCTGGATACTGAAGTAGATTTAACCAATTGAGAGTTTACTGACACTCACAAACGAGAGGCTCAACTATGGCACTCATAATGCTATTGAAATATCACTGACTGTGTCTTTAAGCTGCTGAATACATCACTATATATAGCTAATCTAAAACAGTTTGATTAGAGGCTCTTAATTAAAGTATCCTGCTAATCTCCCTTCTAAGGTAGCTGCTGAACTAAATCAAATACAACACATTACATCTTAATCTAGCTAATATAGTCCGATTACAATTGAAAATGTAAAAGAAAACAAAAAGGGTTGCTGATTGGACCAAAACTCCAAAGGTTGGCAATTTCAGCCAATCAGAACCTTTCCTAGCTGGAGGAGGGGGGTAAAACTAAGTTACTTCAGTAACTTTCCCGGGCTTTCTTAAGTTAGATATAACCTCAATAACTTAAGGAAGGCTGGAAAAGACTTAGCTAACTCTCTTTGTAGCTGAATCAAAATAAGTTAGCCACAGGACTGGGATTCTGGAAAAACTGATAACCAACAACCTTATAGGGTTGCTTGTTCTAGTGGCTGTAACTTGGTGCTTGCTTGCTCGAACATGTTGGGACTTGACTTATCCTTGGAAAATGTATGTCAAGGAACAAAAAACTCCTGGGGAACCTTTTGCTGAATCTTACTCAATTAAGAGATACAGAATCGAGAAAGATGCCTGCTTGGACTGTTTGAACTGGGAACTGAAATTGACCTGGATGGCCAATGCTGGTGGGATGGGTGGCTATGCTGGCTAGAGCTTGCCTATCCAAGGTGTAGCAAGTCTAGATGGATGACGTTGGAGGGCTGGTGGCTGCTGTAGAACCCTTGAACTGCTGCTGAGATTGGAAACCTGCCATTTCTACTACAAGTGTTCCAACAGCTGCAGAGTTTGTCATGGCAGGGTTTGTTGCTGAAAATGTTGATGCTGAAACTGCTGCTTGAACCTCCTTGGGTGATGAAGATGATGTACATGTTGCTCGAGTTGCTGCTGTTGCTGGATTATCTTCCTCTTCCTGGTCTGTACAGGCTGGTGACACTTGAGCTGCTGCTGAACTGGTTGGATGGTCTCCATCATCCTCCTGAGGTTGAGGAAAGTTTGTCCTCAAACTTGGAAGGTCTGCATGTACTGGAAAATAGGGCCTTAAGTCTTCTATGTTGAGAGTAGCACTTCCTACATAATCTTCTGAAAGATCCAACTTGTAGGCATTATCTCCTATTTTCTCCAAAATTTCAAATGGGCCATCTACTCTTGGCACGAGCTTTCCTTTCCTCTTTGCTGGGAACCTATCCTTCCTTAGGTGTCTCCACACTAGGTCTCTTGGCTGGAAAACCACTTTCCTTCTGTGCTTGTTGGCTGAAGTAGCTGCTTGCTCAGAGTATTTGATGATTTTCTCTCTAACCTGCTAATGATGCTTCTTGATCTTCTCTGCATGTGTACCTGCTTCATAACAGAACTTTACAGAATTGGTTAGTGGAGATAAATCCAAAGGAGTGATAGGATTTCTCCCATATACTACCTGAAATGGGGAAAGGCCAGTTGCCTTTGAAGGGGCTCTATTGAATGCAAATTCAGCATGGGGCAAAAGAGTGTCCCATCCAGTTTTGTTTGTGTTTGTTAGTGAGCTCAATAGAGTTCCTAGTGTCCTGTTAGTCACCTCTGTTTGCCCATCAGTCTGTGGATGGCATGCTGTGCTGTATTTAAGCCTTGTCCCTAGTTTCTTCCACAAAGTTACCCAGAAATGTCTTAAAAACTTGGCATCCCTGTCAGACACCATACTCTTAGGGATTCCATGAAGTCTCACTACTTCTTGGAAGTATAACTCAGCTACCCTTACTGCATCATTGGTGGTATGACATGGAACAAAATGTGCCATCTTGCTGAATCTGTCTACCACCACCATCACTGAATCTTTTTCCCTTTGTGATCTAGGCAGACCAACTATGAAATCCAGGCTTACATCTTCCCAGGGGCTTGTAGGGACTGGCAATGGAGTATACAGCCCTTGAGGTAGGCTATGGCTCTTTGCTACTTGACACACTACACACCTTTTAACCCAATGCTCCACATCTTTTCTCATTTTGGGCCAACAGTAATGCTCCTTTAGCATGAAAGGGTTTTCTCAATGCCAAAGTGACCTACTAAACATCCTCCATGGACTTCTGAGAGTAGTAGCTCCCTGAAACTACTCTTGGGTATACACAATCTTGCTCCTTTGAAAAGAAACCCTTGGTCTATATGATACAGACTCTGAGGGTGTCATTGGCACTTCTGGAAAATCTCACCAAAGTCTTCATATTCTTTGTACAAGGCTCTCAACTGCTCAAAGCCAAGTACCCTTGCATCTAGGACCTGCAATAGCAAGTATCTCCTTAATAGAGCATCAGCTCCCTTGTTCAGCTTCCCTGACTTGTGATGGATCATAAAATGGAACTGTTGCATGAACTCTACCCAAGAAGCATGCTTGGTGTTGAGTTTGTGCTGCCCTTGAATGAATTTCAAGGATTCATGATCACTATGCAATATGAACTCAGCTCCAATTAGGTAGTGCCTCCAGTGTTCTAGAGCTCTGATGATAGCATAGAACTCCTTATCATAGGTGTTGTATCTTCTCTTGGCATCATTCAATTTCTCGCTGAAGTAGGCAACATGTTTGCCTTCCTGGGTTAAGACTGCTTCTATGCCAACACCAGAAGCATCACACTCCACTTCAGAAACCTTAGAGAAGCTTGGCAAAGACAGGACTGGTGCTGATGTAAGCTGCCTCTTAACTTCTTCAAATGCTCTTTGTGTTAGGATTTAGGTTATCTATTTCCTAAACAGATACAGATTAATTGGCGGAATATTATAACAGTTATAAACAATTAATCAAAACAACTGCAGAGGCTTTAGTAATTATACCTGATCCCTAATTCCTGTTGAAGAAGAGGTTGACCTTCCAGATTCCAATGCTGAAACCCTCTACTGAAAAGTCCACGCAGCACTCCGAGAACCCGATTGCTAGATCGACCCGATCGAGACGAATCTCAATCTAAGATGTATGTGAGATTGTTTCAGGAAACTGATAGTGTTTCCTGAAACTAGAACTGCAAACTAAAAGAGAGTGGAACTCATGAAATCACCCTGGTATCTCTCTAAGAGTCGAAGGTAGTTGGTGTTGAATAATCTCTCCTAGAGACCCCTTTATATAGTGTTTAGAAAACCTAGGGAAAGGGTTCAAAACCCTAAAGGGCCGAAAAAAAAAACAACGGCGCGCTTTCTGGGCCCAACACGGTCCGTGTTGAAACAATACGGTCCGTGTTGGACTCCAGAGAGTCCAAATATTCGGCCCATGGACACCACGGATCGTGGTGTCTCAACACGGTCCGTGTTGAGCCCAATTCGGTCCGTGTTGGGCTGATTTCTCACAGAAATCAGTTTCCAACTTTTCTAAACCTGATACTGTATCATTTAGGTTACATACATTGTTCCAGGCAATCGACTTGTGACTAAAGAAGACCAAATAATATAGTTGTAATGAAACATATTTAATTACTAATTATAGAGGTCTCTAGCAAGACATATAATCACTATATTACTTTGGTTTAATCTCGTGTATATCGAACATTCTCGGGACATTCCCAACAATCTCCCACTTGTCCCACAAGTGTTCGATTCCTTGAATTCCCTTGTCACTTACTGTCTCTAGTTCGGATAAGGTAAGCTAAAGTCATCCTTATGTAAGGTCCGAAACGTTCCTCGATCTCCGAGTTTAGACTTTGAAAAAACAGACGATCAACTATTGATTCAACTGAGCTCGGCCAAGCATTTTCAGTCCAATCTCACCGAGTGGCCAACGAGACAACTGTCCCTAATCGGGAGGAGAATGCCATCTTGTTCAGACACACATTCTCACATGATCCAATCAGAACCTGCAGACACGCCTTTATAGCCTCTTTATACGAAAGACGTTTGACGCGCTCCAAAGTCACAAAGACCATGTAGTCTATGTATTGAACTCGGGATTTAGGAATTTTTAGTAGAGAGCTCTATGACAATTCCCAACTTAAAGAGCTCCCACTGCGGGTCAGTTCGGTAGTTGTTCTCAACAGTACCCATGTGATTGATTTATGATGTCATCACATCACTATGATCACGAAACTTGATCATCACCTCAATCCTACATGCTAATTGTGTTGATATTATCATTGTTCCTACGTGATAATACAATTAGGAACCAGGTCGACTATCGACCAAGACTAGCGTTATCAAGTTCACTAATGGGGTTTCAGAAATCGGACCTCATCCAATTTCCCATTTTGAATGCGCTAACCTTTTTGGACATTTACATAATTCTAAACCACAATTGATGTAAATTCTGGAATCTTATTCTCAATGATGAATCAACAAGGTCATAACTCATGAACAATTCATGCAAATTTGACTTGTTAATATTCCGGAATGTGTTTAACACATATTGCCCATGCATGACTATCATGCTATAACTACAACAGGGGTTTAGTACATAATACTTGTAATGAACCACGTACATATACCATCTCACTAATGACCTTTCATATAGGAAGATATTTCCGGAATACATGTTTGGATTCATAGTGAGCTTCAGTTCCTTTGCTTGAGTGATGGCTCAATCAAGGATCCATTTCTCTCGCAAGGCTAGAAACTTCAACTAGTTCTGAAAACGAACTTCGCAATCCTAACAGTTTCTGCCACAACTTCTAAAGTCGTGCCATACTTGTCTTATTTGTAGAATTAACCGCATGTCATGTTAGGAACTTCTTCCAGTTCACCTTAATACCACTCAAAACAGATCGTATAATTTTATCTGACCTTTCAGATAATTATATTTCTCTGCATGAGTGTAGCATCAATGCAACTCTTCACACTTAGCTTTTATCAAGCACTTTAGACTTTAGGACACATCCTTAGTTTTGCTTATACACATACAATATATATGTTATGTTGGACTTTGAACATCTCATGGCATACATTAATCTCACGCCTGAAGCATCAGTTATATGTCTCATCCTTCTTAGAACTTCTGATTGTTTTGAGACAATCAAATTTCGTAAGGACATGCCATGATTTTGAAAATTAATCCATTCTCGAAGTGAGTTGAACTATTCAACACCTAGTTAACTTTGATTCAAACAATCAAAATCTTTAATCTATCATTATAAATCTTGTCTCCAAGAAAATTCTTAGCCACACCAATCCTTCACTTTGAAAATTATTTCCAAGTCAACCTCAATAGAAGCAACATTGGAATATTCTTCTTAGTAGGCAGTATGTCAATCACATACGATATCAGAAAACGCATTGCTCCCACTTAACTTCTTGTAAACCCAATATTATCTTTGGCACTTTCCAGTATGTCAAACCTTTTTGATATCCTGGTCAAGAAAGTCAATGATTCCAACTCCTAGAAGCTTCCTTAAGACCACATATGGTCTCTTGAAGTTTACAAGTATTCCAACAAAAGACCACTTAGTTGTGTCAAGTACACACCTTTCTTCCAAATCTAATTTTGAAGTCAGTCTTGATGTCTATCTTAATGAACCCATGTTTTGCCTTAAAACCCTCATATGCCTGATGGCTCACACCTTCAGACAAATCAACCAAGTTCTAAACTTGGTTGAATACATGGAATCTATTTTAGACTTTGTTGCATGGAATCTTGATTTACTTAAAGCTTCTTTGATGTAGGTAGAGTCATTACTTTCTAAAAGTAACATCTCACGTTCATCCATAGAAGATCGATATCTTTGTGGCTGACGGAGTTGTTTACCTGACCTTGTTTGGAGTAATGTTCATAACACCTCCTCCTCAACGTTTTGAGGAAATTCAACTGCCTCAACCTTGTTCTTAGTTTCCCGACCAATAGAAAAATTTTGAACAAGGATCAAGTAGCGGAGTTTCAGGTGATGATTATAGTGTTTTGTGTCTCTCGAACTTCGGTAAGTTCAAAAACTCTCCCACTCTTTCTTTTAGAGAGTAACATATTCTCTAAGAAGAAAGTATTTTGAGACACAAACACTTTCCTCTACAACAGTTTGTAAAAGTGATACTCCTTTCTTTCAGAAGACAGTTCAAGAACCTCTCTTCTCTATATCATATATGGTGTCTTCTCTAATGCTTCAGATGATCTTTATTCAGTAATTAGAGTTATGGTTAATTGCGTGTATCCCCAAAAGGTAATCGGCAATGTTGACTCAACCATCATTGATCACACTATATCTAATAAGGTGTGATTATTGCTCTTAGATACGTCATTGAGATGTCGTATTCTTAGAGGAGAGAGTCATGAAACAATTCCATATTCTCTGGAATGGTCAATGAAATCTTTGGCTCAAATACTCACCTCCTCAATCTAATTGAAGGGTTTTGGATTTTCTTGCCAAGTTGGTTTTGTACTTCACTTTGAAACTCTTTGAACATTTTCAAAGGATTTGGACTTGTGGCGTATTAAGTAGATATACCCATATCTACTAAAAAATCGTCACTGAAAGTGATGAAATAGTACAGTAAACCTTCTTCTAGCACTAGTGCTCATAGGCCCACATACATCAGTATGTATGCATCCTAATAAGTCATTAGCTTGTTCATCAATTCTAATAAGAGGTGATTTTAGTCATCTTATTCATCAAACATGCTTTGCAAACATTGAACTTTTCAAAGTTTAGGTTTTCCAAAATCCTGCACTATGCAGTTTCTGAATACATTTCTGATTAATATGACTTAAGCTTATAGTGCCATAATTATGTTTCATTTGAGTCATTTGTTCAAACTCTTGGCTCAATCATTAGCATCCTTTCGATCTTATCTAGGTGCTCTCATTGTTTCGCCAAGACTACTTCATTTTGGAAATCTTCAAACTATGTTAACATTCCAGCTTCAGATGAATCTCATAGACATGAATCACCATGTGTTATTTTATTCATCTTGAAGATTTGAAGTAATTCACCCCTTGTACTTGTGCTCAATTGGTCTACATACATCCATATGCATGAGTGTTTGTTGGCCCGTTCACCCCTTCTTGTAAAAGGTACTGTCATGCTTTGCAGACATCACATGTTTCAAAGTCTTATCATTCAAAAGCCTATCACTGTGACGCTTTCGAATGCGCTCTAATTTTCATGACTTAATAAATAGTTACAAGTTTTATGTTTGAACATGAGTTATTCCTTTTAAACCTTTTGGTTTCGATGTGTTTGGTGTGTTTATCCGAGATCCTCTCTCTCTCTCTCTAATTGAGAGTAAGAAACACTTATAATGAGAACATAGAATCACCTATATATTTCTCTTATAAGTCTTGAGGAAATGGATAAACAACCAACTCTTCATAAGGAACTACAACTAATTGTATGTTCCTATTTGTAGGCTGACTCTCATCCTTCAAAGCACATCTACTTTGCTGTAGATACTGCACATTTGCATAAATGCGAGTTTCACAGCCGGTATCTTATACTCAAAGTGGGTTTAATAAGGGTAGTGTGTATCATATACGCATTTGCCTAGAATTGAAATCATATCTCAAGTCTTCCTTATAGTTATTCACGCTCCCAGTGTCATACATGATTTGGTTGTTAACCGATTGCTGTCATTGGTTGGGTATGTAACCGCTTGTTTGTCCTTACCTTTCCTTTGACTTCTTGTCTTTGATAGATTTCTTAAATCTTTATTTTCCCTTTGACTAAAAGACTATCTTTGGTCGCCAATCTTTTGGCTAAAGGGGATCTGAGGTTTCTCATGTTTTAAAATAGTCAAATTATTTCAGAACATGAGTGCCATCAATTGGCCTTTATCTACCTTAACCGAGACTATCTGGTTATTGGTTTCATATTTGTCAACTCTAACTGGTTTGATAAACTTGTTTTTGAGTTGGTAATATTGAAATCATTCCTCTAATCTTCAAACATTTTGAAGTTAAAGTTGTATGAATACTATGACATTACATGTATTCATTTGGCTTGATTGACCTCTTAATATTGATGCCTAGCTCAATGTTATATCAAAGACATGTTTCTTTTAATTCGCCTCCAAGACAATCTTGTGATAGCGATGCGAATTAAGGAATTGGTGTAATTGTTGTTCTCTTTCTCAAGGAGAAAACAATATTTTATTAGTGGTGGATGTTTGAGTGAAAAGACATAAATAATTCTACGAGACAAGTTGGTTCATTTTAGTTATTATTCATCAAAAGAAATTAAACTAATTTTAATTTCAAATCAAAACACTTTATTAACTCTCACTAAGTGTTTTAATTTAACCAAGACCCACAAGACCCATGGGCTCAAGTGGACTTTGGCCCAACAAAACTCGATCCCATGTTATTTTTGGTGGATCATCTTATGATCGATCATTCAAAAATGACTCTTGGCAAGAAATTTGTATCGAATACAATATTTCTCTTCCTCTGCTCTTGGCCCAAAACTATTTTGATAGCCAATTTGAATTGACCTAGCTCCCACCCTACTTATTAATGATGGACAAATAATTCGCTTTGGCTTTCTTTATTTATCCATCTAAGTGGTGTTTCAATAGGTTGAGAAATAATTCATTTTGAGAGTAAGTTTTATTATCCTAAGCATGCAATTCTAGGTGAACTCTTTCGAAAAGCATAAAAGGAATAATAAAACATGCAATAACGAATTTAAAGCATAAATAAAACCCCTAGTATGGCCACCTAGACTTAATCAAACTAATTTAACTAAGCCTTGATAGTCTTCAAGAAAATCTTCTTGGGTCTTGCAACTTCCTTGGATGGGCTCCCACTCGAATCGACACCTCCATTGCTGTTGGGCTCCCACTCAACTTGTCTCCAATTACAACAAATTTACAAAGTGTACCTCACAATTGAGGCCTTACATGAATTAAAAAATAAACTTAACTGAAAATTAAATTTAAAAATTAATTCAACGACGGTACGCAGACCATATTTCACCCAACCCGGTACGCAGACCGGTAAAACCGACTATCTATGGCCATACTAGAAGCACATGCAAACATGTAATATTGCAATACTTATATCAAATATAACACATGCTTAAATAACAAATTATAAAGGCATATAAATAATTGCAATATAACACATAAGGAAATAAATACTAAATAAAATTTCCTAAAAGGTTTGCATGATTAATATAATAAACAAAATCCAAATTTTATCTTAGTTACCTAAACGGATTTAGGATTTTATACCTATACATACAAAATACTTGACTTTCCTAAAATCAAGGGGTCTAAAAGATACTATATCTTTCAAAGGTATTGTAAGTTTCCTAAACTTTACAAAATAATAGATTTTATGCCCTTCATCTGATTTAGTAGTAATAGGATTTAATAATTAATTTCTAAAATTAATTACAAACCCTAAAAATACACGAATTCACCAAAACTGCTGGCAACACGGTCCGTGTTGATCCAACACGGTTCGTGTTGCTTCCCAGTTTCGGTTAATTTCGTGAATGAAAAACTTAAATAAAATATCATAACTTATCGAATTAAAAGATTTCATATCATAGTGTTATCTAATAACCCAAATATGAATATTTTCCAGAATTTTAACAATTTCTAAAAGATTGTAAAAATTTAGGGAATTAAACTTTTTAATTCTCCGTTTAAGAGGAAAATAAACAATCATAGTTCGATAAGTTTAAAAATTAAATTTTATAATTTTTCCATACAGTAGGTTCATCTAATATGCTACTGTAAAAATTTCAGATTTTTATCAAATTTCGAAAATTAGAATAAAATTCCGAAAATAAACAATTATACTTTTCTGTTAATCTGGAAATTAAAGGAAAATTAGTAAACGATTTCGAAAATTCACGAATAATGTATCCATAACAGTATGGTTACCCAGTAACCTACTGTAAAATTTTCAGAAAATTTGCAAATTTCTATAAATATACAAAATTCAGAGAAGCAACAAATTTATTTCTCTGAGATCTGAAAATCTAAATAAAAAAAATAAAATTTGATCGGATAAATTAACAGAAATTTTTTTTCCTAAAAGTATGGTTACCCAGTAACCTACTGTAAAAATTTCAGAAGTTTTACAAATTTCTACAAATTTATAAAATTCAGAGAATTAAACAAATTTTAATTCACTTCAGATCTGAAAACTCAATTAAAATTCATTTTAATTGGGAAAAATCTACAAAAATTATGGAAAGTTCAAAACACTTCCAGACACCGCCAGTAAAAATTTCAGAAATGTTCGAGTTCGTTTGATAGTTTATTTCGATTTTTCATGTTTACCGTAAATAAACTAAATTAGAAAATTAATTCTACAAAACCCTATTTTGCGAATTTAGACCTATTTCATGTATTTCCTACTGTTTAACAATATTAAACATGATTGTTTCTAAAACATTCAAAATTAAATCGAGTTTATGTTATATTTAACAATTAAACAAACATAAAATCGATTAATTAAAGGCAACAAGAAACAAATAATAACAAAGCATGAAATTTTACAATAAAATTCCAGATTTGATATCATGAACATTAAAGATTAAAAATTTCATAAAGATTCAAAATTTTAGGCATAAATCTACTCTAGCATATTCATAATATAAATCAACTATTGACAAAATTAATTATGAATACAAGTACAATACTTTAGCATACAATTGGTAGCTCTGATACCACTGTTAGGATTTAGGTTATCTATTTCCTAAACAGATACAGATTAATTGGCGGAATATTATAACAGTTATAAACAATTAATCAAAACAACTGCAGAGGCTTTAGTAATTATACTTGATCGCTAATTCCTGTTGAAGAAGAGGTTGACCTTCCAGATTCCAATGCTGAAACCATCTATTGCTAGATCGACCCGATCGAGATGAATCTCAATCTAAGATGTATGTGAGATTGTTTCAGGAAACTGATAGTGTTTCTTGAAACTAGAACTGCAAACTAAAAGAGAGAGGAACTCAGGAAATCACCCTGGTAGATCTCTAAGAGTCGAAGGCAGTTGGTGTTGAATAATCTCTCCCAAAGACCCCTTTATATAGTGTTTAGAAAACTTAGGGAAAGGGTTCAAAACCCTAAAGGGCCGAAAAAAAACAACGGCGCGCTTTCTGGGCCCAACACGGTCCGTGTTGAAACAACACGGTCCGTGTTGGACTCCAGAGAGTCCAAATATTCGGCCCATGGACACCACGGATCGTGGTGTCTCAACACGGACCGTGTTGGGTCAACACGGTCCGTGTTGAGCCCAATTCGGTCCGTGTTGGGCTGATTTCTCACAGAAATCAGTTTCCAACTTTTCTAAACCTGATACAGTATCATTTAGGTTACATACATTGTTCCAAGGCACTGACTTGTGCGACCCAGTAGGACCAAATAATATAGTTGTAATTAAACATATTTAATTACTAATTATAGAGGTCTCTAGCAAGACATATAATCACTATATTACTTTGGTTTAATCTCCGTGTATATCGAACATTGTTGGGACATTCCCAACACTTTGTGCTGCTGGTATCCAAGAGAAACTTTTGCCATTCACTGGCTTTGCCATAAGTGCTAGGATGGTGCCAAAATTCCTCACAAATTTCTTGTAAAATGAAGCTAAACCATGAAAACTTCTAATTTGCTGTATTGAACTGGGAGTAGGCCACTCCCTGATTGCTTAGAACTTTTCCTCGTCCACTTGAATACCTGCTGCTGTCACAATATAGCCAAGAAAAGAGACTTGGCTTGCAAAGAATTGACACTTCTTTAAATTCCCATATAACTGCTCCCTGCTCAATATCTCCATCACACTCTTTAAGTGGTTAATATGCTCCAACTCAGATTGACTATAAATAAGTATGTCATCAAAGTAGACAACAACACACTTACCAATCAATGGCTTGAGAACTTGATTCATCAGCCTCTTGAATGTGGATGGTGCATTGGTCAGGCCAAAAGGCATGACTACCCACTCAAATAACCCTCCTTGGGTCTTGAAAGCGGTCTTCCATTCATCCCTTTCACATATCCTGATCTGGTAGTAGCCACTTCTTAAATTACTCGTGGAAAACACCACTGAGCCATGTAGCTCATCAAGCATATCTTCAAGTCTTGGGATTGGATACCTATACTTAACAGTTATCTTGTTAATAGCTCTACAGTCAATACACATTCTTTGACTGCCATCCTTCTTAGGCACCAATAAGGCTGGTACTGCACATGGGGCTCAGACTCTCCCTTATCATACCCTTCTCCAATAACTCATCAACCTGTCTTTGGATCTCATTTGTCTCAGCTGGGGTCATTCTGTAGGCACGTTTGTTGGGTAAAACAGATCCTAGAACAAGATCTATTTTGTGCTGTATGTCTCTCTTAGGGGGTAGGCCTTGGGACATTTCTTTAGGAAAGACATGCAGATATTGGTTAAGGATGGGTTGAAAGAGGGGGTGGTTATTTTGTGGGGGTAGGTCTTCCTCAATGTCAAGCAAAATAAATCCACTTTGTTCACTGAACTCATGTTGTTCAGCTGACAAAAGGACTTCAAGAGTAGGCTCAACAATAAGGTTTTTAGGTCTTTTTGTGAGCTGAGATGGTCTAAGAGGGGTAAAGGTGATCTTTTTGTGGCTTAGGCAAAGGGAATATGTATTTGCTCTCCCATCATGACTAACAGATCTATCATACATCCAAGGTCTCCCTAATAATAGGTGACAGACATCCATAGGGATCACATCACACCAAACCTCATCTTTATAAGCTGAATCAATTGAAAAATTGACAAGGCATCTGGAAGAAATCTTGATACCTTTACTTTGGTTCAACCACTGTATGGTATAGGGGGCTGGATGAGTGCTGGTAGCCAATTTGAGCATCTTCACCATGGTTTCAGAGGCTGCATTGGTACAGCTGCCTCCATCAATGATCAAGGAACAAATTTTCCCACCAACTGTGCATCTTGTGTGGAAAATATTCTCCCTTTGCTCAATTGCTTCATCTATTGCAGAACTGCTCAAGATCCTCCTGATCACTAGCAGTTCTCCTTCATCAGGGCCTGCTTCAACCTTTTCTTCATCATACACAAGGTCTCCATAGGGCTCTTCATACTGTTCTTCTTCATCAAAAGGCTCAAGATCAAGCAAAAGAGCTGCTTGAAACTCAGCCAAGGTGACTACTCTCCTGTTGGGACATTCAGATGCTATCTGACCAAGTCCTTGGCACCTAAAACATCTTCTTTCTGGGAAGGCTTTGTTAACAGGGGCTGGGGTTCTCGGTGGGGCATTTTGTGGCTGATTTTGTGGGGGTCTTGGGGCAAGATTTCTTGCTTGAAGTGGGGGTAAGGGTGGATAGGCTCTTTGTGGGGGATTATAAGGTCTGTAAGGGCTTGGTTTGGTTGGTGCATAAAGCTTGGCTGGGTATCTGCTATATTCTTTCACTCTAGCCTTCTTCTGCTGCTCCACTTTGTGAGCTAAAGAGCTTAACTTATCAAGTGAATCATAAACCTGTAACTCCACAATGTTCTTGATTCCTTCATTCAAGCCTGCAAGGTACCCGATGTAAGTTTGTACCTCATTTTCTTGCATATTGCACTTCCAAAGCAAATGCTCAAACTCCTTGGTATACTCTTCGACTGACTTACTTCCCTGCACAAAATGCTGTAACTTGTTGTAGTTCTCCTTCATGTAGTTATCTCGAAGGAACTTCTCCTTCAGCTTCTGTCTCATCTCAATCCAGGTACTCACTCTGGCTTCCCCAATGTCCATTCTCCTTCTTTGCAGATTAGTCCACCAAGTAGAAGCATATTTTTTTAATTTTAAGGCTACTAATTTTACCTTGTTCCCTTCTGAAACCTCTTTCAAGTCAAAGACTCTTTCCACTGTCTGTAACCAATCTAGGAAAACATCAGGATCTAGTTCTCCTGCATATTCAGGTATATCAATCTTGAAATCAAGTTTCTCAACCCTCCTATCTTCCCTTCTTACTTTTCTTTTACTCTCACTATTTTCCTTAGGCTCACTGATCCTAGATGATCTTATTATCCTCCTCCTTCTCCTGTGTGTAGGCCTAGGACTTCGACCTCCTCTGCCTGTCCTTCTAAAAGGATTCTCACCTTCTCCTTCCTCCATCTGATCATCAGTCTCCCTATTCAACTCATGTCTATGCAATCTCATGTAATAATTCAACTGCTCACTCAAAAACTTCATTTTCTGTTCTACTTCATCCTTCTCTTTCAGAGTCTGTTCTAGGACTTCCTGTGGTGTTTTACTAGTTCCAGCCATTTTAACTAAAACAAGTAAACACACTCCAAGAAAGAACACTAGGCTCTGAAACCAAGATGATGTATGCAAGCTCCTAAAGATCAGAGTATGGAACTTACAGTACACCACACAGAAACACACTTGCAGCTGAGGCTTTAAAACAAGCTAATTGGATGCAATTAGCTGGAATGAATGACAACCCAATAAGGAATTAAAAGGATAGACTTATGCTCAATCTGATACACACACACCACAGAATGATTACAAGGGCAGGGACTTAGTTACCTCAACAGCTACAGACACACCACCATTGAAGCAAGCAAGCTCTACACACACCACCAGGCTTGCCAGCTCCTGGATACTGAAGTATATTTAACCAATTGAGAGTTTACTGACACTCACAAGTGAGAGGCTCAACCATGGCACTCAGAATGCTATTGAAATATCACTGATTGTGTCTTTAAGCTGCTGAATACATCACTATATATAGCTAATCTAAAACAGTTTGATTAGAGACACTTAATTAAAGTATCCTGCTAATCTCCCTTCTAAGCTAGCTGCTGAACTAAATCAAATACAACACATTACATCTTAATCTTGCTAATATAGTCCGGTTACAATTGAAAATGTAAAAGAAAACAAAGTTGGTTGCTGATTGGACCAAAACCCCAAAGGTTGGCAATTTCAGCCAATCAGAACCTTTCCTAGCTGGGGGGGGGGGGGGGAGGGGTAAAACTAAGCTACTTCAGTAACTTTCCCGGTCTTTCTTAAGTTAGATATAACCTCAATAACTTAAGGAAGGCTGGAAAAGACTTAGCTAACCATCATTGTAGCTGAATCAAAATAAGTTAGCCATAGGACTGGGATTCTGGAAAAACTGATAACAAACAACCTTGCAGGGTTGCTTGTTCTAGTGGCTGTAACTTGGTGCTTGCTTACTCGAACATGCTGGGACTTGACTTATCCTTAGAAAATGCATGTCAAGGAACAAAAAACTCCTGAGGAACCTTCGCTGAATCTTACTCAATTCAGAGATACAGAATTGAGAAAGATGCCTGCTTGGACTGTTTGAACTAGGAACTGAAATTGACGTGGATGGCCAATGCTGGTGGGATGGGTGGCTATGCTAGCCAGAGCTCGCCTAACCAAGGTGTAGCAATTCTGGATGGATGAAGTTGGTGGGCTGGTGGCTGCTGTAGAACCCTTGAACTGCTGTTGAGATTGGAAACATGCCATTTCTGCTGAAAGTGTGCCAACGGTTGCAGAGTTTGTCATGGCAAGGTTTGTTGCTGACAATGCTGATGCTGAAACGTCTGCTTTAACCTCCTTGGGTGATGAAGATGATGTACATGTTGCTCGAGTAGCTGCTATTGCTAGATCATCTTCCTCTTCCTGGTCTGTACTGGCTGGTGACACTTGAGCTCCTGCTGAACTGGTTGGATGGTCTCCATCATCTTTGCTTTCCCTGCAAGAGTGAGAGGAAAGAATTTCTACTTCAAATATTCTGATGATATCCTTGGAATGTGTATAAAGCTAATCCGGTCTTCGAATTTGTCAATAGGAGCAATGGGACTTCCAGCAGCATCATCCCCATGAAACGGGTTTCTTTCGAAGACCTCAAGTAAGTGCGGTTTAAACTCGAATACAACATCGGGTAGTAATGGTGGTAATGTGATAGGATTGCCTCTCATACCCAATGATGGAACGACATATGATAGAAGGGTACGAGGTGAACCAGCTTGAGCTGCACCCGTTAGAACATGAAAACTCCTACAAGAAATGAAGAAGCATCAAATTCATTTGGATTGATAGAAACTGATTTATAGCGTGAAAGAAAACTCAAATAACCAAAAACCATGAAACTAAAACTAGGGGAGCTGGCTCCCCGGCAATGGCGCCATTTTGTGTAACAGTGGTTTTGTGGACCTCGGTTTTTATCGTTCTTTCTCAGGGAGCTGGCGGCCTTGGTCATAGAAACTATGTCAATAGTCGGGTCGAGATTGCTAAGGTAAGGCAATGGGTTGAAAGAGGCGGTCACGAAGCAACAAATAAAACTAAGGTTGGTCAAGGAATGGAAAATGGCTTCGTAGGATTTTCGGGATGCAAACGGGGATGAGGAAATGGGTTTTGCAACAAGGGAATAACAAGAAGGGAGAATCAAGTGGCAATTCCGTTAGAAAATACCCACCGAGCTTCCTGTTCCGAGGATAGTCCGGATTAACTTCCCCAAAGTCCATCGACAAACCCGGAGAGCTAATGAAACGGAATTTCCTAGTTAGCTTCTATTCGCTTTCGTGAATAGAATACTAACTATCCCAATTCCCACCTTCCAACATAAGTGTTGGATGTATTCGGGAGCTTTCTAACCCAAATACATCCTACTTGATGGAAGGATAGGAGTGGGAAATTGATTTCCCAACTAATTACTCACTAATATTGCTAACCCAAACCTATCACCCATTCACACCCTTAATTACCCCCTAACTCATAGGGTTTCTAGCCACTAATCATGATAAAAACTAAGCTAACAATATCCAAACCAAACCTAAACATGATTTCTAACATAAAACAACTATAAACAAGCAAGAACAATGAAATAGCAAGTAAAGAAATTAAGAACAAGCAAAGTAATTAGCAAGGAAATTAATAAAAGAGTTAAGGGAAGAGAATACTTATCAAAATGCTGTAGACGAACAAAGGAAAGCAATAAAAAGATAATCCAACAATCTCTCAATTGTTTGAATACCCAAATCTTCAACAAGAAACACAAATCTCCAAAACCCTCGATTAATCTCTCACTAATCTCTCTCTAAAAGTCACTAATACAAAGCTGGAAATTATCTAATTCTATCCAAAGTCAAATCCCCCAAAATCGTAGTTAAGGAGTCTATTTACACAAGGGATAAAAATTGCCCAAAACGCAGCGTACAAAGCCTAAAGACAACGCGTAGCAACTGGGGGGTCGTGGGCGCGACGAGAGAAAAATGCAGGGTGATTTCGAGCTTCGCGGCGCCGTGGGTACGGTATCCCAAGACTGTGGGTACGGTCTTGCTCGGTCACTTCACCCTCTGCATATGCCCACCGTGGCTACGGTCATCCGGACCGTGGGTACGGTCCCACTCGGCTCCAAATGTGCTCTGGGCGTAGCGGGCGCTACGCCTTGGCTTTCCTTCCCTTCGTTTCTTCCTTCTTTCCAAAGCATGTAACGCCCGATCCGAGGGTCGTAGCTGGTGTTACTTCATTAATTGACACCAAAGGTGAGGAAAGTGGTCCCCGGTCGACTCCGCCTAAGCTTTCGGTCTGGCTCGGCTCGGGAAATCACCAAAAATGCTATAATAAGGCCCATTTTGCTACGTTTTAAGTAAAAACTCCAAAATCTACAAAATAACCAAAAACGCATTAAAAACTATGAAATTAAACCACGAAACGAGTTAAAAGCCTAAGGATTTAAGCGGTATTTAGACACAAAATTGGGTCCAAACAACCACCATTAACAAATGGATAAAGTAACAACAAGCTTTTGAGAGAAAAGGGAGAAAACCCCAACTTTGCATTAGCAAATCATTCATAAACATAGTCTGCCTGGAAAAATGTGCTAAACGAGCTATTTATACTAAACTAGAAATTAGGTTAAAAACAGAACAAAAGTACGAAATAGCGCGTCCGTCACAGAAGGGTGGCCCGGCGAGCCAAAACTGACTCGGGCGAGTCAGTCGCCTGTTCGCTATGTCCAGTCGCTGACCAGGAGGGGTCGCGAGCGCGACTTTGGACTTCGCGGGAGCGACGTCTGCCTGGCACGGGCGTGACTTGTTTTGACTCGGCCACGACGTTGTCCTGTCTTCGATCCCCGGCTGGGCCAAAGTGACGGTCGCGGACGCGACGCCCCTCGCAATAGCATGGCGCGGGCGAGTCTTGCTGCTATTTGCCGGCGCTCATTCTGCCTCGACTTTTTAGGTCCTTGGGTACTTCCGAGCCTCGACACTCTTCATTCCCGGGACGATCCAACCCGGTCCCGAGGCCTCCGGGTCGGAAGTAAGTCCCGAGCCTCTCCAAGCTCGTCCAATGTGCAACTTGCCTAAGCCATTCCATCGTGATACTCATCACCCCACCCTTTACTAACATGTATATATTCGTGAATGGTAGAGGTCGGGCGGGTGTCGTTCGAGATTGTCGGGTCGGGTTTTTATCCCTCGAGTCTCTTTTCACAAACCCAGGCAAGGAAGCTCAAGTCCAAACCCAACACGGTTCATGCTCCACCTCTTGAAAAAGAGTTGCCCTCAACTCTTGGGGGTTAAAACCGAAGCACTCTTCATCAATCGTCCCCACGAAGCACCGAACTTCCCGAACGCTTCGAACAATTATGCTTGACAACCCACAATCTTCAAATCCCACAATGTACCCATCGTCCATATGCAAGAAAGTAGAAGAAGGCTTTTTTTTTGTGGAGGTGAAGGGTTAAGGGGTGGTAGGGGAAATTTATGTGGTGCTTGGGAACTCTCAACCTCACTAGGCTCGCTACAAGGCCAACAAAGCAAGAGCTAGTTCATCCTTCCCAATAGCACGTGATAAGTGACTTTTATATGGCATTTTTAGGGCTCAAAACACATATATTTCATGCTTTTTGTACCCGAAATTCCATGTTTTTATACCAATTTCTATGATATTCTTCACTTGTTCGAGAATTGGTATGTCTTGCAGGATTTGGTGAAATTCCACCTAAAAGCATGAAGATTTGAAGAAAATGGAAGAAATTAAGAAGAAAAAGAGAAAAAGAATTGAGAACAAAGAAGAGGGGAAGAAATAAGCCCAAACAAAAGACAATTGAAGCTGGCCCAACTCCTTACCTCGGCCCACAACACGCGAAGAGGACACCCCTGCTAGTGCTTATCACCCCCCACCAGGGCCTAAACACACCCCAGCAGCGTCTAGGGTAGAAACGGGGGATTGAAGACTAATTTTAGGCGCTGGTGGCGTCTTTTTGGACGCTGCCAGTGTCCCCTGACTCGTATCAAAGGAAACTTCGCCGTTCAGTTTAGGGCATCCAGAAAGTTTTACAGTTTTATTACACGTCGTTTAGTCATAGGTTTTCTCTGTAATTCCTCCCTTCGAGGAGCCGTTCTAGTAGATTAGGAACGAAAGAAGAGGAGAAGGAGATCGATTTGGGTGACACAACGAGATCGAAGTCAATGACTCGGATGTTCGGTTTAATTTCTATTCTCTTTATATTTTGTTATTCAATTTTTACTATAGCTTTCTTAGTTTTTATTATAAGTAGCTAAATTGCCTTTGTTTCGGGGATAAACTCGATGTCTTTTAATTGAATTTGAATACTATCTCAGTGTTAGGTTATCCTTTTATTCGTTTAATCTGCGTGTATTGTATGTCATGGTAATTTGACAATAGAACGACAGTTTGAGTCTTTACCTGGTTTTAGATTCTTGATAACAGAATGACAGTTTGAGTCTTGAATTGGAATGCGTAGATTGAATAGGTTTAGAAAATAGTTAGACATAATGATTCTTGCCTAGGGTCAATTTATAATCAGTTCTTTATCTTTGATTGAATTAAATAGTTAAAAATAATGTTTAGTTTAATCACTATAACTCACCTGGGATTGAAAGATCGAAGTGATAAGGCCTAGAAAGATTATAGACCTCGAATTATCTTGTTACCTGCACCGGGATTGTTGATAATTTGATTGATTGACTATAGTAGACTCCCTTAAACTCTTTTAATTATTTGGTTGAATCTTTTAATTTCCTGCTTCCTTAGTTAATTATCTGAATCATTACCAACAACCCTTTGATCGACCTAGCATCCTTTGTAGTGAACTAGTTTAGTGCCTAGTTGAACACAAGTCCCTGAGAGAGAACGATATTTTATTACTACACGCACTGCATAATGCATACGACACCTATATGTTTTAGGTCTGTCAAGTTTTTGGCGCCGTTGCCGGGGACTTGTTTCCCCAACCGCCATTAGACGAACGCACGCTGGTTGACGAGGTTTTTATTGCTTTTCTTTAAACCATAAAAAATCAAATAAAAAGTAAAAAAATTCCTAAAATCCAAAAAAAAATGGCAATTCTTGATTTTCTTGATTTACCTCAATATATTTTCTTTATATTCTTTATTATTACTTTTGATTACACTTGGTATTCTTGTTTTTGTCCTTTTTCAGGTTTACATAAAAAGATTTCTCATTCGGATTCGATCTCGAGACTGGACAAACCCTACGAGAAAGAAGTAAAAGGCAAAGAAATGGAGAAAGAACAACAAGATAAAGAAGAAGCTAGGTGCGAAGTGGAAGAGATGACCAATCAACTACGAACATTGGGCCAATATATGACACTCAATAACCTCCAGTCCGCAATCGCAGTCCCCGCTATTGCAGCTGACGACTTCGAACTACGACAATCGTTAATTGACTTAGTATCCAAGGAACCCTTCCATGGACATCCAAGTGAAGATCCAAGCCGCCACCTACGCCTCTTCCACCAAACCTGTGATACCTTCAAGGCCAACAACGTCTCGGAAGATGCTATCAAACTGAGGCTCTTCCCATTCTCTTTAGAACGTAAAGCTTGGGAGTGGCTAGATTCGCTTCCACCAATCTCAATCACCACGTTCGGCGAACTCGCCAGCACGGTCTTGGCAAGATATTTTCCTCCTAGCAAGCTTACTAGCTTAAGGAACCGGATTTCGACATTCACCAAAGAGCCTGACGAGCCGCTCTATGAAGTTTGGGATAGATTCAAGGACCTTCTCCGCCAATGTCCTCAACATAGATTCGAACCTTGGGTTCCAATCCAATCATTCTTTGACGGAATAAACAAATCAACGAGAGGAAGCATCCTCTCAACTGCTGGAGGCGATATCATGAACAAGACTATACCTGAGATCACGGACTTGATCGAAAACTTGGCAAACAATTCACGTCAATGGTCGGAACCCCGCCACAGTGTGGGAGATAAGCTAAATATTGATGCGCTTTCTTTATTAACTACTAAACTTGATACTTTGTTGAAAAGAATAGACTGTCAGGACTCACCTGTACCATCACCTTCACCACGTAACTCGACCAAGCATGAGATTTCAGCATGTCCTACGAAAATAGCCTGTAACGACCAAACCCTACAAGTCCACTCTGTTGACCGAAACCCGAACTTAGAATCTATAGTTAAAAGTCTTGTGTCAATCCAGCAAGAACAAAAAGAGACTATTAAGAATCTTTTGGAAAAGATAGAGGTCCTGACCCATCTAAATAAAAATCTAGAGACTCAATTAACTGACCAAGACACCTCCCCTAACTCTTCTACTGTGAACACAATGGAATACTGTAATGCTTTAACGCTTAGGAGTGGAAAACAATTAGATAAACCCAAGAGAAACCAGCTTTAGAGTAAAAAGCTTGAACCAGAAAAAGAACCTACAGTAAATGTTGCTATCCACGGGGATAAGACAAAACAAGGTGACCCACCAGTAATTACCTAGAGAGTTTATATACCGCCAATGTCGTTTCCTCAAAGGCTAGTCAAAGCTTATCTAGCCAAAGCAAAACTCGACGATACGACGAAGTATGAGGTGAGTGATCCTATTGGTTAGGTACTAGGTACGAAGATGATTTTCATTATGAGTCACTTGATTTTGTTCATGAGGAATCTAGCGATGAAATTAGTAGTGAGGTAAATTTTCCAAACGAGAATCTTGCTTACCTTGTACCCTTTGAATCTGATGATTTATTTGATTATTTTCTCGATGATCCTATTCCTTGTTTACCACCTTCGGTTTCACCTGAAATCCTTGAGAAACCCATACCTGATCAAAACACCTTAGATGATCATGTTAACATAGGATATGAGGTTATTTTTTGTGAAACCTATGATATTTTTAATAAGTTGTCCTTAGGTAAGTCTAGAAGTCATGAGCCCTACCTTGATCCTTATCATATATACCTAGAGGACTATCCTAGAAAAATTCCGTGGACCAAATACTTTGAATCTTTTGATTTTTCTAGTGAATTTGATTTATTACTGAGAACTTTACTAACGTTTTATTTCATGAGTTTTCAGTTGATCTCTAACCTGTCAGCTTGCAAACCGCATGGAGGAGAGTTTGACAAGCTACTAAAGGCTTTGACGTCATCCAGAACGGAGACCTCGATCCTAACTTACTAACTGAGACTATTTTAATTTTCTAGAGTCTTTAATTTCCACTCGGTCTTCCTAAATTTTTAATTTTTAAATTTTGATCTTAATTTACATATTTGATCATTTGAGTTTTAGAGTTCTAACCTTGCCCTTGTTATTTGAATTTAGGAAAAATTAATTGGGTTTGCTTAGACATAGGCGGAGTTAAAGCACTATTAAGGAGACGGATGGGAAGAAAGCGGTAGCGAAACATCAGTGCACGCAAAGCGTTGGGAGGCACATCCCTCGCAGCGGCGTCCTCACAGAGGGAGTGAAAAGTGGAAATCTCAAAACGCCGCCAGCGTTGCTATGGCGCTGCCAGCGTTTTTCCCGGATTCAATTTCCTAAATCTTGCTTTTCTCGTCAAAATTTGAGAGCCTTAATTCTTTTCAAAACCCCTGACGCTGCCCTACACCCACCAAGCGCCCTACTGCTCTGTTCCTCAACCGCGACCACCGACGCTACTCCCTCCCCTTTCTCTTCTCCTCCTTCATCCTTCTTCTTCTTTCACCTCTTTTCTTCTTCGTTTGACCTCCCCTAACCACCCAAGCTCATTGCCTTACTTTTAGTCGCCTAAATTTCAATTTCCGAATCTGAAATTTGGAAAATCGTCTTTACTTGCAATTCTCGATTTTTACTTGCATTCAACAGATTCAAGGTACGACTTTCACTTATCTTTCACCTACATTGTTACTTACTAGTATTTCTTGGTGAGTTTATGCAAATTTCATCAGTTTCACTTGTAAATTTTGTTTGAATTCACCATTGTTCATGCTTAGGTTTGGTGCGCTACTTGAGTAATTTTTGATACTAGCTAGTAATTTTAGGTTGTTTGATTTGGAAAATTTGGTATCTTTGTTGATTGTTATGCAATATGGAAGTATGATATGAATTTTGAGAGTTGGATGTTTGAATATGTGAACCTCTGTTATGAGAATGTGATGTTCTGTTCTAAAGCAGTAGGGTGAGAGTTTGAGTCGAGAATTTTGAATCTTGAATGCTACTATGCAAATGTTGGAGAAATATGGATTCTTCTGTTATGGGTATAAACTGACTGTGAACCAGCTTGTTATATGGAAATTTCAAGTTTGCACAGTTTGGTTGTTTGTAGTTCTTGTTGAGATTTCACCTTGAACTCATTTCTACTTTGTTATAATTTTCACTTCACCTCTCATAGTCAATCACTAGTATTTTGTGGTGTCATTATGCATGAATTCTCAAGCAATTTGTTGAATTTACTTGATACACCATATTCTTGCTCAAGGATGTCATGATACTTGAGTTTGTTTTTGATATTAGTTGCATGTCTAGAATGAGTAACCTTGATTGAAAATCACAATCTTGTTGCTTTGGTGCTTGAAATCTATGAGTAGTTTGTAATGAGCTTAAAGAGTTGAAATTTGGGTCTAATTTTGAGTTATATGTGGATTGTTGAACGAATTTGACTACTCTGCTTAACTTTTGTGCTTGCTTGATCTTGATTTGGTACCCTCTAAGTATCAAGCAAGCATGGGGGTGTCTAAGTACGTATGATTATTATGATCACATTCAATTGATGTTTAGATGGTTAGAATGAAGAACCCAAGTTTCATGGTTGGAGATCCTGGAGCCGAGGGAATCCGGAAAAGAAAAGCTACAACTACGGAAAAAGGGAAAGCGAAAGCTACCACTTTGAGGGAGACACGATCCAGTAATCCCTTCAACTTTAAAACGCAGACAAAGGAGAGGTATGACTCCTTATCAAAACGCAACCTTATCCCGACTAGATATTTACATAAACGCTTCCTAAGTAACTGTGGCATGCTTGATGATATTATGTTGCTTTTGAACCGTGGCTGTATGTCTAGGGTAGCTCAGCTTGATGAACTCACCTTTAAGTCTTTGACTCTAGAATTCCTGAGCACTGTAGAGGTAACCCTTGAGGGTCAGGATGGGCTGATTAAATTTCAATTGCTAGGAGAAATCCGTTATATGACCCTGAATAGATTTGTTAAGATCTTTGGATTCCCTAAAAAAATCAACCGTAGTGGATCGACTATCCCTCAAAACTGGGACGGGAAGGGTTTCTTTAGGGATATATCTGGTTTTGATAATTTGGACCCCAATAACACCCGTTCTAGACTTATTCGCAACCTCGCTTTGAGGTATGCACACCGCATCCTCTCTTGCGGCATCTTTGGGAGACCGGGTAGTTCCAACAAGGCCACTAAGGCCGATAGTTATATGCTGCATGCTATGCTGTACGACGATGACCAAGCCGATCCAGCCGCCCTCTTTGCCACCCACATCTCTCGTATCCCGAGCTCGTCCACTGCAGGGATAGCCATAGGTGGCTATGTCACCCACCTTGCCCGCCAGTTTGGCTTTAGACCGAACCTTAACGACCCAGACTGTGTCCCAGGAAACATATACCTGGACGGTAACCAATGCCGCTCTTTCGAGATGTGTGCGTCTAACGTCGATCACCGTTTTTCATGGATATATCCTAACAATGCCTATGTCCCTCTACCCCACGAACACCTATCTGTTAGGGACCAAACAAACCTTCTTTAGCTCCCTGCCATACCTCACACACCCGCTACACCTCAACCCCAACTACCCTTTGACCATGAGGCGCGTTTCAACGCCCTCCAAGAGCTAGGTCGCGACCTCCAACTAGCAGTTAGTAGGAGTGAGTGTCGGCTCGATCACATGCAAACCTACTTTACCGAGTGGCGAGAAGCCTCCGACGTGCGCTTCACACGTTTGGAGGAATGTTCGGTCTCGTTTCGAGCCGAATTCTTCTCTTTAATAGGGAGTTTTTGTATGTTCTAACCCCGTGTGTTATTCGAGTTATGAGATTTTTGTAGTTTTGTAGGAAAATAAGAAAGTGATCGAAAAAGGCGACAAAACGGAGCAAAAACTTGCCAAATCGGGGTGAGGCGGAAGGTGCTCGGCCGAAGCGAGAAATGGTGGCTCGCCCGAGCAGCGCTCCTGGAGAGCAAAAAAAATGGTCGAGTAAATTTGAACCAAGGGGAGGTGAGACAGAAGGTCTGCTCGACCGAGCAACATATTTGCTCGACGAGCCATGCTTCTGTGCATCAACTAGGAAAAGGGCGGAAAATTTGGCTAAGGGACATCAAGGGACAGAGCCACCGCCCGAAGGCCTGCGCCGAAATGAGCTTCGAGTGAGCCGAGGAGAAGCCGCCAAGAACGAGGACACGCGACGCAATGCCCGCCGCTCGAGCAGGATTCTGGCTCGCCCGAGCCAATTCCAATTTCTTCGTATAATCTGGAAACGAAGTGCTGCGTTTTGTGAAACAAACTTAGGGTATTATAAGAGTATTAGCTGCGACTCTTTTAGGGAGGAATTAGCTGAAACCTTTAGTTTGTAATTAGGGGTTTTTAATGCTTTCTTAATTAAACTCTACTTTCTCTCTCTAAGTTTTCTCTCTTGTCTTGTTCTTCAAGTTTTTGGGATTCTTGAATGTAATCAATTTTCTTCAAGTAATTTTCAACCTTCCTAAATCTTTATCATCTTATGCTTAGTTTTCATTTAATTTTGCCTTTGAAAGTTCATAGTGTTAGCCATAAAAACATCCAATCCAACTTTTAGTGAAAAGGGGGATTAAGGGTCACAAATTCCACTCTCAAGTGGGGACTTGGGGATTCTTAGTAATCCAATTCACGATTTCTTGTTTGTTCGGGAGAAATCCAAGTAGATTGAAGATTAGTGAAAGTTTGGATCATCAAAGGTATAATCTCTTGTTCCTAATTTCATTAATCAGTCTTAGTTTTATTGTTTTCTTAATTTCATGCTTTTAGTTGCTTTCATCTTTTATTGCTTTCTTAATTATTATCATGTTTAGGTTAGTTTATTGCTCTATTTACATAATCTATTGCTTTCCGCATTGAGAAAAATCCTTGTGCACAAACCGATTATCTAAATCAAACCTAACACCCATCCCTGTGGACCGACAACCCTAACTTAAAAACCACAAAAATTACAACCGAACAATGGCGTCGTTGCCGGGGATGGCGTTATTTGGTAGATTAGGCTATTGGTTTGTGTGTACATAGTTTATTGCTTTCTCGATTATGCTAGAAAAATGCAGCGAAAAAAAATTGAATATCGAAAAAAAAAAGTGAAAAAAGAAAAGAAAAAAATAGAAAAATAGAAAAAAAAAAAAGAAGAGTTATGGATAGTCCCCAATTCCCTCAATTTGAGCATGAAATATTTTGGAGGTATTTTGCTAGATTGCGTGACTACTGTGTTCAATGTGAATTATATGGTATCTTTTATGATACATTATCTCTTTTGGGAATTGTTAGTGAGGGTGTGAATTATGAGACCCGAAACCTTCTAGATTATTACGAGTTTTCTGGTTTAAGTGAAGAAAAAGCATGGGAGTTACTTGAATGGTTGTCTAGGGATTCCTATGAGTTTGAACAACAAAATGTTAGTCCTAGCTTCCAACCTCCTTATGCACCACCCTTTGGGACCGAAACTGAACAATCATGTGAATACCCCGTGTATGTTGATGATCAATCTTATGATGGGGGATATGTGGAAAACTGTTATGATATTTCCCAAAGTGCCGATGTCGGGTCTCCTTCCGTGTGCTCCTTGTGTGATTCGCCGTATCATAGTTCAATTTCTTGTTTGCAAGCTACAGTGGTTTCCTTCAAGGCAGAAGTAGAAAAATTATGTGCGAACATGAATGAGTATATACGTGAATTTGTCCATGAGAGTAATCATAGGGTTGAGACTCCGTCTTCACAAATGGTTTATTCGAATGTTGAAGTAGGTCATTCATCGTCTTTTAGTCCTGAAATGCAAGTTGATTTTTCTGTGTATGATGAGGATGATGACTATTATAACCGACCATGCCTTGGACTACTTAGTAATTCCTTAGCTCCAGCCCCACCTAATGAGCATGAGGAACATGATGATTTTGTGTGTGATGATGTAGAATTAGTTGAAAACATGCTAGATGATGAACTATTGTCCACACCCTTGTCCATGCCTTTATGTGAAGAAAAGATTGAGTTTAGTGAATGTCATGATGTAATTGAGCATGATCTTGTTGAGTGAAATTGAATCTGTAGTGATTGAATGTGTGCTTGATAACGATTTGTTCACTTTCATTGAGGATCATTGCATTAGTGAGGCATTAGCTACCCTTGTATGTGAGTCCATTGATGTGCATAACTGTGATGATGAGCATAATTCTTTGGGGATTGATCATGATTGTTTGAACTTGGTTGTTGATGATGACATGCTTTATGAGTCATTCACGATAAGTTATGACCCTGAACCTTCCACTTTCACTTTTGATGTTGCTTTGGATGATGCACCTTTGTCTTTTGATGTTGATAGTTCTTCTAGTGAGTCTGATATTGATGAAGATGAAGATGTGCTTGTGTGTGATGTTGGGAGTGTTATGATGTGGTCTAACCCTCTATTTTCCTTATTACCTATTGACGATTGTGATAATTATTTGGATGAGAGTGGTGATTTAGAATTTGTGATTGATGAAAATTGCATGGAAATTGAGTTTGAACCATTGTTTGCATCCAAGTCTTCGCATGAGCATGTTCAGAAATGTGTTGTATTGCCTCCTTCCGTTGATTTGTATACCCAATCTCCGTTTACGAGTCAATGGGAGGATCCATTTGTCATGTCTTCTTTCACCGTGCCTAGAAAAGTCTTGTATATTCATGAATTTCATCAGTTCTATGACTTTTCTAAGGCATTTGATAAATTGTTAAGGGCACTAATGTTTGTTTATGTGCTATTGCGAGTGTGCTCTTACCACCACCATTTTGAGATGCATGAGAGGATGCATGATTTGTTACTCCGGGCGTTGAATGGTTCTGACATGATGCCCGATATCTTGAGGTGAGAAGGAGTGAATTTCTTGATAAGATACCTTTGAGGTAATATCCTTCCTCACCCTTCTTGTATAATTAGTGAGTTGGTCTTTCTTTTCTTCTTTTATTTTCTTTTTGTGTGTGTCATTTTCTTTTTATTTTGGGGTGCTTGCTTACCTACTTCTATTTCCATTTTGAGGACACGACAACCTCTTTGTGTTGGAGTGGGAGGGTAGTATGTATTCCGGTATTCGAGTCTAAGAAAAGAAAAAAAAGAGTCGTTTTGTAAATATTTTAGTTTGTTTTCTTAGTTCATTAGTCCTTAGTGTCTTGTATAGTTTGTTTTTTCTTTTGATCTTGCATGTGAACCATCACACATAGTATGCTTTTCTTGTTTATTTCTAACCTTGGCGTGATATTCCTTGGATCGTGGATTGAATATGCTTGATTGAAGACTTCGAGGTAACTTCTTTCCACCCTCTCTTTATGTGAATATATCGATGATCCATGATGCATGCTTGATTTTCTTTTTGGGTGGCGAACCCCTTTAGTGTGAATGTTGGATATATTTTGTTGTTGGAGCCGTGTGGGCTCGGGTCGCCACCGCTTTTTATGTGATAAATGTTTGTATATATGCTTTTCTTGGTTTTCTACCTTACTTGAGACACCCTTCTCAGAATGGAGACATTGTGATGTCTTGTGTTGGAGTTGGGGAGGGGGGTCTTTTCCATTTGTCATGGGTACATCACCTAGTTTTTGAGTCTTTTGTTTTTGTTTTTCTTAGTTTGTGTCCAAAAATCTAAAAATATTTTGTGTGTGAAAATAAAAAGGGGAGAAATGTTGTGAAAACCCAAAAGTTGTTTTTCTTTTTGAGGATGTTTCCGTTCACAGTTGTGTAGATAGTTGTCTAATCGGCTGATTTAGTCAGTTGGAAGCGGCCGGTATGAATAATGATGGGCCTTAGGAAGGATTTTTGCCATGAATTATCTCTATTAGACCTTTACATGGAATGGGAAAGCGGAATCCTCAATTCTTACACGCTTTGACTGTGAATTCCTACCTAAGTTAGACGGTTTTAGTTGTTCAATTGCTTAAGCTCTTAATTAATGCATTAAATAATTACTGTCGGGCCTACCGTCACGGGTTGGTTTGGGTGGATCGGCACCCTATGCCCCTTAAGTGCAATGACTTACGTATGGAGAAACCCAGCAGGGAGGGTAACCCTTTGCGAAGGCCGGTGCTTAAATCCCACAAAACCCGACACAAACGCTCTAAAAGACACAAAACTGATTGAGTGTAAAGAAAAGAGCGTAGGTTTTGAAAAAGAAAGAAAAGAGCGAAGCAAGAAAAATGAAAAAAAGAGTTGAGCAAAAAAATGGTAAGAAAGAGAAAAGTAAAAAAAGAGAAGAAAAAGAAAGAAAAGAGTGGTGTAAGAAAAAGAAAGAAAGAGAGGTTGAAAGAAAAACCAAGAGTGAAGTAGGATAGATAATCCCGAGCTTGAGCATCAGAACAACTCTGATTGTCTGGTTTAGGATAGGAAGGACCGACTAGAGCCCACTTGCACATACGCACGAGGTGATTTGCTCATCAGGAAGTGTTTTGGTTCAAAATCTCAAAGATTGGCAGTTTTCCAACCTTCGTGTCTTAATTTGTTTATACTTGCTTCTTCCAATTGATTGTTGAGGCGGGTTTGGGAACTAGGTGCATGATTGGGGACGGGAATATCTTCTTTGCTTTTGTTTTGTTTCGTTTTTCGTTTTTCGGTTTTCATTTCTTTTTCTTTCCCTATTTCCTTTTTCTATGGCTTTTGTGGGTCTAGTTGCTATAAACCATCACGAGACCTACCTCGTCCACCCGGGCTACCGGGGGGTTTAAAGGGCTTGATACATGTGCTAAATGCATCCGCGATTCCTACGAAAGTGAGTTAGGTTTTTTAGTTTTTCTTTTTAGTCCTTTTCTTCGTTTTTAGTTTGCTCGGGGCGAGCAAACCCTTGTGTTGGAGTGGTGTTCGGCCTCGTTTCAAGCCGAATTTCTTCTCTTTTATAGGGTATATTTGCTTGTTTTAACCCCTATTTATATATTAGATATAATGATTTAGTGTTTTGTAGGAAAATAAGGAGTTAAAAGAAGTTTGGGCTTAATTGAAGGTTTTTAGGTAATCCCGAGCTATTTCCCGAGTCAAACCAAGTCAACCCAAGCCGAGATTCGAGTCAAACCAAGTCAACCCGAGCCGAGAGCCAAGGAGAAACCGAAGTTGGAAATTCCATATCAAGATTGGCGCAAAACAGGGGAACGGTACAAACTCAAAGGTTTGAAATACGTGTGCCTTCACCCTTTGGGTCATAACTCCTTCGTTACAACTCCGATAGCTCTGAAATTTTGGGAGCTTAAAGTACACACCGAGAGCTTTCCATCGATATCTTACGGGCCTAAAATGGAGTTCGGATGAAGAAGTTATGCGCGTTTGAAGTCGGTAGGGAAAAACTGCCCAGAACGCTTGCTCGCCCGAGCCATCTGCTGGCTCGCCCGAGCCAGGCTTCTGGGGCAACAAAAACACCAGCCAGAACGCTGGCTTGCCCGAGCAAGGGGGTGACTCGCCCGAGCCACACTGTCTTCGGAGAAATTGTTGCGTGTGTTGCGAATTGTCCTAGGGTTTTGGGTTGTATTTTTCCTTCTTCTATAAATACCCACTTGTACTAATCTAAATTATCTATTAGCCTAGGTAGTTTAGAAGTAGAATTAGATTTAATTGCTTTCCTTTATTTGCTTTAATCTCTCTTAATTGTTCTTCAAGTTTTCAATTGTTCTTCATTGTTCTTCAAGCTTTCTTTGATTTCTAGCATTTGTATTCAACTTTCTCAAGCTTTCTCAATCTCTCTCAAGCTCTCTCTTGTCTTCATTGAAGTGTTTTACAAGTTTTCTCTCTCTCTCTCTCTCTCTCTCTCTCTCTCCTCTCTAATCTCCATTGTTGACTTGTTTTCCAAGCTTTATAGTGTTAGCCACAATCAACTCCATTTTTAGTGGGGAGGAGGGTCAAGGAACTCCAATTCTACTTACTAGTGAGAATTTGGAAGATTCTTGGTAATCCAAACCACAATTTCTTGTTTGTTTGGGGGAAATTCAAGTATAGATTGAAGGTTTATTGAAGATTAGTCATCAAAGGTATAATTTCTTGTCTCTAATTTCATTGTTCATTCTAGATTTCCATTCCTTGCTTTAATTGCTTTATTTGATTTCATGCTTTTAATTGCTTTCTTTATTATTATCTTGTCTAGATTAGTTTATTCCTTCATTTACATAATTTATTGCTTTCCGCATTGAGAAAAACCCCTTTACACAAACCGATTATCCTTAATCAAGCCTCACACCCATCCCTGTGGACCGACAACTTAACTTATAAAACCACAAAAATTACAACCGAACAAGGAATCCATATCCCGACTTTCTGGCCTTATCCAGACTATGTCCCACCATCCTCTTCCACCACCTAACGACCAAACCAATCCTTCCCCACCGAGCGAGGATCCTTTATCCTTTGCTCCGACCTTACCCTTCTCACCATTGTCTTCTGCATTGAGGACAATGTAACGTTCAAGCATGGGGGGGGGGGTTTAATATTTCACTTCTGTGAACATTTTTCTTGTTTCTCTATTTTTCGTTTTATTTTTCTTTTATCTTCGTCTTTCTTTTTCTTATTTCATGCTTTTTTTTTCAATTTTTAGTGTTTTCTTTTAATTGAGTTTCTTAGTTGTGTGATTTTCTTTGCTTGTTTTTAGTTTTTCCTTTCTAAGTTTTCTTTTTAGTTTTTCTTCTAGTTTTAGAATTGCATTCACCTAGATTGATTAGGTAAAAGCATATAGATTTTTCTTTTCCTTCTTTTCCTATTTTTTTTCCCTTTTGCATCCACCTATTCAAAAATTCAAAAATATAAAATAAAAATAGAAAATTAGGAAAAAGACCAAAAAATTAGAAAAGGTAAGAAAAAAACCAAAAATATAATATAGGATTAGGATTAGCCTGTCCGGAACACCTTCACTGATGATTTGTAAACCGATTAGACTTTCAGTTTGTTTTGCTTTACCTTGAAAAGTTTGATTGAGAACTTAAAAGTTTTGGAAACTGATTTCTTTAAATCTTCTGATTTTGAGTAAAGTTATGAAAGGTGTGTATAACGATTTGACTATCTTAGTTAGTGTAAATATGTGTGCCGCAAATCTTTGGGCTAGGTTTAGTTGATTGAGCCTTATCCCATGAGTCTACATAGCCTAAAATTGTGAATTGATCATTTTTATCAATGCTTTTATTCCTTGACAGACTCCATCATTAGTTGCACCTCTAAAACTTGTTTTACATCTTGTTCGAAACTGCATCTTTGCATTGCATATTGTGACAATATGATTGAGGCATTCTTTTCTTTATTAATTAAACTACATAGCCAAATAGCTTTCCCTAATGATATTATTACCCTTCTTTAGCCCCGCCTAGCCTTTGATTACATTTCTTTTTGTGATGAAACCCTGACAATACAAGCCTTAGCCTGTAATAATTCTTACCCCTTGCCTTGCTTGGATTAGTGAGAGTTCATTGTTCCGGGAGCGAAAATTGGTTTGGTGTTGCTATGAATTGAAATTGAGAAGTGGGGGAGTAACTATGATCTTCGATTTAAATTGGGATAGATTTATCCCAATTATTATGAGTTAGCCAATTGGTTATCATGTTCTTTTGATATATTGAGGCCGAAGCTATATTTTTATATTTCTTCTCCCTTGATCACCCACCAAAAATAGAAGTAGAAAAATAAATAAATAAATAAATAAATAAAAGGAAAAAAAAAAGAATTCAAGAGAAAAAGGGTGATTAGGGAAATTTGTTTGAGATTTGTGAAAGTCTTTGACCCGGTTGTAATGTTTGATGAAGTAGTGTTTGATATCGAGGGAGAAAAGTGAGTTGCTTGCGTACATTAAGCAAGAAGGTGAGTTGAGAGCGAATCTCTATTTTAGAACCAATCAAAGCATGGCTCTTTAACTTCTCATTCCCAAATATTACCACTCCTTTCCCCTAACCTAAACCTCGTTACAACCCTAAAAGTCCTCTTGATTGTCACTTGTGTCTTTGCATACTAGCGATAGAGAGCGAGATTCTTACCAAGCCTATGGTAGGTTGTTTCTTTTGGTCTGAGTATGAGAAAAACCCACATACATTCAAATTTGAGTGTTTGAGCGTTCAATTTTTATCCTAAAGTGAGGTTTGCTCTTTTGACTGGCCTACGTCTGTAACCAACCGCACATATTTGCATTTATCTTAAGACTGTTGGCGACTTTTAGCATTTGAAGTACTTGTTCTATCTACTTAGTTTCAAAAACTTCATTCTATCTTTTTCTCACTGGTTTCCTTCTCTTCCTGATTAATCTTAGTGTTGCTTGATGGACTGACGTGTTTGATTGGTAAGCCTGAGAGGGTGTTCAATTTTTGTTTTTAACCTTATGTTAACCTCTATCAATCCTCCTTCTTTCAGTCCCTTTTCTTGTTTGAGCCCTTTCTCCTGTTTTTCATTCTGACTTGCTTGGGGACAAGCAAGAGCTAAGTAGGGGGAGATTTGATAAGTGATTTTTACATAGCATTTTTAGGGCTCAAAACACATATATTTCATGCTTTTTGTACCCGAAATTCCATGTTTGTATACCAATTTCTATGACATTCTTAACTTGTTCGAGAATTGGTATGTCTTGCAGGATTTGGTGATATTCCACCTAAAAGCATGAAGATTTTGAAGAAAATGGAAGAAATTAAGAAGAAAAAGAGAAAGAGAATTGAGAATAAAGAAGAGGGGAAGAAATAAGCCAAAACAAAAGACAATTAAAGCTGGCTCAACTCCTTACCTCGGCCCACAACACGCGAAGAGGACCCCCTGCTAGCGCCTATCATCCCCCACTAGGGCCTAAACACACCCCAGCAGTGTCTAGGGTGGAAATGGGGGATTGAAGACTAATTTTAGGCGCTGGTGGCGTCTTTTTGGACATTGCCAGCATCCCCTGACTCGTATAAAAGGAAACTCCGCCGTAAAGTTTAGATTATCCAGAAAGTTTTACAGTTTTATTACACGTCGTTTAATCATAGCTTTTCTCTGTAATTCCTCCCTTCGGGGAGCCGTTCTAGTAGATTAGGAATGAAAGAAGATCGATTTGGGTGACACAAAGAGATCGAATTCAACGACTCGGATGTTCGGTTTAATTTCTATTCTCTTTATATTTTGTTATTCAGTTTTTGTTATCGCTTTCTTAGTTTTTATTATGAGTTGCTAAATTCCCTTTGTTTCGGGGATAAACTCGATATCTTTTGATTGAATTTGAATACAGTCTCAGTGTTAGGCTATCCTTTTATTCGTTTAATCTGCGTGTATTGTATGTCATGGTAATTTGACAACAGAACGACAGTTTGAGTCTTTACCTGGTTTTAGATTCTCGACAACAGAACGACAGTTTGAGTCTTGAATTGGAATGCATAGATTGAATAGGTTTAGAAAATAGTTAGACGTAATGATTCTTGCCAAGGGTCAATTTATAATTAGTTCTTTATCTTAGATTGGATTAAATAGTTAGAAATATTGTTTAGTATAATCACTATAACTCACCTAGGATCGAAAGATCGAAGTGATAAGGCCTAGAAAGATTATAGACCCCGAGTTATCTTGTTACCTCCACCGGGATTGTTGACAATTTGATTGATTGACTATAGTAGACTCCCCTAAACTCCTTTAATTATTTGGTTGAATCTTTTAATTTCCGGCTTCCTTAGTTAATTATCTGAATCATTACCCTCAACCCTTTGATCGACCTAACATCCTTTGTAGTGAACTAGTTTAGTGCGTAGTTTAACACAAATCTTTGAGAGAGAACGATATTTTATTACTACACAGACCCGTACACTTGTGGTACACAGACACGTATATGTTTTAGGTCTGTCAGCACGCTTTTCCCGTGTTTCGCTCATCATGAGAAGGTTCCTCAACTAACTACTCATCCCGGTTTTGTATGTTTTGTTTTTCTTGGGGAGAAATGGGAAGTAACTTGACTTTCTTGCCTTTATGGGTGAATGTATAAGTGTTGTTCAACCCATTGTGCACCGTTTTCTTGTCATATTGCCATGGTCGACCCAACAAAATGTGGCAAGCACTCATAGGGACAACATCACAAACAAGCGGATCATCGTAGTTAGATCCAAAAGAAAAATTCACTAAGACTTGCTTAGTTACCTTGATGCCATTGGCATCGTTGAGCCAATGGAGTGAATAGGGTCGAGGGTGCGGCAATAGAGGCAAACCAAGCTTTTCGACCATAGTGGTTGATGCGACGTTCGTGCAACTCCCTTCATCGATGACAAGAGTGCACACTTTTACATAGACGAAGCACCGTGTTTGGAACAACATTTCCCTTTGGGCCTTGTTGAGAAGAGTCTCTTGGGTTTGCAAAGCCCTCCTCACAACAAGCGCGCCTCCACGCACGGGAGGGGGGGGGGAGGGGGTAAGGAAACGACTTCTTCCTCATCACTAGTAACCGCATCTTCAACCACTACTTCGGATTCCTCTTGAGCCTTTCGAAGCTCTTCACTGATGTCATGGACCTCTTGGATTGTCAAAGTCCGACGGTTTGGCAATCGGCTTGAAAATGGCCATAACCATGACACTTAAAGCACTTTCGGCCTTCCGTTCATCGAGGAGGTTCCGAAGAAAGTCCCTTTCCTTTGTCAATTCTTGAGGTCGGTGTGGACTTGGGAGTCTCGCTAGAATTCGGACTGCTTAAATCCGGAGAAGGGTCGGCTAGAAGGTGAGTAGACGGGTCTAGACAAGGGCTTGGTGTTGGACCTTTCCATTCTTCTTCGCTCAACTCGGAGAGCCAAACTACACAATTCATCCATGGAATAGTATGGTTGGACCTCAAACCTATTAGAAATTGTGGAGTCCAAACCATTCAAGAAACGCATCATGGTTTGATCTTCCGGCTCTTGAAGGCCAATAAGAAGTTGCTCGAATTCCGAAATGTAATCACCGACGGATCGTTGACCTTGGGTAAGAGCATACATTTTCCTCAAGACATCCTGCCGGTAGGTGTTTGGCAAGAAGCGGCAATTCATCACTTGGTTGAGTCGTATCCAAGTAGAAATCCTTGCCTTTCCTTCACGAACCCGTTGTACCTTCATATTCTCAAACCAAAGCGAAGAGGCCTTGGTGAGTTTCAAGCTCGCGATTTTATAAGCCTTTTCATCATCATACTCCTTGGTCTCGAAGATCCTATCCATCAATTGGATCCATTCGATGTAGTTATCCGGATCATTGGAGCCATTGAATTCGGGGATATCGATCTTGACGTCTTGAAAATCATCACGAGGTGGTCGATCATGTACTTCTCGACGAATTCGACGTCGAGGGGAGCCTCCAGCATCGTCGCTCGACTCAAAGTTGGGAGGAGAATGGATGGGGTTTGGTGCACGCCTCGTACGTTCAAGTGGGGGCGGACGTGGACGCTCGTGGGTGAGATTGTCCAACCGCGCATGATGGCATTAAGGGTGCGATCGATGGTGGTGAATCGTTCGTTATGGGTGGCAAATCGGTTCTCGAGGGCCCGAAGTTGAGGGCTATCCCGGTGGCTTGAACCTTCTCGTTCGGAATTAACTTCGTCTTCCATAACGAGGGAAAGGTGAGGGACGGTATGTGTTTGGGAATATTTTGTGGAGTTTGGGGGTTTTCTTGTAGTTTGTTTATGTTTGGCTAAAGGTTCTTTGTGTTTTTCTCACTTGAGCATTTTATCGAACACCTTGCGGGCACAAATTATCCAACTCTTCCTCAAGCTCCAATATGTATCAAAATCAACAAACACAATAGCAATAACAATCTCTCCAACACACTTGGAGGCACAAGGGATGGGGAACACCAATATTTCAATCAAATCCAACAAAAGACAACTCTACTAGTAATGAACAATGGAGGAATGAACAAAAACTCAAGCTAATGCAAACCTTGAGCTCTATTACCAAATGGAGCGTGGCGCCGTGGGAGTATTGATGAGATTAGCTTGAGTTGTAATCTTGTGCAACAATCAAACAAACTTGAACAATAAAGGAAGGATATGACCTTGAGCTAGGTAATCCACCACTCTAGGCCTAACACCACACCATGACTATCATAAGTAATCCACTAGATAATCAATAAAGGAATGACTTTCTAACACCACCATTAACAAATGGATAAAGTATCAACAAGATTTTGAGAGAAAAGGGAGAAAACCCCAACTTTGCATTAGCAAATCATTCATAAACATAGTCTGCCTGGAAAAACGTGCTAAATAAGCTATTTATACTAAACTAGAAATTAGGTTAAAAACAGAACAAAAATACGAAATAGCGCGTCCATCACAGAAGGGTGGCTCAGGCGAGCCGAAACTGACTCGGGCGAGTCAGTCGCCTATTCGCTATGTTTAGTCGCTAGCCAGGAGGGGTCGCGGACGCGACCTAGGACATCGCGGGCGCGACGTCCGCCTAGCTCGGGCGTGACTTATTTTTACTCGGACGCGACGTTGTCTTGTCTTCGATCCCCAGCTGGGCCAAACCGAGGGTCGCGGGCGCGACGCCCTGCGCAGTAGTGTGGCGCGGGCGAGTGTTGCTGCTGTTTGTGGGCGCTCATTCTGCCTCAACTTTTCAGGTCCTTGGATACTTCCGAGCCTCGACACTCTTCATTCCCGGGATGACCCAGCCCGGTCCCGAGGCCTCGGAGTCGGAAGCAAGTCCCGAGCCTCTCCAAGCTCGTCCAATGTGCGACTTGCCTAAGCCATTCCATCGTGACACTCATCACCCCACCATTTGCAAAGATGTATCGATTCGTGAATGCTAGAGGTCGGGCGGGTGTCGTTCGAGATTACTGGGTTGGGTTTTTATCCCTCGAGTCTCTTTTCACAAACCCGGGCAAGGAAGCTCGGGTCCAAACCCAACATGGTTCACCTTCAAAGAGGTTATTTACTTGAGATAAAACCTAGTGATTGGGGTGAGAATAACCACCTTAAGGCTTGGCAACCTGTGATTTATGAGGTTGAAGAGACTATTTGTGACAATTTCCTCGACATTGCTCCTACGAGGAAAGAGATTTCATTGGATGAAACTTACATTGAGAGCATGGAAGTGAAAAGGGTGATTTTCAAGGGTCCAAGACCCGAAAAACCACCTAACATCAAGCCGAAGTTGACTTCTATTTCATTCCATTCCCCTAAGCTTCCGAAGAGGCATATTTCTTATTTACGTAAAGTTGGGAGGCAATGGAAAAGAAAAAGGAAGCGAGAGTGGAAGAGACCGAGGAAAGGGTTATCTTTATGTCCGTTGCTACTAACTAGACCACCTGAAGGTTATTTGAATCCTTCTATGTTGATAATTGGGAAGTGTGGAAAGAAGAGAAGGAAGAAGTGGTGGAAGAAGCTTACAACCCTTCTCTCATGTACACCTCGTCTTTCAAGGATCAAGTAAGTGAGTATTGGGTCGAGCTAGGGACCTAAAACAAGCGCTTTATGGGAGGCACCCCATATTTTGTTTCTTTTTGTTTTTTCTTTCTTTCTTTGCTTTCTTTTATGTTATCCTTTTTGAGGTATTAGTTCTAGGAAGAAAAAAAAAGGGGAGTGAAAGAGAATAAATGTGGGGGAGAGTGAGTGAAGTTCAAAGTAATTCTAGAGGTGTTAGAGAGGTTTAGGAAGAATGAGTACAAAAGAGAAAGATTTGTGGAGTTCTAGGACTTGGAATATTTTTGATGCTGAATTTTATGAATTGAAGGCAGCAGGGCATAACACCCGCTACGTTGTTCTGCCGGACACATTTCAGGGTCGTAGCACCTGCTACGCCATTATCTGTAAGTTCTAACTCTTTCCTTTCTTTCTTTCTCATTTTTTTCCTTCCTCTCTTCTCATCACATCTCCCCATCCCATTATTCCTTTCCCTATGTTCCACCCTCAATACCCACCTCAATAAATGAGATTCGGGGTTGAGGTTTATCATCGATCATGTTTATTTTGTTCAAGTTCTTAGTTAGCTTATTTTCTAATTTTTACATCTTGCTTACGATTTTATCAAGCTTTGGTTGTTTTTCTATTTGAAAATCTTACCCCTTATGCTTGACAACTTCGGATCATGGATTGAGCGAATGTATTAGAAGAGTTTGAGGTAATATCTTTCTACTCATCTCTCTTCAAGGTGATTATTAAGATCCGTTGCATGCTTGATATTTATTTTTGGTGGCGTGCCCCTAGGTGTGAATGTGTTGGGTATATTTTGTTGATGGAGCCGTGTGGGCTCGGGTCGCCAACACTTACATGCTAGTAGTTTTGTGTATTTTTATCTAGTTTTTCTACCCGTTTCTTGTGACACTCTCTCACAATGAGGACATTGTGAAGCTTTAAGTGTGTGTGTGTGTGGGGGGGGGGGACATTTCATGCTCAAGGGTAGACAACCTAGATCTTTTATTTCTTTTTTCCTAGTTTTGCCTAAAATGTCAAAATTTTTGTGCGAAAAAGGAGAAAAAAATGGAGTGAAAAACCTTAAAAGTTTTTGTTTTTGCTTTGCTTTTGTTTTTGCTTCGTTTCTTGGATATTGTTGTCAAAGTTGAGAAGACTTTCTTAGTCTTCTTTAAAAGAAACCGGTTTGAGCATTTTCGACCCTATCTTGGGCGTTGTCATGACTCATTTAATTAGATTCCCTTTATTGATTATCTAGCGAGATCCCTGTTTCATTTCATGTTCTGGTTGAAACTGTGAGACTATAGGTACCCACATCCGAGCTTGTTGGAAAAAAAAAAGAAGATGAAAAAAAAAGTGAATTCGTAACTAAATGAATTAATTTGTTCGTGTCGGTCGAATCCGGCATTAACCAGCATAAAGTTAGTCGACCTACATGGGACTGGTATTAGCGGTACAAAGCTATTACCCCTTAAACCTCTATCGTTCATGATGATGAGGTGTATGGAAAAGCCTGTTTGGGAGGGTAAACCCCATTATGGGTCGTTCAAATTCCCGAAAAGCTAGCGCCGACCTTAATTAATCTAAATACAGTCAATCTCAATAAAAGTTTTACCTTGCGTTTCCTGCGGCCCTCACCAAGCCAAGGGCGGCATAATTAAAGGAAAGACACCGCTTTTATTTCCTTTCCCGCTTTGTTTCGAGCTCGGGTGTGAGTTTTTCTTGGGGACAATCAGAATCAGTTAGAACCCACTAAGCACTTGCACAAATGGGATTTAACTTGGCATAAGGTGTCGGGGATCGAAAACCTCTAAGATTGGCAATTGCTTGAGTTAGGTGTATTTGAGATGCTCATAACGGTTCCTTTTGGAGGATTAGTATCATTTTCTTGATTGCAATTGCATGATTCCTTGGATGTTCAAGGTCTAATTAGTTCCGACATGAATAAGAGAGGTGTATTATAGCTTCAATAACAGTTTTCACCATACTCTTGAAGTTTGGCGCTAATCGGGGGATAAATTCAAACATGAGAAGAAAAAGAAACACAGTACACGAATTTGTTTTTAACCTACAAACTTTAAGGTCTTTTTTTATTCAACCTATAAATTTTAGGGTCCAAAAAATAAACAATGAAAACCGTCAGACCAAAAAATAAATACCCCTATACTTCAGGGTCCAAAATGCAAAAAACCCGCCTTTTGACTCGTTTCTTATTTATTTTCATGTCTTTTACTACATTTTTGGTTATTTCGTAGATTTTGGTGTTTATACTTGAAAACATAGCAGAATGGGCCATTTTGGAACATTTTTTGAGAATCTCTAGATTCCCCGGGAAAGCCGAGTCAAAGGGCTAAGTGAGAAGCAAGGCCGAACATGTCAAACATCCCGAAGATTAAGTTTTGCAGGGTAGCACCCGCTACGGTCAGTGTAGCGGGCGCTACCAGACTCATTTGCGCGCATTAGAACCGTAGCACCCACCACGCTTCATGTAGCGGGTGCTACGCCCAAAGGATTTTCTACCTTGAGGAGGACCGCACCCGCGGTCTAGATGACAGCACCCGCGGTTCCTGAGGTGCCTGCACAAGAAGCCACGGCCAGAGGAAGACCGCACCTGCGGTCTTGGAGACAACAGCTGGTGTCCTGCGTAGGAGAGAAGAGTTCGCCAAGGAGCTTCGCAGCGGTCCTGGGGACCGCACCTGCGGTCTCCTGTATTTAACGCGTCTTAATGGATTGAAGTGTTGCGTTTATCTAACTTCTTTTGCTATGTATAAAAACCCCAATGAACGATTATTTGTGGGACTTCTTTTAGGACCTTTAGACAATAGTTTTAGAGAGAGAATTAGGGTTTTCCATAAGTAATTAGTGAGTAATTAGTGAGTGATTAGTGCATTTGTGTTGGAATTCTTACTTGGATTGAAGTTCTATTGAAGATTGAAGCTATTTTCTACATTGTTCTTGGAAGTTCTCAATTGTTCTTGTTCATCCTTCATCCCTACTACTTGGCTAAGTATTCTCTTACCCTTACTCTTTTTTTTAAATTAGCTTTAATATTAGTTTAATCTTTTTTTTAGATTGCATTGCTTTGTGTTTGAGATATTTGGATTATTGTTTTTGATAGTGTTGTTTTTATTATTTTGATCATGAATGCTATAGTTGTTTATGCTAGTATCATGTTGATTAGGATGTTTAGTGGCTAAAAACCCAATGGGTTAGGGGGAATTAAGGGTGTAAATGGCTAATTAGGCATGGGTTAGCAAGTTAGGTTGTAATTAGTGGGAGAATCTATTTCCCACTTCTATTCTTCCTTCCAGTGGGATGTATTTGGGTCCGAAGGCTCCCAAATACATCCAACACTTGTGTTGGAAGATAGGAGATGGGATAGTTAATGCTCACCCACGAAAGTGGAAGGAGTTTAACTAGGGAATCCCGTTTCATTAACCCTCCGGGTCCGTGGTGGACTTTGAGGAAGTTAATCCGGATTATCCTCGAAAGAGGAAATCTGGTTGGTTTTCTCTAACAGGATTGCCACTTGATTCCCCCTCTTTGTTACTCTTTAATTGTAAAACCCATGTTCTTATTGCCGTTTGCACCCCGAAATCTCCCGAAACCCATTTTCCTATATCGACTGAACCTAAGCTGTCTTGTGCTCTGTTTCCGCTGTTTATCACCTAAAAATCTTGTTTCCTTAGTAATCTTAGATCGACCTTGACCTAGTGACTCAAGTTCTTGGCCCTTTGCTCCCTGAGAGAGAACGACAAATACCGGATCACGAAAACCACGTTACACATATAAGCGGAAATCATGCCATCTTTGTTACTTTTAGCATTCAATTTAAACATCTCTCCATAAGCATATCCCTTCCCCACAAAAGTCCCTCCCTTGGAAAGTGCATAATTATCTCCATCATAAACTTGGACAAAACCAAACTTGCTAAGAAGATAACCTGATATAAGATTCTTACAAACTTCCGGAGCTAGATACACATCATTCAAAAGCAAAGATTTACCGGAAATGATAACAAGTCCCACTTGCCGAATGCCTTCAACTTGGACCGGATGGTTGTTGCCCATGTAGAGTTTCACGCCATCATCCGCCGATTTGAGAGTCTTGAATAAAATCTTGTCAATGCAAACATGCCTTGACACGCCCGAGTCTATATACCAATCGTTACAACCAATGGAAACCATGTCCATATGATCCTTAATCATGGCTACAAAGGAATTGCGTTCCTTCTCCTTACTCTTGCCCTTAGATGTATCTTTGTTCAAAAGACCATGCTGATTTTTCCATTGGTTACACTCTCTCTTTGTGTGCCCAGGTTTGCCAAATTCCCAAAAAACTTGCTTGGGCTTTTGTATTCCCTTGCTAGTTTGTTGCGGCTCTTGTTCTTATTCTTGTTTTCGTTATTCTCTTGCATCATATGGACCTGAGGTTGCTCATTGGAACCATCTTTTAGGCGTAACTCTTCTTCAATCCGAAGATGGTTAGCCAAACCCTCAAGAGACATAGCCTCTTTCCGGTGCATGAGTATCCTTTTAGTCTCATTCCAAGAAGAAGGTAACTTGTCAATAGTGGAAGATACGATTATAGACTCATCCATGTTTAAATTGTGTTGCTTGAAGTTACTTAAAATACGTTGAATCTCATGAAATTGATCTAGAATTTTCCTATTATCATCCATCTTAAACTTCATGAATTGACTAACAAGAAAATTCTTACTTGACGCATCTTTCGACATGTACTTAGCTTCAAGCATCTCTCAAAACTTCTTTGTCTTCTCCACATGTTGAGAGACATCGAAGAGAGTGTCACTCATCCCGTTGAGAATGCATCTTCTACAAATGTAGTCGTCATTCTCCATCTTGAGCCTTTGTCGAGTAGCCCCTGCATCTTCCATGGACATCTTGTCCTTTCCTTGCTCCTTGCTTTTATCTTCATCTGTTGAAATCTTGTCGGTTACGTCATCCTTGGAAGGATCCTCGGTACTCACCTTCTCGGTTGAAGGGTCTTGATTCACCTTGGGAGAAATGTCAACGTACAACACATAGGCCACATTGAGAATTGTTAGCAAGAAGTAAATCTTGCTTTGCCAATGGCGAAAATCTACTCCATCAAAGCATTCTTGCTTTTGGAAATTGCTAAACATATCACGAAACAAGGCCATTACTAAATAGTTCTTAAGATTGTTTGAGGAAAGGGAGTAAATGGTGTAAGAAACAATCGAAAGTCGCTTGGATATCGCTAAGAGTTGTGGCTTTGTACTCACTTTCCTTAAGAACTATTTACTATACCGTAAATGTTCAAAGGGATAAAACTTAGCACTTGTAACACTCAAGAAAAAAGATTTCTCACTTGAATCACTCTAGTATTGCTGCAGTCTAGACAAGAATGAAGGTGTGATTAGCTAGAAAATTGTGTATCTCAAATGACTTGAAATGTCTCCTATTTATAGGAGACTTCTAACCCGTAATCATATCATTTAGTAAAAGGATAATCAAGGTCCTTAATGAGGGATTATGACCTTATTATGACCTTGACCAAGTCAAGAGAAATAGTTGTTGGAATCAATAACAATCGGACTTAATATTGATATCAAAAACTTAATATACAAGATTATGTAGCCATTAGTATTAAAATATAATTCTGGGTTCCAACACGGTCCGTGTTGAATGCAACACGACCTGTGTTGGGTCTCAAACTCATCCATGTTGATCATATTCTTGATGCTTCTCTTATATATGATTCTTTAACTTGTTCCTTTTGATTCCTTATGCTTTATAATCAACTTATACTCTTGAAATAATTCTAACAATAAATAAGTTAACGGCTAAATAGGGAACCTGATTTTGACATGTTTATTTAAATAGGTAGTAAACATGTCAAAATAAGGTCAAACCGTTTAAATTTAAACAATAAACAGTTTTTAACTTCCAACCTATTTAATAACTATATAGCGTCAGCAATGGTGAGTTTGAATTCAAGTCACTGCTGACATGGCATAAGATGAGAATGAAATGAAGTTGTGTAGGACATTTCAGTGGTGAGAATAAGACTTATCTCGCGAGAATCTCACCGTCAATCTCACGAGACGAGTTTGAAAGCAAGTTTGATACACTAATATTTTAATCATATTTTTTCTCTCTCCTCATCTTTATTATTTTTTTATCAATATAACCAAATTAATTATATTATTAAGTAAGACCCATTTACTTTTTCCAATTAATATATGTCAAACTCGTGCTCACCATTGGAAAGCTAGCTAAATAAATGGATAAATTTTGACTTTCTTGGTAGGGGTCCACAGATTCCACATTATCCAATTAGCCAAACTCAAACTCACTGTTGCGGGTGCTCTAAGAAAACTTGCTCATATCTACTGACAATTGTGACCGATAAATTTTGGACCAACACGAGCGGTCAGCAATTATTGTGATTGATAATATAACAGTCACTTAACTATTAGATGCTGATGTGACTCGTTGATAGCGTCGAATAATGTAACTATTGGGCGCCACTTCAAGAGTAGATAAAGGCCCTATTCTTTAGAAAGATAAGATCAAGTTAGGTTTGGTAAGGTAAGAAAATGAAAGGTAAGGTACGGATAAATTTGTGATAGTAAGTTAGTTGTGGGGTAAATGTATTTTATTATTAAAAATTGTGACTTTAGTTTGAGTATTTTCTAGAGAATTGGGTAAGTTAAGGTAAGGTTAGGCAAGGATAAACCTAACGTACCATTCTAAAGAACATGGCCAAAGTATTAGTCGCAAAGTCGGTCGCATGCCTTTAATAACATTGTCTGTAGATAACATTTTTCTCCGCTTCGATGGTACACTCCCCCCTTTGTCTAAATCCCTTGCCCCTCAAGTCCTCCACCAATCACTACTATCATGAGAGGTTGCATTAGAGTCGTCCCTACTGTCCCCCATCCATTGTCCTCTACTAGACACCGACCCTTGTCCATCTCTCCCTGTTGTTGGTTTTCTACTAACCATTGTCCACTATCTTGTTGTTAGTTAGTGATGCATAAACCCTAATTTCCCACTAGGGCTTGCTTGGTTACCTTGATTTCATCCTTGTCGTTCAACTAGTTCAAAGAATAAGGATGAGGATGTGAAAAAAACCGGAAGCCCCAATTTCTCAATCACATAAGTAGATACTACATTAGTGCAACTCCCTCCATCGCTTACCAAATTGCAATCCTTCTTATTCATGGTATATTGAGAGTGGAATTTTATTTCAATTTACGTCTTGCCGATCGGTGCTTCATTCATATGTAGGACTCGCCTAAAAAATAAGCATCTCTCTCTTTGTTGTGTATAAGAGTAGCGAGTACGTCATCACCGGAATCACTACAATCTTCTACAAATAACTTTGACTCTTGTTGAACATCTAACAACTCATTCTCAATCTCTTTTACCTTCTAGACAGTCAATGTTCTCTTTATAGGGTAATAGGCTTGGAAGGGTCCATAGCCTTAGCATTTGAAACACTTTTTCCTTTCCAACTTTTTCGCTAAGGTTTGAGAGAGGGATGAACAATTCTCTTACCATTTTCTACTCTAGGAGGCAATGGAGTGGAACGAGGGGGTGTCTTGTGTCCTAGGAGTAGTTATAGGACTCGGCCTTGAAGGAGGAGTAAATGGACGATTAAAAGGTCTAGCACTAGCCATCTCCTTTCTCCGGAGGTTCTTGAAGCTTACTCTTGATTAGCTACTGCTCAAACTCCTAAATGTATATACTCGATAATACTTCTCTTCCCTTCGAGGAGGGGTGTCTTCGAAGGATATCCTACTGTAGGGCCCACGGTCCCACATAGAGTGTCGAGATCGACGTATGGTTGCTTATACTTCCTAGTGTGCTTTTTAATTATTTTAAGCACAAATATCAGTTTTATTAAATTTTATTTCATGTGGTCAAAATCTCAAATTTAACCAAATCTGTTTTTTCTTAACAATCTCGAGAATTTACGAGTCATCTTAATATTGGGTCGGCCAAGACTTCTCGGGTTGGGATCCTCGTGGATCCCTAGCCTAGGATGGTCTTAGGCTTGACCCAACATTGAGTGTGTGGCCTGTTGGGGATCAAAGTAGTGCTCAAACCTAGCCCACTAATTTTGGATTCGCGCGGATCCCAAGTAAGTTAGTCTTGGCGATCCACCATTCGACGTCAAACAGTCGTCTCGTTATCTGTATGATGATACAGGGTATCCACTGATTTGGGATCCGCGAGTATCCATGAATATTGAGCATCCCGGTTCATCTTACCTATCAAAAATTCATTAATGATTATTTAAAAAAATAACTCGGTTAAATTTAAGGAAAACAACGTGCATGAAATAAAATGGAATTGCCATCACATTTTATGAAAATAGACAAAACAAAGAGAGAACTCCTCAATCTACGAACCAGAAAACGGGCTCGAGGGTAAAGGTACGATTATAGGAGGGTTGCTCCTACACCATCCGCCAAAGCGGCCTTTACTCCATCAAATTTTTAAGTTTAAAAAAAACGAGAGTAAGCAAAGTTGTCCCAAAATTTTGAAATTAATGCATGCAAAAGAGAATGTAACGAAATCAACGAGTATTGGAAATAAATAAAAAAAAATTACAGTGGGTAGGGGATAAGGGTTACATTGTTACAAGTGACAATGGAAAATTGATTAAAGAGATATTACCAACCTCCGAACGAACCCAACCCGTAGCCGGGGTGACCAAATCCGCGAGGATCCCTCTGACAGATGAATTACCATCAAGTGAAAGCTTTGTAAAAAGACACCCTTACGGATCCGCGAGGAACTCCTTGGACAAATGACACCCGCCAAATGGGCATTTTGTGAAAGTAGCTCTTTCGGATCCGCAAGCACTAGTATGTGAGCCCTTCAAAGTGGGATCCGGGAGGAACCTTGTCCTCAGGATCCGCGAGGAATTCCAAGTGAAATATCACCCAAATGTGATTTTGTGTTTGCAGGAGAGTGGATCCCTATAATTCCCCCTCTATCGTCCACGAATTTACTAAACGATCACCTTTTTATCACTAGCGCAAGAGCAATTTTTTCTGCAGTTGAAGGAAAGGCCATGACTCCCACCAAATTCGCGAGGACCCCATTGTGGGAGTGTGCGGTTTTGACTTGCAGTTGCTTGTTGACTGACGGTTGTATGGCTTGACTTCAGGTTGGATCCGCGAAAACCTCTCCTCTGGGCTGATTCATAATTGTTCCGGAATAAGCCAGAGCCACAGTAAACCCTGAGCCGAGTCATGGGGTATGCGACGATTTGCTGCTGGACTGACAGGAAAACTCATTCTAGAATAAGCCCAAAGTCATAGAAAAACTTGGGCCTAATCAAGGGATCCGCGAGCTACCTAGCTTTGTACTGGGACTAAATTCTATTTGAGCATAATAGCAAGTATGACCTCCAATTCGGATCCGCGAGGATCCTCTGCACTTGGACTGCATTTTTCTGTCTCGGCTTGGACTGTATTTTTCTTTCGATGAGCATGATTAGTGAACTCCATTTTCAAAAATCTTTCTCGGGTTGGACTGGGGATCCGCAGAGAACCCATCTTGAGGACCACATTTTGTTGGAGTATAACTCCTAATCCCATTTCCAAAGAGTTGGCTCGGGTTGTATGTAGGATCCGTGAGGATCCTAGTTTAAGGAGGTGTAAGTCCTTGCTCAAATTTTGCATTAAATCTCAGCAAATGCCATTTCTTTGGACCCAAAAGAGTTACTTAATGATTTCAGATCCACGCGGATCCCATGTACCGTATTCACGAGGGACCCGAGTATTGAATCATCGAAGGATCTGAGTGTTGAATCTGCGAGGAGCACACGATGGGATCCGCGAGGACCTTTTCACCCGGGTTGACCGAGAGTTGACTTTGGCCAAGTTTGACTTTGACCAAAAGTACCGGATCCGCGAGGATCCCTCTTGGCCGAGAGTTGACTTTGACTTGATTTTGATAAAGAGTTTCCTTTGACCGAGAGTTGACCTTGAATGGGGGTTGACTTTGACTTGACTTTGACCTGAGAGTACTGGATCTGCGAGGCACGTGACTGCGGGATGGGCGAGGACCCCAAGTACGGGATTTGCGAGGGACCGTCTTAGGCCTAATTCATTTGGATCCACGAGGCCCCGCTGAGTTGGGACCCAGATGGACCCTTTAACCCGGTTTGACTGGGAGTTGACTTTATGGCCTAAAGTCCTTGAGGATTCTAACAAGCACAAAATCCTCGAGGTCCTTACTCGGTATTATTTTTGGTGTCTACACCTGCTTGTTTGTACTTGGCAAGAACCTCTTATTCATTAGTTTCTTAAGCTTCTCCCATGATACGATCTTCTTGTTCTATCCCTAGCTCGTTTCATCTTAACACTGTCAAATCACAATGATGCGACCTTGCACAAATTCAAACTCCCCACCTTAAACGCCTTTTGATATCTATATCTCTTAGCCTCAAAGATTCATTCCACCAATTGCACCCACTCCAAATATTCGCCCGGGTCAACTGAGCCGTTAAACTCCTAGAGCTCAATCTTGACATTTTTCAAGTCGTTCCTTTGTGGTTGCTCACCTCTTCCTCTTCGACAGAACAAGTGGACAGAGTCCCTATCATCGTCACTTGACTCAAAGTTGGGAGTGGCATAGATAGGATTATGCGAGGGCCTCTCTCTTTTCGCAGGTCGAGATTGAACCTAGATGTGTGCATTGATTTGTGCAATTAAAGTTGAAAGGCATCAAGAACATTCTTGATCTTTGGGAATCAACTCTCATAGCCTAGGGTAGGGGCTTTTTTGAGCAGAGAACTCATGTGTGTTCTTTGACGCCAGCTTGACTCTTCTCGATTAGGATCACTAACGTTATCCAAATCAAGAAGAAAGGTGATGCACGAATTGTGTTGGGAAAATTTTGTGGAGCTAGGTTCTTTGTAGTCGGTTGTGTGTTTAGATTAGGATTCTATATAGTTTTTGCACAAGAGATACAATCGGGAAATCAAAAGTAGAGGGAGCATAAACCACACTAAAAATCCAACTACAACACAATCACAAAGAACCAATATTCCCAAACTCAATAACTCGATCAAACAAAACTCAATTCATCATTAAAAGATATCGACACAAGGAATGAGGCTCACCAATATGATCAATACACTAATCAACACCCAAACCACCCAGAATGATCACAAATCCCCAAATAATCAAAAGAACTCAAGCAAAGAAATAACTTGATGCTCTAATACCAACTGCAACATGTCATGATGGGAGAAGGCAACTGATTTGCTTGAATATCGATAATGATTATAATAACCTTGAAATAATAATAATAATAATAATAATAATAATAATAACAATAATAATAATAATCCACACCAACAATATTGAAGAGCACCAAAGATGAACACCTTGAACTTGATATAGTCTAGACAAGTCACCATTAAGACTTGAACAATCCACCATGATTTACCAAAGGATGATGCACCACAAATCAATAAAGGGAAGGCTTAATTTCACCACCAAATTGATAATTTGGATAAAGAGCATAAGACTTTAGCGAGAAATTTGATTTTGGTATCAAAAATACCATTCAGTGATCAACCAAGTTAACCTTTCTATTTTGCAATGACCCATTTATGGGTAAGGAAAGGGACTAAAACCCCAAGAGAGGTTAACTAAAAAGGACAAAGATGACCTAAAGTAAATTACAACTTAAAGCTAAAAATAATCCTAAACATGAAGAGTGGACCAAAGCTAGCTTAAATGAGCTAGGCTAATTACATAAGCATAGATAAAATTACCCCAACTAAAAACAATAGCAATAAAAAAAAAAGTGGGTCACGAGTGTGACCTGGAAAGGTCACGACCATGATATGGTGTCTTGGGCAAGGAGGCAACTCCCACGAGATCATCACGAGCGTGACGCAGAGGCTCACGGGCGAGACTAGGTGACAGGTGGTCCGCGATCTTCATGCGTTCACTGGGGTCACCGGCATGACTAGGAGTGCCATGGGTGTGGCCTCGCTTTTGGGTCTGAGTCGCGGGTATGAAGAGGACAATCATGACCATGATAAATAGACAGGGTAAAAAGGTGTCTTGGGGGTGAGTGCGTGACCAGGGGAATTACACTCTTGACTAACGTCTGTCCACACGAGCTCCAAAAGAAGGACTAAGGCATGGAGGGGAGAAAACAGGGTCATGGTCGTGACCAGGGAGGTCACGCCCATGGTGCCTGGACCTCCAGCCATCTATCCAGGTTATGTGAAGGTCACGATTGTGACCACCTAAGTCATGCATGTGACCTTTTGATGATCCCCCAAGTCTTGGGCACTTTCACCCTTAACACCACCACTTTGGCTGCCCCTCCTTTATTTGTGTTGAAGGAAAAAATGCCCCCTCGAGAGTGTTTCTTGGTCCATCCATAGGATAACCGTGATCATCCTTCCCGGGTCTGGAATAAAATTAAATTAGATCTCCAACGATCCCCTGAAGCGATATGTTTTTCCTGAGTCAGGAGGGTGGAGTAAGGATATCGAGATAATTCACAATTTCAGTCAAATTTTGCATGTTAATGTTAAGCTTATTGTTTACTTTGGTGTTTGGAACTTGAGATGTTAATGTTGGTATGAACTTTGCATGTTGATGTTGTCGATTTTTTTTCTTCGGTGAAGTGGAGGGTGAAAGTGTGTTTAGGGTTTCGTTGTTGACGACTCAAGGGGAGGGAGATTTTTTAGTGTTTTTCTTTTTATTTTCTTAAATTTTGTTTTTTTGTTAGATTTAGGAATTTTATGGTTCCAATATCTGGTGTGTACATTTTCTTGTGTTTGTTGTTTATTTTATATGGTGATTTGCTTAATAGTGAGCAAAGTTGTTTGATCTTCAAATTGTAATTGGTATGTTAGTTAAATAGTCTTGGTTGCTGTCAAAATTATAAATTGTTGTTTTGTATCTATTTAGGGTTTAAAAAGTTATTTAGAGTGTCAAATTAGAATTGGTTGTCCATGTTTACATGTGTAGGGTAGCTATTAATTACTGAAAAATTTGTCTATGGTTTAGGACTATTGATAGAACCAAAAAACAATCATTTGGGTGTGGTGAGAGTTTGCGTGATGGCGACTAATGAAATTATCTCCCACCACCAAAACTCTTACCCCGCCGAAAAGATATTGTTTTAATTGCATTATGTTATGGCGAGAGCGGGGCTGATATGAGTTGTGATTCTAGCTCATACTTCTGTCACTTTCATCCCATCAAAATGCAAGGTTTTTGGTTAAATTTAGGTAACCACACGGAGAGGGATGCGGGGAAGCCTAGGGTCTAAACAAACCATGTGGATGATGGAAATCAATCCATAGAACTCATAAACACTATGAACTAATTTTTAGGTTTTTTTATTAATGAAAATAAACATGAAATTAAAAGATACAATTCTAAAGAGAGAAATCTCACCAAATTGAACTTAGATGTTCAAACACTTGCATAAGGATCTCCCACAAGTAAAGAGTATTGAATCACCCAAAAATTCTCACAAAGAGTAGAGGATAAACACCCACTCACAAAGAAAAGAAATCACAAAGCAACTTCCACCCAAAGGATTAGCTTTCATTGCAATAGGGTTTGAAAACCCACAATTACAAACTCTCTAATTGAGAGGAATTTTCTTGAGTCTAACTCCTAAACATTCATCATCAAAATCTATCTTGGAAAATAAGCTAAGGGGTATTTATACCAATAGGGTTAAAAAAGTAAAACACGCGTTAAAAAGGGGACGGCCGCGGGCGCGACGAAGTGAAGTCTATGGGCGATTCGGTCAGCAGCGCGAGGTAGTGGGTCAACAGGGTGTCGCGGGTGCGACGGAGTAGCTCGCAGGGGCGACCTTGATCTGCCCAAATTCCCAGTCGTTCAGCAAGGGGTCGCGGGCGCTACCATATGTGTCGTGGGCTCATAACTACGTTTTATGGCTATGTTTTTAGGGGTTTTCGATAGTGAATTAGGGATAATGTTATGTCTTAATCTTGATTTATACCCCCTATTTCTCTATTATGTTCGGTGTTGTTGTTTTTGATGAAATCTTGCAAACTTGGAAACAAAACAAGAGCTTTGAGAACATTTTGGCAGATTCCAGGACACAACTGACCTCCAAATCTCAAGAACATGTCGTGGGATGAATTTCAATGCAAACGGAGCTGAAATCGGGCAACTAGAGGCCACCACAGTCAACCCGTGGGGCTCGCCACGATCCATGTACGGATTGTACGGTCAGATCATTGATGTTAATGTTGATGCGGAATGTGTGGTTAACTCTTGTGATGTGGCTGTGATTGAGGGGACCAACAATGTCTTTGATTTGTCCTTAGGCACTTTAGGAGGGTTTCAACCCTATCTTGATCCATATTGTAAATGCCTAGAGGACTCAGCTAGAAAAATCATGTGGACAACTTATTTTGATTCTTTTGATTTTTCTAGTACTTTTGATCTATTTAACAGAACGCAACTAACATTCTTTGCCATGAGTATTTTGTTGTTCTCTTGTCTGCAGGCTTGTGAACCGGATGTTGTTGCGTTTGACAAGCTTCTAAGGGCGTTGACTGCATCTGAGGTGAGTTTCGTCAAGCTAATGACGTTAAACTAGCGCTTCTTGGGAGGCAACCCAAGCGTTTAATTGCTTTATTACGTTTTATTTCACTCCTTCAATTTTCTTCGTTTTTATTCTTTTTAGAGTGTGATGCATTATGTCGTTTCCTTCTTGTGCATGTTACCCTTACTCGAAATGCATTACGGACACTGCTTTGTCCAAGCATGGGGAGGGGGAGAGGGATTTGGGTCGACTGTCTTAACATTCATGTGCTTGAGTGAGACTCACGTTTGTAGTTGCATATTTGTTAGTTTCTTTTTGTGTTTGTTAGGCTTTGAATTTGCATCTAGGTTCCATATAGGAGTAGTTGTCTTGCTTTCTTGCTAAAAGTTTTTTTCAAAAAAATTAGGATAGTTTTTCGCCTTTATGAGGTGTGTTTGGATTGTCATCGCAAGCGTATACTTGGGAATTTTGGCTTCACGTGGATAATAGGAGAGACTTCGTTGTTTGTTTGATTTAGGTTGCCTGTCTTATTTGTGATTCATCTGGTCTTGATCGATTCAAATGTATGATAGTGAAGTTCTTGTGTTTGGTACATTAAAGGAACTAGTTGCAGTGATTGTGGTAGGTTAACCCGTGAGACTTCTTGAGCCTAAAATACTATCATTTTCGTACTCTCATTTTCTTTTGAGTGTCACCTTACCATGTTTGCATCTCTAGAACTTGATTTGACTCTCTTCGAAACTACATTTGACTTTCCCATTGTGTTAATATGATTGAGGCCCATTTCGTAGCTATAAAGCCATATACATCTTGACTTCTTTTTGCTAGCCCTTGCAAAGTTTTTCTTGTTTTGATTGTTTCACCTATTTTGCGCACCCGTTGGCCTGTTCTAAATCCCTTTTCCTTTAGCCAAGTTAGTGGAGCGTAACAATCCTGTTGGGGGACAGTTTTAAAGTCTAATTCTTGGCTACTTTGTTGGTTATTTTGCTTGATGAGGGAAGCATTATTCATAATCGTTATTTATCACCTCTTGTCATTCGAGGTTGAAATTGGTTTGATGGGAAATAAGCCGTTTCTTTATGTATCTATGATATTCACCGAAAAAAGAGAAAATTATTGAAAAAAAAAGAAGAAAGTTATAAAAAAAAGAAAGAAAACAGAGAAAAGCTTTGAAGAATAAGGTGACTAGTGTGGTCGCTTTCTTGATTATATTGACTCTTTCACATTACATTTCTTTGATGGGAATATATTTGAGCTTAATCGAGGTGTGAAGTAGGAGGTGTTGTGTTTTGTGTATTGGGAATGTTGCTCTTTAGATCCTTGGCTCTTAGCTCCACATCACCCAAATGAATTCCCTCCTTACCCTACACCTAAGCCCCATTACAAGCCTTGAGAAGTCCTCATGATTAACTTTTATGCATGTTGTCTAAAGTGGTAGAGAATCGAGAGTCCTGTCAAGCTTATGGTAGGTTGTTTACATAGGTTAAAGGTTCTGAGCGAACCGTTCTATCTTTTGCAAACACACGAGGGGAGTGATCAACATACCCTAAAGTGAGGTCTTACCGATCCCAACTAGTTCGTCAAACATGAGAATAAATTTTGATTGCATTTGAATTGTGGTGGATTAGTTGTGTAGCTTCCTGACTGGTGATTCGATTTCGAACAGTAATTTTCATTCTATTTGAATCTTAGTCCTACTAGGGAGTGCTTGTGTGTATGCTTGCTTTGGTATTCTTACATTGCCATTTTATTAGAGGGGGTGTGAGTAGGTTTCTTTTTCTTTTTGAGTCCTTTCATTGTGTTTTGAGTCTTGTACTTGCTTGGGGACAAACAAGGAGTAAGCATGAGGGGATTTGAAGACTACGTTTTCTGGCTATGTTTTTAGGGGTTTTCGATAGTGAATTAGGGATAATGTTATGTGTAAATCTTGATTTGTACCCCCTATTTCTCTATTATGTTCGGTGTTGTTGTTTTTGATGAAAACTTGCAGATTTGGAAACAAAACACCAGCTTTGGGAACATTTTTGGCAGATTCCAGGACACCACGACCTCCAAATATCAAGAACAGGTCGTGGGATGAATTTCAGCGCAAACGGAGCTGAAATCAAACAACCAGAGGCCACCACGGTCAGCCCGTGGGGCTCGACACGGTCCATGTACGCAAACGGAGCTGAGACCGGGCAGACTGCGTGTGTAAGTCGGTTGTTTTCGCCAGTAGAAAAGCAAGGCAGCGACGGTTATTTGAGATTCATTTATTTTCTATCATTTTTCCTTCATTCTTTGGCCATCAAGAGAGAAAAAACCCTAATAACCCCATCTACTCCTCAATTCTCCATCAAGATTCAAGATCGTGATTGATTCAAAGAGAAGCGAAGTTCAAGATTCGCGGAAGAAATCGTCAACGCTCGCGAGGAAGACTCCACCCCGGGATCGAAAGGCTCGACGGCCGTATTCCTTGTAGTTTGTATCTCTTTTCGATTTCTTTCTTTGTTTTGAGATTTAATAAAGATGTTTGGAACTTGTGTCGTACTTTTCTTGAACATGAGTAAGTAATTTCCTTTGAATTCTTGGGTTTTGCAACCCGAAACAATGTAGTTTTGATTGATTGGTATTAGTTTGTGCATGAATTCTTGATTAGAATAAATAGAAGGTTGTGTTTTCCATGTTTATGAGTATCCTTAAGGCCTTGAATATTTGTAAGTTTGAGATTAACCTAAGAAGTACTGAAAGGTGAATTAGGGTAATCTGACTACCAACCTGTCTACCTAGGCTTGCGAAAGTTGAGAAAGGAGTAGTAAACTAGGGAATCATTAGATAACCTGACTTTCTGAGACCTTCAATTCTGTTTAACTTAAAAGGCACACGAAAGTTGTTTAGAATAATTTTATTTAGCATCGAAAGGGCGATAGAATTCAGAGGTTGTTGATTCTTGATTCGTTCTTGAATGTATGATTTTGCAGGCTAGGTTTTAGTAATCGAACTCGTTGTTAGGTTAGCATCTCCCTAGAAGTCTTTCTCTCTTGATAGATTCTTTTGATTGTTTTCTTTCCTTCTTTATTAGTTTGATTAGTTGTTAAACCTTTTCCAAAACCTAAAACCTGATTAGCTTAGCAATCGTGATAGAGTCTAGTTTATTGAGCTGCTAATTGAGTCCTTGTGGGATCGACCTTGGCATGATACTACGTACACCGTGCGCTTGTGGCCCTATCAAGTTTTTTGCACCGTTGCCGGGGACTTTGTCCCTAGCAATCGCTGAACGAACCCTCTTAGGTTGACTAAGCTGTTTTCTTATTCTTTCTTTATTTTCTTTTTCTTTTTCTTTTCTTTGTTTTTTAGAAAAAAATGGCAATTCTTGACTTTCCCCCAATTTGAGCAAGAATTATTTTGCCGCTATCTTGAACAATGACTTGCTTGTCCTGTTCCACGTGGTATTGTGCCTGGGAAATCAGATGTTCTTGACATTGTTGCTTTTGGGGTGAATAGTGAAACTCGTACTCTGTTACAGTATTTTAGTTTTTATGCTAAAACTGTTGATGAAGCTTGGAGTTTGCTTGAGTGGCTTGCACATGATACTCGTGAGTTTGAAAATTTTTATTGTGCATCTGGTTACTCTTACCCCAATCCATGTGCATCTCATGCTAGATTATATATTCAACCCCATTGTTTGCCTCATTGTCGTATGTGTAATTCTTTTGACCATGATGAGTCTACCTGCCCAGGTTTAGCTAGACTTGACATTTTAATGAGGGCAGTGCTTGAGCAACAAGATAAGTCGGAAGCTAACCTAAAGGAAATAGAGGAAATAGTTTATTCTTCTAAGTCATCTTTGGCAACTGTTGCTTCTTCTCATCCTAGCTTACCTAGAGACACTACTAATGGTGTCTTTGCTTTTCATAATGCATCCTTACCTTTTTCTTAGTCGACGAGGTTTGAGGTGAGTGATTCCCATGGGTTTGATGCTAGGTATGATGATGATATTTGTCATGAGTCAATTGATGCTATTGATGAGGAGTCTTGTAAGGGGTTTGTGGGTGGATTAGATCCTTCAAGCAAGGAATCTGATGATGTACTCCATGCTTCTATGCTTTGTTCACTACCTTCCTTTGCCCCTAAGAACCTTGAGGAGACCATTCCCTATGAAAAGACCATTGATGTTCATGTTGATGCGGAATGTGTGGTTAACTTTTGTGATGTGACTATGTTGAGGGGACCAACAATGTCTTTGATTTGTCCTTAGGCACTTTAGGAGGGTTTCAACCCTATCTTGATCCATATTGTAAATGCCTAGAGGACTCAGCTAGAAAAATCATGTGGACAACTTACTTTGATTCTTTTGATTTTTCTAGTACTTTTGATCTATTTAGGAGAACGCAACTCACATTCTTTGCCATGAGTATTTTGTTGTTCTCTTGTCTGCAGGGTTGTGAACCACTTGCTGTCGCGTTTGACAAGCTTCTAAGGGCGTTGACTGCATCTGAGGTGAGTTTCGTCTAGCTAAAGACGTTAAACTAGCGCTTCTTGGGAGGCAACCAAAGCGTTTAATTGCTTTATTAGGTTTTATTTCGCTCCTTTAATTTTCTTCGGTTTTATTTTTTTTTAGAGTGTGACGCATTATGTCGTTTCCTTCTTGTGCATGTTACCCTTACTCAAAATGCATTCCAGACACTGCTTTTTCTAAGCATTGGGGGGGGTCGACTGCCTTAACATTCATGTGCTTGAGTGAGACTGAAGTTTATAGTTGCAAATTTGTTAGTTTCTTTTTGTGTTTCTTAGGCTTTGAATTTGCATCTAGGTTCCATATAGGAGTAGTTTTCTTGCATTTGCTAAAAGTTTTGGCTTCATGTCTTTCGCCTTGATGAGGTGTGTGTGTTTGGATTGTCATCGCAAGCGTATACTTGGGAATTTTGGCTTCATGTGGATAATAGGAGAGACTCCGTTGTTTGTTTGATTTAGGTTGCCTGTCTTGTTTGTGATTCATCTGGTTTTGATCGATTCAAGTGTATGATAGTGAAGGTCTTGTGTTTGGTACATTAAAGGAACTAGTTGCAGTGATTGTGGTAGGTTAACCCGTGACACTTCTTGAACCTAAAAGACTATCATTTTTATAGTCTCATTTTCTTTTGAGTGTGACCTTAGCATGTTTGCATCTCTAGAACTTGATTTGACTCTCTTCGAAACTACATTTGACTTTCGCATTGTGTTAATATGATTGAGGCCCATTTTGTAGCCACATAGCCAAAAAGACACCTGACATCTTGAATTCTTTTTGCTAGCCCTTGCGCAGTTTTTCCTGTTTTGTTTGTTTCACTTATTTTGCGCACTCCTTGGCCTGTTGTAAATCCCTTATCCTTTAGCCAAGTCAGTGGAACAACAATTCAGTTTGGGAACAGTTTTAAAGTCTAATTGTTGGTGACTTTGTTGGTTATTTTGCTTGATGAGGGAAGCATTGCTCATTATCGTTATTTATCCCCTCTTTTCATTCGAGGTTGAAATTAGTTTGATGGGAAATGAGTCGTTTCTTTATGTATCTATGATATTCACCCAAAAAACAAAAAGAGAAAATCATTGAAAAAAGTAGAAAGTTGTAAAAAAAAGAAAAAAAAGAGAGAAAATCTTTGAAGAATACGGTGAATAGCATGGTCGCTTTCTTGATTATATTGACTCTTTGCCCTTACTTTTCTTTGATGGGAATATATTTGAGCTTAATCGAGAGGTGAAGTAGGAGATGTTGTGTTTTGTGTATTGGGAATGTTGCTCTTTACGTCCTTGGCTCTTAGCTCCACATTACCCAAATGAATTCCCTCCTTACCCTACACTTAAGCCCCATTACAACCCTTGAAAACTCCTCATGATTAACTTTTATGCATGTTGTCTATAGTGTTTGAGAATCGAGATTCCTATCAAGCTTATGGTAGGTTGTTTACATTGGTTAAAGGTTTTGAGCGAACCGTTATATCTTTTGCAAACACGCGAGGGGAGTGATCCACATACCCTTAAAGTGAGGTCCTACCGATCCCAACTAGTTCGCCAAACATGTGAATGAACTTTGATTGCATTTGAGTTGTGATGCATTAGTTGTGTTGCTTCCTGACTGGTGATTCTATTTCGAATAACAATTTTCGTTTCTATTTGAATCTTATTCTCGATAGGGAGTGCTTGTGTGTATGCTTGCTTTGGTATTCTTACATTGCCTTTTCATTAGAGGTGGTGTGAGTAGGTTTCTTTTTCTTTTTGAGTCCTTTCATTGTGTTTTGAATCTTGTACTTGCTTGGAAACAAGCAAGGAGTGAGCATGGGGGGATTTGATAACTACGTTTTATGGCTATGTTTTTAGGTGTTTTCGATAGTGAATTAGGGATAATGTGATGTGTAAATCTTGATTTATACCCTCTATTTCTCTATTATGTTCGGTGTTGTTGTTTTTTATGAAAACTTGCAGATTAGGAAACAAAACACCAGCTTTGGGAACATTTTTGGCCGATTCCAGAACACCACTGACCTCCAAATGTCAAGAACAGGTCGTGGGATGAATTTCAACCCAAACGGAGCTGAAATCGGGCTACCAGAGGCCACCACAATCAGCCCATGGGGCTCGCTACGGTCCACGTACGCAAACGGAGCTGAAACCGGGAAGACTGCGTGTGCAAGTCGGTTGTTTTCGCAAGTAGAAAAGCAAGGCAACGACGGTTTGTCGAGATACATCCATTTTCTGTTATTTTTCCTTCATTCTTTGGCCATCAAGAGAAAAAAAAACCCTAATAACCCCATCTACTCCACAATTCTCCTTCAAGATTTAAGATCGAGATTGATTCGAAGAGAAGCGAAGTTCAAGATTCGAGGAAGAAATCATCAACGCTCGCGAGGAAGACTCCACCCCGGGATTGAAAGGCTCGACGATCATATTCCTTGTAGTTTGTATCTCTTTTCGATTTCTTTCTTTGAGTTGAGAATTAATCATGATGTTTGGAACTTGTGTCGTACTTTTCTTGAACATGAGTGAGTAATTTCCTTTGAATTCTTGGGTTTTGCAACCCGAAACAATGTAGTTTTGCTTGATTGTTATTAGTTTGTGCATGAATTCTTGATTAGAACAAATAGAAGGTTGTGTTTTCCATGTTTATGAGTATCCTTAAGGCCTTGAATATTTGTAAGTTTGAGATTAACCTAAGAAGTACTGAAATGTGAATTAGGGTAATCTGACTACCAACCTGTCTACCTAGGCTTGCGAAAGTTGAGAAAGGAGTAGTAAACTAGGGAATCATTAGATAACCTGAATTTCTGAGACCTTCAATTCTGTTTAACCTAAAAGGCACACGAAAGTTGTTGATTATGTTGTTTAGAATAATTCTATTTAGCATCGAAAGGGCGATAGAATTCAGAGGTTGTTGATTCTTTATGCGTTCTTGAATGTATGATTGTGCATGCTAGGTTTTAGTAATCGAACTCGTTGTTAGGTTTGCATCTCCCTAGAAGTCTCTCTCTCTTGATAGATTCTTTTGATTGTTTTCTTTCCTTCTTTATTAGTTTGATTAGTTGTTAAACCTTTTCCAAAACCTAAAACCTGATTAGCTTAACAATCGTGATAAAGTCTAGTTTATTGAGCTGCTAATTGAGTCTCTGTGGGATCAACCTTGACATGGTACTATCTACCCCGTGCGCTTGCGGCCCTGTCATGGGTGCGACCTCGTTTTGAGCAATTTTTTCTGTCAACTTCAAACGCACATAACTTCTTCATCCAGACTCCACTTTTGGCGGATAAGATATCGATGAAAACCTCTCGGTGTGTACTTTAAGCTCCTAAAATATCAAGTCCATGGGAGTTGTATTGAAGGATTTATGACCCAAATAGTGAAGGACACTATTTGAACGCCTTTACCACCTTGTGTTTATTTTTGCCGATGGTTCCGAAACCCCTTAGAAGGCTCGGGAATGGTCCGATAGAGACGAACTAAAATTGAACCGATCCCCAGACAGTTCATACTCCCCTTCTTTGAAAAAAGTTGTCCTAAACTCTTGGGGGTTCAGAATTACTGGATAACCGCGTAGACCCAACAACACGTACTCCAACAGTCGAAGTAGAGTGATGCTCATCAACCCGTCCTTCTAAAAAATGTAGCAATTCCGGCGGAAAGGAGGGACTAAGTAAACATCATGAAGGACCTGAACACGTCTAACACCCATCTACTTGTTGAAAGCAACAAGGAATTCATCACATGAGAGTCCGGGATGAAGGCTAATGAAAACAACCTTTTCCTCGTTCCATCTCGATGTGGAAATAATGTAGCTCGGAGGATTGGTCAAGAAATTGTCCTCATGTAACTCAACTCCATGGCGAGGCTCTGGGAGCGGTTGAGCACGACTCAACACTGGGGAACTCTATACAGTGCCCGGTAGGAGTTTTGGTTAAGGGTGAGGGACAAGGGAGGGAGGTTGGAAATTTCTGTGGAGCTAAGGTTCGCTCAACCTCACTAAGGTCTCCTTTTCGCAAAAATAAAGCATGTTGTGGCTTTCCTTTGCTCGAAGCACTCTCATCCCGTGTTTCTCTTTTGGAGGTTTATCTTCTACCTTCCCACCCCGGCTTGTGGTATATCGGTTTCGAAAGGGGGTAAAAGAATGAGTTTGATTTTCCTTTCTCCCATTGAGAAGGTGTAGGTGTTCTTCCGGCCGTCGTGGATAGCACACCGATCAAATTGCCAAGGTCTACCAAGTAGTAAATGGCAAGCATCCATGGGGACAACATCACAAAGAACACTATCCTTATAAGACCAAGCGGAGAAAGAAACCAAGACTTGTTGGGTTACCTCGAAGTCGCCGCCATCTTGTAGCCCTTGCAAGCTATACGGTTGAGGATGAGCCGAGACCGGCAATTGGAGTTTCTCAACCATGTAGGTAGAGGCTAAGTTGGTGCAACTCCTACCGTCGATGATGACCTTGGCTGCCTTTTCGTTGATGGTTAACCGAGTTCGGATGATATTATCCCTTTGAGAGTTATCCCGGGAATCCTTGGTCATGATAAAGGATCGCCTAGGAGTCGAACTCTTCCCTTCTTGCACGCGAACCTCAACACGAGTCTTTATAGCCTCCAGTGTGGCTACCTCGCTTGCTTTGGAACTTTCAACCATCTTCGTGAGGCATTGGGCTTGGTAGTGACCATAAACCCGACATGTGAAGCATTTTCTACCCTTGAGCTTTCGAATATATTCCGCACTTTCCTTAGGAGCTTGGGAAGATGGTTTTGGTAGCTTGGAAGTTCGACTTCCCTTGGATGAAGCCTTACTCCAAGAGTGATCACTTCCCTTCCTAGAAGGCCATGAAGTAACATTCTCCTCCATTCTTCTTCCTCGAGAACCACCATATCGATAATCATCAAAATACCTCGAATAGCCACTATGGTGAGCTCTAGGAGCCTGAGTTGAAATACCACGACCCATTTCGAGGACTCTAGTTACGTAGTCGTAGCGTGGAGTAAGTCACCCATTCGATATTGAACTTCTCGAACCTTCTCTTCGATACGTTCATTTCAAAACCAAATCCAAGCACCACTTCATCAAATTTATGATGCCATTGCTTAGGTGCTTGCTTTAGACCATTCAAAGATTTTGTGAGTTTACATACTTGATTCTCATGACCCTTTTCAACAAACCCGTCGGGTTGTTCCATATACACCTCCTCTTCTAGTTCTCCATTTAGGAATATCGTTTTGACATCCATTTGATGGATTACTTGCTTATGAATAGTGGCTAAAGCTATAAGTACTCTTATAGTTGCAATCCTAGCCACGGGTGCATAAGTACCAAAGTAATCGATACTATATCTTTGGGTAAAGCCCCTTACAACTAGTCGGGCATTAAACCTTTCTATGGTACCATCTACTTTCTTTTTGTGCTTAAAGATCCATTTTGATGTAATAGGTTTACATCTCGGTGGTAGGTCTACTAAAATCCAAACATTATTTTCCTTAATGGAGTCTATCTCATCTTGTACCGCCTCCTTCCAAAAAGAAGCATCTTGTGACTCTATGGCCTCTTTGAAAGTTTTAGGATCTTCATCTACATTGTAGATGTTGGGTGTCTTATACTCAACAGAGTTCCTATCGCCCTCTACTAAATAGACAACGAAATCCGAGCCATAATCCTTGGATTTCCTTGTTCTCTTACTCCTTATTTCCTCAACATCTTGTTAAGTTTCTTGAATAGCATCCTTTGGAATCATGTCATGAATGACATCCTTGGGTCTAGGAATTAAAGAGAATCGAGTCTCATCAAATATTGCATCAATTGACTCTATTACGATGTCCGCTGTTATGTAGTCATTTGGTTCGATAACCATAAACCTATAGGCTTTGCTTTCAAAAGCATAGCCTATAAAGATGCATTCAATCCCTCTTTCACCCAATTTCCTTTTCTTTGGTTTCAGGACTCTTACAATGCCCGACACCCCCATACTGTAAAATGTTTTAGGGTTGGTTTTCTTTTAGTCCAAAGTTCATATGGGGTTTTAGTGTTCCCTTTTAGAGGAACTCTATTTAAAACATAACAAGTCGTTAATAAGGCTTCACCCCAAAATCCTTCACTTAAACCGGAGTAAGATACCATGGAGTTAACCATTTCTTTTAATGTCCTATTTTTCCTTTCGGCCATACCATTTTTTTGAGGTGTTTAAGGTGTCGTTGTCTCATGCACCACACCACAACCTTGAAAATAAATTGGATCATAATATTCACCACCCCTATCGGATCTTAATCTTTTTATTTGGGCCTCACATTGTAACTCACTTTTAGCTTTGTAAATTTTAAACCTATCTAAAGTTTCATATTTTGATGCAAAAGAAATACTTGGAAAAACTTAGAAAAATCATCAATGAAGGTGACATAGTATATTTTACCTCCTATAGAAGGACCTATAGAAGGAGTGCTATGGAAATCTCCTAAATCACTATGAATCAATTCAAGTAATTTAGAATTTCTCATAATACGTGGAGAGGAACTTTTGGTGATTTTAGTTAACATGCATGTTCTACACTTCTCAAACTTATCATCCAAACCTGGAATTAGGTCAAGATTAGACATGTACTTAATCTTATTGTAATTAACATGTCCAAGTCTCAAATGCCAAAAAAAAGATTTCAAACAAGAACCAAGCAAGTAAACGGAAACATCATTCTTATTGCCACTTGTAGCGTTAAGCTTAAACATATCACCACATGCATAGCCTTTGCCTACAAAGACCCCTCCCTTAGGCAAAACATAGTTGTCCCCTTTATACACTTGCTTAAACCCAAACTTACTTAAGAGAAAACCCGAAACAAGATTCTTACATATTTCCGGAACTAAATACACACCGTTTAAAAGCAATGTCTTTCCGGAAATAAAAACATGTAATTCCTTCCACCTTAACCGAGGAGTTGTTGCCCATAAAGAGCTTCCCCCCCCTCTTCGGCGGGTTGGATAGTCTTGAAGAGAGAACGTTCAATGCAAATGTGCCGAGCCGTACCCGAATCAACCCACCAAATATCGTCACTCGAAACGACATTAATTTGGTCCTTAATCATGGCTAAAAAGGGTCTATTGGACTCCTTCTTACCACCATGATTCTTAGTGTTGTTGTTCGAAAGCCCGTGTTTTTTCCTCCAAACCGGACATTTCCTCTTAGAGTGACCCGGCTTGCCGCATTCCCAACAAACCATTTTTTGTTTCTTATTGCTCTTGTTCTCAAACTTATTCTTGTTCTTTGTTCCTCTTGTGTTCTCTTGAACCACATGCACCTTGGAGGGATTCTCCTTGGTAACATCCTGCATCTCAATTCCTCCTCAATACGGAGATGGTTAGCCAAACCCTCAAGAGATATGGGTTCCTTAGAATGCATTAAGGTTCTCTTAGTTTCTTTCCATGAAGGGGGAGCTTGCCAATTATTGAAGATACAATATAGGCCTTATCTATGTGGATTTTATGTTGAACAAAAATGCTTAATATATGTTGAATTTCATGCAATTGGTCAAGAACTTTTCTACCTTCCACCATCTTAAAATTATTAAATTGGCTAATGAAAAAGTTCTTACTTGTAGAATCCTCTGACATGTATTTAGCTTCGAGCATTTCCCAAAGCTCCTTGGCGAATACGACATTTTGATAGACGTCGAATAGAGCATTCGTCATCCCGTTGAGAATGTGGCCTACACAAATGTAGTTGTCGTTCTCCATCTTGAGCCGACGCCTCGTTTGCTCCGCCGTCTCATCTTCACCCTCCACCGGAACGTCTTGAGTGAGCATATACACCACCTTGAGAGTGGTGAGCATGAAGTGCATCTTCTTTTGCCATCTACGAAAATCGATCCTCTCAAACTTATCCAACTTTTGAAAGTTGCTGGTCATGTCTTTCAAGGAGTGAGACATCGTGGATAAGTCTTAAGATTGTTGGAAATAACAAACAATGAGATGGAATAAAGAAACCACGGAAGATGGAGTCGAGGGCAAGCCCGTCTCCCCTTAAAACTTATCCACTAGACCGTGAAAAGACTCAAGGGTAAAACCTAACTTCTTGTAAGAAAAGTTACAAGATTTCTCAAAGGACTCAAAGAGTTGTTGCAGTCAACACCTTAAGAATATGTTGAATGCTCTCTAGAAAGGAAGAAGAAGATGAAATGAGGGTGTGGATGAATGTTAAATTGATCCACCTTATATAGAGAACCTTTGGAGTCATAAGGAGGTCAAACTTTCCAATTGCATTGGGCACAATCCAAGGGATTTGAGTTTAATGATATTAATGAGAAATCATGATTGATTTTTCAGTCAATATCATCTAAAATCATGACCAAATGCATTTCAACACGAGGCAAAAATCAAGGGATTTCAAAATCAATCCCGACTGTGATCAACACGGGTCGTGTTAGATCAACACCGACCATGTTGAAGGCAACACGACCCGTGTTGATCCAGTGCACATTTTCTGTGCTCTCTGGACATCAACACGGGTCGTGTCATACTGAACACGATCCGCGTTGAGTCCCTTTTCTTAGTTAAGCTTGTATTCGTCCTTTCCGGTCGATCCCATGCTTATAACTTATATCTTATGTCTCTTAACACGTGAAATACTCCAACATAAACTACATAGCCAAATAGCCACCCTTACTCTTATGTATATATCCGCTTTTTGCCTTTGATCACTCCTCTTTTTGATAATATATATTATAAAGCCTTGGCCAGATACAAATTTCCTTCCCTTAAGCTATTGCTTGGAGTGTTTAGAGAGTAAAGTTGGGTTTATCATGTACTTTGATGTATAATTTAGTTTGTTTGGGGAAGTATGAATTGAGAAATCTTGAGGTTGCTCCCCATTGTAGCTTGATATGGGTTGAGTGGAAATATGCCTTGTTTCGTACATATTTGTATTGTGTTGTTATCGATCGAAAAGAAAAAGAAAAAAAATGAAAAAAAAAATCAGAAAAATGAAAAAAAAGAAAAGAAGAAATAAAGTGTTTGGCAATGTTTATTTGTTTTGATGTAGTTTCCATTTGATTTGGGATGTTTTATTGTGACTATATGTGGTGAGAGTATTTATATAATTAATTTGGTGATGTTTATGCTCCACACTTAGGCTTTTTAGCTCTACTTTCTCAAATTATATTTCCATTTCTTACCCTTAACCTTAGTCTCATTACAACCCATTTTAAAGTCCTGTTGATTATCATTGTTATTTGCATATTAGCGGTAGAGAATTAAGATTATTTGCAAGCGTATGGTAGGATGTTGCTTTGGATTGAGTATTGAGTGCACCTTCATGGATTGATTTATTTCAAACACATGAGAGGAGTGATTCTACATTCCCTAAAGTGAGATTGCTATCTAATTTACCGAGTTTCATTCTTTTTATGTGCTTGCTTGCTTTATTTGTGATTAAGGGGTGATTGATTTGAATTTGATAAGTGTAGTTTTTGTAAATCTTTCCAAGGTTTCATTTTCTCTTGTATATAGACTTTCTTCAAAATATTACTCGGAGGTAGCCTAACTTTTGGTGAAATATATTTCAGGTACCCCACCTTTTCAAATCTCATTTTGGGGTACCCATAATTTTTGGTTAGAAATTATTAGGTGTTTTTCCAGTTATCAATTTGGTTAAGTGACCGAAATACCATTGTTCTTCCATTTTTGTAGAAATACCCTTGAAGAAGAAGGATAAGGGTATTTCAGTCACTTAATAAAACTAATGGTTGGAAAAGCACCAAATAATTACAAGCCAAAAAACTAAGGGTACCTCAAAATGAGTTTTGAAAAGTTGGGGTATCGAAAAATAGTTTCCTCAAATATTGGGGTACCTCTAAGTAATTTTTTGGACTTTCTTTCGTACTTTATTAAGTTTGATTAATTTAATATCTTATCGGTGCTTTCCTGAGGAGCTTTGTAAATGAAAGTTTTCATTTTATTTTGAAATTTTTTTTTAAACTTGAGTCTTCTGTTCCGTTTCTTTCTCTTTTCATTCTTTTCTTTGTTTTCCTTTTTCTTTGTGAGTCTTGCCCAGTTTAGGGACAATCAAGGTGGAAGCATGGGGAGGGGGGATTTGATGAGTGTTATTTTAATATATGTAAATATGGATGATTGATGAGGATTTGGGTGATTTTCGATATATCTATCTTATTTTATACCTGAATTTTCAATTTTATGATTGGCTAGAGTTTAGTATATTTTTGTAGGGATTTTGATATGAAATGGAAGAAAAAATCAACTAAAATCAAGCATAGATGTCCAAGTGGATCAAAAGATCAAAAAAAGAGAGAAGAAGTCCTCCCCATTGCCCAATATTAAGGCCCAGCTGTTGGAAGGCCCGCTAAAGACCCAACACAGGTGCAAGATCAAGCGAAACGGACCGTTCGATCTGGGCTCAACTAAGTTAATAATCGAGTCCTAGGTTGAATATGATATGTGGCCATGCAACACGGACCGTGTTGACCTGGCACGGGACATGTTGGCCCCTGATTCTTGAATTTTAGCCGTTTTCTCGCCCTTAATTGTTATATAATGATGGTTTCGGCTATTTTAAGAGGCATTATCCATCATTCATCACCGTTCATCATTTGCATTCATCTTCCATATTCATCCATAATCATCCATAGCCATTTGTTAATGCAAAGATTTAGAGATTAGTTGAAGACTGAAGATCGATTTCCAAGTATCCTATTGAAGTGGAGGAGCATAAGTCTTTCACGATTCACTTTCGAGCAAGGATCGATCTACTTCTCGGTTTATTTCTCATTCTTTTAGATTTCTTATACTTTCTACTTTAGAATTTTATATGTTTTGTAGTTTTATCATGAATTGTGAGTAGTTTCCTTTAGTTTAAGGGATAAACCCTTCAGTTGCATTTATGAATTGTTTTTTTTATTGGATTGAACAAGTATTAATCTAGTTTGAATGCCATTTATTTATCCTTTGATTAGGTATGCCATTGTTTTTTATTCTCCATTAAATTATTGAATTAGATTGTTGAATGAAGTAACAAAATGAGAAAATAGATAATCAGAACCCTTAGGATTAAACTAATTATAAAATTAATGAACTAGACATAGATGATTTTGTAATTAAGGGTCATCGATAATTCGATGTTTAACTTAGCTAAAATAAAAAGATAACCACAAAAGTAGGTGATTGGTTTTACTAAGCAATTTGTTTCATTGCCAAAATCTCACTTCAAAAGAATTTACGCGGTTTTATGCAGTTGTCTCCTTATATAGAAGAGCAGCCCTAAATATTACAGTTTCTCAATAATGGTTAAAACCAACAAAAACATCGAAAGGTCGATACTGTTACTTGTTAAAAATGTTTTGTTAAAGGTAACAACATCACCGAATTGGCAGTAGTCAAATATTATCCTTGCATCCGCCCAAACAATATTTGTGATTTGTTATTCCTTATCCATTTGTAAGTCATACAGGAACGAAGGATTAACAATTATTTGTTCTCTAAAATACAAAAGTACAGTACCTAGCTCGACAAATTGTAGTGAATTCTTCTTTTTTGACCTTTGATAGTTTTCCTGGTCTTGTTTGATGAACCCTAGATTCTCCCTTCTACCTTCTTGCACTCCTATCAACTCATGAGATGCATTTAGTCTTATCCCAAAATCATTAGTCATGTTTATTTGAATGGCTTGTGTTTAAATAAAAGCTTCGGTGTGATGGAACCATATGAACACATTGTTGAGGTTGAAGCTCATGATTATGGCCTGCTTTGAATGCATATACTTGATATTTTTGAGTTTCTCGATCGAGAGATATGATCATGATGCATTACATCCACATCGCGTCTTAGGATGGGACAAATTTGTTTGATAATCTCGCTTATCTTTACATGTGACACATTTTTCATCACAACAGAATTTTCTTGAAGTCGTTTCCCTAGTTTTTTTAGATTTATTTGCACAACATTTACTCTCACTAAAATGTGTATGTTTTGTAAAATTCAAATGCATCTTGCTCAGAGTTGAACTCCATACATTCCCAAGGCGTATAAACTCCAACTATATCTACATCAAACTGATTGCTAGTGTTGTATATGTTTGACACCCAAATACTGATATTTTCTTGCTCAACTAGCTCCACATTCAAGAAAAATTAAATTGTATATTAATGGATGCCATTTTTATTTACCCTCTCGTGATTGAGTTTCAATTTTTAATCAAAATTATCCTTTTCAAAATTGGGTAGTGTCCTTCTATATTTGTTGATGGATGATTGGATGTAAAATATTTGGAGACACATATCCTTTTCAAAATTTGATATGTGTCGTTGCATATGTAAAATATGAATTGTTGAACAAAGGAAAGGATGGACTAATACCTCATTGCTTTAGTCCTTTGTTGTCTGGTTACTTCTTATTGACTTAATTTAATGAAATTTTAATTTTTAGTTCTTCATTGTAGAATAAAAAGCGATATGAAGCTATGGAAGCAATGGAACAATCTGTGAGTAATTACACTGAGGAAAGAGCAAAGTTTGAAAAAAAACACAGTGAAGCGCACTATTTAGTGTGGGAAAAACCAACAAGTTCTGATGAAATCAAGAAAGTTAGACTCTATATATTTATCTCGTAAAATATTAGTAGTGAAAAGGAAACTTGTTAGGAACAGTAAATCTTGTATTGTTTCCAAATTTTTCACAATTTTGTTTCTTTGTTTCTTTATCTTGTTTCTTGGTTTGTTAGGGAGGTTGCTTATATATATAACCTTCCTCTCCCCCTTGTACCTATTGAGTTGAGATTAACAATAATATTGAATCATCATTTCTCAAATCTCACTCCCTCTTTTCTCTTTAGTTTCACCAAATTAGGGTGAAATTTTACATGGTATCAGACGGGGCTTAATTCCTGCGGTGTGTTTCCTGCTTCTTCCTCTTCCCCTGATTGACTACTACTTCCTCCATTTTCACATACCATAAACTTTCATTTGTTGAGGATCTCTGCAACAGACGGAGCACCATCGCGTCTTCTGTGGGATTTCCTCTTCCTTTCAAAACTGAATGATGATACGCAATCTCTAGGGTTCTTGAATAAATCTCTAGGGTTTCTTGAGTCAATCAATCTGCAGTGGAATCTTATCTTGTGGTGATATCTTCCGCCCCGATTTCATCTGCTCCGCTATGCCAGCCACACCATCTCTCTCCCATTCTACGCTTCCACTTCTCCCCGTCAACAATGGCGCTCCCTCACTTCCTCCTTCACACCGACCTCCGATTTGATGTCGTTTTCACCGACGGCGTCGCCGGCGCCATCAGATGCGTCGGAGAAATTGTCAAGCATGAACAACTCTCCGACGACCGGTTCTTCTTGATTTGCAAAGGGCAAGATCGATCCCAAATCCCCTCAAAATGTCCAATCCAGGCAAACCCGATTCCGATTTATTTCTCCATATTCTCTCTTATCGATTATGCGGCGACCTCCGTCTACGATATCTTCCCCCCGGGACTCTTGCCGGACTGCGTCGCATCCTACACCTTCAACTCCGACGATGGCTCCTTCGTCGTCGAGCTCGATAACCCTTACTATGTCAAGTTCGATTACTTGGTCTACTACGACAAACGCATCACTGGAACCCTCAAGCTCGACTCGATTACAAACTTGAAGGGGATTCAAGTCAAGCGACTGTTTCTATGGTTCGATGTCGATGAGATCAAGGTCGATTTGCCACCTTCGGACTCTATATAATTCCAGGTTGGGTTTCTTAATAATAAGCTTAGTATTGACCAGTTAAAGACTGTTCATTCTTGCTCGTCCGGTGTTAGCCTTGCTCGATCTTGGAAGCATGCTTTTGAGGTATTTTGATTGATTTTGATGTTTTTTTTGGGGTGCGAGTGATTGATTTTTGGTTCGTGATTGTAAGTGGTTTGGGTTGCTTTTGAAGTTTCTTGATTGGTTTCTTCAATGGAGGTGGATGTGATTTGGTTTGGCATTAGTTGACCTGTAAGGTTATTTCTTGCTTCTGGTTGTTGTTGTGGTTGTGGTTGTTGTTGGCGTTCTCCATGTCTGGAAATGGTGATGGTGTCAGTGTGGAGAAGAGACAGACAGTTAGACAGCTGCGTTGTTTATGCTGCAGTACAGTGACGCGGTTGTTTGTTGCATCTTTCACATTGATGATGGAGCATGGAAAAAATTCCACAAGGTGCTTGATCATTTCCCTATGGTCATTTGTACAAAGGTTCGTGAAGGTGATAAAAGGATTATGATTAATTCGTGTGATCTTCTCTTCTTACACTCGTCCGATCAACCAGGAAAGTCTCTGATGGCCAATGTATTCGCTGGAGACAATTTCAATACCTGGAAAAGTTCGACAACAAACTTTCTCTTTCTTTCGTCGTTTGACTCCACAAAGTTCTTCCGTGTCTACATCCATTTCATCCGCTATTAGGAGTTGTGGTGATGGTGAGGAAGCTGTTGGAGTTAAAGTTCAAGATTTCCATTGTTGGCAAATTGGAGTTTTGACACCCTCCAATTTGAGGGGGGTGTTAGGAATAGTAAATCTTGTATTGTTTCCAATTTGTTCACAATTTTATTTCTTTGTTTCTTTATCTTGTTTCTTGGTTTGTTAGGGAGGTTGGTTATATATATAACTTTCCTCTCCCCCTTGTACCTCTTGAGTTGAGATTAAAAATAATATTGAATCATCATTTCTCAAATCTCACCCCCTCTTTTCTCTTTAGTTTCACCAAATTATGGTGAAATTTAACAAAACTTATGAGGAGTTGTGCTTTTGAACTATACCTTAAAATGATGAGAATAACATTTGACCATTGGATTTAAATTTTGTTGATGTACCAATTTAAGATGATAAAAACTATAGTTGTCTAGTCCAAACAAACTACAAAGGAGGTTTATATAGAACGGATCGAATAACAGAAATAATACCCCCTCCGTCCCAAATTAATTGTCACTTTGACAAAATTTTGACCGTTAATTACTCGCAAACTACAATAAGTTACAATATGAAATTACTATCATTAGAAATATACTTTACTAAAAATTACATTGGAGGTAATTAATTTCATATTGTAACTCATTGTAATTTGTGAGTAATTAACTATCAAAATTTAGTTAAAGTGACAATTAATTTGAGACGGAGGGAGTAATATGCATTAACATCTAACATTGCACATTATTGTACGACCACCATCCTATTCCTAGCCCCCTAGGGGCCTTGTACTTAAGCAATCCGTTAACACACCCAAACGCAACGCAACTCACCGCAACCCTACCGCAACATAACGCAAATTACCATTACTTTTTAACTATTCCCACCGCAACTTAACGCAACGCATCGCAAAAGCAACGCAACGCAAACGCAACGCACAAAAGAACGGGGCCTAAGAAAAGTGAAAGCCAAAAGGACAGAAACAATATATTCATGAAATTAATATTAACTAATGTGAGACTATAAATAATTATTATTTTTGTTATATTGTAAGAGGAACCACTTACATAAAAAAGAAGTAGAATATTTTAAGCAATTTGACCTTCATTTTTACATCGTTCCCAAACTTCTTCATTTTTACACATTATCTTTTCTTCTCGGTCCTTAAATTCTATAATGCTCTCACTAGTCAACAAATCATGGCATGACCTTCCCATTTTGAGTAGTTCAGTGCAACATTTTGGAGAAACAGTTTGACCATCTTCAAACATGTAATAATATATTTCATCTGGACAAACATCTGTTAAGTGAGCTCCACAAGAGTCGATGGTTTCATAGGCTTCCTCTCTAGCTTCATGCTCTGACATGATATTTTCTATTGGCCTACTAAGTCCAAGGCTCATTAGCAGCACCACCACACTGAAACACAACACAACAACTAATTTGCCATCCATAGGGAGCAAAAAGGATTTACAACCTCCTTTTGTTTATTTTATTTTCTTTTTTGGGGTGGATTGCTCCACCTTGAGTATAATCCAAAGAAGAACAATGTTATAGATAAGTGTTTGCGTTGTGTTGTTTCTCCTATTTATTGTTAAGAGCGTATGAGAAACATTTTTTTTAAAAAAAACAACTGTAACTTCTGTATGAAAAACTTCTACTAACATTGTAAGAATGAAACATAAATTTACTACGTTATATAATTTTAATTAATGATGTGTCTAGCTTGTTAAACTAATATTATTTCACAGGGAGTACGTGAGTCCTTAAGAATATGCAGTAGCTAATCGAAATTTACACTATTATCACACAATTGTGAAGTTCATGGTTCAAATTACCATCATGTTTTCAATATTTTGTTTATTCTACCATCATGTTTTGGTTTTTCTTATTACCACCCACTTTATTATTTTGGACATGAATTATCACCAAAGAACTTGATGACCACCAATAGAAGGTAATACTTATTTTCCCAATTATTTCCTCTTTATTACCTTATGAAATGTCATTTGTTATTGTAGGAAAAATTAAATAGCAAATGTTCATATACCAAAATATTTCAAAATATTTTGAAATTTAAAATTTGGAATTGTGACATGGGTGAAAATTGAAGAAGAGAAAATCATTTGAATTTTTTTTGGAATATTTATGACATAAAACTTAACAATTTAACTTCCTGGCAATAATAAATATGACCTTCATAAGAAACATAAAAAAATAATAAAAGAGGAAAAGATAGCTCTAACCTTCTATTGAAGGTCATTCAATTGATTGGTGATAATTTAGATTGAAAATGATAAAGTGGGTGGTAGTTTGGAAAAAAAAATAATAATAAAACAAAGTGGTAGAACGGAAAAACTTTGAAACTTAGTTGTAGTTTAGGCCATGAACTACATAGTTACCTAACACTTGTTGACCATCACTTTTTTTTTTTTTTTTTTTTGCAAACAAGACAATACAAACCAGAAACACAACAAAGAACAAAACACAACAAGAACTAACAAACAGAAAAAGCATAAACAATAACACAAAGCTAACGACCCACTCCAAAACATCGTCGCTTCGCTTGTTTCGCTAAGCCATGCGTTTGTGGACCCACTTGCCGATCAACTTCCTAGAACATACCCATCCTGAAAACGGACGCGAAAGCTACCAAGCCACGACATGCTGGCTTGAACTTCTTGTTGACAAAAGGCTGGTGTTCAGCCACAATCCCCAAACTAGCCTTCCTCTTCCTACTCCTCAAAGTCTGCCTTTGATTATGCAAAGATTCCGTGTCAAACCTTGTACACTTGAAAATCTTCTTGCCCTTCTTCCAATGTGAGCAGCGGACCATCCTATCTTGTTTCTTGCATCCAAGGTTAGTCCCACCTGACAAGAAAACTCTGCCCCTTTTGCAAATGCTTCGTAAAGGGCGAAGCTTGTCGAGAATCTTGTTTGACCTCGTGGTAATGCTGTAGCCAATTACATCCTCTGAAGTCCTACTTTCGTCTATGGCATACTCCTCCTCCACAAGGCTTGGCAATACTCTGTAAAGGTGGCACCTCCGGTTCTTCTTTGACTTTGACTTTCATATAAGTCAAACTAAAGGGATCAAAGACCTCGAAATGATTTCCTTTGAGCAGTCCTTCATAGGCTTCAACGTTCAAAGACAAGATTTGCCCATCTTGTCGTTTAGAGAACTTGAGTCTTGATTTGACTTTTTTGATGACACCTTCCAAAGAAAAGGCGTTCGCCGGAGATTGCATAGAGCTAGAATTAGCCCTATCCTCCACGCATGTCATGGTAACTTTAGTCATAACCAGAGGACAATTGTGTGACTTGGTGGGATCTGTGGGTCCCTGGGTGGTTTGTTTGGCAACCACCCCTTCTCCTACACGAGTCTTCTCCCTTCTCCCCTTTCTTCTTCCATGAACCTTACCGGACGACACCCCAACATCCTTTAGGCCTACATGCATCTCATCTCCTTCCCTCGAGTCTTTAAACTGAGCAACTTCATCAACTACCATAAAGTCAAGGGTCCCCTTGATAGCTGACTCCTTAACCGAGCTTCTTGGGCACTCAGCACACACATCCATGTTACCCGTACCATTGTTGCTAAAGCCACACCCCTCCTTGTCTTCCGCACTACTTCTCCCTCCCTCCTTGGAGATTTCCTCCACCTCCATATTTTCTCTTGACGTCTTCCTCTGCAAGTCCTTCTTAACCTTTTGAAGGTCCTTATACACTTCTTTATTGTCCGGGTCTAGCTCCATCGCCCGTTCCAAACTTTTAATGGCTTCGTCCATGCGGTCGAATTGCACCAAGGCTAAAGCTCGTCGAAAGTAGGCCTTAACATTTAAAGGGTCAAATTCAAACACACTTTGACAAAAAGTAAGGGTTTGATTAAACATTCCTAACTTCAAACTACAGGCTGCGAGATTCAAACTAAGCGAGGTACCCACTTCCACCATCAAACTAGCATCATCTTCGCCCAAAGGCTCCCCAGCACCAAGGAATTGGAAGGCTCTATCATACGTTAAGGATGCTTCGTAGAACTCCTTCTTCCTAAAAAAACTTGTTTCCTTCCTCTTTAAGCTCAATTGCTTTGAAGATAGCATGTCTAGGATGTGGCATGGAAGCCACAATCTTGAGGACATCCTCATCAATTTCTTCCGCCATAAATAAAGGAACAAACCAGTCTGCCTATAGGGCTTAAGCGACAAACCATGGCTACCACCAACTAATTCAAAAGGAAACCCACCACAAAAACAACTCCAAAGCATAAACCACACCTTGAAGCCACCCACTTAACATGGAGGAGCTAAACCGGCCTTTACACCCATATACTAACGCAAGAGACACTAACAACTATTAAAACAAGACCCTAAACTACTAATCTCAACAAACAATTCAACTGCAAAACAAACACAAAAGAGAACAAGCGAGCTGACCTATCACCTTAGATTGCTGGACCGATGAAGACAAACCAACCCTCAAGACCCCACACAGCTCCGTACAGCCGCTGCGCACCAGCGCCACCGCAAGGCCCACAAGGCACACAACTCAAAACCTAGTCTGCTAGATGCCCCAAAAGGCGCACCCCGAGGAGCAGCTCCGGGCCGTCGCCGGAGATAGGAGAGAACAAACCCCAAGCTGCCACGGCCCATACCCCTTTCTTCAAACACCCGAGAACGCACCGGAACGACCGCAATCTGTCAGCCACGGCTCCCAGACACCAAACACAAACTCCCTGAGAACAAACTACTAGCTTCCTAAAATGAAAAACCGTTTAAGGGAATGAGAGGATCAGACGACGGTGGTGCCGGCGACAGCCGCCTAGTGACCATCACCGGCACCGCCTTCACTGTATTAAAATATGGAAGCCAGAAGGGAGGAGGTAGGTGGGAGCGTTCGAGACATGGCCTTGATCATAGCATGTCAATTATAACTTATTTGACCATCACTTTTGTGCCATCCTAGAACGAGGCATATTAAAGATACCAAAGGTTAATTGCTTTATAAATAACTTCGATATTTGAATCTTACCTTTTGGAATCTTACTTTTTTAAAAGAAGTGGACATACAAATTTATTCTCCAAAAGGATGCCAAAGAGCATCATAAGCCCAACACAACACTCGAAACCCCAATCCTCAAACTAAAATCCTACACAATGAATTCAAAATATAGCCCACAAAATTGACAGTCCTACCAATTACATCATAACAGAAATATTCCTAATAAAGAGTGAAGGACATTAGAATAATAAGGGGAAAAAACACAAAACCACATAAATAAAATGCTTTACTGAATCCCTTACAAAGAAGCCACCAACCCAAAATTCGATTCTCCATCTTATAGTTATCAAAATTGAGTCCGAGTAAAATTGTTCCCAATGAAAGAGTTTCCTGTTTCTTGAATTCCAAATGGACCATGCAATTGCAAAGAAGCCACCAAGCCAAAGCACCTGTTAGGTTTTATTTATGAACTTTACCAGCATGAAGGACTCTGACATCAGTCTGAAGGAATTTGATGACCTAAATCTTGCATGAGTGTCTTCCATATTTCTAAGAGAAATGTCAACTCATTAACATATGATATGGTTTTTTGGTGGATTTTGCAAAATGGACACAAATTCAACCATGGTTGCTTCTTTTAAAGACTAGGTTATCCCACGAATTTAATTTTTCCATCAAGGGTTCCTAAATAAACAGTTCTACTCTTGGGGGCTAATTTTTTTCAGAACTAAGCCAACTAGGTAGTCTATATAAGATCCTTGTAGTGCTATTTCTTGCTTCCTGAACAACTCCTTTTGTTGGTGGAAAGGGAGTAAACGGTATATAGAACAATGGAAACTCGCTTGGATAACGCTAAGAGTCGTGGCCTAGTACTCACTTTCCTTAAGAACTATTTACTATACCGTAAATGTTCAAAGGGATAAAACTTAGCACTTGTAACACTCAAGAAATAGATTCTCACTTGAATCACTCAAGTATAGCTGTAGTCTAGACAAGAATGAGGTTGTGATTAGCTTAGAATGGTGTGTCTCAAATAGACTAGGATGTCTCCTATTTATAGGAGAATACCACCCACTTAGGATACCCTAATCAAAGGATAATCAAGAGTCTTAATGATCAGATTATGCCCTTAATATGACCTTGACCTAGTCAAGTCATATAGCTGTTGCAATCTCATAATAATCGTGCTTAATAACGATAACAAACACTAATTACACAAAATCATATAGCCGTTAGCATTTAAAACAATCCTGGCATTCAACACGACCCGTGTTGGATCAACACGGTCCGTGTTGGGTGCAACACGACCCGTGTTGAGCCCAGGATTGATTTCCTTGCTCTCTGGAAGACAACATGACCCGTGTTGGTTTTTAATTCACTCGTGTTGATCATATTCTTATTGTTTCACTTATATATGATCCTTATACTTGATATACTTTATTCTTTAGGCTATATAATTGTCTTATACTCTTGAAATATTTCTAACAATCCCCCGCTATTTCAAGAGTACGTAAAACCCTTGAAATAACTTTTCTTAAGGTGCTTATACCCTCGCTATTTGAGATATACCTTAACTTGTAATCACCATAGAATCCTTAAAACATATGCCTAATAAAAAGTAGATTACTCTTTGAACTTTTCAATTAGTGTATATGAGCCAAAATTGAATCCAAATCACAAAGTAGACATAGCTTTGAACTTTTGATTTATATATATCAACTATACTCATAACACACATATATTTTAAATCTTGAGTGTAAATACCTTGACACTATTATCCGGCGTTGTGTCCTTATCCTTCATAAGTGTTTCGGAACTTTAGCTCATAGTTCTTTTATGCGGCCACACATTACACTTACATAGGTAGACTTTGTAATTATACCACCCCTGTAATTAGGCTTTCCACAAAGTCTATTAAGAGTACTAATACTCACCCTCTTGTCATTACAGATTTTTAAGCATCACTTGTCCTTGGGATAAAATCGATGCTTCCTACTAATTTAATCAACTCCATACTCATTTGAACTTTAGAAATTGGTGGTATTCCAATTCATAAAGTTGAGTCTTTGTTGTGATTAGTAGTACTTTGAGCTACAACCCATCCCCTTTGAAGTACTTATTATCAAATCTTTAGTCAATCCTTTAGTTAAAGAATCGGCTATATTCTCTTTTGATTTGACATAACTTTGAGTCACTACTCCATCTCTTATAAGTTGATGTACATACGCATGTCTTAAACCAATATGCCTTGACTTGCCATTGTAGACATGACTATATACTACATCAAGAGTAGACTTGCTATCACAATGAATTGAGATAGGAGCCATTGGCTTATACCAAACCGGTATTTGCAATAATAAGTTCCTTAACCATTCCGCTTCCTTACAAGCAGCATATAATGCCACTAATTCTGAAGACATAGTGGAGTCCGCTATATTAGCTTGTTTCTTAGAACCCCAAGAAACTGCTCCACCTCCTACAAGGAACACTCTTCCACTGGTAGAGGAGAAATCTCCTTTATTAATCAACTCGCATCCGAGTATCCTTCTAACACCGAAGGTTCTCTTTTATATGTGAGTTAATAACTTTTAGTCCTAGCTAAATATCTTAATACTCTTCAAATTGCAAACCAATGTATATTACTCTGATTACTTGTAAACCTACTTAATATGCCAATTGCATAAGCAATGTCTGGCCTTGAACTTGTCATAGCATACATGAGACTTCCAATCAACTTAGCATACTCAAGTTGATTAACCGGAGAACCCAAATTTTTCTCTAGTTTCTTATTTGAATCATATGGAGTTACTGCTAGATATAACTTATCACCTCCAAACTTTTCCAATATTTTCTCAATGTAATGCTCTTGAGATAAACTTATCTTATCATTATTTCTAATGATCTTAATACTAAGAATTACATCCGCTTCACCCATGTCCTTCATAGAGAACTTTGGGGATAGAAATTCTTTGGTCTTATTAACTTGGTCCATGTCGGTCCCGAAGATCAACATGTCATCAATAATAGGCATATAATCACCCCTTTTCCATTCTCAAACTTAAAGTATATGCACTTATCTGATTCATTGATCTTATAACCATTTGAAAGCACTACTTCATCAAATTTTTGATGCCTTTGCTTAGGTGCTTGCTTAAGTCCATATAAGGACCGTATAAGTTTACAAACTTTCTTTTCTTGACCTTCAACAACAAACCCTTCGGGTTGTTCCATATACACCTCCTCTTCTAGTTCTCCATTTAAGAATGTCGTTTTGACATCCATTTGATGGATAACTAGCTTATGGATAGTAGCTAAAGCTAACAATACACGTATTGAAGCTATTCTAGCCACCGGTGCATATGTATCAAAGTAGTCAATACCATACTTTTGAGTAAAGCCCCTTACAACCAATCAAGCTTTATACCTCTCAACGGTATCATCTACTTTCTTTTTCCTTTTAAAGATCCACTTAGAGGTAATTGGTTTACTTCCCGGAGGAAGATCAACCAATATCCAAACATTGTTTTCCATTATTGAATCAATCTCATCTTGTGCCGCTTCTTTCCACAAAGAAGCATCATGAGATTGCGTAGCTTCTTTAAAAGTTTTAGGATCCTTATCTATGTCGTACATACATAGGGTCTCACTTTCAACTGAGTCCCTTGAACCTTCTACTAAATAAACATAGAAGTCCGAACCAAAGTCTTTTGGTTTCCTTGATCTTTTACTCCTTCTTAACTCAATACTTTCATCTTCTTCATCATGAATAACCTCATAAGTTGAAAGATCATCTTTTATGGATATACCCTCATGATTTTCATCTTGAGGCTCAATTAGAGGAACAATATCTTGAGTTATTTCTTTAGGTCTAGGAATTGAAGAGAACCTAGTCTCATCAAAAATTGCATCTATTGATTTCGTTACGGTATTCACCGAAATGTACTCATTTGGCTCAACCACCAAAAACTTATAAGCTTTGCTATCTTGAGCATAGCCTATATAGGTGCACTCAATTCCTCTTTCACCTAATTTTCTTTTCTTATGTTCTGGGACTCTTACAATAGCCCTACAACCCCAAATCTTAAAATATTTAAGACTTGGCTTTCTTTGGTTCCATAACTCATATGGGGTACTAGAATTCCCTTTGAATGGAACTCTATTCAAAATATAACAAGCGATTAACATGGCTTCACCCCAAAATCCATTACTTAAACCGGAGTTAGACAACATAGAATTCACCATTTCTTTTAAAGTTCTATTTTTCCTTTCTGCAACCCTATTTTGTTGTGGTGTATACGGGGCAGTTGTCTCATGAACAATGCCCGTTTCTTGGAAAAACTTTGGATCTTGATATTCCCCTCCCCTATCGAATCTTAAAATTTTAATCAAGGTCTCACATTGAAGTTCACTTCTAGTTTTCTAAACTCTAAACTTTTCAAGTATTTCATCTTTAGAATTCAAAAGATAAACATGACAATATCTAGAATAATCATCAATGAATGTCATATAATACTTCTTACCACCTATTGAAGGTGTACTATGAAAATCTCCTAAATCACAATGAATAAAATCAAGCAATTTAGAAGTTCTTTTTACACTTGAGAATGAGCTTTTGGTGATTTTATTAAGCATGCATGTTTTACACTTTTCTATGTCATTACTCAACTTAGGAATCAACTCAAGATTAGACATTTCTTTCAACTTTGAAAAGTTCACATGTCCTAATCTAGCATGCCATAGAAAAGACTTATTCAAAGTAGATACATGCATATAAGCGGAAATCATGCCATCTTTATTACTTTTCGCATTCAATTTAAACATCTCCAAATAAGCATATCCCTTCCCTACAAAAGTCCCACCCTTGGAAGTTACATAATTATCTCCATCATAAACTTGCATAAAACCAAACTTACTAAGGAGATAACCGGATACAAGATTCTTGCATACTTCCGAAGCTAAATACACATCATTTAAAAGCAAAGATTTACCGGAAGTGAAAACTAGTTCCACTTGCCCAATGCCTTCAACTTTGACCGGATGGTTATTGCCCATGTAGAGTTTCACACCATCATCCGCCGGTTTGAGAGTCTTGAATAAACTCTTGTCAATGCAAACATGCCTTGACGCCTTTTGAGTCTATGTACCAATCATTACAACCAATGGATACCATGTTAATATGATCCTTAATCATGGCCACGAAGGAATTGGGTTCCTTCTCCTTACTCTTGCCCTTAGATGTATCTTTGTTCAAAAGACCATGCTTCTTTTTCCATTGGTAACACTCTCTCTTTGTGTGCCCCGGTTTGCCACATTCCCAACAAACTTGCTTAGGCTTTTGAATTCCCTTGCTAGTTTTGTTGTGGCTCTTGTTCTTATTTTTGTTTCCCTTATTCTCTTGCACCATATGGACCTTAGATTTCTCTTTGTTACCATCTTGTAGGCGTAACTCCTCTTCAATCCGAAGATGGTTAGCCAAACCTTCAAGAGACATAGCCTCTTTCCGGTGCATGAGAGCCCTTTTAGTTTCATTCCAAGAAGAAGGTAGCTTGTCAATAAGAGAGGATACAATTATGGTTTCATCCATGTTCAAATTGTGTTGCTTGAAGTTACTCAATACATTGAATCTCATGAAATTTGTCTAGAATTTTCCTATTATCATCCATCTTAAATTTCATGAATTGACTAACAAGAAAATTCTTACTTGACGCATCTTCCGACATGTACTTAGCTTCAAGCATCTCCCAAAGCTTCTTTGCCGTCTCCACAGGTTGATAGACATCGACGAGAGTGTCGCGCATCCCGTTGAGAATGCATCCTCTACAAATGTAGTCGTCATTCTCCATCTTGAGCCTTTGCCGAGTAGCCTCCGCATCTTCCACGAACACCTTGTCTTTTACTTGATCCTTGCCTCCATCACTCGTGAAACTTTGCCGGTTGCATCCTCTTTTAAAGACTCCTCGGTTGTTACCTTCTCGGCCGAAGGTTCTTGGTTCACCTTGGGAGAAATCTCAATGTTAAGCACATATGCCACATTGAGAGTCGTTAGCAAGAAATGCATCTTTCTTTGCCAACATCGTTAATCCACTCCATCAAAGCGATCTTGCTTTTGGAAATTGCTAGACATATCACGTAGCGAGGACATTAGTAAATAGTTCTTAAGGTTGTTGGTGGAAAGGGAGTAAACGGTATATAGAACAATGGAAACTCGCTTGGATAACGCTAAGAGTCGTGGCCTAGTACTCACTTTCCTTAAGAACTATTTACAATACCATAAATGTTCAAAGGGATAAAACTTAGCACTTGTAACACTCAAGAAATAGATTCTCACTTGAATCACTCAAGTATAGTTGTAGTCTAGACAAGAATGAGGTTGTGATTAGCTTAGAATGGTGTGTCTCAAATAGCCTAGGATGTCTCCTATTTATAGGAGAATACCACCCACTTAGGATACCCTAGTCAAAGGATAATAAAGAGTCTTAATAATGAGATTATGCCCTTAATATGACCTTGACCTAGTCAAGTCATATAGCTGTTGGAATCTCATACTAATCATGCTTAATAACGATATCAAACACTAATTACACAAAATCATATAGCCGTTAGCATTTAAAACAATCCTGGCATTCAACACGGCCCGTGTTGGGTGCAACACGGCCCGTGTTGGGTGCAACACGGCCCGTGTTGAGCCTAGGAATGATTTCCTTGCTCTCTGGAAGACAACACGACCCGTGTTGCTTTCTAATTCACTCGTGTTGATCATATTCTTATTGTTTCACTTATGTATGATCCTTATACTTGATATACTTTATTCTTTAGGCTATATAATTGTCTTATACTCTTGAAATATTTCCAATACCTTTCACGGAAAAGTTTTTTGGTCCTTTCTAGTCGAGCTCATCAATGGAATCAAAGGAGGGTTTTTTTTTCTTTATAGTGACCTCTCATGTAGCTCCTTCTCTTCAGTTAGTTCTTCTTCATTCAACTCTTTTGCTCCAAGCTAGAACCCATCTCCAATATCTCCCTTAAACCAACCCATTTGACATACCATACATTTCTTCTATGCAAATACCTTATAAAGATTTTGGAATTTATCATTTAAGGCAATATGGTCCGTCCAACAATCTGTCTATATCCTAGTCTTCAAACCATTCCCCAACTTGAATTGAAAACAACTTCTGAAAGCCTAATGACCTAATGAACTAATTCTTTCCCTTCCATCAGCTGAATAATATCAACCCATAGACTTACTATGTAGGAATCTTTCTTGAAGATGTTAAAGCCTTTTCATTGTGAATTGATTGGACAATCTTCCTCCAAAACACTCTTTCCTAAGATGAATACTACCACCACCTCTCAAAAAACAATGTTGTGTTTTTCATGGCCAAATAACCAACATCTAAGCCACCTCTATCCGTAGGTCTCTGAATGATCTCCAACCTTATAAGGGCCAACCCCTTCTTCCCCCTCCCTCCTCCCCCCCCCCCAAAAAAAAAAAAAAAACAAAAGAAACCTACGTTGTATCTTAATAACCTCCTATGCAATTGAGTTTGACATCTTGTATAGTAACTAGTATAGAAGTAGACTATTTAGCACAACCTTTATCAATACTAGTCTGTTAGCTCGAGACAAATAGGAACCCTTCCAACCTTTGAGTCTTGCTTGCACTATATGCCCCACTTGTTTCCATGCCTCTTTTTTTCTTTATCCTTTGACCCAGTTGGATGTCAACAAATATTATTAGAAGTTCGATCTCCAGCTTGCATTCAAGTTTCATTGCCATTAATTTCTTCACTGGAAGTTTTGTCCCTCACAGATACAATGAGTCTTAGCATAATTAACACCAAGGCGTGAGAAGAATGTTGCAGCATGGCCTTGAAAGTAATCAACTGTTCATCTTTTCCTCCTCATAAGCTTGCGTAACAATTAGCGTACGTAGCATCCACATATTGCAAATGTGTAAGCTTAATTTTATTGAACAATTGTAGATCTAAAACATAGATATGAAAGTCACAACCCATGCTATAGCGATTTGAGAGTCGATCTTCATTCAATGTATTAGGCCACACCAACTGAACAAAAACTTTAAAAAGAGACTAAAAACGCTAAATAAGGGTACAAAAAAATTCTTTCAAAAGAAGAGACTAACTTTCTTTGTGTAAACGTAAAACCAAACTAATAATTGGAGTATAAATCAATCAAATTGGGGCTTACCATCCACAAAAGAATCCATGACAGCCCCACCAAGGAAAAGGAGGCTAGAGTTTTCTAGACAGAAAAAGAAAAGAGGTGGAATTTACTCGTTGTTGTTATTATTAATAATATTATTATTATAACATATACATGGAGTCACATAGTGTAGACATGAAGGGTTAACCCATGGCTGCAAGTACGGGATTACTAAGTTTGGGAAAGATAAGATACCATATGTTTTCGCCCCGATGAACTTTCCCTATATAGAATGTAAAAGAAAAGTGTGTGCAGTATTGCTCTTTGGACTTCACGGAAGTCTTAGAGTGTAACATGAGTGAGAAGAGATAGCAAATGCTTGGTGATGTAAGTGCATCGCACAAGTAGTCACCGTCCGCTCGGGAAAAAGCCTGAGCTTAAAGGACCTAAACCAACGCTTTTGTGCTTCCCTGCCATAAAGGCCCGAGAGTAGCCTGGTGTGCAACATGCACAAAATAGTAAAATTGTGAAATAAATTAATTCCTTTCATTTTATAAATTCACTGAAATTCAATTTTTTCAATTTTTACTCTCTTTTTAATGGTGTGTTTTGTATTAGGACTTTCCTAGGAAAGTTAGTCAACTTTCCCAAAGGTGATTAACTTTTCCATGTTTGGGAGCAAAAATGGGTTGGGAAAATTTTTAAGTATGGTCAACTATTTTCCTATGAACTATCGGGAAAACTTTCCCAGGGAGGGTTTAGGGTTTAGGGTTTAGGGTTTAGGGTTCAACATGATATTGTGATTTAGTTGCTGCGAGTCTTGGACCCTACATACTACGTTTGTCTCTTCATTTATGGTCACTCTAACGCCATTGATAGGAACATCACCAAGACCTTCTTTCATGAAAATTTTGAAGGCACAATAATCCAACTCAAAAAAAAAAACGTTTTTCCTTGGATTCTCCTCAAGTAATTTGTAACAATTTGGACTCAAACTCCTATCAAAATCAGAAGCTCCTTAAAAAAGTTCTTCGAAATCATGTGTGTCTTTTAACACCCTATCCACCTCTTCCTCACTGTCCTAGGTAATCTTAAAACTCTTGTTGAGTTGAGTTGCATTGAACGTAACTCAATCAACTTTGTTCATTCCTTTGATATGCAAATCAAACATCCGGACAACACTAAATTAACTTCGGCAATTGTCGCTCCTTTCATGTATTTAGTAGGTTCCAGTCTTATATTGTAACACCCCGAATATGTGGTTAAAGTGTGACTTAAAAGGATTGAAATGACTACTTATATCACCAAGGTGCACCTTCTTTTATGGTAGCTCATCCGTTGGGAACTTCTCAGTTAAGTGTGCTTGGATGGGAGTAATCAAAGGATGGGTGACCTCCTGGGAAGTTTTCTCAGGCAGCGTGTGAGCGAGGACGAAGCACGCTGGAAAGACTCGTGGTGATTTGTGGGGCCAGTCAGCAATCCTTGAAGCAGTTATCGGTAATGTCCGCGACCCGGAAGGGGGTCAGGGCGTTACATATATCCGTACGACCTAGTTGCATCATTCATTGCCCTTTCTCATCTACACTATCTTCAGATTATTATTCTCCCTTTTTTATCTTCCTCTAGAATAATTGACTATAATTTTATTTTCTTGAATAATCTTGTTATTCATCCTCTAAATGCTAGTTTCTACAACCCCCTTCCTCCAAAAATTGACAAAACCATATCTGTATTTGCAATCTGTCCACCATGGAATATATGTTGCTTAATTTGACCCTTCCAAAGTTTTGGAAACGTCAATTAGACCATGTCTATCCAAGCTACGTGGAAGATATCTCACAAAAAGTGTGTAATCATGGGTTAAACTGTGAAGCCCTCCTCCAGTCCCTCCCCCCCCCCCCTTTCTATCTTTCTATCTCTCTCTGTGTTTGTCTCTCTATTCTTTCTAAATACATAACACTAGTCTCCGACCCGTATGTTCCACGGGAGATTATTAGATCATGTACTTTATTCTTTATGTTAAAATTACGTTCTTTCTTTATTTGATGGCATGTTACAAAGATATTTTTTCTGCTTCACTTAAATTTATTACTAATTTCAAAACTGTTCTTTAAAATGTGTTTTACATAGCATATTTATTAACTCCCAATCAACTAAATATGTTGGCTTGTCCTGACTCGTGCGAGTTCCCTCTATCCTTCCATTTCCTTTTTGAGCTCCCTTGATAAGCTTGGTGGAGAGCTCTCAGTTCTTTCTTAACTCTCTCTACTTCAGCTGCACGCTCGTACAACTCTTGCATGCTTTTTGATGGGTGGCCTGCTAACTGGCTTCTAATATAAGGGGTCAACCCTTCCTCAAATCGGTTCATCTTCATGTGTTCAATAATCACATAATCAAGTGGGAAATGGGTCAACTCATTGAACTTGGCTGCATATTGCATTACAGACATCTCTTGATTTACCACTCTCAATTCTCGAAATTCTTTCTCTTTTTGGCGTTGCAGGGATATGGGGTAAAATTTAGCATGCAGATCCTCTGCAAATTTATCCAAGCCACTCCCGAATCCTTATACTTGTCTTTAATGGTTCCCCACCAAATATCGGCTTCCCCGGTTAAATAAAAGGTCCCAATTACAACCTTCTTTTCTTCGGGTACTCCTACCACTTCAAAAATTTTGTTCATATTTTTGATCCATTCCTCTAATTCTACTGGGTCAAACATTCCTGAATAAGTCTTTGGATTCCTTTTCGCCACTATATCGGCATATTTCCCGTCATCACTAACCCTTTCCACACGACTATTAGGATTCGGGATCCTCTGCAAGAGTTCTTGAATAACATGTCCCATAAAATCCTGGTAAAATGGGTTGGGCTGAGGTATTGTTGTAGAGGAGGAACCTGGATTCGTAACTGCATAAGGAGGTAATTGTGGCCCTTGCACCTGTAGTCCCTGTACTTGATTATCACTCATTCCTTCTTGGGGCCCATCATGGGGTGGACTATTTCCTGTCGTGTACGACATGCTACAAAATAACAACAACAAGTACCCTGTTTAGTTACCTAACCAACACATTTTCCATGCTTGTCTTGCCCCCCAAGTGGGCATTCCATTCACATTTCCTGTAAATATAATAACTTGAAGCATACATAATTTCATAAAATATGTTATAAATTCCATTATATGCCATGCCTAGTCGTTTCCACCTAATTACAGTTGCATCAAAATGGGGAAACCTAAGGAAAATGGGGATCCTAGATCCGTGCCAATACCTTGCACATCCTACACAATTTAGTAGTTTAGTTACATTAGAGATTAGCTTCCTAAGCTACTTCGCCCACAACCCAAAAAAAATGAGCACGGACGGAATCAAATCATAGTTTGGCTAGCTTACACCAGTTTACATACATATCAACAAAACATACAACACTTAGCTTAGCCAAATAAGCAAAAGAATGAGTTAGCCAATGCTACCCATAGCAAAAGAGTAGGTCACCAAGTTCTGATGTCTTAGTTATCCTTGGTCGAGTCAAAGTCCGGGTCATCACAGTCATCGTCCTCCTATGAACTCAGCTCATCATCACCCTCATTCTCAGTCTTACCTCCATCATCCCCGGTCTCATCCTTCTCTTCCGTGGCTAAGCTAACCTCTATAACAATGGGAGAGTCCGAGAGGTCTTGAACGATCACCACATCACTGGACTCATGAGAGTTGTCGGGGGAGTGAGGTGGATCCTCTAGCTCGCCCTCTGAAGAAAATTCCTCATCATCCTCCACGGGCTCCTCTTGCTGAGGCTCCTCCTCCATGGGTTCCTCTTCATCAGATCTCACATCCTGATCGAGGTGGAAAGCTATAGGAACTTAGAGGTGAGGCGGTAAGTCAAAAAGCTCGGGAAAAAAGTGTGGAAGCTCCCAAGCATGCACGGCCATAATACCATCCTATTCAGTAACTAGTAGCTCAAAAACAACAACCACATTCCAGGGTCCTAGGGCTTGAAACCTCACACCATGTTCCCCGGTGTTACTTGTGAGGATGAACTCAAAGTATCGTTCCTTAAAGCTTCCCCAAGGGTCGGAGAAGGGAAGAGTGTAAAGTAGACAATGAGCCCTAGCTAAGGGGCTGTTGAACTCCGAGGTTGGATCCAAGCAGTGAATAGCCAAACACTCTCCCAGCTCATATATGTGATGTGAAACCATAATCCCGGGTGCATCACCATATCATATGGGTTTGGTAGTCCAGGGAAAGCCATCTAGTACAAGAGAAAGTAAAACAAAAGTGTAGTGAGTATCTCTCGTTAAAACATCCAAGTGACTTGACTCTTATTCACTCACTTTAATAAGTCTCCCTAGACCTTTAAGAATCACAAGTCATTCATATTGGTATCCATGATATTGACAAAGACTCTTGACCACGACCACGACCACGACGACAACACTTAGACTTCACCAAATACATCACGAAGTCAAACTTATAAGTACCTTTAGGATACGCACATCCTTCCTTTATAAAAGTTCAAATCATCCTGCTACCAATGATAAATAATTTCTTTGACTCTAATACGTATCACAAGAGACTCATCTCATAGTACTAGACTTGACTCAACTCCTCAAGCACCTAACTTATAAAGACCATTAAGACCAAAGATTTATTTATTTTATCTTATTTTATTTGTTTGACTTCCACTGGGCTCCAACCCCTATCCATTCTCTTATGGACCCAAATCATCAAGACTCTAATTATAATCATCACTGGACTACAACACAAGGCCTACAAGACTAGGCATACTTCATGTCCCCTAAACTCATAACCTTGGGCTTTTATACCACAACTGTAACAACCCTAGACTCATAATCACCAGATTAGGGGCAACCACCTCATCGTCCAGTGATTAGCGCAGCGGAATAAGGAGTCCAGGGACATTACCACCGTCTAACCACGATGGACAAGGCTACCATGGACACTAGACTTCAAACAACAACAACATGAAAACTATAAACAAGAAATAAACATTTATACATACTTTTTATCCCATAATGTCAAGCCCACACTCCTATAGTTAGACTTAACGCAACTTATTACCAAACTGTTAATCGTCTTCACAACCACAAGACAAATAATTATTACAACACCAACCACATATTTAAAAGGCTTTCCAAAGTCGCCAAGAACGAAAAGACACGACAAAAAAAATGGCTTCGTAGAACCCTAGCAAAAGTGCGACCCTACACTTAACATCGACGTATCGATCACAACCATAGCTTCACAATGTTGCAAAAGAGGACTCTTAGACACCATCCTTGCTTCTTACCGGTATTAGACTTTCCAACACTGGAGCCAATACCTAAAACAAAACATAAACATGTATTTTTGCAAATGAGTCGAAACTCAATACGCATACCCCTATATTGTAAATCCTAATTTAGTAAATCACTTTGTTATGCGCATTTCAAATCATTTTTCAAACAGAGAGAAGAGAAATAATTAAAAACATTTTACATGATCATTATTATCTGAGTGGTACCCATTTGCGATCATCGGACTAAGCTTTCATATACGCATACCCGGACCGATCGGGAGGTCCGGATGGAGTTAACCGGTTGACACTGGCCAGGTTTATAGTGTGATTGCACTCAATGTGCATAAATGGGGCGGGTCCACATTAAGGTGACAAAACATGATGAAAAAGACTTAATTCACATTATTAGAACACTTGGTATTTTCATGATATAAATACATGACATTATAAAAAGAGTATAGGCAATATACGTACCTCAAAAGAAGAGAGTTGCTAATAAAAGGTGTCTTGAGGTGAGGATGACCCGAGCGAGAAGCGACAACGACCCAAAATTGCGTACTTGAAAAGGAAATAACAACGAAGTGTGTAAGTTTGGTGCTTTGGGGACAAATAGCCCTTTGCTTTTAAGTTTAGGTAATTTCCGAAGGTTTTAAAGTTAGCCGGAAAATTTAACTCGGACAGGAAAATCACGAAGTCATAGGTCATACGGTGGCAAAATAAATAAATAAATAAATAAATATAACCAAAGGATGATTGAATAAATAAATAAATAAATAGTAACAAAAAGTAAGTTTGCAATTAAAAGCTTTCGGAAGTCATTTTGAAACAAAATTCATGATTCGAGATATATGCCTCTATTAATGGCGGGAAAAAATAACCTATGGAAAGAGAAAAACAAACTCTACAACTCTTATGTTGATCATTAATCCAAAATAGTACAAGAAAATCCCCAAAAGGTTCCCTACGATAACTGTAGGATTCCGTCGTTTTCCAGAAATTATGTGTTTACTGGGCTATATTTCTAGACTCATAACTTCTCACTCAAAGCTCCAAATGGTTCAAAAAAAACATTTTGGAAAGCTTGTAACATCTACTACAACTCTTATGTTGAGCATAATCCCAAATTATTCTTGGAACATACCCAAAAAGACTCTAGAAATATACTTGCTAACCTGAAGTTTTTTCCCAACACTCTTTCGCGGGCAGTTTTGTTTAAGTCGTATCCCCTCAACCCGTCCTCTAAATGATACCTAAGACCCCATTTTGGAAAGCTCGTAGTGCATACTACAACTTCAATGTTAAACTCATTCTATAAGGAAGTCATCTCGTTACTCTAAAATGTCCTCGAAAAGTCATCCTCAAAAATCGTATTCACACGAAGGCTAAAATTAAAAACGTCATAACTTGAGTTATACACAACGAAATGCTTCGATTCAAAGCCCGAGGGGTAGCTATTACTCTAAGCTACTGTTTAACACTATAAAATTGATCACGAGATGTCTCAATGGTCCTCGAAAGCTCAAAAATCTGATTTGACCCCAAATTCTTTAATTTCGATGATTCTATATCGTTTCTCCCTAATTTTCTAATATTAATTCATTATTTAACAATATTTTTGGTCGAAAAAGGGGTCAATAGACAGCAATGGATCCTCATCCAATGCCATTGAAATGCTTCAAGCATATATGCAAGACTCAAGATTAGAAGTTCTCACTTTCTTACTAACTTCTTCACTTGTTCCTCCCGTAATTTTCCTAAAAAAACCCTTAATTACTCTATTCAACCCAAGATCATTTACTCACATCAAGAACTTAAAGATTTTTACATTTCACACAAGAATCCCAACATGCATGTATCATCCATGGCTTCCCAAGCACAAAACACACAATTATACAACACTTCCCCAAATCATACCCATCATCCATCATTACACCAAAGCCAAACAATGCTTAAAATCATGTATAAAATTCAAATTGGAGATTAAGAGCAACAATTTCACAATCAAAACAGAAAAATTTCAGATTTGGGAGAATTTACAAAAGTTAAAGTTTTTACCTTCAACTTGGGGAAAGAAGAAAAAGTGAAGAAGGGAAGATGGAGTGGTGGTGGCCGGTGACTAGAGCGGCGCACGGTGGCCGTCCGACGACCCTGGCGGCGGCAGGCAGAGGAAGGAGGGAGTGTGGAGAGAGAGAGAGAGAGAGAGAGAGAGAGAGAGAGAGAGAGAGAGGAGCAATTGAGTTTCTTAAAGCAAGGAAGAAAACAACGTAATACTGCTTCTCTTTAACTCTTTTTTTTTTCTTTTCCTTATTATTATTTGTTATCTATTTTCTCTCTCTCTTTTTACCTTTTTATATTTTTATTACTCATTTTATTTTATACTTTCCTCATCTAGGCTAAAATACTAATTTCAGAGTCTCAGGTTAAAAATAGCAGTTATCGAAAAAAAACGAAGGTAGTGTTACAGGGTAGGAAATTCGAGATTGCACTAATGCGAAATCCGGTTCTTCACTAAAATTTTAATGAAACGACAATGTTATTAATACTAAAATAATAATAATAATAATAATAATAATAATAATAATCATAATACTAAGGACTATCATCAATTGCTCGATTATTAAAATAATTAGTCCGACTAGTACGTTGGGGTCGTCGCGCTGCTCGAGTCCTGCAAAACACACTTGAACGATAGAGTTTTACAAAACGAACTTAAATAAAATAAAAAGAATAAAAATGAATTTTAGCATTTAATTTGGATTACAACCCAAGATTACTGTTGAATTAAGCGAGGTTATTACAATGAGGCCTTGAGATCTTGAGCTTCTTCAATGGCTGTGACTTTTGGACCCCATTTTCTTCAAGGCAGGCATCGCAGGACCTTTCTTACTTGTTCCTCACTTGGGTAGGTTTTTCCTAGTGATATGACGTGGTTGGTGATGCTGCTGAATCTTTTGAACATCTCTTCAATAGTCTCATTTTCTTCCATCCTGAAGGCCTCATACTTTTGGACAAGGATATCTACTTTGGTGTCTTTGACTTGACTTGTGCCTTCATATGAGGTTATCAAATAATTCCAAACCTGTTTCGCAGTTTCACAGTTAGATACACGTTCAAAATTATTTGAATATAAACTACAATAGATCAAGTTTAGGGCATGAGTATTTTTTCTCAATGGCTCCAACTCTTTATTGGTCATTTCAGATCTTTTCTTTCGGACATCTTGACCAACATTGTTCTTCTTCGTGGGAGTAGGATAATCTCCCTCGGTAACTACAGTCCAGAGGTCCTCATCTTGGTCCTTCAGGAAGACCTCCATTTGTCTTATCCACGACCTGTAGTTTTCTGCAGTGAGTAGTGGAGCTATTGTACATGAGCGTCCATGAGGAGTTTCATTTGTGTTGATAGCGGCCATGATATTTTCCACGAGTGGTTAAACTCTTGAATATGTAGACCCGCTCTGATACCAATTGAAATAACCCTAGAGGGGGGTGAATAGGGTTGTATAAAATTTCTGCAACTTAATCAACACAAAAGAGTTAACAGCACTTTTATAAACTGAATAGTACTTCTTTATTGATGAAATTAAAGTGCTAGAGAGGAGGAGGTTCCACTCAGCACTATTGAGGATTATGAGTTCCTCAATAGAGCCTACAAAGGCAGAAGACTTCATAGGAGACTTCTACAGTTGAGGCCTCACAGAAGAGTGTAGAACCCCGGAAAAAGTGACCACTTTTTCCGTGATGCGCTACTTAAGTGATCAGGAGCAGACTAAGGTTGCTGAATCCGTAAATAAGGATATTTTAGTTTTATGAAATTCATTTTCGGCGTGATGAAAACTTTATTTTACAAATTCTTTTATATTATTAAAATATCCGAAATTACACTAAATAATTTATTAATAAATTTAGTACCGGCCCATTATTTCATCCGGGCCCGAAAAGCAACAGAGCGACGTCATGGAACCATAAAACCCACGCGGGTTTAATGGCACCATGGGTCGGCCTTGTGCAGCTTCGGCCCATAGAAAATGGGATGAAAATTAACAAAACCCTTGCGGGTTTTATTAATCTTCTAGCCCGTTTTCTCTTGGGTGGCCTTAGATTAATAAAAGGTGGTACTAAAAATATTTATGATGATTTTTGTGCAATTATCGTTTATTTTAAATAACTAAAAGAATTTATAAAAAATGATAAAGAGTCGCCAGCCGATTTAAGGAAATCGACAAACCATAAAAATAAAAGTAACTCCGGTCTACGAAACCCGATTCTAAGTTCGGGGGTAAGGTTACGAATTCGAGAATTATAAGAACTCTCGAATTCGCCTGTTAGAAAACAGACTCTAATAAAATCGACATTAAAATGAAAAAGAGCGGGGAGAAGTTTAATTAATTTCACGAAATTATATTCTCATCATGCAATATAAAATGAAGTTTTTGTTTACAAACTATGCACAACTAAAGGAATTAATTTACAAATTACATGATTTAAACAACAACAATGAAAATGAAACCGAACCTCTTTTGATTTAGGAGCCCGAATTTGGCGGTCGAAAATCTTGACTTTGCCTTGACTTGGAACTTTTCATGGAAGGATGTAAGCGGTTTTAGAAAAATGGTATGAGGTGATGATATGGATATGACAAAAGTGATTAGAAGAGAAATTGAGAGTGAATATGGATGATGGAATTTTAAGAGAGTTTAGGTGATAATGATGGTATTAGTTGATGGAATTTGGATAGAGTAATGGTGATAGAGGGGGTAATTGTTGATGGAATGGGTGTAATGGAATGGGGTATTTATAAGTGAGGATGGTAGTGATTTGGAGGGAAATGGAGGGGAAATCATGGGGGACATATCCCCATGATCATGCCATGCAATCACAAAGGTCAACGGAAGGAGTCAAACACATGGGGCTAATATCAAGGGAGGGTGATCAAGATTTTGGCGCCGAATTCAAAAAAGAAAACCCACGCGGGTTTTATAATATCCACACACGGATCGCTGATGTGGACGGCAAAACGACAAGCTTCAGGCAGTATAAAACCCGCGCGGGTTTTGAAGCTGTTGGGCCGGGGCGCGCCTTGGGCTTGTTCTGCTTCTGGGCCACCTTTACTTATTAAAACCCGTGCGGGTTTTGTTCCAGGTAGTGGGCCGGATTTGCTTACTGAGCCAGATTTCTGGGCCCGGGATTTGTTAAAACCCGCATTGGTTTTGAAACTACTAAGTGTCACTTCGAACGACCATAACTCTTTCATCCGGACTCCGATTGAGGCGATTCAAAAGGCGTTGGAAAGCTTATGATGTATAAATTAAATTCATCAAAAGAAATAGGGACAACAAGACTTGTGGAAAAAAATGCCATTCTAAAAGGTTGGCATATGAATGTGAAAAGGTGGAAAATGAAAGCTTTTTGTAGTGGGTTGGCCCGGTAGCTTTTGATTGAGGAAGGCCCATTAGATTTTTTTCATGCTAGTCTCTTTTCTTGTTATGCTTGATTTGTACACTTATCCTGGTACAAAATGTGGTGTCTACAGAAAGCCCCCACTTTGATCGAGTTCGAATAGGACGAAGGTCAAAGTAGCCTGAGATGTTGACTGCTTGACGTCTGTGACCAGGAGATTGATGTTGTCGGTGATCTTCTGCGTAGATGATGCCTTTCAATGACGTCCTGAATGAAGATGGTCGCTTTCTTGTCGTCGGAGGCCTTTAGGTGGCAACCGTTAGACGACTGGAGATGTCGATGATGTCGTCGGAAACCTTTAGGTGGCAACCATTGGACGACTGCTGGTGATGATGGTGTTATCAAAGCCTTTAGGTGGCAACCATTGGACGACTGGAGATGTGGATGATGTCGTCATAAACCTTTAGGTAGCAACCGTTGGACGACTACTGATGATGATTATGATGTCACCGGAAACCTTTAGGTGGCAACCATCGGACGACTGATGCTGATGAAGTAGTTGGAGGCCTTTAGGTGGTAACCTTTGGACGACTGATGCTGACAATGTCGTTGGAGGCCTTTAGGTGGCATCCGTTGGCAACTGTTGTTGGAGATGATGTTGTCGTAAACCGTTAGGCGTCAACCGTTGGACGACTGCTGATGATGATGATGATGATGTCGTCGGAGACCTTTAGGTGGCAACCATTGGACGAATGCTGCTGATGATGTCATTGGAGGCCTTTAGGTGGCAACCGTTGGACGACTGCAGATGGTGCTCTTTTATGCGGCAACCGAATGGTGCTTTTTTATGCGGCAACTGAATGGTGCTCTTTTATGCGGCAACTGAATGGTGCTCTTTTATGCGGCAACCGAATGGTGCAAAGTCCCTTTTAACGGCGACCTGAAAATCACAAGAAAATCAAGTATTAGTTTTCTTGGAAATGGGAGGAGGGTTCAGATTTTTACCTGAGCTTTGGAAACCCTTGGGCTGTAGTCTTTGGGCTGTCAGTTTTGGGTTGTGTGGATGGATGATGTCGGTGCTCTTTTATGTGGCGACAGGAAGATGGATGATGATGGCGCCTTTTAGTGGCGACCTGGTGTTAGTGATAGCTCCCTTGTCTGGCAGATTGATCGCGGTTGATATCCCTTTCTCCTTTGTTTCTGTCGTGTCCCAGTCTTTCCCGGTTTCGATGATGCCCATCAGATTTTCCCGAGGTAGATCGGATTTTCCCGATGCAGTTGATGATGGCCAACAGATCTTCCTGAGGTGGATCGATGTTGATGTTCTAGTCTTTCCCAGTGTCATTCCAGTCTTTCCCGGTGTCGTTCCAGTTTGTCCCGGTGTCGTTGCTGATGATTGTTGGCATGTTCAATGCCGAGCGACTTCACCGATCGCGATGTCGATGGCCCTGGGGTAGAGACTTCACCGGTCACGATGCTGATGGTTCTGATGTTGGGAACTTCTGCCGACGACCCTGTTTTTGGGTCTTATTGATGTCATTTTTTATGCCTGACGAGACCTCACTGGATGCGACGCCGGTGGCTCTTATTCTTGAGATTACATCGAACCTGATGTCGACGATTCTTATTGCTGAGGCTGTGTCGAGCCCTGCCGGTGGCTCTGGCAATTTCATGCCGAGGTACTTCACCGAAACTCTACCGATGACCCTTAAGTTTTGCTTCATGCGCATAGGTGCTAAAATTTCACTATGAGGAATGGATTCTTGAATTTTCTCGTCGTTGATATGTATTAGTCAAGTGAAGATTTTGTCCTTTCTGTCAGACATGCACCATTCGTGTCTGGCTGATGATGCATGACTTGACTGGATGCTAACTTCTCCAGCAAGAGTTGGATTAGTGATTACTCTAATCTTGCTCTCAGTGATTGGAAACTATGTCGACTGGTCTGATTGAGATAGCATATGGGCTTGAACAGCCCCCAGTGTTGCGTTTTGGAGCAACGATGTGGCACTTCCTTGCTTCTTCCCTTTTTTATTTTCGGATATGCGGGTATGCATGCAACTAGTCTACTAAACTCTTGCACAAACAGTGCATTTTTTTTTTAACACAAGCATTCATGCACTCATGCATCGACTTTATATATGACAAACTGACTCGATATACAACAGACTGACTTGATACACAACGGACTGACTTGATGTATGACAAACTAACTCAATATATGACAAACTGGCTCGATACATGCCAGACCGACTCAATGCACAACAGACTGACTTAATGCATGACAGACTGACTTAATGCATGACAGACCGACTTGATGACAGACTGACTTGATGCATGACAAATTGACTCAATGCATGACAGACTGACTCAGTGCACAACAGACTAACTCAATGCATGACAGACTGACTTGATGCATGACGGACTGACTCTATTTGACTCTAGCATGACATATGAATGCAATGCAAACCTATTACACGTATGATGCTTTATGTTATTCTACACATGTAATTCTATATGCAGGAAACCCCCTGACTTTAGACAAAGATTCTCTAAGACAATGTTTTCCTAAGACAATGCTTTCCTAAACCCTTGACTCCCTAAGACAATGCTTTCTAAGGATTAAGGCCACTCGTTGGGAATTTCAGGAAAATTCAGGATGAGTAATGTTTTGATCCATGGAATAGGGAACAATGATGGAGGCAACAGACCTCAAGGACGCGTTTATTGAATGACCATGTAGATGACCTTGATTGTTTGCAAATGTATGTTGATGTATGACAAGCCCCTGGTTCGGCGTAGACTCTTGATGACACTGTCCTGCTTTGGAGAGCACCTTGGAGATGTGCAAGCGCCAGTTTCGATGTGGATTGACGAGATGATGCATGGGGACATAAAATAGGAGGAGGCATCGTCCTTAGTAGTGAGTCTCAATCTCTCCTTTTGCCTAACTTGCCCAAAGGGTTTTCAAGTTAGCCCCTCCTTTCATTTTTTCTCTTTTTTTTCTTTTTTTTCTTCTTTTTCTTTTTTTCTTTTCTTTTTTCTTTCTCTCTTTTTTTTCTTTCTTGATGAGACCAACTATGAGGACGTCTATGAGATTGAAGATACAAGACCTTGTAGGATAGAGAGTAATTTTCCCCCTTTGAAACTATCTCCGATAAATGTCTTGAACGATGTCACAAAGGTAGCACGAGCCCCCAGTTTAGAGTAGCTTGTTTCTGAGTCTGTTCATGAATCATGTGGTTGTCAATTAGCCACTGATCTGATGTGGACGGCTCTTGCTCTTGCTAAGAAGTAAGCCACACTTAGGCGTGCTTAAGAGTGGGCATTAAGAACAGAGCCTCATACCTGCACTAATGACTGAGCTGAAAAGTCCTCAAAGGGTAAGATGGGATGAAAAGGCTAAAAATGGTTGGAAGATGTTTGGGGAAAGAGACGGTGGACGATGGTGAATGGGATGTGGAGACACTTAAGAATGATCGTGTCTTGAAGGGAGAAGAGATGGTCAAATGGGATAGAGAACATCTCTTGAAAAAGGGCTGAAAGGGATGGTAGATGAGACTTTATTGATGAATGAGATAGGGAGACACTCAAGAATGATCGTGTCTTTAAGAGATGGTCAAATGGGATAGACATCATCTCTTGGGAAAGGGTTGGAAGGGATGGTAGATGAGAGCTTATTGATGAGTGAGATAGGGAGACACTCAAGAATGATCGTGTCTTGAAGAGATGATCAAAGGGATAGACATCATCTCTTCGGAAAAAGTTGAAACATGGTTATGGAATAATGTCTAAGTCTGACGGAAGGAAGATGGAGGGTTGATGGCGATGATAGATAGAATCCAGGGTTTCCTCTCCTTTTACCTAACCTGCCCTGACGGGTTTTCAGGCTAGCCTCTCTTATTCTCTCACTCTCCTTTTGCCTAGTTGGGATTCCAAGCTAGCCTCTCTTGTTTTTTTTCTCTCAAAGACCATCATTTTGAGGACAAAGGATGCTCCTTGCAGCGGTCGGGCCTCAAAGAGGTTTTCCTACGTATCTGAGGTGGAATCAGGCCAACCGTAGTTCTTTAAGCGCAACTTTAATGGATAGTGCCTCGAGGAAGGCTTAACGGTTCGAAAAGATGGTCATGAAGGTTTGAGGATTCATATGAAAGGTTTGTGAAGGTTGAAGTGTATGGATGATGAGGTGAAGGTTTAAGACGGGATTTTTTGAGGTGTGCGTAACTCTTATTTTCTTTTCTTTGTTCTTTTCTAATCCCCTTTTCTTCTTTCATTTTTCTTTGCTTTCCTCCATTTCCTCCCTTTTTTTTCTTTTTTTTTTCTTTCTCAACTTTTTTTTTTTTTACTAACCATCTCAGTTTTGCTTTTTTTTTTTGCTATCTAACTCAGCTTTGCCTTTTTTTTTTTTGCTTTCACTTTTTTCACTGTTTTTCACTTTTTTCACCTTTTTTTTTCAAACTCCTTCTTCATGGGTTGGCTCCTATTCTCCTTTTGATGACACTAGTCACAACACCTTTTGGCTTTGGGGTAGATATAGATTGGTCATGAGGAGAATGATTGAGTTGGACAAGGCAAAGGTTTTTTTGAACGATGTCTATTATGAGTGATGCAAAGAGGGATGATTTGGTGAATGGGAACTTGGGATGGAGATGGAGATGTAGATGGTAAGTAAGGATAGATGTTGGGGCGAATGAGACGGTAATCGATGACACAGATGATGATGTGCGTGGTGAGGCGGTAGCCCCCTGTCTTCGTCAAGTTTTGTTCAAGCTGCTAATCTAGGAGCATAGAGATATCCATTTTCAAGAGACTGATGATTTTGGTCTTCTCTCCTTTTGCCCAGGCTGCTTGATGAATGCACACTGGCTTCACTCTTTTTTTTTTCGTTTTTCTCTCTTTTTTTTCTTTTTTTTCTTTTTTTTTAAACCCTGGATTCGGTAAAATAAAAGATGGCAAAGATGGAAGGAAAATGAAATTTGTCAGACTTGGTTTGTACGGATGATAGATGAGAGAACTTCTCAACTCAAGTCAAAAGCAGAAGCACAAAATTATGTTTGATCACATAGTAACAAGAGCAAAGAAATGAATGAAGAACCGACTCTAACATACTCTGAGCATGAAATGCTTAACAACTAGTACTGTAGCTACTTCTAAAGCTCCTTGGTGATGTGCCCTTCTTGTCCTCGTATGAGGAATCCATGTTATATCTGGTCCTCTGTGCTGCTTTCGGTGGGGGCAGTTTCCCTGACTGGATCATGTGCTCCAAAGTCTAACAATGCTCTATGTTGTTCCCTCGGGATCTATGGTAGCTGCAGAATTTCTCATCATTTAAATATTCCCTTTATGGTTAGCTCAGGCCTTGACCTTGGCACTAGACAAATGAAGAAAAACCCATCCCAGAGCATGCATGACCTAAATGACCTATATGGACTTCCTGAAATGAAAAAACGCCTATATGCTGACGCGGGAGTGACTCACCCAGGACATGGGTTTGGAAGTGCTAACTGATATAGATGAGACTTCCTAGGATGCAAGACTGCTATATGCCGACATAAGGAAAAGACTTACCAACGACATCGGACTACATGTCTAAATTCTATATAGGACTTCCTAAAGTGGAAATGCCTATATGCTGACTCGGGAGAGACTCACCCAGGACATGGGTTTGAAAGGGCTAACCGATCTATATAGGACTTCCTAGGATGCAAGACTGCTATATGCCGACACAAGGAAAAGACTTACCCACGACATGGGCCTACATGTTCTATATGAGACCTCCGAAAGTGCAAACGCTTATATGTTGACCCGAAAAGAGTGACCTATGACATGGGTTTGCATTAGACTTCTAAAGAAAGACAGATATTTACATGATGACTCTAGACATAGACTCACCCACGACATAGGTATCCATGACCTATGAACCAATATGAGATGTTCTAAAGAATGCAAGACGCTTACATGCTAACTCAAGAGAAAGACTTAACGACTCACCCATGACATGGGTTCGCATGACGTAGACCCTATAGGAGACTTTTAGAACGCAAGACATTCATATGTGGACTCTGGAAAAGGACTCACCCATGCCCTACGAACCTATATGAGACTTTCTAAAGAATGCAAGATGCTTACATGCAGATACTAACACAAAGACTCATCCTAGACCTTATATGATGCTTTCTAAAGAAAAAGACACTCATACCCTGACAAAGACTCACCCATGACCTGGGTTTACACTGGACTTTCTAAAAGAGAGAAACACACATTAACCCAGGAAAAGATCCACTTATGACCTAGACTAAAGACTCACCCATGACCCGGGTTTAGACTTTCAAAAACAAAACACACATATTGACTTAAGAAAAGATTCACATATGACATGACCTTGTATGAGACTTTCTAAAGACTGAAAGACATTTACATGTAGACTCTGAAACAAAGACTCATCTATGACCTGGGTTTACTAGACCATATATGATACCTCCTAACTTGTAAGACACCTATACACTGACTCATGAAGAAACTCAACAACACTTTTTTACAACAAGAGCATTATAAAGGGTCGGATAAAGTCAAATATAGCGATTCGACATAAGTTGGAAAGCACAAGTCAGTGTTTCTTAATTCGGATGGGCCTAATCCACAGGCTGACCGTTTTAAGGAGAATCCGTAACTTGGCCCAACAACTCAAACAACTCGAGCTTTATTGGCTATTATGCGTACTAGAATAATGCTCGACAAAACTGACGACCCGTTGTTTTATCTTGTTTTTTTGTGACGCAACGCATTTATTTATTTAACTCATGGAAAGTGGATGTTGTAAAGGACCGAATAAAGCCGTCAAAAGGCGAGTCGAAACAGACTTATAAACTCAATTATTAATTCCACCATGGATGGGCTTAATAACGGGCCGACCATGGATTTGTTAGACCTAATGATCAAGTTTATGAATTTATCTTCTCTAACCTTAAGACTATTACGTGGGCTAGAACAACACACACTGACTTTGTTTATTATTAATCAATTTTCTTTGGACCATGAGTAAGAAAATATTAAGAAGGGCCGAATAAAATCATCAAAAGTGAGTTAAAATGAATCGATAAACAAGGATAATTAACCTTTAAAATGGACGAGCCTCACCACCGGGCCGACCGTAAAATTTAAGGTTAATTAATCGAGCTTATAAACTTATTTCTTCTCAAACCCAACGATTATTACGCGGCCTAAAACAATATCTCAAAGTTAGGTCCAACTCTAATGAAGACCCAACATACAGACACGTATTTACACATAGCGTACAACAAGCTTTATTTATTTATTCAAGGAAAACGGATATTGTAAAGGACTGAATAAAGCCAACAATGAGCATGTTATAATTAATTTATGGGATTATTACTCAATCGGCAAATTAATTTGTTAGACTTAATGATCAAGTTTATGAATTTATCTTCTCTAACCTTGAGACTATTATGCGGGCTAGAACAACACACACTAACTTTGTTTATTATTAATCAATTTTCTTTGGACCATGAGTAAGAAAATATTGAGAAGGGTCGAATAAAATCATCAAAGGTGAGTTAAAATGAATCGATAAACAAGGATAATTAACCTTTAAAATGGATGGGCCTCACCACCAGGCCGACCGTAAAATTTAGGGTTAATTAATCGAGTTTATAAACTTATTTCTTCTCAAACCCAACGATTATTACGCGGACTAAAACAATATCTCAAAATTAGGTCCAACTCTAATGAAGACCTAACATACTAACACGTATTTACACATAGCATACAACAAGCTTTATTTATTTATTCAAGGAAAGCGGATATTGTAAAGGACTGAATAAAGACAACAATGAGCGAGTTATAATTAATTTATAGGTTTAATTGACAAATCCAATATGGTTGAGCCTAACAACGGGCCGGCCATAAATGTGATGGATTTATTAATTAAATCGGCAAATTAATTTACTCAAGCCTAGTGACTATTATGCAGACTAAAACGTTATCCATTAACTTTATTTGACTTTTTAATTGATATTTAGACCTTTGTTAAGAGAATTTTGTAAATGGACATATAATATCATCAAAGGCGAGTCAATTTTTATTTATTAATTAAAATAATCATTCTTCAAGCATAAATGGGCCCTTCCACTTGGGCTAACCATGATGCCTTTTGGGTTAATTATTTTAATTAATGAATAATCATTTTCTCAACCCCAATGAACTTTATATGGACTAGAACAAAACCTCTAAACTAGGGTCGACTCTAAAACAAAAGAAAAAAAAGGAGAGGGATACACACAGAATATAGCACACAAAATGAAGGGATACCCTAAACCAAGGTTCTATATTCATGGATTTCTAAGGTTGGGTTACATGGCCTACCGCACGTTCTCACCCCGGTCCTCTATACCCTTAGGTAAGGAGTGTAAGGTATTGCTCAAAGAGCTTCAAGTGTAACATGGGGAGAGGAAAGACCAAATGCTTGGCGATGTAGGATGCATCACACAGGTAGTGGTCTGCCCGCTCTCGAGAGAATCACCTAGGTATACCTAAACCGTCACCTTTGTGCTAACGTGTCAAAACACGCGATTAGTGGCCCGGTATGCAAAGGATGCCTAAAAAGAATTATATAATCGCGAAATAAATCAACTTATCCCTTTTACAATTTCAAATTAATTCGATTTTTTCAAGTTTTACCCTCTTTTCAAGTTTAAGTCCCCAGTGGAGTCGCCAATCTGTAGGGCCCCGGAAAAAGTGACCACTTTTTCCGTGATGCGCTACTTAAGTGATCGGGAGCTGACTAAGGTTGCTTAATCTTTAAATAAGGATATTTTTGTTTTATGAAATTCATTTTCGGAGTGATGAAAACTTTATTTTACAAATTCTTTTATATTATTAAAATATCCGAAATTACACTAAATAATTTATGGGAAATTCCAAATGGTAGGCACCAACTATTGCCTATTCCAAGTGGTGAACACCCTTTCTATATATTCCAAATGGTAGGCTTAATTACCAAACAATTCCATTCCATAGGAATTACTTAACCTGCCGTTAGAAAATAAAAAATAAATAAAAAAAATTGTGTTTTCATCTTCATCTCTTCGACACGACTGGGTATCTGCTCTGTTGCTCAAACGCAAAATGGAACTTCCCTCCCATCTCCTCCCTGAATTCTTCTGTCGTCTCCTCCCATCTCCGACGCAGGTGGTTGCCGCGGTGGGACAGCCGGTTTCCGACGCTGGTGGTTGCCGCCGTGGTACTTCAAGAAAGAACACTCCTCATTGCTCCAATTTCGTTGCTTCTTCTGGACAGAACACTATGAATTGAGTCACTATCTGCCTTTTTAACTCTTGAAGTCAGCATCTTCGCTTTTCTCTTTACTTATGATGGAGAAATCTTTGTGGGTTGTTTGATTTTAGAGTTATGGGGAAAACTATGTGAAGTGATGAAGCTCCCAAACTGTGTGACAAAGATAGTGACTGGATTGACAAAAAGATGTGAGAGACCAAACGATGAAGACTAGCCGAAGATCCAGGACATCCCTTTTGTACAAGTTTTAGAAGAGGCATTGGATCCTTGAGTACTTCAACCCATTAATTCGTTTTTCGCATTTTCTAGCTATGTAATGTCACTCAGATTAACACTTAACAGCAATTAGCACTATCATGTTTTTGTATCGCAATTCATCGTCACCCTTGTATCTTTGCTTTGCTTTGACATAGAACATGCCAAGGTTTTAGGATGTCATAAATTGATCTCCTTTTGTTTTGTTGCTATGTTCATTGTATAGCTGTATGGTTGCCATGACACCAAAATACCTTCAATGGTGGTATTGTCGATACTCGATTGCCTTCTGCTCTATTTACATTCCGGGTTCTGTTTGTTGCTCAATTCCTTTGAACTCACCTCACAGTTGGAATGTCAAATATCAATGCACCATTTTCTTTATCTTTGTCACCTAGAGATATGAGTTCGTAAGCTCCCAAATTGTAATGTCACTCAGAGTTATGATGGAGAACATAGTTACAGTGTGAAGTGATGGGAGGTCCCAAACTGTGTGAAGTTAATTTTGATGTCTTCCTGTCAAATTGTGCCTTTCCCAATAGAGGTCCCAAACTGGGGCGTCCATCACCAGCATCGGAAACCGGCTGTCCCACGGCGGCAACCCTACCTGCGTCGGAGATGGGAGGAGACGACAGAAGAATTCAGGGAGGAGATGGGAGGGTAGTTCCAGTTTCAGTTTGAGCAACAGAGCAAATACCCAGTAGCGCCGAAGAGATGGAGATGAAAACACAAATTTTTCTTTTTCTTTTTTTTTTTAATTTTCTAACGGCAGGTTAAGTGATTTCTATGGAATGGAATTGTTTGGCAATTAAGCCTACCATTTGGAATACATAAAAAGGGTGCTTACCACTTGGAATATGCAATAGTTGGTGCCTACCATTTGGAATTTCCCATAATTTATTAATAAATTTAGTACCGGCCCATTATTTCATCCGGGCTCGAGAAGCAACAGAGGGACGTTATGGAACCATAAAACCCGCGCGTGTTTTGTTGCACCACGGGTCGGCCCTGTGTAGCTTCGGCCTAGAGAAAATGGGATGAAAATTAATAAAACCCGTGCGGGTTTTATTAATGTTCTGGCCCGTTTTCTCTTGGGTGGCCTTAGATTAATAAAAGGTGGTACTAAAAATATTTATGATGATTTTTGTGCAATTATCGTTTATTTTAAATAACTAAAGGAATTTATAAAAAATGATAAAGAGTCGCCGGCCGATTTAAGGAAATCGACAAACCATAAAAATAAAAGTAACTCCGGTCTACGAAACCCGATTCTAAGTTCGGGGGTAAGGTTACGAATTCGAGAATTATAAGAACTCTCAAATTCGCCTGTTAGAAAACAGACTCTACTAAAATCGACATTAAAATGAAAAAGAGCGGGGAGAAGTTTAATTAATTTCACGAAATTATATTCTCATCATGCAATATAAAATGAAGTTTTTGTTTACAAACATTGCACAACTAAAGGAATTAATTTACAAATTACATGATTTAAACAACAATAATGAAAATGAAAGCGAACCTCTTTTGATTTAGGAGCCCGAATGTGCCGGTCGAAAATCTTGACTTTGCCTTGACTTGGAACTTTTGATGGAAGGATGTAAGCGGTTTAAGAAAAATGGTATGAGGGTGATGATATGGATATGAAAAAAGTGATTAGAAGAGAAATAGAGAGTGAATATGGATGATGGAATTTTAAGAGAGTTTAGGTGATAATGATGGTATTAGTTGATGGAATTTGGGTAGAGTAATGGTGATAAAGGGGGTAATTGTTAATGGAATGGGTGTAATGGAATGGGGTATTTATAAGTGAGGATGGTAGTGATTTGGAGGGAAATGGAGGGAATGGAGGGAAAATCATGGGGGACACATCCCCATGATCATGCCATGCAATCACAAAAGTCAACAGAAGGAGTCAAACACATGGGGCTAATATCAAGGGAGGGTGATCAAGATTTTGGCGCCGAATTCAAAAAGAAAACACACACGGGTTTTATAATGTCCACACACGGATCGCTGACGTGGACGGCAAAACGACGCGCTTCAGGCAGTATAAAAGCCGCGCGGGTTTTGAAGCTGCTGGGCCGGGGCGCGCCTTGGGCTTGTCCTGCTTCTGGGCCGCCTTTACTTATTATTAAAACCTGTGTGGGTTTTGTTCCAGGTAGTGGGCCAGATTTGCTTACTGGGCCTGATTTCTGGGCTCGGGATATGTTAAAACTCGCATGGATTTTGAAACTGCTAAGTGTTACTTCAAACGGTCATAACTCTTTCATCCGGACTCCGATTGAGGCAATTCAAAAGGCGTTGGAAAGCTTATGATGTGTACTTTACTCTCATCAGAAGAAATATGGCCAACAAGACTTGTGGAAAAAAAATGGGATTCGAAATGGTGGGCATATGTATGCGAAAAGGTGGAAAATGAAAGCTTTTAATTTGTGGTGGGTTGGCCCGGTAGCTTTTGATTGAGGAAGGCCCATTGGATTTTCTTTCATGATAGTGTCTTTTCTTGTTATGCTTTATTTGTACACTTGTCCTGGTACAAAATCCAATGTCTATAAAGAGGCGATTAAAGAGAAAAAGACACCTAAAGTGAGAACCCTATCTCACTTCAGAAAAACAGCCTTAGAGGCCCTCAACAGAATTCACTCACTGGCTACAACCTCACCACTTTTCCCAGTGGCTACAACTCAGAATATTTTCACACAAATATTCTAACAACTCATAATTTTCTAACCAGAATTCCTACAACGATTTTCTTGCTTGGAAATCCGTCGTGTTTGATGATAATGACCACTCTATGTAAAGCTTGAGTCTCCAACGGCTTGTTTGATGCTTTCCAAATGTGAGGATTGTTTCCATCTTGGGAGTAGATCTACAATCTTCTTATTTAGGCAAATGATTTCTTCTCTTAATTGATCCCTTCAATAAAATAAAATCGAATAAGAGATTATGAGATAAATATAGATATCTAAGGAAGAAAGGAATATTCATATGAAGGAAACTTCCCTGAATTTATATCTTCAAATTTGTCTTTCAATCAAAAGTACCGCGGTCGCTGTGGATGTCCTCAGTGATGTGGTTGTGGAGGTCCTCAGAGCTGAACTTTGTTTCTTCATCATCCATAAATAATATGATCAAGTTGATTTGAAACCATGCTTGACTAATCCAATAAAAATAAAATAAAGTACAATCGAGATTTTATCAGTTATATATTCAAACAACCCAATTGGAGATGGGACGAGGAAAAATACAATTTCAAGGCTGCTTCTTCTTTGGTCTAATAACGCTAAAAACAAGCAAGATAAGAGGTATAAATATGGTTGTGCCCATGAAGAAGCAGGGACCAAACAATTTAGATGTTTTCTCCGGAACATTCTTTTCAGATTCTTGAGGGTAACTATCACAAGTTTTAGGACCTTCACATTTGTCACCTTGTTGCAGTTGTTCTGCTTCTCCATCGCCTAGTATTTTGTCTCCATTTGATTCTTCTAGCCTACTGCTACTTTCTGCCCTGTCTTTAGATGTTGATGGTGTTTCATGCATTTGATTAGACTGTTGGCCGTTCATTCTCCTGTCTTGATTTGTAACTTGTTCCGGCTCGACTTGTTCAATCTGATGTCCTGTTTTACCCCAGCTTTCTTTCGGCATGTAGATTGTCAACACTGATATCGATTCGTCATCTTCGTTGCACATAGCATTAACTTGATCTAGAATAACCTTGGGAGGGATTTTGAATGTCTTTGTAAAGCCTCTTATCACCGGCTCTTTCTTCAACATCAGCCAGCCCTTGAACACCATTTCTTGAACTGCCTTCTCACCCCCGATCTCAATAAGTGTCCCATCTTCATTTATGTTGATCTTTATATTATCCTGTTTATAACCTAAATTAAGCATAGCGAAATGTAACTTATAACCTGCCATTTCACTTGAGAACTAGCAACAATAGGGAAACACAAATCCTATCAATCACACATCTTGGAGAATGTACCTTTTAGATGAGCAACAAGAAGAAACATGGTTTCAGTTTCTTGGGATAGGAAGAGGGGGTCCCCTCCATCTTTAATTAATTGCAAGTCAGTGGATGGGGAACCATCTATGGGTCTAGTGATCTTGAGCCCTAATTCAAGAGGCATTCTTGCTAATTTTGTACGGTGGTGTATTGGTTTGGATTAAATTTTATGCAGTTATATAAGTCACAGTTAAAGAAGGAATAGGAGCAAAAATGTGTTTGTGAGTCGTAGACAAGAGGAAGGAAACAATATTTGTTTTGCATTAGAAAATAAGCAAGGGATATATGCATTGCTTTTTGCTTCCACAAGTTGGCCTGTCAATAAGAAGGAAGTACTTAGAAAACGTTATTAAAGTTGGTTTGCCTTGCCACAAAGTTTAACAATTAATTACCAATAAGTTACTGAAAGGTATCATATGTTTTGCAGTATCTATTTTTAAGGGACTTTATTATTGAAAATTATTTCTAGGTATCTTGTATTTCGTAGTACCTATTTTCTGGTGACAAATTATATTTTAGATGTATTACAAGATCCTTAAAACTATCTAAAACTGTAAAAATATCCCTATTAAGCTTGTCAATTTATATTTCCGCCTACATTAATATTTGTTTTAAAGAATTACTCCATCTGTTCCATATTAATTGACACTTTGACTAAATTTTGGCTGTTAATTATTCACAAATTACAATGAGTTACAATATTAAATTATGTCCATTGTAATTTCTAACTAATTATCTTTCCAATAACTGTAATTTCATATTGCAACTCATTGTAATTTGTGAGTAATTAACGGTCAAAATTTAGTCAAAGTGTCAATTAATATAGAATGGAGGGAGTAGCTTAGATCTCTTTTTCATTGGTTTAATTAATTTTGCTAAGCATGGTACGCCTATAACCACAAAAAATATAATATCTACTGCATATATAAGTAGTAGATTGTGATAATAATTAGTACCATTAAAGTTATTATATTGAGCTAAAAGTTTTTATTTAACATGTATGCATAATACCCTCAAAAAATCAGATTATTGCAAGAAAGTCCATGCTTACAGCCCTTCTCTATAAATTTGGACTATTGCAAAGAAAAAATCCCCTAAAAATAGTTTCTAAAGAAAATCTATCACCCAAAAATAGTTTACAAAAAATAGAAGGTACTTGAAAATCATTTCTAAAAGGGATATTGGATGACAATATACTGACCTTTTGGGGTATTGGATTATAATATACCGACCTTTACTATTGGTCAACAATATCCCTGACTTTTATACTTAGGTGAGATTATGATACCAACAGTGACTAAGGGGGCGGTGACTGGTTAACTGATCTCGATTCTAACGTGATAGGCGGAGGGAAAATGACCGGGCCTTGCCCAATAACCCCGTTAACCCTACGTTTTTCTCACTAACCCACGGTAAAAAAAAAAGGCCTTAATACAATGACTAACGGGATGGTGAACTGGTCTTCGTACTGACGTGAAACACACACAACCAATGTCTTGTAATGTGGGTTAGTGACAGAAGCTAAGGGGCTAATGAGGTTATTGACTTGGAACCGTTTTTTCCCCTTCGCCAGCAATGTTAGCGCGTATGGAGACCGGTTTACCACCTCCTTACTTACTGTTGGTATAATAATGTCACTTAAGTATAAAGGTCAGAGATATTGTTGTCCAATAGTAAAGGTTGGTATATTACAATCCAACACCCTCAAAGGTCGGTATATTATCATCCAAAAACTCTTTCTAAAAACAGTGTCCCCAGAAAATAGTTTCTATAAAATAGAAGGTACCTATAAGTCATTATTTGATTAATTACTCATGTTGGCTCAAATATTCTTTTGTTTAATCATATATCATACATCATATATATATATATATATATATATATATATATATATATATATATATATATATATATATATATATATATATAGGAGAATTGGATTATAATAACCACAACTTTTACAAATTAGACAGTGATTATCTATACTTTCAGTTTGTATTCTAATGGTCCAAAAAAAAGTGCATTGTAGTGGGACATCGTTAAGAGTATACCCTAAATATCATAGATTTTGTGTTGCGTTTGATTCAAAATTTAGTATAACACGTTACCGCGGTTTTTAATGAATTTACGACATTTCTCCTAATTTTTTACAATTTTTACAAGTTTTTACGATTTTTTCACTTTTATTTATTTTAAAAAATCATAATAATTACTCGGAGCCTCAAAAAAATAATTTAAAAAATATTTTATCAACCACATTTCACTACCTTTCTAGCGGTAGGAACGAAAAAAACAAAGACAATATGGGGTAGACATGAAACAAATAAAAATAATGTGGAGGTGGATTTGGTACCACTACAATACAATTTTTTTTTGGACCACCAGAATATTAACTGAAAATAAGGATTATCGCTATCTAATTTATAAAGTTGGGATTATTATAATCGAATTCTCATATATATATATATATATATATATATATATATATATATATATATATATATATATATATATATATATATGCGTACAAGGGAGAGGAATGGAATATTTAAGATTTAAAGATGGTCTTTCGGAAAAATCATTATTAATCATTTTACTTTTATAAAAAATGTTTTACACATACTCATTATGATGATAAGTTACAACTAATAATGAGTTAAGAATTGACCAATAATAAAAAAAAACATTTAAATTATTATTAATTTAGAATATAAATTACCATACATTATTATGATATGTTACAAATTTAAATCTACCTTGAGTTTTCTTCATTTTTTTTATAATGTTTCTTCCATTTTAGAATACATTCCCCCCAAAAAAATGAAGGAAAAAAGCTACCCATTATTCATTAACTTTTACAAATATTTAGATTAACTTGATAAAAAAAATTAGATTAACCAAAATTGATGTAGCGTGGTTTTTTGTATATTATGGATATATATTATGGATCGTTCCTTTTTTTTTTTTTTTGAAAACATTGTGGACTTTTAATTTTGGTAAATTAAGTGGTGTGTATTTTCTCTAGCTTGGTAAATCCCTTGAGAGAAAAGTCATTTTATACATATTAATTGACAATGAGATTTATTACTAATAACAATTAAATAAATAATATTAACTAATTATAAAATTTCAAATATAAAATAAATAACAAAACATTGTGGACTTTTATTTTTAGTAAATTAAGTGGTGTGTATTTTCTCTAGCTTGGTAAATCCCTTTGAAATTATTTTTGTATAACAGAAGTATTTATTAAAGTTAGTTTTCAACTTAAAGGGAAAATTATTAAAAAAAAAAATAGTGCGCGCATCAATGAAATGATAATATTGATAAGGTGATCTAAACATTGACAAAAAAATAATTATTACTGATTTCATTTTAGTAACGAAAAGTGTACGTAAATATAAAATGATTCATGTATCAATAAAATGATTCCTTCTGCTATCAAAAAGAATGATTATTTACACTTTATGTATGTTAACAAGAGAGAAAATTAATTTCATAATTGAGATGTGAGTGTAATTTAACTCAAGTTTGTAATGAGTGGTCATTTTGTTTGGTTTTTAATATACTTCAATTCAAAACGTTCCATTGATAAAGTGTCTTCCTATTTTATTAGAGTCCTTTTTGTGTTTATACTAAAATCTTTTTTCCAATTACAATAGGAATCTAGGTTCTTGAATGTGTTTGACTAGAAATCTTCTTTTTATCATATTAGAGCTTTTGTTGTGTTAGGAGTCCTTTTTCTAATAGGAATCTAAGTCTTTGAATGTGTTTAACTATGAGTGTTCTTTTTAGCGTATTAACGCTGACCGTCAATGTATAAATAAGATTTCTTTCACATCCTTTCAATGACAAGAAATCAGAGAATAATTTATTTTCTCCAATATCTTTTCTTCTCATTATTTTTCTTCATGGTATCAAAGCCAGGTTGAAGGAGCGGTTGTGGCCGACATTATTTACGGTAGGATTCAATTGACGATGAGAGACCAAGAAATAATTCAAGACCTCAGTGCTTGATTGATAGTGGAGCTTCTGCTCACATGACTGGTGATGCAACAATATTAAGAGATAGTGAGAATTTTCAACCTGTGGTAGTTGATTTACCCAATGGTGCGAAAACGGTTGCCGACAAGCAGGGAAAAATTTCTCTGACAGACAAATTACAGTTGCATCAAACACTTTTTGTTCCCTCTTTTAATTGCAACCTTAACTTTATTTATTGTTTATGTAAGGATTTAAATTGCATAGTCACATTTGATGAAATTATTGTACTGTGCAGGACCGCACCTCGGGGAATCTGATTGGTATAGGCAAACAATGTGACAGGGTCTACTTCTACAAGGAACATCAGGGTGGTACCAAAGTTAATGTTGTGTGTACTGGAAGACTATGGCATCAAAGATTTGGGCATCCTGCAAAGGAAATATTACATCTTCTCGATAAATCCTTATAAGGTACCGGTTTAGCTATGGCTAGTTATGATGCTTGTGAAACTTGTTTTAGGACAAAACAAACTAAGAGCCCATTTGTTGTTACTGAAAGTAAAGCTAAACACTTGTTTCATATCATTCACATTGACATATGGGGTCCATATGGAGTTTCTACCTTGTGCGGTGCACATTATTTTCTCACTATCATGGATGATTTCAGTAGAAGTGTTTAGCTCTGTTTGATGACAGGAAAGAGTGAAATTGCAAAATAATTGAAAACATTTATAGTAATGGTGCAAATCAATTTGAGAGAAGCATTAAGGTAATTAGAAGGGACAATGGTTTAAAATTTAAGTCAAGAACCATGAAAGAATTTTATGCTGAATGGGGGATTTTACACCAAACTAGATGTGTAGAGGCACCTCAACAAAATGGTAGAGTTGAGAGAAAACATAGACATATCTTAAATGTTGCTCGAGCCCTACGTTTTCAAGCCAACCTACCAATAGATTTTTGGGGTGAATGTGTTAAAATAACGGCCTACTTGATAAACCGAACATCGAGCAAATTACTGAAAGGGAAGTCCCCATATGAGTTGATATCTGGCACAAAACCCTACTATGATCACATTAAGGTGTTTGGATGCTTTTGTAATGCTCAAACTAAAACAATCGACAAGTTTGCCCCTCGTAGCCGCAAGTGTATTTTTGTCGGATACCCTCTTGAAAGAAAAGGTTGGACTTTATATGATCTTGAGAATCATGAATTCTTTACAAGTAGGGATGTGAAAATCATTTAATTAAGAGACTTTTCCTTTTTGCAGTGTAAACAAATTTTTTTGAAGATGATGTAGGTAACCCACCAATATGCAAAAATGATTTGACCCAATCAGAAAAACCAACCAGCCAAATGGATCATAATGGAAAAAATATTGTTGATCCAGCATTGGATTTAGGGGGAGATGTACCACAGAGGCTTACACCGGGAATTTCAGAAAGTTATGAACAACTTAATGGAGGTGGTTTTGTATTTGTACTCGAATCTGGGCCCAGGCAAGAAGAAAATCAAGGAGTAGACCAGGCTGCTAACAACATGCAACCCTCTTCCTCACAACATCAACTGGGTTTAGCAGAAAATAATCTTAACCAAGCTCAACAACATCAGCTCATTGCCCCAGATACTAGGCGATTTGAACTGATCAGACGTCCGACGACTAAGCTGAATGATTACATCTGCTACAACGTCTGGCGTCGATTATTCTGACCACCAAAAGGTATCCCCAGGTACGCCCTATCCTTTACATCATTATGTGAGTTATGTCAATTTTTCTCCTTCACATAAAAATTATTTGACAAGAATTATGAAGGTTGATGAGCCTAGATTTTTCCATGAAGTCGTCTAAGATAGTAGGTGGCGAGATGCTATGACCGAAGAAGTACAAGCTTCACACAAAACTGGTATTTGGGATATTGTTGATCTTTGTGCTGGAAAGAAATCGATTTGATATAAATGGGTCTATCGAGTCAAATACAATACAGATGGAACCATTCAAAGTTACAAGGCTAGACTGGTCATTCATGGAGTTCTTCAGGAAGAAGGTATTGATTACAATAAAACTTTTTCACCTGTTGCTAATATGACAATTGTTCGGTGTTTTCTCTCTGTTCCTATCGCTAAAGGCTGGGATCTACACCAATTAGATGTAAACAACGCCTTTTTACATGATGATCTTGATGAAGAGGTGTACATGAAATTGCCGCTAGGTTATACAGCCTCTACACAAAATAAAGTCTGTAGACTAAGATAGTCACTTTATGGATTAAAGCAAGCGCCTAGACAATGGTTTGCGAAGTTGTCCTCTAAGCTCTGTGAGTACGGATTTGTGAAATCCTATGTCGATTATTCCTTATTCATCTATATAAAGAAAGGAGTTTTTATGGCCCTTCTTATTTACGTTGATGACATTATTCTTGCTACTAATAATGTTCAAGAATGCCAAAAGTTCAAGACTTGTTTGGATGAGTGCTTTAGCATTAAGGACCTTGGCCCTCTAAAGTATTTCTTGGGTATGGAGGTAGCCCGAGGACAACAAGATCTCTTTCTTTGCCAACGTAAGTACGCTTTGGAGATAGTGGATGAATGCGGACTCCTAGGTGTCAAACCTACGACCTTTCCTATGGATCAGAATCATAAGTTTACCCTTGCTCAAGGAAAGACTCTACAAGATCCAACCTCATATAGAAGACTTGTAGGAAGATTGATTTATTTGACTATAACCAGGCTAGATCTCACACATTCAGTTCATATCTTTTCTCAGTTCATGCAGAACCCAAAGGAAGAACATATGGAAGCAGCAAAGAGAGTGGTTCGCTACATTAAAGGTTCACCTGGACAAGGAATACTTTACCAATGGAATCAAATATGCAACTAGTCGACTATTGTGACTCAGACTGGGGAGCCTGCCCAACTACAAGAAGATCTCTCACATGGTACTTCATTACTTTAGGAGGACCCCATGTGTCTTGGAAGACCAAAAAGCAGACTATTGTATATCGATCGTCTGCAGAAGCGAAATATAGGTCAATGGAAGTTGTTACTTGTGAGCTTATTTGGCTAAAATCTTTCTTGGCTACCTTAGGTTTTTCGCCCACACAACCCATGAAATTATTTTGTGACAATCAAGTTGCTCCATATTGCTACTAATCCAGTCTATCATGAGCGAACTAAACATATAGAGATTGATTGTCATTTTGTACGGGAGAAAGTTGAAGACGGACAACTTCTTCTATTCAAGATAAACACTAAGCAACAACCATTTTCACAAAAGCTCTTGGCAGAGACCAGTTTCAGTATTTGATGTCCAAGTTGGGCATTGTCAACCCTCATGCTCCAACTTGAGGGGGAGTATTAGAGTCCTTTTTGTGTTTATACTAGGAATCTTTTTTCTAATTACAATAGGAATCTAAGTCCTTGAATGTGTTTGACTAGGAGTCTTCCTTTTATCGTAGTAGAGTCCTTTTTGTGTTAGGAGTCCTTTTGCTAATAGGAATCTAAGTCTTTGAATGTGTTTAACTAGGACTCTTCTTTTTAGCGTATTAACACTGATCGTCAGCGTATAAATAGGATTTCTTTCACATCCTTTCAATGACAGAATTCAGATAATAATTTATTTTCTCCAATATCTCTTTCTTCTAATTATTTTTCTTCATATTTTACGTTTCATTTTACAGAATGTAGCCATTTGATATTTTTTTTATTTTATATAATCCATTTTAATCTTTATATCAATGAAATTATCTTTTCCAACTCTCTATTTTTTTTTTTGTTATGAAAATATTATTATTTGGTTGAAATTTTATAAAATAATTATTGATTATTGATAATTAATACTCCCTCCGTTTCTAAATAACTGACTTTCACGCTTTCCAAAGTTCATCTTTCTTCAATAATTTTTCATATAATATTTTATCAAAAAATTTTAATTTTATACTTTTCAGAAAGTATTTTTTAGTACGAATCTAACAATATCAATTTTATATGATGAATCACTATATAAATCGAAAAAATAACGGTCAAAGTTGACGACACGAAAAACAGAGCGACAATTATGAAAAAAACGGAGGGAGTAATTGATAATGAATGTTGTAAGTTACAAAATAAGTTAATACTCCGTAGTACTTTAATATACAAAATAAATTATTATATTCATTTAAATTTTAGTAACCTATGGATGTTATGTTTCCATAATGTAATCTCCAATTATTTGTCTATAAAAGGTTGGATTGGTTGTTTGTGTCAAAGCTACTTGTCAAGTTCTAAAACGTCTGTTCTTTGGATCGGATAAAATGAGATTTGGATGGATTGGATTGAATTTGATAACTTATGATACTTTTTTGGGGAATTGGGTTTTAGAGAAGAAAAGTGTTTGAGGAATTATATAAGGTTTGAATTGAATTGGATTTGATTAGATTAGATTGAAAAGAGTTACCAATCCAAAGAATATAGGGATAGTTTTTTTTCCCTCTCCCTGCAATTATCATTTACAATGGTTGCTAAGATTAAGGTAATAGTTTTATTGTTGTTAGATTAATTTTTTTTTTATTATTACCCATTTCATTTTACTATTTTACACTGATCATCACCGTGTAGGAGGAAGATAATTATATTTTTGAAGATTGAAAAGTGATTGGGGTTTTTTGCATTTTGGACCCCGAATTTTAGGGGTATTTACATTTTGAACCCTTAGTTTTCAACTTTAACTTTTTGGGCCCTAAAGTTTGTAGGCTGAAAAAAAAAGGACCCTAAATTTTGTGAGGTGAAAAAAAAGTTTGTTTCCCGTTTTTCTTTTTCTTTCCATGTTTGAATTTCTCTCCCGATTGACATCAAACTTCAAGACTAAGGTTAAAACCGATATTAAAGTTATAATAAACCTCTTTTATTCATGTTGGAGTTACTTAAAACCATGTACTCAGGGGTCTAAGTAGCCTCGACACGAATAAGAGAGGTGTATTATAACTTCAATATTAGTTTTAACCATAGTCCTAAAGTTTGACGTCAATTGGTAGATAAATTCAAACATGGGAGGAAAATAAAAAATGAGGCAAGGGCCTTTTTCTTCAGTCCACAAACTTTAAGGTCCTTTTTTTATTCAACCTACAAACGTTAGGGTCCAAAATATTAAAGTTGAAAACCAAGGGTTCAGAATGTAAATACCCCTAAAATTCGGGGTCCAAAATGCAAAAAAATTCTTATTGCAAATTGGGTGTCTTAGCTTTATAGAGTGAGCTGGTGTTTTTATTTCCTTTTAAGATTTATTAACTTTTTTTTTATTTTTACAGTAACTATTCTATAGATTAGTTCTATATCATGAAGTTGTTTTTTTCCTTGCGATCAATATGTGACTTACTAAAACTTTTGTTTGTGCTTTCATTTAAATCACTTGCATTATTGTATAGGCATTTACATATTATTTGCTCTCATGGTTTCCCACTTTCCTTTACCCTATTTTAAAATGTAATTAGAAATGTTAATAGATATGAAAACTATTGTATAAGCACAATTTAACAATTATGTCTATTAATGTATCATTTCATGGTTGTAAGTTGAATGATCTTTCAACTAATATTTTAAACTTTCCTATAATTAGCTCCTTAAATATGAACTCAACCATTCAATGAAATGAAAAGTGCAAACATATAGTATTTCAAGAACTTTATATAATTTGTAGTTTATTTTATTCACTTCAATATGTTAATTAGATTTTTTGGCAAATATTAAATTTTTTTTTATCAAATTACAAAGAAAATACAAAAATAAAAACAGACAGTTCTCCACATTATATATACTAGCTAGTTACAATGCCCGTCCAATGGACGGGTCTTTAACATAATTATCTATTCTTTAAGTGGATATGTAAAAGTTGGATATATAATTAAAGTAGGTAATGAATTATTTTAGATGTAGAAAATTATATGGATTTAATTCAAAAAATATTGCAGTTAATTTACTTATTAAATAAGCTACAATAGAATCAAAGATGTTTATCCAAAAGCTTGTTTTCAAAATAATCTTAGGTCCTATTTTTTTATTTAGTAGGATTATCCTTGTTTTACCCTACCTAACCTAATTTCATTTTACCTTATCGTCCAAAAGAACAAGATTATACTTTTAGGTCATGCATGTATATTTAAAATTCTTTATTTTATTTAATGACTTATTTAAAAATAATAAAAAAAATGATGAGACATTTACCTATCTCTACTATATCCTTACCTAACTTCTTTTTATTTTTCAAATACGATTATAATTTAGTTTTTATACTATATAAAATTCTTTAAAGATTGTAGTATGTGAAGAATTTAACATTTTCATTGTATAAACATTATAATTATATCAAAATATATTCACATAAAACTAAGAAAAATTATTGTCAAAGAACATTTAACCTGTACTACTTACCTGAAGTTGAAATATACCCGATCATATTTACCTAAACACAAAATACATCCGAGTCATGTTCTTAGAGTCAAATTTACCCGAAACCAATATACACCCGACCCGTATTTACCCTGAAACGAAATTTTTACTATCAAAGAACATCTGACATGTATTTGCCTGAATTTGAAATACACCCAAGTCACATTTTCAGAGTGATATTTACCTAAAATCAAAATACACCTGACCCGTGTTTACCTTAACCAAATATACATTCGACCTATATCGCTTAATTATTGTATTTATGGGTAAAAGAGTAAATTTGTGTGTGAACACAAGTTTAAGGTAAGTTGCTGATTAATTATTATATCCAGAAGTGAAATAAGAATTCAAGCATGTGAAGACTAAGCTCCACAACAACAACATGAAACTCTCCTTTTTATAATAGTTAAGGATAAGGATATATTTATGTTCTACTTTTTGTATAAATTAAATGCAGTTAGCGTCTTTCATACCGAATTCGACAATCATAACTGTTAGATACACATTAATAATCATAGCTATTAATTTGATACATAATATATTTTGTTTGACATTTCTTAAAACAAAAGGGTACACTAAGTTTGAAATAGGTAGATATTAAAGCCATAACCGTTTTGATGATTCAAAGACTCGTTGGAAGTAGTACACAGTGTACACTACCCTTCTTTGCAAATTTCTCCATTCTTGATATCGCATCATGCAAACAATTCGTTATATCCATCAAAGCAACATGTCTGAAATTTCCGTTAGATAACTGTAGTATGAGATAGACTGAACCATTCATAAACATGTCACGAACAAAAATAAGACATGGGTGTTAAGATATTTGAGTTCTTAGATAAAAATGCAACTAAACTATGTCAAAATGGCAAATTTAACACCCGAAAAAAACATGTTATGAAACTGCCACTAATTTATGTTTTTGGTGACAAAAATGTCACTTAACCTGCTGGAATTGTTGAGTAACCTAGTATAGCAGGAAAACGCCTTCTAATTCTCTAATTACTTTCACTAATTACCTAATTAACTAAAAAACCCTAAAAACTAACACCCCCTCTCTAAACCCATCCTTTCCACCTCCATTGCCACCATTACACCACCACCACTGCTTGCCACCACCAAAACCACCGACGCAACCACCACCAAAACCACCAGCGCAGCCACCCTCACCAAGCATCACCATAACTGACACTACTAACACCACCACCATCCATCATTGTTGCAAAAACACCCACCAATACCCAAGAAAAACGAATCAAACCCACCCATCTAAACTGTGCAAATTAAACCAAATCACATACACCCACATCCTCTAATCTTAAAAAATCATCAATTGGAAATTATACTTACTGATTTTAACTCAAAACGCTCCGGAAAACATCAATCCTTCCGCTGAAAAATTGCCTCAAAACTCACTTTCTCTCTCTTCTGTTCAGCCACCATTGTTGCTTTTTGTGAGAAATTAAGGTTTCTTGAACCAACAATTGAAGAAGGAGAAGAAAAACTCTAATTTTTGGGCTAGGAACAAATATGAAGAAGGTTGGTTATGGCGGATGAAGCAAGGGAAATGGTGGATGGATGAGGAAGAAGAAGATTGGGGGGTTAACCGGCTACAATAGGTTCTGCTTCGGTAAAGTGGCATTTTTGCCACCATAAACATAAATTAGTGGCAGTTTCATAACATTTTTTTTCGGGTGGCAAATTTGCTATTTTGACATAATTTAGTGGCATTTTTATCCAAGAACTCGTTAAGATTTAATAACCATCTCTTGTTGCAAAGAGATGTTTTCCATATACCAAGAGAATCTATGGTTACGTTTATAATACTATTCAAGTGGCAGAGAACAACACATATATAAAAACACGCTCTTTCAAACTAACCAAATGGAGTGTTCAGAAGTGTTTTCTATATCAAAGCAATACAATATCCTAAGACAGATTGATAGAGATGTGAGCAGATCGAGTGTATAGCATTGTGAGATGCTTGTCAATGTTTTCCTTAGTAAGACTAAAGAGTCCAAAAATGGAGTTCACACATAACAGAAATGTGACGTGGAAACAACAAATTCAGGGGAGAGGGGGCGAACATGATTACAACAACACAATTTCAGAACCACAAAGAAAATAGACAAACTGAGGAAGAAGGCGAGCACCAATATCCTTTACCTAATATAAAAGGGGCAGTTTTTTTTGTTGGTATGCAGGCTGTCTGCTTGCTTCCTTGGCCCAATATTTTAAATTTTAAGGCTGAATAATAGGGAAGACTGAATTGTTAACAGGTGGACTTTAGGGTACTGGATTATCAACAACTGTCCATTTCCTTTTCTCTTTCTACAGTTCCAGTTCCAGACTCTCCGGTTTCTTCCTTCCTTCTCCATCGAACATCGAACATCTTTCTCCATCTTCAGTCTGTTCTTCCACCGCTCCAACTCACTTGAGTCTCCGTCGACAACCGACCAACAACTTGCGCTATAGTGTTGCCGCCAACCCAGCTCCTGGATTTAATTCCACCATAATCAGTGCAAAATTTGAGGTAAGTGCGCTGATTTTTAGATTCGTGATAAGATGAGATTTTGAAGAAAATTGTAATCATTTCATTTTCATTTCTTTTTCTGATAGATTTTGGTTATCTGATTATCTCTACAAGCATATTAATTTAAGAGCATTTCTTCATCTTTCCTCTTAATCGACATTGTTAGACACATATACAATGTGCAAAACTTATCTCAAAAAAAGGTGAAGTAAATTAAATAACAGATTAGAATAGAAGCAATATAGATTGAGTCGTGAATGGACCCCCTATTTGACATAAATTTTGGGACCCAGTTTTAAGGGTTGGCTGCAACTGAATTTGGGAAATTGAGTAAAGCATTTGATGAGTGAATAAAAACGAATCAGTAAAAAGGCTACAGATTGCAATTGAGATGTGGGGGTTTAATTAACTTTTGCTGAATTTTGAATTGAATTACCACTGATGTTGTTTTGGACAGTTAACAATATACTATGTATTTTTATTGCTTTCATACTTGAATAGATTTGACTACTTGTTAATTAGAAGCCCAATGCAGCAACCATGCTCCCACACATAAAGATCTAAACCCTACCTGTTTAATTTTTGTTCAATACCTATTGCAACGATAAAATCTGGAAGTCGAAAATGCTGCTTTTTAATACCACGCTTCCCCTGCAAGTTATTGACCAACAATAGAGGGAAATTAGTATAATGAAAAGTTTCTTAAGCAATTTCTTGGAAAAATAATTTTCGAAAATTAGTTTTAAGAAATTAGGGCTTGGCTAAACACACCCAAAGAGGTAGGAGATAGACAATCACAAAAAAGGATATATTTTTGTCTGATAAGTATAATTAAGAATAAGAAAAAGATAGAACTGACTATGACAATACTATAATTTAGCAAATACTATACCACCGCATACACCATTTATCAAATACCGTTGTTACATGAAATTCAAACATGAATAGCAGTAAAATAAACCATGAATCAATCTAAAATTGGTCATATGACAATGATCTTCATCATAATATTGTCAACGCTAAACAAGAACTTTCTTAGCACCATCTAGCCTAGACTTTATTCACATAAACATCTAGCAACATAATTATTATTAATAATTTATTTATTTTTTTTTATTTTTGGCTAAAAGGAGGGAGTCATTTCCCATTCATACTAAATCAAGATACAACTTACTCCAGGCATACCCAGAGATTACAACCAACCATCCAGTTAGAAAACAAACACCCCATGAAATTTAGCTATACAAGAAAAGTTAAGCGATGATTCCTCGGTTCAAGCCAGAAAGAAATGCTATAGAAGTCAAGGTACCTCATTTTTTAAGTATTTTAGTTTATTCTTCATTGCTTTCCTGAGCATAGTGAGACTAAGGATCCGTTTGGACCTATGAAAACAACATGGAAAAAAAATTATTTTGGAAAATGAAAATCTTTCCTTTGTTTGTATTGAAGAAAAAGGAATGGAAAAAAAAGTTGGAAAATTGCATGGAAAATTTGGGGTCACAAAGAATAAAAAAATTTCCTTTCAAAAATGAAAGGAAAGTTGGGAGAAAAATTTTGGAACAAAGCCAACCTTTCTCTTCATCATCTCTCGTGGTTCCCTTGATTCTCTCTCTCTCTAACTCTTCTCTCCCTCTCTCTCTCTCTCTCTCTCTCTCTCTCTAACTCTTCTCTAAATTCTCTCTCTCTCTCTCTCTCTCTCTCTTCTCTCTCTCTCTCTCTCTATATATATATATATATATCTCTCTTCCTCTCTCTCTCTAACTTGCCTCTCCTTCTGTCTCTCTCTCTCTGTCTCTCTCTCTCCTCTCTCTCTCACTCTCTCTCTCTAACTCTTCTCTCTCTCTCTCTCTCTCTCTAACTCTTCTCTCTCTCTCTCTCTCTCTCTCTCTCTCTAAGTCTCTTCTCTTACTCTCTATAACTTTGTCTCTCTCTAACTCTGTAACTCTCTCTCTCTCTCTCTCTTCTCTTTCTCTCGGTCTCTTCTCTCTCTTTCTCTCTCTAACTCTGTAACTCTCTCTTTCTCTCTCTCTCTCTCCAAATCACATCATATAATCTAGAAAAAATGAAGCTTGACATCTAAAAGTTTCATGCAAAAAATTTTTTTCCATACATTTATTATCTTCAAACCAAACAAGGAAAAGAAAGTTGAACAGAAAATCATTTTTTTCCTTTCAAAATTTTACTGGAACCAAACAAGAGAAAGAGATTTACTTGACCCCCAAAATTTTTTCCTCCTAATTTTTTTTCCATGAGATTTTTTTCCATCATGTTTTCCTAGGTCGAAACGGACTCTAAGAGAACAAAAAACTGCATTATAGAATGACAAAAAATAAGTTTGATGAAAGAAAGGATTGAGGTTAGTAATGAAATCTGCTACAGCCAAGCACACCACTACTACTATCTATTGTTCTTTGGATCACTGTGGAAAAAAGTTAGGTAGACTAACAGGTAGCCCTGAAAAGAAAAAAAAAAGGCGCACATGTGTAACAAATCTGAAAAAATAACTACAGACGTTTGATGTACCTAAGGAAGGCAAATGGACGGAAGCTCATCTCTCACCCAATAGATTCTCAGGAAGTTCGGTAGGAAAAGGGTTATCCAACACCATAAGGCATGTGTAGGTGGTTTTGTAACGTTCCTCAAGCCAGAGGACCAATGACACACACTGAAACAAAATTTAAAAAAAAAAATGACAATTTGAAATTAAAAATACAAATACAATTTTCAAAAAAAAACAGTGACAATCTTAACTCAAAAGACAATTTATTAGCATAGCACACTAGTTGCAATTCATTGTTGCAATATATGCATCTTTTGTTAGTTATGTCTCAAACATGCCCATTTTTTCATTGCTGCAATATGAACGCCGACATAACCATGCCCTCGAAGGAGGCACTCCTTTGGGTGATTAGAGCAAAGTAACAAACAGAAAGTATTTGTAGAGATCCCTAATACTTGTATGGTAAAATGGATTGACTCCACAACCATAGGGAGGAGACTGAACATCAAAGCAAATAGGTAGGAAAGTTGCATACTTGCGAACACGATTCTTTCAACCTAGATCCCTTTGCCTCTAGGTTAGCCAATGCTATATAAATCATGACACTCATAAAGTTTATTTAAATTGAGTCATGTAACCTACAAGTATTATTATAGTTGGGTGTGAGCCTATGAGCTTTGGCGTTGATGCTCATAGGCCTTCAAGATTTTTAGGATATTTATTCTCATAAGGTTATTATCTAGTGGGGTTCAGAGAGGCACAAAATTAGCAGATTTGAAGACTTCTGTACAAGTTTTGAGTTTTGACATATATATTCACTCCATGATCAAGCATTTCATGAGAATTTCAAAGTGACACTATTGATCACATTATTAGGAAAACACTTGGTATATTGAAGAGCAAATGAGTTATCATAAGCCAAAAGCTCTCATATCTGTTTACCCTTGACATCAAGTATGGGTTATTAGCAAAATTCAATTCCCATACAGTGATGTTATCGAGTTCAAAATCCATGTCAACATAACTCATTTCTGCAGTTGGGTTATCATCTTCGTCTTCTAAAGCAAGTTTCTAAAGAGGAAAGACAATGTTTATGTCTCCTATTCAAATTTAAAGGAACCACAAGGGCAAAATTTTAAATCAAAACTGAGTTTTAAAATTTAGTAATCATGAATAACTTACATTTACACATAAAGAAAATATAATTTTGACCTCATTTTTCATTTTCATTTTCCTTTTCCTTACACCCCAGCCTCCATTATTACTTAATATGTAATTGATCATAAAAAATATAATTTGAATTATATTATAAAGTTCGAATATATTGAGAATACACTTGTATTTAAATACAGATTGTAAATAATAATAATAATAATAATAAAATTACAAGGATAAAATCATGAATCAAAATTGGGACACCACAACCCATATATCTAACATTTAGTAATGAATAACCTACACTTACATATTAACAAAATCACAATAATTTTCAAGAAGGAAAATTATGTCTCGGAGTTTTTTGTTGTTGTTGTTTCAAGAAGGAAAATTGAAGTTGTGGACAACCATTGATTGAAAGTAGAACTGCAAACACATGACGGAATTAAAATGAACAATATCAAAAATATAATTGCGAAGCTAAATGGAGCACCAAAAAAGAATTTGGATTCTAGTACGTAGACAACTCAAAAAATTTAAATCGATGCAACCCCTATCGGCACCAATAATATGCAAACCTGCTCTTCCATAAAATTCATTAATCTAATGAGAATGATACCTTCATTTGAACATGCAATTGCACCACCTCATTTCCAATAGTGGGCAACAGGATATAGTTACAGGGATTGCTCTGTATACCTTGAAATATAAGAAAGCAAATGAAATTCCAAATTAGACTAAGTTTCTCAAATAAGCAGCAATCTGCATGTAGGATTAAGTGATCAATGAAGCATTTGTATGAATGCCAGAAGCATATTGTTGCTAGCAAGAATGTAATAATAGAAATACATAGATGAACACCTGATAGATCCTTAAACACATGCAAAGTCTGAGAAATTACAGAAAGCATGCCATATCTGCTTTAGCACTAAGTAAAAGAATTCTATCTTCTGATATTGCCAAGGAAACTATAGCCAAGAAGTGCTTTTCTCCCAAAGTATCCTTACATTTCTTAGTGACAAGATCTTAGACACAAATAGTTGCATTATCGCTTCCACATAAAAGCTGGAAGGTGAGAGAAAATAATTAAGAGGAACAATTACAACAATTACGGGGGAAAACATATAAGAAAGGATGGTCATTGGAAATAAGATAACAAATTTATGCATAGTTATCAATATACACAATTTGTATTTCAATTTAAGCAAGAAAATGGGAATCCTCAGTAGAACAATATGGTTCATACTCATAGCTTCCATGATGAATATAATTCTACCGGGTGCTCCCTTCTGACAATTAACAATAGTCAAACTCATAATCGTGTACATCTATCTCACGAACATCCAAACGAAAAAGAAAACAAGCTTAACAACCAGTAGAGCACCAAGTCAAGTCAACATCAAACCCAGAAAATCAAAAAATGAAAGAGATTGAGAGGAAACTCACTTCCAGTAGTTATGCCAATGGATTTTTAAGTTCTCTAAAAATTTCCTCGCACTCGCCACCGTCATTTCTGCCAAACAAAACCACAGCCCAGATAAATTGAGTACGAACTGGGGGTTGGGGAGATTCGTGAGTTTAGTGTTAGAGTCAGAGAGATAGGGAGAAGTACCTCATGAAGGCAAATTGGGGGTTGCATGGTTTAAATCTTCAAAAGGGTTGTCCCATTGAAAGAATTTAATTTATGGCTTTCCTTGTTATATTTAAGGACTAATGCAAAGACCCTAAATTCTTTAAAGAATCCCTTACTGTAAATGAGACAACCCTCTGGAAAATGGCAAGGAAAGCCATGAATGAGAACAATACACAAGCAAAGGTATAGGGAGCAGAGAACAATAATTAACAAAAAGGCCCAAAGAATGAAACATAACAAGTCATTTTGTCACCCAATTATGGCGATTCAACACATCGGGATTCATAAACGAATTTAGCTATGCATGCAAGAGTCCAATACCCAATCTGAACACCAAATTCACATAGTAAACCTTAAATTCACAAGAATAACACCAAACTGACGTCAAGAAAACCCAATTTTAGTCGGCTAAATCCCTAATTTCAATGTTTACTAAATTGAAATGTTTACCTCTAAAAGTGACAATTGCAAAATCTTTCTACACTTGATCAACGATGGCACAGATGATCTTGGACGGTGATTGCACTGGAAAGAAAGATTGAGCGAGAATGCTGAGGGGCAGAGGAAGTGAGCGAATAATGAGAAATGAACTCAGGAAAATGCGTTGAAAAAAAAAGGGACTATATTCAACAAATGACGTCAGCAAGCGTAAAGTTGTCAATCAATATTTTGACATTAAGACTCCTTACCCTCTTTTTATACGAGTTTAGATAAATATGACAATAAATTGTTTGATTAAAATAAAGTCAATTAATTTAATTTGAACTAATTAGGTTTTTACCCCTTAACGTTTTGAGAAAGTAGGATTTTACCTCAAGGTTTTGGAAATTAGGTTTACCCTACCTCAAGTTTAAACTCATAATTATTTTATCCCTTTTCTAGTGGAAGACAATACTACCCCTGTAGAAGGGTGTAAAAAGTCTTAGATGATCCTAATTAAAAGTAATAAAAGACATATTTACCCCTTCCAAAAAGAATAACAAAGTGTTGCCTCTCCTTTCTTCATCATTAAGGTTGTCCAGCTCGGAACATTGTATGAATCAAAGAATGCAAACTCAGATATTGAACGAAGATGAGGAAGGGTGGGCTGGGTTTAATTTGTCACGTATGCAAATGGATTTTTAAAATGGAGGACATTTGGTCAGTTCACATTAATATAAGCACTAACTTCATCTGAAAATGATGTATTTAATCTTTAACACAAAGGTAAGTTGGAATTTATTACTTAGTTTAAAGTTGAGGTATGATAAACCTAATTTCCGAAACTTAAGGGGTAAAATCCTACTTTCTCAAAACTTAAAGGGGTAAAAACCTAAGTAGTTCAATTTAATTTCATTGCTTAACTAGCATTTCAAATATGCTCTAGTTTATTTCACAATTTAACTTATATTCATATTATTACATTTTTATGTTAAGTTAATGTAAATATGAAATTGCAGGCTAATAAATGAAAAGAATTGATAGATATTAATTGAGTCTTAATTAGTTATATATTAATAATTAATTAATTAGTTATATATGAGAAGTGGGAATGGATGTGCCCACTCTCTTGCAAAGTATGCACTTAGGTGGAAAACATCCAATGTTTGGCTGGGTTTGTGCCCCCCTAAGGTGGCTGCTTAATGTCTTTGCAATAAAATGGTGATTGTGTGTTTTGCTAAAAAAAAATTATATAGCTAATAATTTATGTATAGATTTAAATGTGAATTAAATATTAAAGATAATGATCAATTGAATTGACAAGCAAAACGATAAATAATACACAATACTGTAATGTGTACTTCTAATTGCTTTTAATTATTCTTTTTCACTATTAAAATAGTATTGCAATATTTCTAAACTAAAACTAAATCAATACTCCAAAATCTCACCAAACATTGCAATACTCTTTGTATTAAATTATCTTGATTACTATTAAATTTAATTAGGTTTTCATATATTTATCCTCATTATTTTAGTAAGATTTATCATATCTATATAAACATAGGCGTTTTTACTTTTGAAAAATATTAATTGATTTATTTCTCTACTTCATTCTATCACTGTTTTATATTATCATTTAACAACTTTTAACCTTTATTAGGTGTTTGAGTTCTTCCTCCATATATATCCTAATATCCATATGATAGCCAAAAATTACTTTATTAGCGGTTACAATATGTTTGAGTTGATGATTAAAAAGTCTCAACATTTTCCCCACTAATAAAATCTCAATACTTCACATGCTTTCATTTTTTTTTACTTGGTTTACTTTTTCTTTTCTTTCTTCTATCATTTTTAATCAAAGTAGAATTTTCTTCTACTATACATTATAGGGAAATTGGATTCTAATAATTCCTACTTTTGCAAGTTGGATGGCAATAATCCCTACTTTCAATTTGTATTCTGGTGGTAAAAAAAAAATTGTATTGTAGTAGGACAAAATCGAGAGTATACTCTAAATATCATAGATTTTTTGTTGCATTTGATTCAAAACTTTGTATAACACTTTACCACGATTTTTAATGAATTTACAGCATTTCTCCCAATTTTTTTCAATTTTTTATGATTTTTTCAATTTTATTCCTTTTAAAAAATCATAATAGTTGCTTGGAATCTCAAAAAATAATTTAAAAAATGTTTTAGTAACTACACTTCATTACCTATCTGGGGACAGGAACCAAAAAAACAAAAACAATATGGGGTAGGCATGAAAAAAAATAAAAAGAATGTGGTGATGGATTTGGTACCACTACAATACAATTTCTATTTTTATTTTTTGACCACCAGAATACAAATTGAAAGTAGGGATTATTGCCATCCAATTTGCAAAAGTAGGGATTATTAGAATCCAATTTCCCATACATTATATATATATTGATCATGATGATTTTTCATCTACGAAATAACACATTTTTTTATTAAATATTATAATCATTGCTTAAGAATTTTTTTTATATATACTACTTTTAACTACTGAATCATTTAGTTGTTTAGTATATATGCAACAATTCATCAAGTAGTATAAGTTGTTAATTTCATCGGTTAATAAATAAATTTTTTTCTCATATTTCTATTTTTTTTTTCAATGTTTCATTGATCACTAGATCTACATAAAACAACTTGTGAACTGTTATCAAAAAATTATTTCTAAACTGTTAATTTCACTGAAGGTTGGTGAAAATATCAAAGAGTTCAACGACATAATTTTACACATTTTAGCTAATGAGGCATAATTTGCATTAATTTAAAATAAAAGGCCCGTTCCAAACCCTATTTGGAACCGCCCGCTCCCTACTTCTGAACCTTGCAAGAAGTGTGGAAGGACTAACAACCCCACGAGCCAGTGCAGAGTGGGAACAGACAAGTGCACATGGTGCGGCAGCACTGAACATAAAGGTTTAAGCTGCCGCAAAAGACAAAGGGTTGTGGAACAAGGCTTAGCAAGACCTATTCCTACGGTGCGACCAGGGCCGCCTCCGCCAAACGTTGGTAGTTTAGGGAGAACCTACACCATGGGCAAGAAGGATGATGCAAAGTCCGGTACGGTAGTCACTGGAACTCTATACTTAAATTCCAAGCCTTTAATTGTGTTATTTGATTCGGATGCCACGCACTCATTTGTGTCGTCTAGGGTTATTCCTAATCTAGGCATAGATAACCTTAGTCATCCGATCAATTACCAAATCGGGTTACCCAATGGCCAATTTGTAGTGTGTGGGAAAGGATTTGAGGAGGTGCCCCTGAGTATAGCAGGAGACACCTTCCTATCAAATCTGATACAATTTGATTTAGTTCTCGAAGCTTCACCTATATCTAAGGCACCGTATAGAATGGCACCAGCAGAGTTAAAGGAGCTTAAGGTTCAACTTGAGGAACTGTTACAAAAAGGATATGTAAGACCCAGCGTATCACCTTGCGGAGCTCCTGTATTGTTCGTGAAGAAGAAAGATGGAAGTTTGAGGTTGTGCATTGATTATCGGGAGCCGAATAAGATCACAATTAAGAATAAGTACCAACTCCCCTGAATTGATGACTTGTTTGATCAGCTGCAAAGGGCGGGAGTGTTTTCAAAAATTGACTTGAGGTCGGGGTACCATCAATTGAGGGTAAAGCCCGAAGATATACCTAAGACTGCCTTTTGAACCCGATATGGGCATTATTGTAGGACCCGAAAAAATTCCCTTTCGGGGAAATGTTTCCTCGGATGCGCTACATTTGTGATCAGGAGCCGACTAAGGTTTCTTAATCCTTAAATAAGGATATTTTTATTTTTCGAAATTTATTTTCGGGGTGATGAAACTTTATTTATTTACAAACCCATTTTTTTATTATTTAAATTATCCAAAAATTACACAAAAATAATTTCATATGATTTAATTCCGGCCCAATTGACAAATCAGAGCCCAAGAATTGAGCGGGCCGCCAGAACTCGTCAAAACCCGCCTAGGTTTGACGAGTCCTGGGCCGGACCTCTTACTTCTAGGCCCAGGGAGATAATTGGTAGAAATTAATAAAACCCTCCTAGGTTTTACTAATTTCTGACCATTTTCTCCTCGGACTTAACCCATTTTTATCATTAAACAAAAATTAAATCATTTTCTTAAATTAATTTTGTGTAAGAAATCGAATACTTTAAATAATTAAACGAATTTATAAAAAAGTTTAAAGAGTCGCCAGCCGATTTAAAGAAATCGACAAACCATCAAATAAAAGAAAGACTCCGGTCTACGAACCCGATTTCTAGATTCGGGGGTAAGGTTACGAATTCGAGAGTTATAAGAACTCTCGAATCCGCTGTTTATAAAAACAGACTCTACTAAAATCAACATTGAAAAGAAAGAGAGCGGGGAGAAGTTTTACTAATTTCACGGAATTATTATTCAAACCATGCAATATAAAACAAATGCGGTTTTATGTTACAAAAATGTGTACAAACATGGAATTAAACAAAGGATTACATGATTAAATACAATAATTTAAATAAAAGAACCGAACCTTGCTTAAGGTGAAGCGACGACGAAATTGATCCCTTGAGTTTCCCCTTTGATTTGAAACCCAGATGAGAAATGTGGATGGTTTGAGAAAAGTGTAGAATATGATTATGGTGATGATAGAAGAATGGAATTATGAAGAGAATTTGAGAGAGTGGGAGTATATGATGATTATTGGTGGTGAGAGATGATTTTTTGTCGGAGTTGTTGATGAAATGGAGGTGGAATGGAGGGGGTATTTATAGGTGGAGGAGTATGGCTTTTGGAGGGAAATGGTGGGGGACATACCCCAAAAATCATGCCATTTCACTCCAAAGCCTAGGCGGGGTATGAGTAGTCAAGGGGCAAAGTCAACCACGTGGGCAACAATCAAGGGATTGCAATTGCATGCATGCAGAAATTTTTGGGGCTAAAATCACCAAAGCCTAGGCGGGGTATAAGAATTTTCGTCACACGGATCGCTGACCTGGCGTAAAACGACGTCGCGTGCAATCTCGATCAAACCCTAGGCGGGGTTTGATCATTTCTGGGCCGGATCAAACCCTAGGATAGGGAGTAAGTGTCCCTCTTTGAAGCACTATTAGGACGTCAATGAGATTGAAGATGCAGGACCTTGTAGGATAGGGAGTAAGTGTCCCTCTTTGAAGCTATCTCCGATAAATGTCTTGAACGATGTCACACAGGTAGCGCGAGCCCCCAATTTAGAGTAGCTTGTTTCTGAGTCTGTTCATGATCATGTGGTTGCTAGTTAGCCGTTGATATGATGTGAACGGCTTTCGCTCTTGCTGAGAAGTAAGCCACACAGAGCTTCATACTTGCATTAATGACTGAGCTGAAAAGTCCTCAAAGGATGACATAGGATGAAAGTGTTGGAAAAGGTTGGAAGATGCTTGGTGAAGGAGTTGGTTGACAAAGGTTTATTAATGAATGGGATGTGGAGACACTTAAGAATGATGGTGTCTTGAAGGGGAGAAGAGATGGTCAAATGGGATAGACATCATCTCTTGAGAAAGGGTTGAAAGGGATGGTAGATGAGAGTTTATTGATGAATGAGATAGGGAGACACTCAAGAATGATCGTGTCTTGAAGAGATGGTCAAATGAGGTACGACATCATCTCTTGGGAAATGGTTATGGAATGATGTCCAAGTCTGACGGAAGGAAGATGGAGGGTTGAACATGATAAAGATAGAATCCAGGGTTTCCTCTCCTTTTGCCTAGCCCGCCCGAGTGGGTTTTCAAGCTAGCCTCTCTTATTCTCTCACTCTCCTTTTGCCTAACCTGCCCTGACGGGTTTTCAGGCCAGCCTCTCTTATTCTCTCACTCTCCTTTTGCCTAGCTTGAGATTCCAAGCTAGCCTCTCTTATCTTTTCTTCTCTCAAAGACCAACATTTTGAGGACAAAGGATGCTCCTTGTACCGGCCGGGCCTCAAAGAGGTTTTCCTACGTATCCGAGGTGGAATCAGGCCAGTCGTAGTTCTTTTAGCGCAGCTTCGGTGGATAGTGCCTCGAGGAAGGCTTAGCGGTTATGAAGGTTAGAGGGTTCATATGCAGGTTATGGATGGATGAAAGGTTTGTGAAGGTAATAGAAGGCTGAGGTGTATGGATGATGCAGGTGAAGGCTTGAGATGAGGTTTTCTGAGGTGTGCATGACTCTTCTTTTCGCGTTCTCAATTCTTATTCTCCTCTAACCCCTTTTTTCTTTCTTTCTTCCTCTTTTTTTTTTTTTTTTTGTTTCATTTCCCTCTCAACTTCTTCTCTTTTTTTTTTTTGTTTTTTTTAACTCCATTTTTCTAGCTCCTTTTTTTGACTTTCTTCTCCATGAGATTGACTCTTGTTCGCCTTTCTGATGACATTAGTCACAACACACCTTTTGGCATTGGGGTAGATATGGATAGATCATGAGGAGAATGACCAGGTTGGTCAAGGCACACCTTTTGGATTGGGTTAAGGGTTTGAAAAGGATTGAGATTTGATGGAGAGATCAAAGATGTGAGTGGTAGGTGGTAAGTCGGGATTGGATGAAAAGATGAGGGTAATATGGGTTGTGAAATGAAGGTTGGGTTCAAGCCCCCTGTCCTCGGCACATTTGGTTAAGCTGCTGGTCTAGGAGCATAGAGATGTCCATTTTCAAGAGACTGATGATTTTGGTCTTCTCTCCTTTTGCTCAGCCTGCTTGATGAGTGCAGACTGGCTGCTCTCCTTTTTCTTTTTCTTTTTTTTGTTTTTCTCTCTTTTTTTTCTTTTTTTCGTTAATTAAACCCTGGATTCGATAAAATAAAAGATAGGAATGAGGTACACAGCAAAGATGGAAGGATAAGAGAGAATGAAATTTGTCAGACTTGGTTTATACGGATGATGGATAGATGAGAGAACTTCTCAACTCAAGTAAAAAACACAAGCACGAAATTCTGTTTGATCACATAGCAACAAGAGCAAAGAAATGAATGAAGAACTGACTATAACAGACTCAGAGCATGAAATGCTTGACAGCCAAGACTATAGCTACTTCTAAAGCTCCTTTGACGATGTGCCCTCCTTGTCTTCGTATGGGGAATCCATGTTATGTCTGGTCCTCTGTGCTGCTTTCTGTGGAGGCAGTTTCCCTGAATGGATCATGTGTTCACAATTCTCCATGTTGTTCTCTTGGGATCTATGGTAGTTGCAGAAATTCTCGTCATCCAAATATTCCTTTCATGGTTAACTCAAGCCCTGACCCTGACACTAGACAAATGAAGAAAAACCCATCCCAATGCATGCATGATCCAAATGACCTATATGGACTTCCTAAAATGAAAAAAAAAACGCCTACATGCTGACTCAGGAGAGACTCACCCAGGACATGGGTTTGAAAGAGCTAATTGATCTGGGACTTCCTACGATGCAAGACTTCTATATGCCAACTCAAGGAAGAGACTTACCAGCGACATGGGTCTATATGTCCTAAATTCTATATGAGACCTCTTAAAGTGCAAATGCCTATATGCTAGACCTGTCAATTCGGTTAGGCGGGCGATTTCGGGTCAGTCGTATATCAGGTTCGGGTAAATACGGGTCGGGTGTATTTCGGGTTCGGGAAAATACGGGCGGTGTATTTCGGTTTCGGGTCAACCCAACGGGTTATGATTGCGACATTTTTCCGCTTTTCCTTAAAAGAAATGGTCTTTAAATACTACTTTTTGTACAATATACATAATAAAATATGATTATCTTCTACTAACGATAGATTATTGTAACTATTTTAACTTAAATTAGAGAAATAATAAATAAATAAGTTGCGCTTATAGTTTAACGTTGAAATTTACAAAGAAAAATCACAAATTCTAATAAAGTTGAACTTAAAAAATTAATTTTTCGGGTTAAACGGGCGGGTCGGGTTTGACCCGCTAATTTTCGGGTTCGGTATACTTTGGGTTTAGTTGAAAAAATCGTGTTCAAAACCCATAAATTTCGGGCGGGTTCGGTTCGGGTTATCGGGTCGGGTCAGAAACTGCCAGGTCTACTATATGCTGACCTGAAAATCCTAATTTATGACATGGGTTTACATTAGACTTCTTAAGAAAAAGACAAATATTTACATGATGACTCTAGACACAGACTTGCCCATGACATAGGTTTTCATGACCTATGAACCTATATGAGACTTTCTAAAGAATGCAAGATACTTACATGGTAACTCAAGAAAGAAACTTAACGACTCACCCATGACTTGGGTTTGCATGATGTAGACCCTATAGGAAACTTCTATAACGCAGGACATTCATATGTTAACTCTGGAAAAGGACTCACCCATGACTTGGGTTTACATTCCCTACGAACCTGTATGTGACCTCCTAAAGAATGCAAGACACTTACATGTAGATACTAACACAAAGACCTATCCTGACTTATATGATGATTTTTAATGAATGCATACATTAACACAAAGATTCATCCTAAACCTTATATGATGCTTTCTAATGAATGCAAGACACTTACATGCAGACACTAACACAAAGATTCATTCTAGACCTTATATGATGCTTTCTAAAGAATGCAAGACACTAACATGCAGACACTAACACAAAGATTCATCCTAGACCTTATATGATACTATCTAAAGAAAAAGACACTCATATCCTGACTCTAGAACAAAGACTTGCCCATGACCTGGGTTCACACAGGACTTTCTAAAACACATTAACCAAGGAAAAGACTCACTTATGACCTAGACCAAAGACTCACCCATGACCCGGGTTTAGACTTTCAAAAACAAAACACATATATTGACTTAAGAAAAGACTCACATATGACACGACCTTGTAAGAGACTTTCTAAAGACTGAAAGATATTAACATGCAGAATCTGAAACTAAGACTCATCTAGGACTATTGTAAGACACCTAGACTCAGGAAACAACCCAACTATGACATAGATTTGCGTAACAACCACACTTTTTACAACAAGAGCATTATAAAGGGCCGGATAAAGTCAAATATAGCAAGTCGACATAAGTTGAAAGATACAAGTCAGTGTTTCTCAATTCGGATGGGCCTAATCCACATGCCGACCGTTTTAAGGAGAATCCGTAACTTGGCCCAACAACTCAGACAGCTCAAGCTATGTTGGCTATTATGCAGACTAGAATAATGCTGAACACACTGACAATTTGACTTCTATTTACACACTTTTTTCTTTCTATTTTTTTTTGCGACCCAAAACATTTATTTATTTAACTCTAGGAGAGTGGATGTTATAAAGGACCGAATAAAGCCATCAAATGGCGAGTTAAACAGAACTATAAACTCAATTATTAATTCCACCATGGATGGGCTTAACAACGGGCCGACCATGGATTCGTAAGACTTAATAATCAAATTTATAATTTTATTTTCTCTAACCTTGAGACCATTACGCGGGCTAGAACAACACACACTGACTTTGTTTGATTATTAATCAATTTTCTTTTGACCATGAGTAAGAGAATATTGAGAAGGGCCGAATAAAATCATCAAATGTGAGTTAAAATAAATCGATAAACAAAGATAATTAACCTTTAAAATGGATGGGCCCCACCACTGGGCCGACCATGAAATTTAAGGTTAATTAATCGAGTTTATAAATTTATTTCTTCTCAACCCAACGATTATTACACGGACTAGAACAATATCTCAAAATTAGGTCCGACTCTAATGAAGACCCAATATACAAACTCGTATTTACACATAGCATACAACAAGTTTTATTTATTTACTCAAGGAAAATGGATATTGTAAAGGACTGGATAAAGCCAACAATAAGCGAGTTATAATTAATTTATGAGTTTAATTGACAAATCCAATATGGTTGGGCCTAACAACGGGCCGACCATAAATGTGATGAATTGATTAATTAAATCGATAAATTAATTTACTCGAGCTTAGTGTTATTGACTATTATGCAGTCTAAAACGTTATTCATTAACTTTGTTGGACTTTTAATTAATTTTTTTTTGGGCCTTTGTTAAGAGAATTTTGTAAAGGGTCATATAATATCATCAAAGGTGAGTCAGTTTTTATTTATCAATTAGGATAATCAACTTTCAAACATAAATGGGCCCTTCCACTTGGGCTAACGATAATGTCTTTGAGTTAATTATATTAATTAATAAATAATCCTTTTCTCAACCCAATGAATTTTATACGGACTAGAACAAAACCTCCAAACTAGAGTCGACTCTTTACAAAAGACAAGAAAAGGGGAGGGATACACATAGCACCTAGCATACACATGGAAGGGTATCCTAAACCAAGGTTCTAAATTCATGGACTTTTATGGTTGGGTATATAGCCTACCGCATGCCTTCGCCCCGGTTCTTCAGACCATAAGGTAAGTAGTTGAGGTATTTCTCAAAGAACTTCAAGGAAGCTCTCGGAGTGTGACATCGGGAGAGGAGCGACCAAATGCTTAGAGATGTAGAGTTCATCCCCATAGTAGTGGCCTCCCGCTCTCAAGGAAAATCCTAGGTAACTTAAACCGTCGCCCTTGTGCTAACGTGTCAAAAGACCCGATTAGTGGCACAGTATGCAAGGGATGCCTAAAAGAATAATAAAGTCGCGAAATAAATAACTTCTCCCTTTTACACTTTTCAAATCAATTTGATTTTTTCAAGTTTTATCCTCTTTTTAAAGTTTAAGTCCCCAGTGGAATCGCCAATCTGTAGGACCCGGAAAAATTCTCGTTCGGGGAAATGTTTCCTCGGATGCGCTACATTTGTAATCAGGAGTCGACTAAGGTTTCTTAATCCTTAAATAAGGATATTTTTATTTTTCGAAATTTGTTTTCGGGGTGATGAAACTTTATTTATTTACAAACCCCTTTTTTTATTATTTAGATTATCTAAAAATTACACAAAAATAATTTCATATGATTTAATTCCGGCCCAATTGACAAATCAGGGCCCAAGAAGTGAGCGGGCCACCAGAACTCGTCAAAACCGCCTAGGCTTTGACGAGTCCTGGGCCGGACCTCTTACTTCCAGGACCAAGGAGATAATTGGTAGAAATTAATAAAACCCTCCTAGGTTTTACTAATTTCTGACCATTTTCTCCTCGGACCTAACCCATTTTTATCATTGAACAAAAATTAAATCATTTTCTTAAATTAATTTTGTGTAAGAAATCGAATACTTTAAATAATTAAACGAATTTATAAAAAAGTTTAAAGAGCCGCCAGCGGATTTAAGGAAATCGACGAACCATCAAATAAAAGAAAGACTCCGGTCTACGAACCCGATTTCTAGATTCGGGGGTAAGGTTACGAATTCGAGAGTTATAAGAACTCTCGAATCCGCCTGTTTATAAAAACAGACTCTACTAAAATCAACATTGAAAAGAAAGAGAGCGGGGAGAAGTTTTATTAATTTCACAGAATTATTATTCAAATCATGCAATATAAAACAAATGTGGTTTTATGTTACAAAAATGTGTACAAACATGGAATTAAACAAAGGATTACATGATTAAATACAATAATTTAAATAAAAGAACCGAACCTTGCTTAAGGTGAAGCGGCGACGAAATTGATCCCTTGAGTTGCCCCTTTGATTTGAAATCCGGATGAGAAATGTGGATGGTTTGGGAAAAGTATAGAATATGATTATGGTGATGATAGAAGAATGGAATTATGAAGAGAATTTGAGAGAGTGGAATATATGATGATTATTGGTGGTGAAAGATGATTTTTTGTGGGAGTTGTTGATGAAATGGAGGTGGAATGGAGGGGGTATTTATAGGTGGAGGAGTATGGCTTTTGGAGGAAAATGGTGGGGGACATACCCCAAAAATCATGCCATTTCACTCCAAAGCCTAGGCGGGGTATGAGTAGTCAAGGGGCAAAGTTAACCACGTGGGCAAAAATCAAGAGATTGCAATTGCATGCATGCAGAAATTTTTGGCGCTAAAATCACCAAAGCCTAGGCGGGGTATAAGAATTTTCGTCACACGGATCGCTGAGCTGGCGTAAAACGACGTCGCGTGCAATCTCGATCAAACCCTAGGCGGGGTTTGATCATTTCTGGGCCGGATCAAACCCTAGGTGGGTTTTAGATGCTCTAGGCTGGGGCGCACGACTGGGTCTGCTTTCTGGGCCTGGAAAATGTTAAAACCCGCCTAGGGTATAAAACTGGCTAAGTGCAACTTCAAACGACCATAACTCTTTCATCCGGACTCCGATTGAGGCAATTCAAAGGCGTTGGAAAGCTCATGACGTGTACTTTACTCTCATCAAAAGAAATGGGGCCAACAAGATTTGTGAAAAAAATGGGATTTGAAATGGTGGCCATATGTATGCGGAAATGGTGGAACATGAAAGCTTTTTGTGGTGGGTTGGCCCGATAGCTTTTGATTGAGGATGGTCCTTTGGATTTTCTTTCATGCTAACCTCTTTTCTTGTTATGCTTGATCTGTACACTTGTCCCGGTACAAAATCCGGTGTCTACAATTATGCGTTCACAGTTATGCCTTTTGGGCTCACTAATGTACCAGCGGTGTTCATGGACCTTATGAATAGGGTTTTTAAGCAATTCTTGGACATATTTGTAGTGGTATTTATAGATGATATCTTGATATACTCTTGGAGTCAAGAAAATCATGCGCAACATTTGAGGATTGTGGTACAGACCCTAAGAGAACACGAGTGAGGGCAAAACTACAAAAATGTGAATTTTGGTTGGACGAGGTAGCTTTTTTAGGGCACATTGTCACGAGTGAGGGCATTAGAGTGGATCCCTATAAAGTAGAAGCGGTAATGGGATGGCCTAGACCCACGGCCATCACAGAGGTGAGGAGCTTCCTCGGGACGGCCGGATACTATCGCCGATTCATTCAAAATTTCTCAAAGTTCGCCCTTCCACTAACTAACCTATTGAGGAAGACCACACGGTTCGAGTGGACCGAAAAGTGTGAGCGAGCATTTCAAGAACTCAAGAGATGATTGACGACTGCTCCAGTCTTGGCACTGCCAACTGAAGGAAAAGAGTACACTATCTACAATGATGCGTCAAAACATGGGCTAGGTTGTGTATTAATGCAAGACAATAGAGTTATCGCATATGCATCCAGGCAGTTGAAACCCTATGAGCAAAATTATCCAACTCATGACTTAGAATTGGCAGCAGTAGTGTTCGCCCAGAAGATTTGGAAACATTACCTCTATGGGGTACTAACCAAAGTCTTTTCGGACCACCAAAGCCTCAAGTACATTTTTATCCAAAAAGAACTAAACCTGAGACAAAGGAGACGGTTGGAACTTTTGAAGGACTATGACTTAACCATCCAATAACATCTGGGTAAAGCTAATTCGGTGGCTGATGCACTGAGTAAGAAGACTCAGCATAGTGCTAACGCACACCCGGGGGTTCAAAACCAGCTAGCCCGCGACATTTAGAGTGTGGGCATAGAATTAGTGAGGAATGGGGAGAGAGACACCTTATAAGCAGCATTGTAGTTGAGACCATCTATTTTAGAGGAGATTAAGGCCGGCCAAGTGAATGACGAGGAGTTAAATAGAATTCGTCGAAACATGAAGGAAGGGAAAATGCCAGGTTTTGTGATACATGACGATGAGATTTTGAGCTTCCAAAACCGTTTGTGTGTGCCCAAGTGTGGGGAATTGCGACAAAAGGATCCTGGAAGAGAGTCATAGCACCCCATACTCGATACACCCAGGAGGTACTAAGATGTACCGGGACTTAAGAGAAAATGTTTGGTGGCCTGGAATGAAGAGGGATGTGGCTGAGTTCGTGAACAAGTGTCTCACCTGCCAAAAAGTGAAAATTGAACATCAGCGCCCCGCATGTGAGTTACTACCCCTAGAAATACCCGAGTGGAAATGGGAATTAATATCAATGGATTTTGTGATGGGCTTACCCATGATAGAGACCAAAAAGAATGCAATTTGGGTAATAGTAGACCGCCTTACCAAATCGGCGCATTTTATTCCCATCCATGAAAGTTGGAGTGTTGATAGGTTAGCAAATATCTATCTTAAGGAAGTGATACAGCTACATGGAATTCCGAAGGACATAGTCTCCGATCGGGACACCAGGTTCCAGTCTCGGTTTTGGTCAGCCTTACATAAGGCTTTTGGTACCATATTGAATTTCAGTAGCTCCTACCACCCTGAAACCGATTGGCAAATAGAAAGGGTAAACCAAATCGTGAAGGACATGCTAAGAGCTTGTATATTGGATTTCCAAGGTAGTTGGGAGGAGTTCCTACCACTAGTGGAATTTTCATACAATAACAGCTACCAAACTATGATCAAGATGGCGCCTTTTGAGGCACTTTACGGGAGGAAGTGCAGAACACCATTGTGTTGGGGGGATTTGGATGAAGTTGTAGTCATAATCATAGGTCCCGAACTCATTCAGGATACAATAGATAAAATAAGAGTCATACAACGGCATATCCAAACGGCCCAAAGTAAACAAAAGCACTATGCTGATAGGAGAAGGAAGCCTCTGGAATTCCAAGTGGGTGATAAGGTATTCCTCAAGGTGTCGCCGACAAAGGGTGTAAGGAGATTCAATGTTAGAGGGAAACTAAGTCTTAGGTACATCGGACCCTACGAAATCCTCGAAAGGATATACCTAGTAGCATATAAACTAGCACCACCCACCGATCTAGAACATGTGCATGATGTCTTCCATATATCTCAACTCCGGAAGTACATTCCAGATCCTAGGCACATGATAGAGCTCGACCCACCAATGATAGCAGAAAACCTGACCTATGAGGAGCAACCTATGCAAATCTTAGATCACAGAATCAAACAACTGCGCACCAAAGACATTCCTCTGGTGAAGGTTTTATGGGCTAACCATGCATCCTCTGAGGCCACTTGGGAAACTGAAGACGAAATGAGGAACAAGTACTAACCCTTGTTCTAAGGTACACCACACAAAACACTTTACAAAATTCAAAGTTTCGGGACGAAAGTTCCTTAAGGGGGGTGGGATGTAATAACCTCGGTTAATTCAACAATAATCTTGGGTTGTAATACAAAATAAATGCTAAAACACATTTTTTTTCTTTTTATTTTATTTAAGTTTGTTTTGTAAAACTCTGTCGTTCAAGTGTGTTTTGCAGGACACGGGCAGCGCGACGACCCCAACATAATTGTCAGACTAATTATTACCAATCATACTAATTATTTTGATAATCGAGCAATTGATGATAGTCCTTAGTATTATTATTTATTATTATTATTATTATTATTATTTTAGTATTAATAACATTGTCGTTTCATTAAAATAATAGTGAAGAACCGGATTTCGCATTAGTGCAATCTCGAATTTCCTACCCTGTAACACTACCTTCGTTTTTTTTCGATAACTGCTATTTTTAACCCGAGAATCTGAAATTAATATTTTAGCCTAGATGAGGAAAGTGTAAAAAAATAAAAAAAAATAAAAAGGTAAAAAGAGAGAGAGAATAGATAACAAATAATAAGGAAAAGAAAAAAAAAAAAGGAGTTAAAGAGAAGCAGTATTACGTTGTTTTCTTCCCTGCTTTAAGAAACTCAATTGCTCCTCTCTCTCTCTCTCTCTCTCTCTCTCTCTCTCTCTCTCTCTCTCTCTCTCTCCATCCACACTCCCTCCTTCCCTACTGCCATCGCTGCATACCAGAGTCGCCTTTAAGTCACTTTGCCACCACCACTCCACATTTCCTTCTTCACTTTTTCTTCTTTCCCCAAGTTGAAGGTAAACCCTAACTTTTGCAAATTCTCCCAAATCTGAAATTTTTCTGTTTTGATTGTGAAATTGTTGCTCTTAATCTCCAATTTTACTTTTAAACATGATTTTAAGCATAGTTTGGCTTTGGTGTAATGATGGATGATGGGTGTGATTTGGGGAAGTGTTGTATAATTGTGTGTTTTGTGCTTGGGAAGCCATGGATGATACATGCATGTTGAGATTCTTGTGTGAAATGTAAAAATCTTGAAGTTCTTGCTGTGAGTAAATGTTAATGGTGAATGGATCATGGGTTGAATAGAGTAACTGTAATACCCCGGTTATATAGTTAAGTGTAGCTTAAAGGGATTGAAATGACTACTTATATCACCAAAGTGCACCTTCTTTTATTGTAGCTCATCCGTTGGGAATTCCTCAGTTAAGCGTGCTTGGCTGGGAGTAGTCAAAGGATGGGTGACCTCCTGGAAAGTTTTCTGAGGCAACGTGTGAGCGAGGACGAAGCACGCTGGAAAGACTCGTGGTGATTTGTGGGGTTAGTCAGCGATCCTTGAAGCACTTATCGGTAATGTCTGCGGCCCGGAATTAAGGGTTTTTAGGAAAATTAAGGGAGGAGCAAGTGAAGAAGTTAGTAAGAAAGTGAGAACTTGTAATCTTGAGTCTTGCATGTATGCTTGAAGCATTTCAATGGCCTTGGATGAGGATCCATTGCTGTCTATTGACCCCTTTCGCCACCAAAAATATTGTTGAGTAATGACTTAGCATTAGAAAATTGGGGAGAAACGATATAGAATCACCGAAATTAAAGAATTTGGGGTCAAATCGGAATTTTTGAGTTTTTGGGGACCATTAAGACATATCGTGATCAATTTTATAGTGTTAAACAGTAGCTTAGAGTAATAGCTACCCCTCGGGCTTTGAATCGAAGCATTTCGTTGTGTATAACTCAAGTTATGACGTTTTTAATTTTGACCTTCGCGTGAATACGATTTTTGAGGATGACTTTCCGAGGTCATTTTAGAGTACCGAGATGACTTCCTTAGAGAATGGGTTTGACATTGAAGTTATAGTATGCACTACGAGCTTTCCGAAATGGGGTCTTAGGTATCATTTGGAGAATGGGTTGAGGGGATACGACTTAAACAAAACAGCCCGCGAAAGAGTGTTGGGAAGAAACTTCAGGTTAGCAAGCATATTTCTAGAGCCTTTTTGGGTATGTTCCAAGAATAATTTGGGATTATGCTCAACGTAAGAATTGTAGTAGATGTTACAAGCTTTCCAAAATGTTTTTTTTTGAACCATTTGGAGCTTTGAGTGAGAAGTTATGAGCCTGGAAATATAGCCCAGTAAATACATAATTTCTGGAAAACGACGGAATCCTACAGTTATCGCAGGGAACCTTTTGGGGATTTTCCTGTACTATTTTGGATTAATGATCAACATAAGAGTTGTAGAATATGTTTTTCTCTTTCCATAGCTTATTTTTTTTGCCATTAGTAGAGGCATATATCTCGAATCATGAGTTTTGTTTCAAAATGACTTCCGAAATCTTTTAATTGCAAACTTACTTTTTGTTACTATTTATTTATTTATTTATTTATTTATTCAATCATCCTTTGGTTATATTTATTTATTTATTTTACCATCGTAGGACATATGACTTCGTGATTTTCCTATCCGAGTTAAATTTTCCGGCTAACATTAAAACCTTCGAAAATAACCTAAACTTAAAAGCAAAGGGCTATTTGTCCCCAAAGCACCAAACTTACACACTTCGTTGTTATTTCCTTTTCAAGTGCGCAATTTTGGGTCGTTGTCGCTTCTCGCTCGGGTCATCCTTACCTCAAGACACCTTTTATTAGCTACTCTCTTCTTTTGAGGTACGCATATTGCCTATACTCTTTTTATAATGTCATGTATTTATATCATGAAAATACCAAGTGTTCTAATAACGTGAATTAAGTCTTTTTCATCATGTTTTGTCACCTTAATGTGGACCCGCCCCATTTATGCACATTGAATGCAATCACACTATAAACCTGGCCAGTGTCAACTAGTTAACTATGTCCGGACCTCCCTAACGGTCCGGGTATGCGTATATGAAGGCTTAGTCCGATGATCGCAAATGGGCACCACTCAGATAATAATGATCATGTAAAATGATTTTAATTACTTCTCTTCTCTCTGTATGCAAAATGATTTGAAATGCGCGAAACAAAGTGAATTATTAAATTAGGATTTACAATATAGGGGTATGCGTATTGAGTTTCGACTCATTTGTAAAAATACATGTTTATGTTTTGTTTTAGGTGTTGGCTCCGGTGTTGGAAAGTCTGATACCGATAAGAAGCAAGGATAAATGGGTGTCTAAGAGTCCTCTTTTGCAATATTGTGAAGCTATGGTTGTGATTGATACGTCGATGTTAAGTGTAGGATCGCACTTTTGTTAGGGTTCTTCGAAGCCATTTTTTTTTGTCGTGTCTTTTCGTCCTTGGCGACTTTGGAAACCCTTTTAAATATGTCGTTGGTGTTGTAATAATTATCTGTCTTGTGGTTGTGAAGACAATTAACAGATTGGTAATAAGTTGCATTAAGTCTATCTATAGGAGTGTGGGCTTGACATTATGGGATAAAAAAGTATGCATAAATGTTTATTTATGGTTTATAGTTTTGATGTTGTTGTTGTTGGAAGTCTGGTGTGCATGGTAGCCTTGTCCATCGTGGTTGGACGGCGGTAACGTCCCTAGACTCCTTAATCCGCTGCGCTAATTAGTGGATGATGAGGTGGTTACCACTAATCTGGCTATTATGAGTCTAGGGGTGTTACAGTTGTGGTATCAGAGCCCAAGGTTATGAGTTTAGGGGACATGAAGTATGCCTATAGTTGACTAATAAATGTTAGAAATGAGGTCGGACGTGATGAATGCATGAGTTGAGTCTTGTAGGCCTTGTGTTGTAGTCCAGTGATGATTATAATTAGAGTCTTAATGATTTGGGTCCATAAGAGAATGGATAGGGGTTGGAGCCCAGTGGAAGTCAAACAAATAAAATAAGATAAAATAAATAAATCTTTGGTCTTAATGGTCTTTATAAGTTAGGTGCTTGAGGAGTTGAGTCAAGTCTAGTACTATGAGATGAGGCTCTTGTGATACGTATTAGAGTCAAGGAAATTATTTATCATTGGTAGCAGCATGATTTGAACTTTTATAAAGGAAGGATGTGCGTATCCTAAAGGTACTTATAAGTTTGACTTCGTGATGGATTTGGTCAAGTCTAAGTGTTGTGGTCATGGTCAAGAGTCTTTGTCATTATCATGGATACCAATATGAATGACTTGTGATTCTTAAAGGTCTAGGGAGACTTATTAAAGTGAGTGAATAAGAGTCAAGTCACTTGGATATTTTAACGAGAGATACTCACTACACTTTTGTTTTACTTTCTCTTCTACTAGATGGCTTTCCCTGGACTACTAAACCCATATGCTATGGTGATGCACCCGGGAGTATGGTTTCACATCACATACACGAGCTGGGAGAATGTATGGCTATTCACCGCTTGGATCCAGCTTCCGAGTTCAACAACCCCTTAGTTAGGGCCCATTGCCTGCTTTACACTTTTCCCTTCTCCGACCCTTGGGGAAGCTCTAAGGAACGATACTTTGAGTTCATCTTCACATGTAACACCGGGGAAATGGTGTGAGGTTTCAAGCCCTAGGACCCTAGAATGTGGTTGTTTTTGAGCTACTAGTTACTGAATGGGATGGTATTATGGTCGTGCATGTTTGGGAGCTTCCACACTTTTTTCCCGAGCTTTTTGACTTACCGCCTCACCTCCAAGTTCCTATAGCTTTCCACGATCAGGATGTGAGCTCTGATGAAGAGGGACCCATGGAGGAGGAGCCTCAGGAAGAGGAGCCCATGGAGGATGATAAGGAGGATCCTTCGGAGGGCGAGCTAGAGAATACACCTCACTCCCCCGACCACTCTCATAAGTCCAGTGATGTGGTGATCGTTTAGGACCTCCCGGACTCTCCCATTGTTATGGAGGTTAGCTCAGCCACGGAAGAGGAGGACGAGACTGGGGATGATGGAGGTGAGACTGAGGATGAGGGTGATGATGAGCTGAGTTCAGAGGAGGACGATGACAGTGATAACCCAAACTTTGACCCGGCCAAGGATAACTAAGACATCAGAACTTGGTGACCTACTCTTTTGCTATGGGTAGCATAGGCTAACTCATTCTTTTGCTTAGTTGGCTAAGCTAAGTGTTGTATGTTTTGTTGATATGTATGTAAACTGGTGTAAGCTAGCTACACTATGATTTGATTCCACCCTTGCTTATTTTTTTTGGGTTGTGGGCGAAGTAGCTTAGGAAACTAATCTCTAATGTAACTAAACTACTAAATTGTGTAGGATGTGCAAGGTATTGGCACGGATCTAGGATCCCCATTTCTCTTAGGTTTCCCCATTTTGATGCAACTGTAACTAAACTACTAAATTGTGTAGGATGTGCAAGGTATTGGCACGGATCTAGGATCCCCATTTCTCTTAGGTTTCCCCATTTTGATGCAACTGTAATTAGGTGGAAACGACCAGACATAGCATGTAATGGACTTTATGGTGTATTTTATGAAATTATGTATGCTTGAAGTTATTATATTTACAGGAAACGTGAAAGGAATTCCCACTTGGGGGGCAAGACAAGCGTGAAAAATGTGTTGGTTAGGTAACTAAACATGGTACTTGTTGTTATTTTGTAGTATGTCGCAATCGACAAGAAATAGTCCACTCCATGATGGGTCCCAAGAAGGAATGGGTGACAATCAAGTGCAGGGACTGCAAGGGCCTCAATTACCTCCTTATGCAGTTACGAATCCTGGTTCCTCCTCTACAACAATACCTCAGCCCAACCCATTCTACCAGGATTTTATGGACATGTTATTCAAGAACTCTTGTAGAGGATCCCGAATCCTAATAGTCGTGTGGAAAGGCTTAGTGATGAGGAGAAATATGCCGATAGAGTGGCGAAAAGGAACCCAGAGACTTATTCAGGAGGGTTTGACCCAGTAGAATTAGAGGAATGGATTAGAAATATGAACAAAAGTTTTGAAGTGGAAGGAGTACCCGAAGAAAAGAAGGTTGTAATTGGGACCTTTTATTTAACCGGGGAAGCCAATATTTGGTAGGAACCATTAAAGACAAGCATAAGGATTCGGGAGTGGCTTGGGATAAATTTGTATAGGATTTGCGGCCTAAATTTTACCTCATGTCCCTGCAACACCAAAAAAGAGAGAATTTCGAGAATTGAGCATGGTAAATCAAGAGATGTCTGTGATGCAATATGCAGCCAAGTTCAATGAGTTGGCCCCTTTCGCACCTGATTATGTGATTTCTGAACGCATGAAGATGAACCGATTTGAGGAAGGGTTGGCCCCTTATATTAGAAGCCAGTTAGCAAGCCACCCATTTCAAAGCATGCAACAGTTGTACGAGCGTGTAGCTGAAGTAGAGAGAGTTAAGAAAGAACTGAGAGCCCTCCACCACGCTGATCAAGGGAGCTCAAAAAGGAAATGGAAGGATAGAGGGAACGCGCACGAGTCAGGACAAGCCAAGAGGCCCGTTCCAAACCCTATTAGGAACCGCCCGCCCCTTACTTTTGAACCTTGCAAGAAGTGTGGAAGGACTAACCACCCCACGAGCCAGTGCAGAGTGGGAACAGACAAGTGCACATGGTGCAGCAGCCCTGAACATAAAGCTTTAAGCTGCCCAAGAGACAAAGGGTTGTGGAACAACGCTCAGCAAGACCTATTCCTACGGTGCAACCAGGGTCGCCTCCGCCAAACGTTGGTAGCGTAGGGAGAACCTACACCATTGGCAAGAAGGATACTGCAAAGTCCGGTACAGTAGTCACTAGAACTCTATATTTAAATTCCAAGCCTTTAATTGTGTTATTTGATTCGGGTGCCATGCACACATTTGTGTCGTCTGGGGTTTTTCATAATCTAGGCATAGGTAACCTTAGCCATCCGATCAATTACCAAATTGGGTTACCCAATGGCCAATTTGTAGTGTGTGGGAATGGATTTGAGGAGGTGCCCCTTAGTATAGCAGGAGATACCTTCCTATTAGATCTTATACAATTTGATTAGCCGAGTTTGATGTAATTTTTGGCATGGATTGGTTATCAAGGCATAATGCTAAGATAAAATGTGATGAGGGCCTTGTGGTTCTAAGAAACAACCAACGAGGAATGACCTATTTCCGGGGAGAGGAAAATAAGGTTTAATGCCCAGTTATATCCCTCATAGAAAGCTCCTGAGACATGGTTGCCGAGGTTTTTTATGTTGTGTGACAGAGAAAAGAAAGGAAAAGCTTAGCTTAGATCAAATTTCGGTGGTTCGAGAATTTCCCGATGTCTTCCCGGAGGAACTTACCCAGTTTCCCCTAAGGAGAGAGATAGACTTTGAGATAAAGTTAGTTCCCGAAGCTTCACCTATACCTAAGGCACCATATAGAATGGCACCTGCAGAGTTAAAGGAGCTTAAGGTGCAACTTGAGGAACTATTACAAAAAGGATTTATAAGACCCACCGTATCACTGTGGGGAGCTCCTGTATTGTTCGTGAAGAAGAAAGATGGACGTTTGAGGCTGTGCATTGATTATCGGGAGCTGAATAAGATCATAATTAAGAATGAGTACCCACTCCCCCGAATTCATGACTTGTTTGATCAGCTGCAAGGGGCGGGAGTGTTTTCAAAAATTGACTTGAGGTTGGGTACCGTCAATTGAGGATAAAGCCCGAAGATGTACCTAAGACTGCCTTTCGAACCCGATATGGGCATTATGAGTTCACAGTTATGCCTTTTGGGCTCACTAATGCACCAGCGGTGTTCATGGACCCTATGAATAGGGTTTTTAAGCCATTCTTGGACAAATTTGTAGTGGTATTTTTAGATGATATCTTGGTATACACTAGGAGTCAAGAAGAGCATGCGCAACATTTGAGGACAGTGCTACAGACCCTAAGAGAACACCAATTGTTCGCAAAACTACAATAATGTGAATTTTGGTTGGACAGGGTAGCTTTTTTAGGACACATTGTCACGAGTGAGGGCATTAGACAGGATCCCAGAAAGTAGAGGCGGTAATGGGATGGCCTAGACCCACGACCATCACAGAGATGAGGAGCTTCCTCGGGATGGCAGGATATTACCGACTATTCATTCAAATTTCTCAAAGATCGCCCTTCGACTAACTAACCTATTGAGGAAGACCACACGGTTTGAGTGGACCGAAAAGTGTGAAGGAGCATTTCAAGAACTCAAGATATGGTTGACGACCGCTCCAGTCTTGGCACTGCCAACTGAAGGAAAAAAGTACACTATCTACAGTGATACGTCAAAGCATGGGCTAGGTTGTGTATTAATGCAAGACAATAGAGTTATCGCATATGCATCTAGGTAGTTAAAACCCTATGAGCATAGTGCTAACACACTCCAAGGGGTTCAAACCCAGCTACCCCGCGACATTCAGAGTGCGGGCATAGAATTAGTGAGGCATTGGGAGAGAGACACCTTAGTAGTAGCATTGCAATTGAGACCATTTATTTTAGAGGAGATCATGGTTGGCCAAGTGAATGACGAGGAGTTAAATAGAATTCGTCGGAACATGAAGGGAAAATGTCAGGTTTTGTGATACATGATGATGAGATTTTGAGGTTCCAAAACCGTTTGTGTGTGCCCAAGTATGGGGACTTGCGAAAAAGGATCCTAGAAGAGAGTCACAACACCACATACTCGATACACCCAGGCGGTACTAAGATGTACCGGGACTTAAGAGAAAATTTTTGGTGCACTGGAATGAAGAGGGATGTGGCTGAGTTCATGAACAAGTGCCTCACCTGCCAAAAAGTGAAAATTGAACATCAACGCGCTGCAGGTGAGTTACTACCCCTAGAAATACCCGAGTGGAAATGGGAATCAATATCAATGGATTTTGTGATGGGCTTACCCATGACAGTGACCAAAAAGAACGCAATTTGGGTAATAGTAGACCGCCTTACCAAATCGGCGCATTTTATTCCCATCCATGAAAGTTGGAGTGTTGATAGGTTAGCAAATATCTATCTTAAGGAAGTGATACGGCTACATGGAATTCCTAAGGACATAGTATCCGATCGGGACACCAGGTTCTAGTCTCGGTTTCGATCAGCCTTACAGAAGGCTTTTGGTATCAAATTGAATTTCAGTAGCTCCTACCACCCTGAAACTGATGGGCAAACAGAAAGGGTAAACCAAATCGTGGAGGACAGGCTAAGAGCTTGTATATTGGATTTCCAAGGTGGTTGGGAGGAGTTCCTACCACTAGTGGAATTTTCATACAATAACAGCTACCAAACTACGATCAAGATGGCGCCTTTTGAGGCACTTTACGGGAGGAAGTGCAGAACACCGTTGTGTTGGGGGGATTTGGATGAAGTCGTAATCATAGGTCCCGAACTCATTTAGGACACACTAGATAAATTAAGAGTCATACAACGGCATATCCAAACGGCCCAAAGTAGACAAAAGCACTATGTTGATAGGAGGAGGAAGCTTCTGGAATTCCAAGTGGCTAATATGGTATTCCTTAAGGTGTCACCGACAAAGGGTGTAATGAGATTCAATGTTAGAGGGAAACTAAGTCCCAGGTACATCGGGCCCTATGAAATCCACGAAAGGATAAACCTAGTAGCATATAAACTGGCACTACCCACCGATCTAGAACATGTGCATGATGTCTTCCATATATCTCAACTCCGGAAGTACATTCCAGATCCTAGGCACATATTAGTGCCCAACCCACCAATGATATCAAAAAACCTGACCTATGAGGAACAACCTATGCAAATCTTAGATCGCAGAATCAAACGCCTGCGCACCAAAGACATTCCTCTGGTGAAGGTTTTATGGGCAAACCATGCATCCTCTGAGGCCACTTGGGAAACTGAAGACGAAATGAGGAACAAGTACCCACACTTGTTCTAAGGTACACCACACAAAACACCTTACAAAATTCAAAGTTTCGGGACGAAACTTCCTTAAGGGGGGTTGGATGTAATAACCTCGCTTAATTCAACAGTAATCTTGGGTTGTAATCCAAATGGTAAAACGTGTTTTTATTCTTTTTATTTTATTTAAGTTCGTTTTGTAAAACTCTGTCGTTCAAGTGTGATTTGTTGGACCCGAGCAGCCGATGACCCCAACGTACCAGTCAGACTAATTATTACCAGTGTAAAGCCTTGAAAATTTAATTCTAAACTTAACGGTAAAAGTCAAACGTTGACTAACATTATAGGCGGAAAACTTATTTTTTTTAATTGCGCGTTACTGCCGTATCCTCGAAGGAATACAAGGCAAGAAAGGAAAAACTAACTAATCATTAATCACTTCAATTTAACAACCGAAAGAAACTTTCAATTTCTAAGACAACATAAACTAACATTACTACTCAACTCTAAACATAAACTAAACTTATTTTCAAAACTATCTTCGCCGTCCACACTGCTAGTTCCCATTCCCATCATAAAATGCATCACCTGAAAACAAAACATTTAAAACATGAGAATGACTCAATAATGTATACCCCTAACCGTCAAAACAGTTTAAAATCAATTTCAAATCATTTTTTGAGGAACAAGTGAATAAGTCAAAACCTTTCAAAACCAATTTTTTGCCAACCAACCATAACCATCTTTCAAATTTATTAAGCGGACGGACCTTGCTTATTTGGCCCTCGAAGTCCGATGACTTCGCTATAATCATAATCTCAATATCACAATCTCAATCTCAATACCAATCTCAATCATTCACGATCACAATCATACGGATGGCCATCGATTTCACACACGTGCATATAACTAACCCCGAGGAAGTAGCACCTATCAGGCATCCCTGATCTCTTGACAACCTCCCTACAGGATGCCGAGAACCTGGTCTTCAGGGGTGTTGCCCGAACCCGCATTTACGTCACATTTAATTTATTAATCAGGTTTAATATCACACCATCTCAATTCAAGCAGTCCAATCCAATCCAATCCCAAATTTCCAAAACGATTTCCAAATCACACCTAAACAACTGTCCACATTTTTCCAACTCAAAGAACATAACCAACAACCAAAATAGACAACCAAATTTCACCATAAAAATCCCTTCGGGGTGCAAAATGTAAAATAACTTAAAATCAATTAAAACAATTAAAGCGCACCCCAGCGGGATTTAGGACATAGACATTACTTGGAGGTCTTCACTTCACTTCAACAAGTTCACTTGAGCTCACTAAACGAGTCGTCCTATCACGAACCTAGAAAAGAATAAATTCTAATTAAAACACGCTTAAAGAAGATTAGTAACACACTTCTAACCTTAAACTTCCCAAAAAGGACACCAACTAACACTTAACTTCCAATATAGACCAACCTAACTTTCCTCAGGTTATTTCCATAAATAATCAACATAAAACTCTAATCTTTTACTTCTCCAAAACTGGATAGAAGTTCATCCCAACTTTATAAAATTATAGCTCGGTTTCTTGACGTTATACGCATATGATCTATACTTTTCTTGAAACTTCGAAGAGTCCCTTACAGTTTCAATCTCGATCACAAAAGCCAAAATCAACCCTAAGGGATCCAAAATAATAGATACGACAATTGGCTTGAATTTGCACTATTTTGATAGAACATCGATATCTCATTCTATACTCAATGAACCTCAAAAATTCCAAGGTCCTATCACAGCTAACACCTAAAGGTACTCCCGCACCCAAGGTTACTAATTAACTCAACTTACACCATTTATAGTTAAATTTTAAAGTCACCTTAATTAAGCTTGTCCAAAAACTCGGTTTTCACTTATCTTTAACTAACCAAAACCTAAACCAAACAACACCAGACCCTAACCATGTTGTCTAAACCCACAATTATACCTATCAAGCCATCCAAAAATGCTACTAAACGTCACAAACAATATTCAACTCTTCTTCCATACTTAGTAGGAATACAATCCAACAAAACTCACTAAATTACAAACTTAACTAAAACAAATGTAAGACATAACCCACTCACCTAAATAGACAACAAAATATATTTAACAATCCTATTACCAAATTTTACTCAGTTAGTTCTAGTTTACAAACACAAAAAAAAGGAAAAGTAGTAGGCAGATACGACGGCAGCGGCGGTGTTGGTCGGTCGGAAACGAGTCGTAGTGACCTCGAGTGGTGGCAGATGGGGTGGTCGGGCACCATCATGGCCAAAATTAGAGGATAACGAGGGAGCCAAGGAGGCGGTTACCGTTGGTTTTGGGCTGCAGGGGGTGTTGTGACGATGACGGCTGACCAAGCGGTGGTGACGCCGTCGACCACCAGTGGTTCTCAATGGTGGGTGCTCCTGAAAATGAAAGGAAGGAGGTGGTTGCTTTGCAAACAGGGCATGTCCGATCAATTTCCCGGCAACAACTACTACGGCTGCCGCGGCGGTTGTGAGGTGTGGTTGGCGATGGCGACCTAGGCGACGCTGTAGGTATCGGTAGTCGACACCACTGAGGGCGGTGGTGGCGAGAAATTGAGTTGACAGAGGGTCGGGATTATGCACGAAACAGAGCACGTCACTGGTGATTTTTGGATGACGCTGGCGGCAACCTTGACGGCAGAACTTCCGGCTTTGTTCCGGCGGTGATGGCGGCGTGCTGGTGCTCTCGGTGGTGGCGGTTATGGCATCCTATGGCAGAGAGGTGAAAGGGAAGGGGAATGGTATTCGGGTGTTTGTACGTGGAACCACCAACCGAAGGGGTCAGGGTGCGTAGTACGTGCAAAGAGAGATTAATTTAGGGTTTATTAACTTAGGGTTTTAGCTAATAAAAAGGGTATTTGTAACCATAATAATATTTTCAAAGAATACCAAAATAGTTAAAAACTTAGCTGAAAGATGAAAATAATTTTTAGTAATATAATTAAATGTCAAAACTCTCAAAATATTTAACACTATGACTAATAAAATACCCACCTAAAATAATAAAGGTAAAAATTACTTAATTACGCTAATTACTAAAATTACTTCCGCCAATTAAGTGTTAATAGGTAAATCCACAAAATAATTAGAATCCAAAATAACATATTAACAACGTAACGAGGGACATTTTCAGATTTTTTTGGGGTTTACATCATTACCCTAAACTTAATTAGACCTAACGGGTTTACTAACTAATTTAACAATGCAGCTAACGAAATAACTCGGGGTTTTACATCATTACCTCCTTAAAAGAAGTTTCGTCCTCGAAACTTGGACAGAGTTTCCCCAACCAACGACGCTTACATCCATCCTAGCAAGAAAGTTTCGTACATCGACAAAACTTGAGTTTAGTAAAAGCATCTCCAAATGATGAGTACCCGGACAAGGGAGATGTTCCCACCCTAAATTGAATAACAATTTGTTGCTTCGACTCCCATTAAGACATGATAATTCTTCAGGGGTGGTTTACAGTTATTCTCACCTTGAACGTCCCTAATTACAGCGAAATAACTTACAATCAAGTCTCAACCCAACTTTACCTTAACCATCCTCGTTATCCATCTTTCAAGCCATACAATAAAATCCTTTACAAAATAAAAAACATGTAGAACGGATAATTACTAGCACCCAAGATGTTTTAAGCCTTCGATATCTTCATCTAAAATGAATCCCTTGCTTTCGGCCCCAAGGTGGCGTAGCGTGATGGTATTTCCTCAACAGGTCCTATATGTAGCCAAAAGATAGGAGACTATACTAGTAATTACCAATAAATTTCATACCAACCTCGAGTAAGGCCAAAATGTCCAAGATTCATTTAACTTAACTACAAGGCTCTCCTTCCTTCCCATGATCAATATCACAATTACACCGAACACTACAAAATTATTTGAGTACTGAAAAATATCCATCTCCGAAAATGACTCACTTATAGTTACCCAAGACATGATCAACCATACAACTAATATACAAACCACCCCTTTAACTCCAAGAGCAAACGAGACTTCTCACTTAACTTTCAGATTCCCAACAAAACTAACACTTACCCATCATTATCCTCTCACCCATTCAAATTGGAGTACTATCATTTCCATCCAATGTTTTAAGCCCAAGTGGTATAGCATCATGCATTAAACAATATTCTTCCTTCATACATCTCATCATTTATTCTCCCCAGCGATAATCATCGTATCTCACATATAAGTACCTACAACATGATCAGACATTTCGCGTAATTCATCAAACATCCCCGGCACATGATATCCATTAAGTCTAATTTCTTTCCTAATAGTTCTGGGGACAAGAGTTATCATCAACAGAGATTAATTAATCACCGAAAGGAAAAGACAACAATAAACATGCAAAAATGAGTCGAACCCAATTAAAAGATACGGTACTAAATTAATCAGGTACAGTTCTAAGAAATTGCTCGAGTACAAACAAATTTTCTCAGTTAACAATTTGGCAGGCCAATAAAATTGATACTCAGACAGAACTTATGCAGATGGGGTTCATACAAAAGTTGTGTTCATCGACCACTTGCAGACTTCCTCATGGATTATACCCACTTTACATACGATCGACTTAAATCATGAACACGTTTAATATTTGTATATTAAAAAAACAACATGCTATAGAGAAAGGGCAGTTACATGCATAGGCGATCTCGTATGTACAGATCAAGATGAAGGTAAGCACGGATGAGACCCCAAATCGTGAAATTACAACAAAAACTTACTTTAAACATTGGAAGGAGAAATATTAAAATCAAGCATTCAGATATCTAGAGTATCTCCTTCCCATATTGAATAATTCTTCCAAAGTCTCACTTTGGCATTCTTGATAATCTACTCATCCCAGGCACCTTAAAAACTTGTAGGCCATTTAGTAATAACCGCAATATTCCAACTCGATCGCAACACCCTCAAACAACGTAACCAACATTTCAACTGATGACCCAGTTCCTCACTTCCTCCCATTCCTTGATTCAAAGACTTTAGTAATTACATCTTAAAATCCCTATAAATCATAGTTATTAAAATCTCGATCCTGATTTACGATTCTACGATTTTATGGTCCGAAATCCTTGATACAATTCTACTATTTACACACGATCCACGATCCTACATGGGCTAATTTTCGATCCCGACTTCCCCCATAGTTTCGAGTTAGCATCCCGATTTTAACAATCTTGCTATAAATACACTCACTCTAATCATGCTAAACAACACATTACTTTAAAACCAATCACTCACTTGAATAAAGTTACAAACCAAAATTAGGTCTAATCCTTAGCTTGAAGTCCCATATTCTATATCAAAAATCAAGTTCAAACATACGATTGTTTGCAAAATCTTCATCTCAACTCCTTATCTCCAAAACGAGTTTCTCTCTCCTTAAAAGTTATCCTTTAAACCCAAGACCTCACCCAAAACTAAGTGCCACCCCTATATTACTCAGAGGCCCTTCATCTAACTTCAATACCCTAAAGAAAGGTCGATGTTATTAAGTTTTACTGAAAGTCTCCAATTAGCTTACCACCTACAATCAAGTTGAACTTATATTGTCTCCATGATCTTCACCTCAACTATCTACTTCAGTATCAATTATGAATTAGTTATTATCCCTATAATCTTCCAGTATATGACTTAAAGTTAACCCCCCCCCCCCCCCATTTTACCTTGGAACCAAAGCATGTAGTAGTGGTCAATTACCCCATCTACTCCCACTCATAATACTTAGAGGTAGGCCCAAATCGAGCATATCTCTCTATATTCCTCGATATTCATTATCCCTAGTTAACCCCCAAACATCATAGTCCACACACCAATATAGGAACTAATTGAAATCCTTACCAATTTGTACTTAAAGTGTTTAGAAATATGTGACTAACCCGCTCAACATAGGAAAGATAACCAACTACAAATTGTTCCATCTAAAACAACATAATCCAACCTCAGCCCACAACTCAAAACCTCAATACTTTTACACCAAGATTATATACAAGCCTTAACTCGAAGCCTCGTGTCTGGTCTTTAAAGTCAAGTTTAAACATACGATAGTCCACAAAATCTTAATTCATCTCTACATCTTTATCCCAAAATTAAGTTCTTTTCTTTCCACATGAAAGCGTTCCAAGACCCCGACTAAAACCAAGGGTAAACCCAATATTACTCCTATATCTTTCATCCAACCTCAATACCCCTAAATGGCTAAATCTCAACTTAACTTTGCCTTAGTAAATTTTCTTTTTCATGTACTATACAAGCCCATAATTCAAGGTTAAACCCAAATGCCCATTGAAACCACCAATATGTTGAGATTATCAATTACGCCATCATGCTTAAAAAGTTTAGGAGCAAGCATGCTATGGTACATTCCTATATTCCTCAACCTCCATCACATTTAGCTAATCCCAATCGCCATAATCCATACACCAATTGCGCAATAATCATATCAGAAGCCTTACTAACCAACCCAAATAGTCTAGCTAATGACTCCCAAGAGATTGACCTCCAAACACACATTTCTAGCTTCACAATTTCATACTTACCACATAAGCATTCACCTCATGCAAAGCCTCCTTTGATACTAGTGAAATCAATCAAATCACATTGAGAATGCAACACATTAATAGGAATATGAAGGATTACTTAAACTGATGCAACCCAACCTACACCTACACTCACACTCTGATTCTAGCTTCCTAAGTTCTAACTAAAAGCCTAATAGACACTTAGGAGCTACTAGGTCGTAACCTAGAGCTCTGATACGATTCTGTAACGCCCTGAAAATTTAATTCTAAACTTAACGGTCAAAGTCAAACGTTGACTAACATTAACAGCGAAAAACTTTTTTTTTTAATTGGGCGTTACTGCCGTATCCCCGAAGGAATACAAGGCAAAAAAGGAAAAACTAACTAATCATTAATTACTTCAATTTAACAACCGAAAGAAACTTTCAATTTCTAAGACAACATAAACTAACCAAAAAGGTACTCGGAGGTACCCCAATATTTGGGAAAACTATTTTTTGGTACCCCAACTTTTCAAAACTAATTTTGAGGTACCCTTACTTTTTGGGTTAGTAATTATTTGGTGCTTTTCCGGCCATCAATTTTATTAAGTGACCGAAATACCCTTATTCTTCTTCTTTAAGGGTATTTCTTAAAAATTGGAACAACAAGGGTATTTCGGTCACTTAACCAAATTGATGACCGAAAAAGTACCTAATAATTTCTAACCTAAAAACTAAGGGTACCCCAAAATTAGTTTGAAAAGTTGGGGTACCTGCAAAACATTTCACCAAAAGTTAGGGTACCTCCGAGTAATTTTTTGTAAACTAACATTACTACTCAAGCCTAAACATCAACTAAGCTTATTTTCAAAACTATTTCGCTGTCCACACTGCTAGTTCCCAATCCCATCATAAAATGCATTTCCTGAAAACAAAACATTTAAAACATGAGAAGGACTCAATAATGTCTACCCCTAACTGTCAAAACAGTTTAAAATCCATTTCAATTCATTTTTTGTGGAAGAAGTGAATAAGTCAAAACCTTTCAAAACCATTTTTTTTCCAACCAACCGTAACCATCTTTCAGATTTATTAAGCGGGCGGACCTTGCTTATTTGGCCCTCGAAATCCAATGAGTTCGCTATAATAATCTCAATATCACAATCACAATCTCAATCTCAATACCAACCTCAATCATTCACGATCACAATCATACGGATGGCCATCAATTTCACACACGTGCATATAACTAACCCCGAGGAAGTAGCACCTATCAGGCATCCCTGATCTCTTGACAACCTCCCTACAGGATGCCGAGAACCTGGTCTTCAGGGGTGTTGCCCGAACCCGCATTTACGTCACATTTAATTTATTAATCAGGTTTAATATCACACCATCTCAATTCAAGCAGTCCAATCCAATCCAATCCCAAATTTCCAAAACGATTTCCAAATCACACCTAAACAACTGTCCACATTTTTCCAACTCAAAGAACATAACCAACAACCAAAATAGACAACCAAATTTCACCATAAAAATCCCTTCGGGGTGCAAAATGCAAAATAACTTAAAATCAATTAAAACAATTAAAGCGCACCCCAGCGGGATTTAGGACATAGACATTACTTGGAGGTCTTCACTTCACTTCAACAAGTTCACTTGAGCTCACTAAACGAGTCGTCCTATCACGAACCTATAAAGAATAAATTCTAATTAAAACATGCTTAAAGAAGATTAGTAACACACTTCTAACCTTAAACTTCCCAAAAAGGACACCAACTATAACACTTAACTTCCAATACAGACCAACCTAAATAATCAACGTAAGACTCTAATCTTTTACTTCTTCAAAACTGGATAGAAGTTCATCCCAACTTCAGAAAATTATAACTCGGTTTCTTGACATCATACGTATATGATCTATACTTTTCTTGAAACTTCGAAGAATCCCTTACAGTTTCTATCTGGATCACAAAACCCAAAATCAACCCTAAGGGATCCAAAATAATAGATACGACAATTGGCTTGAATTTGCACTATTTTGATAGAACATCGATATCTCATTCTATACTCAATGAACCTCAAAAATTCCAAGGTCCTATCACAGCTAACACCTAAAGGTACTCCCGCACCCAAGGTTACTAATTAACTCAACTTACACCATTTATAGTTAAATTTTAAAGTCACCTTAATTAAGCTTGTCCAAAAACTCGGTTTTCACTTATCTTTAACTAACCAAAACCTAAACCAAACAACACCAGACCCTAACCATGTTGTCTAAACCCACAATTATACCTATCAAGCCATCCAAAAATGCTACTAAACGTCACAAACAATATTCAACCCTTCTTCCATACTTAGTAGGAATACAATCCAACAAAACTCACTAAATTACAAACTTAACTAAAACAAATGTAAGACATAACCCACTCACCTAAATAGACAACAAAATATATTTAACAATCCTATTACCAAATTTTACTCAGTTAGTACTAGTTTACATACACACAAAAAAAAAGGAAAAGTATTTTCATACTAATACTAGATTTATAACGATAGAAGAAAACTCAGTAACACACTAATATACAATTAGGGCTATATACATACCCAAAAAGAGGGAGAACGAAGACTTGTATTGCTAGTAGGCGGATACGACGGTAGCGGCGGTGTTGGTCGGTCGGAAACGAGTCGTAATGACCTCGGGTGGTGGCAGATGGGGTGGCCGGGCACCATCATGGCCAAAATTAGAGGATAACGAGGGAGCCAAGGAGGCGGTTACCGTTGGTTTTGGGTTGCAGTCGGGTGTTGCGACGATCACGGCTGACCAAGCGGCAGTGACGGCGTCGACCACCGGTGGTTCTCAATGGTGGGTGCTCCTGAAAATGAAAGGAAGGAGGTGGTTGCTTTGCAAACAGGGCATGTCCGATCAATTTCCCGGCAACAACTACTGCGGCTGCCGCGGCGGGTATTTGTAACCATAATAATATTTTCAAAGGATACCAAAATAATTAAAAACTTAGCAGAAAGATGAAAATAATTTTTAGTAATATAATTAAATGTCAAAACTCTCATAATATTTAACACTATGACTAATAAAATACCCACCTAAAATAATAAAGGTAAAAATTATTTAGTTATGCGAATTATTAGAATACCCTTGTTAGTAACTTAACGGTCCTACGAGCTCAAGTGTTCATAGGTAAATTCACAGAATAATTAGAATCCAAAATAACATATTAACGACGTAACGAGGGACACTTTCAGAATTTTTGGGGTTTTACAACCAGTCAGACTAATTATTTTAATAATCGAGCAATTGATGATAGTCCTTAGTATTCTTGTTATTATTATTATTATTATTATTATAATAATTCTTGTTATTATTATTATTATTATTATTATTTTAGTATTAATAACATTGTCGTTTCATTAAAGTTTTAGTGAAGAACCAGATTTTGCATTAGTGCAATCTCGAATTTCCTACCCTGTAACACTACCTTCATTTTTTTTCGATAACTGCTATTTTTAACCTGAGACTCTAAAATTAGTATTTTAGCCTAGATGAGGAAAGTATAAAAAAAAATGAGTTATAAAAAAATAAAAAGGTAAAAAGAGAGAGAGAATAGATAACAAATAATAATAATAAGGAAAAGAAAAAAAAGGAGTTAAAGAGAAGCAGCATTACGTTGTTTTATTCCCTGCTTCAAGAAACTCAATTGCTCCTCTCTCTCTCTCTTTCCGAGTAAATTACATTTAGTCTACCTGACATTTGTAGTAATAATTTTTACACACCCCACATTTGGAAAATAATTTTTACTTTACCTGACATTAAGTGTTCATATATTTAAACCTCCCAAAATATTCTATAATTGATTTTTGTTGGATTTTTCGGCGAACATTAAAAAAATAAATATGAGTTGACTTTTTTACCCTTGACCCCAATCTTTTCTCTACTTTATTTCTTCGAAAACTCAGTCCCTACTCATTCTGAAAATGAAAAGGTCATTTAAGTCATTTATCTCTCAATGTTAGGGGCAACATGGTTTATTCATATAGTCATATAAGGGAATTTTGGTATCTTTCACATTTTCGATAAGAAGTAACCGAATTCAGCCCCTAAAAATCATTTTCACTAAATGTCAGGTAAGGTAAAAATTAATTCACAAATGTCGGGTGTGCAAAAATTATTACCACAAATGTCAGGTAGGGTAAATGTAATTTACTCCTCTCTTTCCCCCTCCACACTCCCTTCTTCCACTGCCTGCCACCACTGCCGCCGCCAGGTCGCCGGACGGCCACTGTGCGCCGCCCGAGTCACCGACCACCACCACTCCATCTTCCCTTCTTCACTTTTTCTTCTTTCCCCAAGTTGAAGATAAACCCTAACTTTTGTAAATTCTTCCAAATCTGAAATTTTTCTGTTTTGATTGTGAAATGGTTGCTCTTAATCTCCAATTTGAGTTTAAACATGATTTTAAGCATAGTTTGGCTTTGGTGTAATGATGGATGATGGGTATGATTTGGGGAGGTGTTGTATAATTGTGTGTTTTGTGCTTGGGAAGCCATGGATGATAAATGCATGTTGGCATTCTTGTGTGAAATGTAAAAATCTTGAAGTTCTTGGTGTGAGTAAATGTTAACAAAAAATTACTAAGGGGTACCCTAATTTTTGGTGAAATCTTTTTATGGTACCCCAACTTTTAAGAACTAATTTTGGGGTACCCTAACTTTTAGAATTAGAAATAATTAGGTGATTTCCGGCCAATGATTTGAATTCACCGATGAGTTTTAGGCGGGAAACTGATTAAGTGTTTTGTGGACGAAAATGCCCTTTGTTTTTGTGGATGAAAATAATTTGAATCAATCGGAGTTTCACCGAAAATTCACCTAGTAATTTCTAATCCTAAAAGTAAGGGTACCCAAAATTAGTTTTAAAAAGTTAGGGTACCAAAAAATTGTTTCTTAAAAAGTTAGGGTACCTCTAAGTAATTTTTTGAAATGTTAATGGATCATGGGTTGAATAGAGTAATTAAAGGTTTTTAGGAAAATTAAGGGAGGAACAAGTGAAGAAGTTAGTAAGAAAATGAGAACTTGTAATCTTGAGTTTTGCATGTATGCTTGAAGCATTTCAATGGCCTTGGATAAGGATCCAAGGCTGTCTATTGGCCACTTTTGCCACCAAAAATATTGTTGATTAATGACTTAGTATTCGAAAATTAGGGAGAAACGATATAGAATCACCAAAATTATAGAATTTCGGTCAAATCGGATTTTTGAGTTTTTGGGGACCATTGAGACATCTCGTGATCAATTTAATAGTATTAAACAGTAGCTTAGATTAATAGCTACCCCTCGGGCTTTGAATCGAAGCATTTCGTTGTTTATAACTCAAGTTATGACGTTTTTAATTTTGGCCTTCGCGTGAAAGCGATTTTTGAGGTTGACTTTTTGAGGTCATTTTAGAATACCGAGATGACTTCCTTAGTGAATGAGTTTCATTGAAGTTGTAGTATGCACTACGAGTTTTCCGAAATGGGGTCTTAGGTATCATTTGGAGAACGGGTTGAGGAGATACGACTTAAACAAAACAACCCGCGAAAGAGTGTTGGGCAGAAACTTCAGGTTAACAAGCATATTTCTAGAGTCTTTTTGGGTATGTTCCAAGAATAATTTGGGATTATGCTCGACATAAGAGTTGTAGATGTTACACGCTTCGCAAAATGTTTTTTTTTAACCATTTGGAGCTTTGAGTGAGAAGTTATGAGCCTGGAAATATGGCCTAGTAAATACATAATTTCCGGAAAACGACGGAATCCTACAGTTATCGCGGGGAACCTTTTGGGGATTTTCTTGTACTATATGGATTAATGATCAACATAAGAGTTGTAGAGTATGTTTTTCTCTTTCCATAGGTGTAACAGTGGTTTTGTGGACCTCGGTTTTGTCGTTCTCTCTCAGGGAGTTGGGGCTTCTAAACCTAAAAGTCTATTCCGAATTCTCACCTACTAGGTTGGGGGTTCATCATCATTTGAGACAAGGTTTTCAAACAAACACAAAGAAAACACAAAAAAGGAAGAAAAAGGGTTTCGGGAGTTTAAGCAACCATGGGATTCATGGTTATGTGAGTTTTGTGGTTAAGATGTAAAAAGATAGGATAAATCATATGAGAATCTTGTTAGAAAAAAGGCCACGGGATTCCCTCTTTTGAAGGTAATCTAGATTAACTTCCCCGAAATCCACCATGGATCCCGGGGATTAATCGAACAAGATTCCCTAGTTAGCCTCTATCTCACTTTCATGAGATAGTGGCTAACTATCCCGTCCTTAGCCTTCCTTTGACAAGTGATTAGTAAATTAGAGAGTTTCCGATCCCTAATTCACCCCACTTGAAGGAAGGACTAAGGTGGGAATTAGATTATGCCCACTAATTACCCCCTAATTCACTAACCCCTATAACTAATCATTCAATGGAGCCTTAATCACTCCCTTAACCCCAAAGAACCCTAGCCACTAATCATATTAAGGACCAAACTAAAACCATCAAGAAACCTAGAGCCTAAAGACATCTAAACAGTCCTAAGAACAAAACCCTAAGAACCCTAAAACTCACCTACTGACCTAATCCAGACCTACCACCCCTAACCAAAACAAACCCTAAAACAATCCCCATCAAAGATGACCCTAGCAAACAAACAACCCTAAACAGAACCCTATGACTTAACTCTAACACCAAACAGAACCGTCCTAGACCCTAATCAAGACCATAACCCCATTGACCTAAAAGAACCCTACAAACTGACCAGAAACCCAAACAGAAACCAGACATAACCAAACCAAAACACACACAACCTTCAGGATCAAACCAAAACAATTACCAACGATCACATATGGGACAGAAAAGAGATGAAAGAAGAAGAGGAATACTTGTGGTCTTTACCGAACAGGTGAGAAAGGAAAACAGAGAAAGAGTAAGAAAGTGATCGTGTGCAATATCGAAGCAAAAAGAACAATTCAATACCCAGAAAATTTCAACACCAATTCGAGCATTACATCAATATCAAAACTCAATCATTCACAAACCAAACCCATAATTCGAACAATACAACCCAATCAAACAGAATAAATCAACAAAAATCCCAAATCCCAGATTCGAAAACTACTAACATGCATACGAAATTAAACCTAAATCTAACCTAACCCTAAGGATGGAGGCCGAAACCAATCATGGAGCAAATCCAAGCTCCTCCTCTCCCTTTTATAATCGAATTCGAGCTCCCCTCTTCAATCTCCACCCTTGATTCTTCTCAATCTTGGACGGTCTAGATGAATCCGGGCGGTTAGCATGAAGACGCGTCGATGGTGGTGTCGAGCAGCTGCGAAGTTCTTCTCCTCTTCTTACAAACCGAATCTGTTAAGAGAAATAGAGATGAGTGAGTGAGAATTTCGCGAGAATTTGAGAAATAGAAAGAGAAGAGAAGAGAGAAGGAGATGAGATGATGAGAAGAGAGAAGAAGAGAGAAGGAGAAGAAGTTCGATGCGGTTATGGAGGGTGAGGTGGTTCGGGGCTGTTTGGCTGGGAATGTGAGAACCAGAGAGAAAGGAGAAAGAGGGACGAAGGAGGAGGGAATGGGGAAATGGGGAATTAGGGTTTAGGGATGGGTTTTGTATCCGGCTGAATCAAAAAAGGGGGAAAAGGAAGCGCCAGGTCGGGTTTATGGGTATTAAGGGTAGGCGGGTTTTAGGGCATTAGGGTATTCGGGTTAGGCTGGGATGGATTTGGGCTGGGCCGAATAATTGGGAGAAGGGTTTGGGTTTTAGAAATTAGGATTAGTTGTAGGTTTTTATCACAGTTTTCAAATTGATTCAAATTAGTGCTAAAAATAGCTAAAAATGATAAAATCTGATATAATCTAATAAAATTGCAAAATTACTAAAAATATAATAAAAAAACCTAATTTAATTATTAAAAACAAGCTAAAAGTCCTAAAATAGAGGGGAAAAATCATGCAAAATCGGGTTTATACAATAGGTTATTTTTTCCCGCCACTAATAGAGGCATATATCTCGAATCATCAGTTTTGTTTCAAAATTACTTTCGAAAGCTTTTAATTGCAAACTTACTTTTTGTTACTATTTATTTATTTAATTAATTATTTATTTATTCAATCATCCTTTGGTTATATTTATTTATTTATTTATTTATTTTACCACCGTAGGACATATGACTTCGTGATTTTCCTATCCGAGTTAAATTTTTCGGCTAACTTTAAAACCTTCGGAAATAACCTAATCTTTAAAGCAAAGGGCTATTTGTCCCCAAAGCACCAAACTTACACACTTCGTTACTATTTCTTGTTCAAGTACGCAATTTAAGGTCGTGGTTAGGGGTGGAAGAAAAATCTGGACCCGGCACACCAAACCGGAAACCGGATTAAAAAAACCGGGAACGGGAAACACCGAACCGGTTTAAAAATGCACCGGAAAAACCGGATACTAAACGGGGTGGTTCCGGTTTGGGATATTCACACCGACGGGGAACCGGCACCGCACCGTTAATATAAATAAATACATGTATATATAAATTTTGGTTAAAAAAAATTCTACCCAAAAATTAATACAAAAATAATATAAATTAACTAGTTAAAAAAAAAACATTAGGTGTTAGTGTGTTATTGGGTTGGGCTTATGGGCTACAGGGCTAGTAAATTTGGTTCTCACTTTTTTTTTATTAAATAAAGAATTTTTTTTATTAAATAGAGATTTTTTTATGTTTGATAGAAATATATGCGGTTCCGGTTCACCGGTGAAACCGCACCGTTAAAGCCGGTGCACCGGTTTTTAAAAATCGGATGATTCGGTTCCGGTTCCGGTTTATGGTTTTCGCGCACCGTTTCATCCGGTGCACCGCTTCGGCACACCGAAACCGCACCGTACCGCACCGTTTCCACCCCTAGTCGTGGTCGCTTCTTGCTCGGGTCATCCTCACCTCAAGACACCTTTTATTAGCAACTCTCTTCTTTTGAGGAACGCATATTGCCTATACTCTTTTTATAATGTCACGTATTTATATCATGAAAATACCAAGTGTTCTAATAATGTAAATTAAGTCTTTTTCATCATGTTTTGTCACCTTAATGTGGACCCGCCCCATTTATGCACATTGAGTGTGTTCGGTCTCGTTCCGAGCCGAATTAATATCATTTTATAAGGTGTTTTGCTTATTTTAGCCCCTTAATTATATATTAGATATGATGATTTTGAGTTTTGTAGGATAATAATGTGTTAGAGGAAAAACCAAGCCAAAAGAAGCAAAAACAGCCGAGCAGATGACAGTCGCGCCTGCGACATTAGGGTAACACCCGCGTCGCTCAACAAGAAAGGAAGCGCTGGAACACAGAAAAGGGTCGCGCCCGCGACCCACAGCGTCGCGCCCGCGATGGTTTGTAACGAGAGCGAAACGACTGGGACAGCAAGGTGTCACACCCGAGTCACCCTTGTGTCGCGCCCGTGACATTTTGCACCAGAAGACAGTTGCACCCGAGACCATCCTTGTCACGCCCGCGAAAACAGTGAAGAGGAATTTTCGAGGAAATGCTCGCGCTCGTTACGAATCTTGTAGCGCCCGCGACGACCATCTGGATCGAGAACTGGCAAAGTAGACAGAAGAGGGTCGCGCCCGCGACCCTATGTATCGCGCCCGCAACATCGGCCAGTTCTGTAATTTTTGCGGCGGTTGTGCTAGGGTTTAGGGGTTTTTATTATTTTTTATTTTTCCTAATTCTTTTCTATATAAACCCTATTATATTTTCATTAGAGGGTATCTTAGTTTTTACTTAGTTTTATCATTAGTTAGCATTAGTTTACTGAGGTTTTAGAATGGAGTTTTCTTAAGTTTTCCTGGCTTTCAATTGTAATTCAACCTTTTTAGATTAATGCAAGTGATTAATTCTTCAAAGTTCTTGTTCTCTTTTGCTTTCTTGTATTTTCAATTTCATTACTATTAGTTCCACAAAATTCCACTTTTTAGTGAAGCGGAGGATTAAGGTTCCTCGAATTCTCCCTTCAGGTGAGGATTCGATCAGTCTGAGTAATCTAAATCACGCCATTTCTTGTTTGTTCGGGGGAAAGATCGGTGATTCAAGATTCAAAAGAAGAGAAGATCGATGGAAAGAATTCTGCACTCAGTAATGTTTTCTGTTTTCAATTCAGTAATTAGTTTAGTCTTTACTTTCAAACTTTTTAATTGTTTTCTTGATTCTGTTCTTTTTCTAGTTTAGTTTCTTGTTCCTGTTCTAGTAGTTAAGTTTATTCTCAATTTCTTGTTTACTTTAGCTTTTATTGCTTTCAATTCCTATTAGTTTAGTTTATTTCAATTATTTACTGATTCCTGCAATTTGAAACCATTACAAAACCAATTTCCTGAAAACCTAACACGCCATCCTTGTGGATACGACTACCCTACTTTTTACCCCAAATTCTACAACCGAACAATGGCGCTGTTGTCGGGGATGGCGTTATTTTGTAGATTAGGTTGTTGGTTTGTGTGTGAATAATTTAACAGCTTTCTTAGATTAGTTTTTAAAAAAAAACAAAAACAAAAAAATTATAAAACTAAAAAAAGTAAAAAAAAAATGAGACTTCAAGGAAAAGACGGAAAGTACAACAACCTGAAGTTCGGGTTCGTAGTCCTGGTAGTCAAAGATTGGTTAGGAAGGAGGAACCCTCGGTAGAATCACCAAAGATGTCTGAAGAAGCACCACCACCACAACCCCCACATAGGGTAACCCTTTATAACCAGTTATACCCATCTTATGACCCACCACCATCATATTTTATACTTCCCAACCTGCCTACAGGAATGACCTTTGACCCTAGGCAGCACTACACCCAGAACCTACCACTTTTCACGGGAACTAGGTTAACACTCATATGTACTGTAGAGTACAAAGAGTACATTAGCATCATAACTCCCCCAGGAGTCCCATTATATTATGTGCTTTTAAAATACCTACCTTTTGCTCTAAGGGACGCCGCTAAGCGGTGGATGTATAGCATCAAACCTCGGTCCATTAATTCTTGGGATGGTTTTCTAAAAGTTTTTATGAAAAGGTTTTTTCCAAACTCCTTAGCTGTTCAACTAAGAAATTCGATTCTAAAATTTAGACAGGACATAGGAGAACCTTTTTGGAAAGCTTTCGAACGATTTAAAAATTTACTGTCCCAATTCCCTCATCATGGTTTTGACTTGGTACGACTATGTCAGATCGTGTACGAGGTGGTCGACCATGATACTAGAGTCACACTAGAGTCAATGTGTCAGGGGGGTTTTATGGATAAAACTGTTGATGAGGCCTGGGATTTCTTAGAGAGCATGTCCGAAAGGGTAATGCAATGGTGAACAACTAGAGACGAGTCCTTAGGTGCTCAATTGTCAAATGCTAAGGGGGTGTACATGCTGTGAGTGAAAGTACTAATTATGAGGCTAGGTTTGCTTCCCTTGAAAATATGATCAAAACCTTAGCCCAAACCCAATTAGCTGCCTCACAGTCCCAAACTTGTGCTCAGGTTAATTGTTGGGACCAAACTGCTACTTTTGTTCCCCCATTGACTGTATCATGTGCATTGTGTCAAGGTGTTGACCACATTTACACTACCTGCCCTCTCTACATTAAACAATTGGTTGCTAATACTGAAAATGTGAATGTCATGCATCTTAACCACAGACCTGACAAGTAACAGCCCTACCTGCACCAGGGGATGCGTAAGCACCCCCTACTCTCTTATGGCCTTGAAAACCAGAATGTGTTGAGACCTCCCAACCAAGGAGGAAGTTTCCAAGGAAACCACCCTCCTCATTTTCGACCTCCACCCCAGGGAGCTTATCAAGCTCCTAGAAGGCCACCTGTCTAATCTCAGGTTGCTCAAAACCGACCCCCACCGGGGTATTCTAATGAGGATAGGCATGAACGAGAGATTAGGGAGTTAAAGAATTGCTTAAAAGAAGTTGAAAAAAACATGAACAATAATTTAGAAAGGATGATGAAACAAATGAATGAGAATTTTTCTCAACTACTGTTGACCAATAGGGATAGAGGTTCTTTTCCTGGACAACCTGAGGCGAACCCCAATGGGCAAGCTTTAGGTTCGTCATCTAGTGACCCTAGTCAGGTTAGAGGCCTGAATGTTGTTATCACTCTTCGTTCTTGGAAAGAGATAGATAATAAAGTGCAATTGAAATCTTCTGATTTGTGTAATGAAAAGACTGTGACTGATGAATATGTTGATGAGCCTGTTGATGATGAGTTAGAGGGAGGAAGGCCAACTATTACAGTTGAGCCTCCTCGCAACAAAACCTTGTCCAAAACCAACCCTTTGACTAGTCCACCATCTCAAGGGGCCTACAAGCCCCCTCCACCTTATCCTCAGAGGTTAAGGGGGAGTAAGGACCAAAAAATTTTGGACAAAATTAGGGAGACTTTTTCTCAGGTTAAGGTGAACATACCTCTTTTAGATACTATTCAACAGATCCCTCCATATGCCCGCTTCCTTAAGGAGCTTTGTACCAGTAAGAGAGCCACCCAAGTACCTAAGAAGGCTTTCTTAGCCTCAAATGTGAGTTCCATTTTGTCGAACCAGATGCCCATTAAGTACAAAGACCTTGGATGCCCCATTATCTCTATCACCATAGGTGATAGTTTGATAGAAAGGGAATTACTTGACCTAGGAGGAAGTGTGAATTTGTTGCCTTTGCATGTGTATGAGATTCTTGGATTAGGTGAATTAAACCCTACTATGATGGTATTGCAATTGGCTGACAAGTCTACTAGAGTACCCCAGGGGGTAGTGGAGGATTTTTTGATCAAGGTTGGGGATTTTGTGTTTCCTATTGACTTTGTAGTACTAGAGACCGCTAGAGTTCAAAGTACTAGAGATGAGATCTCAGTTATTCTAGGCTGCTCTTTTCTTGCTACTTCTAATGTTGGATTAACTGTAAGGATGGTAGAATGAAATTGACCTTTGGAAATCTAACTATGGAATTGAATATTTTTAACCTGCAAAAGTCACCCTTAGGTTTTGATGAGTATGAGCAAAATACCCTTAATTGGGTAAGTGATTTTGTTGATAGTGAGCAACCTGACTGTGTTGATGTGTCTTTTGCTGATGAGTTGATCACTACACTAGGAATTAATCCTGATGATTTGAATTCTTTGTGTAATTCTGATGTGTTTGATGGTGATGTGCTATATGAATCTTTATTAGCATCTCAAACCACACCTGAGATAGTTGAGCCTGAACCACCCTCATCCACCACACTTGAGATGAAACCCCTCCCTTTTGAGCTAAAGTATGCTTTTCTTGGCCCTAGTGAGACCTACCCAGTAATCATTGCTTCTGACTTAGGTAGGGATCAGGAAAACCAAATAATTGAGGTTCTTAGAAAGAACAAGGGAGCCTTGGGGTGGACTTTAGGTGACATTAAGGGGATTAGGCCTTCCATTGTTCAACACCGAATCTTCCTAGAAGATGAAAGTGTTGCCCATAGAGATCTTGTTAAGGGACTGAACCCACAGATGAAAGAGGTAGTTAAGAAAGAGATCCTTAAGTGGCTAGACTATGATATAATCTACCCCATCTCTGATAGGAAGTGGGTGAGTCCTATCCATGTAGTCCCTAAGAAGGTTGGTTTGACTGTTGTTGAGAATGAACAGAGAGAGTTAGTTCATACTCGTGCCCCTTCTGGTTGGCGAGTCTGCATTGATTATAGAAAACTGAACAAAGCCACTATGAAGGACCATTTTCCCCTCCCTTTCATGGATCAAAGGCTTGAAAAACTTGCTGGGCATGAGTATTACTGTTTTCTAGATGGTTATTCTGGTTATACCCAAGTCTCTATTGCCCCTTGTGACCAAGAAAAGACCACATTCACTTATCCTTTTGGCACCTTTGTTTTTCGAAGGATGCCTTTTGGTTTGTGTAATGCCCCTGCAACCTTCCAGAGGTGCATGATTTCGATATTTTCTAACCTAGTGGAGGAATGTGTGGAAATTTTTATGGATGATTTTTCTATGTTTGGTACTTCTTTTGATGCTTGCTAAGCTAACCTGAATCGCGTGCCGAGTCGATGTCGTGAAAAGAGTTTGACTCTTAACTGGGAAAAATGTCACTTTATGGTGAAAAAGGGGATAGTCCTAGGGCATGTCATTTCTAAGGATGGGATAGAGGTAGATAAGGCAAGATTGACTTAGTTAAGAATTTGTGTCCTCCAACTTCTGTTAAGGAAGTCCGTTCATTCCTAGGACATGCCGGTTTTTATCGGCAATTCATTAAGGATTTCAGTAAGATTGCTAAACCCTTATCCTCACTACTAGCTAAGGAGATACCTTTCAATTTTTCTGATGACTATATTAGGGCCTTTAATCAACTTAAAGATGCCCTTATTTCCCCTCCTATTCTCAACCCTCCCATCTGGGGAGAACCTTTTGAGATCATGTGTGATGCTTCTAATTATGCTGTTGGTGTTTTGCTAGGCCAGAGAATTGATAAGAAACCTGTTGTGATTCATTATGCTAGCCACACCTTGAATGATGCTCAACTGAACTACATTGTGACTGAGAAAGATTATTTAGTTGTTGTGTATGCCTTTGAGAAATTCAGACCTTACTTGCTTGGTGCTAAAGTTATAGTTTACATTGATCATTCAACTATTAGGTATCTGATGGAAAAGAAATATTCCAAGCCTAGGCTAGTTAGGGTATTGTTATTGCAAGAATTTGACTATGAGATTAGAGACAGGAAAGGAGTTTAGAATCTCAGAGTGACCACCTATCCGTGATTGTGCTCGACATCGCGAAACCACCCTTATCACGCCGCTTCACGATGAGTAACTCTTTAGTGTGGGAGTGGAACCTTGGTTTGTGGATATTGTGAACTTTAAGGTAACTGGTGAGATGCCTAGTGATTGGAATAAGCATGACAAAGACAGGTTTCTTCACATTGTGAAGAATTTTGTATGGGATGATCCTTATTTGTTTATATATTGCCCTGACCAGATACTTAAGAGATGTGTTCGTGATGAATCCATTATGGATGTCCTCTCTTTTTTCCATGGCCAACCTTGTGGGGGACATTATAGTGGAAAGAAAACAGCTTACAAGGTCTTATAGAGTGGGTTTTACTGGCCCACTATCTTTAGAGATGCTCATGACTATGCCCAAAGGTGCCCTAGCTGCCAAAGTTTGGGAAAAATCACTAGGAGAGATATGATGCCCTTACAACCAGAAATTTTTGTTGATGTGTTCGATGTGTGGGGTATTGATTTCATGAGACCATTCCCTAATTCTTTCGGGAATGAATATATTCTCGTAGCTGTTGATTATGTGTCTAAGTGGGTAGAGGCTATCCCTACTAAGAAAAATGATGCTTAGGTAGTGACCAATTCCTTAGGGAATACATCTTTTCTAGATTTGGAATGCCTAGAGCCATTATTAGTGATCAGAGAACTCATTTCAACAATAGATCCCTTGAGGCCTTACTGAAGAGGTACTCAGCTCAACACAGGCTCACCACCGCTTACCATCCATAGTCTAATGGTCAAGCAGAAGTCTCCAATAGGCAAATTAAACAAACTTAGAGAAACCTGTGTCTAGGAATAGGAAGGACTGGTCTGTTAAGCTGATTGATGCCTTGTGGGCCTACCGAACGGCCTATAAAACCCCTATTGGGATGTCACCCTATAGAGCTGTTTTTAGGAAGCCTTGTCACTTACCGGTTAAACTTGAACATAGAGCCTGGTGGGCTTTAAAAACCCTTAACCTTGATTTGTCAACAGCTGGTGAGGAGAGGAGACTTACACTTTGTGAGCTTGAGGAGTTAAGGAGAGAAGCCTATGAGAATGGACGATTGAGTAAGGAGAGGTCTAAAATCTTACAAGATAAGATCATTCATAGAAAAACCTTCTTCCCGGGACAAAAGGTACTCCTTTATGAATCCCGGTTGCACTTGTTTGCTGGAAAGTTAAGATCTAGGTGGACTGGACCCTTTATTGTGACACAGGTATTCCCTTCAGGAGTAATTGAGATTAAGGACCCATCTAACAATTCTGTGTGGAAGGTGAATGGGCACAGGTTTAAGCCCTTCTTAGAGTTCCCTGATACTGCTGACGTGGAATGTGTCATATTCCATGATCCACCTAGTGCTTGAAGGAAGGTTAGTTGAGATTCTTATATATATTGTATATCTGACCCTTCTTTTCTTGATTTGTCTTGATTGCTTCTCCTAACTTTGCTTTGTCAAGAGAGAAGGATTGAATCTTTTGGCAAGAAACCATCCAAGTAATATCTTTCCTTATCTTCTTATTAAAGTTAGTAAGTTGGCCTTCTTTTCCGTCTTTTATTTTATTTTGGTGTGTTTCTTTTTCTTTCCTTTTGTGTGCTTGCTCATCTCTATTTCTGATTCCAATGAGGACATTGTTCGCCTTTTTGTGTGGGAGTGGGGGTGGCATGCATGCCGGCTTGTTTTTTTTTTTCCTTTTCTTTTGAGTGTTTTTTCTTTTGTGTGGTGTCACCTCATTCACAATGAGGACATTGTAGAGTTTTTGTGTGGGAGTGGGGTGGCACAAGTGCCTTACTAATTTTTGGAGAGAAACAACTTCAGTTATCATTGAGATTAAGTGAAAATTTTAAAATTTTATCAATTAGGATTAGCCTATCCGGAACACCTTCAATGATGATTTGTAAACCGATTAGACTTTCAGTTGTCTTGTTACCGAGGCTGTAGCGGGCGCTACAGGCTGTTGTCCAGGCTTGCTTGTTCTGCTTCTCCCCACCTTGAGTTTCCTTGACTCGGGACCACACTCGGACCCATATGCCATGCAACTCCTCATCCCAGGACAGCCCGGTTATTCCCTGAGGGCCGGGATCCCATTTATAATGAATGCCACACCCAACAATGGTTCGAATACGCCTCCAAGGTCCCGGGTCCACCTTGAAATGGACTGCACGCCCGATCCTAACGTCTTTTTCCTTATTTTTCATGGAAAGGGTGCGGGAAGAATTGGTGCCCATGAAAAGTTAGACTTGGGGGTCATCCTGATACGTTCAATACTACCCTTCTTGAAAAAGAGTTGCCGTCAACTCTTGGGAGTTAAAATCGAGGCCCTCTCCACAACTTGGCACCCTAGAACTCCAAGCATCTCGATCGCCATGAACAATCACACGAGGCACCCAACAAGCTTCGAAACCCACTATATATCCATCATCCAAATAAAAGAAGGAGGTCGAAGGCTTGTTTTGTGGAGGTGAGGGGTTAAGGGATGGAAAAGAAAATTTTTGTGGTGTTTGGGAACTATCATTCTCACTTGGGTTGCTACAAGGTAATGACAAAGACAAAGGTAGCTCATCCTCACCAAGAGCACACTCTTCGCGTCTTTCGCTCAATATGAGAAGGTTCCTCAACTCACTTCCCACCCAGGTTTTCATTTGGTATGGGGCTAAGGAATTCAAGTAATCACAGTCAAACAATTGTTTTTCATTCAACATCTAAACAGAATCCTCGAACAACCAATGACGACCAAATGTCATGCATGACTCACCGAAAGACTCTACACCACAACGTCCATCTTTCAAACATGATTCAACAAATTTCAAAGAAGAGTCCTCGGTTACCACGTTCTTCCGATGGAGAAGACTTCGAGCGCTCATGAGTGGAAGGGATTGTGAGCCATCTCCATTGGTTCTTAATTTCTCGATAGGTGGCAATGATAAAACCAAAGAAGCTTCTTCGTGGGCTTCTTCAACAAGGGTAAGAGGAAGGGTAAGGTCGACGTTCACATCCTCCTCTTGGCTTGGAACTTCATCAATCTGACAATGTGCACCAAGAAGCTCATGCGGTTTCCTGTCGTCGGTCACAAGGACATTATCTCGTTCATTGATCATGGCATTGGGTTACAACTATAGCTTCGGTAGTCTCGCAAGGTTCAATAGAAGCTCCCTCGTCGTGTAAGAGATTGACCTTTGCTTGCTTAACTTCTTCACGCCCATCAAGTGACAAAATGGGTTCATGGTTAACCTCTCGCTTGTAAGTGTTAGGCAAGAATAGTCGATTCATCAATCTCTTAAGCCGTGCCTATGACGTGACCTTTGCTCGACCCTCTTTAACTCACTGTGCCTTGACATTCTCAAACCAAAAGGATGCAACCTCGGTGAGTTTCGATCGAGCAACCTTGAAGGCATGTTCATCACCATACCCCTTAGTCTCAAAATTCCTCTCCAAGATTTGGACCCATTCAAGATAGTCTTCCAGGCAGGTGAAGCCATTCAATTCCAGAAGCTTGGCTTTGGTATCATAGAATTCATCCCGAGGGGCTTCTCAATCGCTTCCCATCATCGATGACGTCGAATCGAGCCTCTATCATGGTCACTCGACTCATAAGAGGGAGGAGGACGGATATGGCTACGAGTTGACCTCCTTCATTCATCACGGGTTCGATACTGAAGGTTGATGGCAATGTTGTTTACTTGAGTCAAGAGGCCATCAAGAGTATTTTGAATGTTCGTGAATCGACTCTCGAGACTCGGCGTAGGGGCCATAACAAGAGCATGGGTGAAGGACGGATTGTGTTTGGGGATAATTTGGGGAGTTTGGGGGAGTGTTTGGCTAAAGGTTCTTTGCGTTTTTCTCACTTTGACATTTCATCGAACACCTTGCGAACACTATTTTCCAACCTCTCCCCAAAGCTCCAAATTGCTTCAAATTCAACAAATACAAAAACAATACAATATACTCCAACACTCTTGGATAGCACAGGGGATGGGGAACACCAATATTCAATCAAAACTAACAAAATACAACTCTACTTGTTATGAATAAAACCCAAAACTCAAGCTAGAACAAACCGTAGCTCTGATACCAAATGGAGCGTTATCGTACGCGTGGAGGGATGAAGATTAGCTTGAGTTGATGAATAGACTCAACAATCGACAACAAGCTTGAACACCCAAAGGAAGGATATGACCCGGACCAAGGTATTCCACAACCCAAGGCCTAACACCCCACCAAGATTATCATAAAGGATAAACCACCAAATAATCTATAAAGGAATGAGTTGAAACACCACCAAATCACTTGGATAAAGTAATCAAATTTTTGAGGAAAAATTAGGGAAACCCTAATACATGCATAAGCACATCAACAATATTCAGAAAAAAACTATCCAAAACAAGCTAGGGGGTATTTATACAAAAAGGGGGGAAAAAGATAAAACTCAGCGTTTTGATAGAAAACTCGCGCCGGCAGTCAAGCCCGTCGCGGGCGGCACGACCGCGTCGCGGACGCTACAAGTAGACTTGTCAATTCGGTCGGGCGGGCGGGTTTCGGGTCGGGCATATATCGGGTTCGGGTAAATACGGGTCGAGTGTACTTCGGGTTCGGGAAAATACGGGCCGGTGTACTTCGATTTCGGGTCAACCCAACGGGTTATGATTGCGACCTTTTTCAGTTTTTTCTTTTAAAAAAATGGTCTTTAAATACTACTTTTTGTACAATATAGATAAAAATATGATTATCTTCTAGTAAGGATAGATTATTGTAGTTATTTTAACTTAAATTAGAGAAATAACAAATAAATAAGTTGCGCTTATAGTTTAACGTTAAAAATTACAAAGAAAAATCACAAATTCTAATAAAATTGAAATTAAAAAATTAATTTTTCGAGTCAAACGGCGCGGGTCGGGTTTAACCCGCTAATTTTCGGGTTCGGTATACTTCGGGTTTAGTTGAAAAAATCGTGTTCAAAACCAAGAAAATTCACAGGGAGGGGTCGCGGGTGCGATAGAATCTGTCGCGGGCGCGACGCACAAACGCTGGCGGGGGTCCTCCTGATGTTGGCAGCGGATGGCTTTGGCGTGAAATACAAATCTCCCTGGAACGAGCGCTGGCAGCGTTTGTCCAAACGCTGACAGCGTCTCTCGCCATTGCCCAACCATAAAGGCTGTCGCGGGCGCTACGGCCTTGTTCAGCACTCCATCGCGGGTGTTACCGAGGCTGTAGCGGGCGCTACAGGCTGCTGTCCAGGCTTGCTTGTTCCGCTTCACCCCACCTTGAGTTTCCTTGACTTGGGACCACACTCGGACCCATATGCCATGTAGCTCCTCATCCCTGGACGGCCCGATTCTTCCCCGAGGGCCGAGATCCCATTTATAATGGATGCCACACCCAAGAATGGTTCGAATACGCGTCCAAGGTCCCAGGTCCACCTTGAAATGGACTCCACACTCGATCCTATCGTTTTTTTCCTTGTTTTTCACGGAAAGGGTGCGGGAAGACTTGGTACCCATGAAAAGTGAGACTCGGGCCTCATCCCAATACGTTCCAACGAGGAACCCATCAAGCTTATGCATGTGTGAGGTGAAAATTGTGAAGTCTAGTAACATTCTTGCTTGTTGCCTTGATAGTGCTTGCTAACTGTTCTGAGATGAGTGAATGCATTGTTTGAGTAGTCAGCTTCGCGACCGTGTTTGTGAACCTCCTTTGTGCTGAACCCTTTTCTTGATTTCGCCACTTATCTTTACAAAGTGTTTCTTATCCCTGTGTTGTTTGAGTTTTTGAGTTTTCTTCTTTTCTTTTCTTTCTTTTCTTTTCCCTCTTTTCTTTTTCTTTTCCTTTGCTTTTGTGGGTATAGCATCTATAAACCCTTATGAGACCTTCCTCGTCCACTTGGGCTGCCAAGGGTTTTAAAGGGCTTGTTGCATATGCTAAATGCAACCGTGATTACCACGAAAGTGAGTTAGGGTAGTTAGTTTCTTTTTCTTTGTTTCTAGTTTGCTCGGGGCGAGGAAACCCTTGTGCGGGAGTGTTATTTGGTCTCGTTCCGAGCCGAATTCTTATCATTTATAAGGTATTTTTGCTTGTTCTAGCCCCTTAATTATATATTAGATAAGATGATTTTGCGTTTTGTAGGGTAATAATGTGTTAGAGCCAAAACCAAGGAAAAAGTGGAAATTAAGCAAAATCCAAGAAAAGCTTGCATTACATCAGTCAAAGCACAGTCAGACGGGCGTCGCACCCGCGGCATTGTGGGTCGCGCCCTTGACCAGCTTTTGTGGTTCCATTACAGCAGCAAAGGCAAAGAACAAGAACGGCTTCGCACCCGCGATCTGGGCGTAGCACCCACTACAAGAATGTCACGCCCGCCACAGCCGAGTAGATGAGTGTCGCACCCGCGACAGATTTTTGGCACCCGTGACGATCGGGCAGAAGGGGGTCGCACCCAAGCCACATTAGTGTAGCGCCAGCGACGACCATCGAACAAAACGTGACGGAAATCTAGAAGAAGGGGGTCGTGCCCGCGACCTAATGCGTCGCACTAGCGACAGACGAAAGCGAGGAGTGACAGATGAACCGGGCAGAGAGTGGTCGCGCCCGCGACCCCAGTTCCGGAAATAAATTTGCCGCAGCTATGCTAGGGTTTGGGGGGAGTTTTTATTATTTTTCTTTTCCTTCTTTTCTTTATAAAAAGACCATTATACAAGATTGTAAAAACATCTTAGTTTTTAGTTAGTTTTTAGATACTTAGTTCACTTAGGTTTTAGAATGAGTTTTCTTTAAAGTTTCTTTAGTTTTCGATTGTAATTATTCTAAGATCAATGCAATTCCCTTCTTTAAGTTCTTGTTCTCTTTCGCTTTCTTGTATTTTCAATTTCATTAGTATTAGATCCACAAAAATTTAACTTTTTAGTGAAGCGGAGGATGAAGGTTCCTCGAATTCTCCCTTCAGGTGAGGATTCGAGCAGTCTTAGTAATCCAAATCACGCTTTTTTTTGTTTGTTCGGGAGAAGATTCGTGATTCAAGATTCAAAGTTCAAGATTCAAGATTGGTACAATGCATTCTAGGTATAAGTTATTTTCTTTAAATTCAGTATAAAATGCAGTTTTTACATTGGTAGTTATTAGCTTTTTTTCTTGATTGTGTGTTCATTTTCTTGTTTAGGTTCTCGTTCTTGTTCTTTTAGATTAAATTTTGTTCCCCAATTCATGTTTTCCTTAGTTTGAATTCATAATTAGTTTAGTTTAATTAGTATAAATCATTTACTGCTTCCTACAAATCTGAAAACCCCCTACGCAAACGAATCCCCTTATCAAGCCTAAACACCCATCCCTGTGGATCGACATCCTTACTTAAGAAAAACCCTCAAATACACAACCGAACACTAATTTACTTAGCTAATTACGCTAAGGAAATTTCATATGTCTTTTGTTGAGTTTTTGTACTAAGTTCAAATCAAATATGAAATTTATTGAAGTGTTGACTGTCTTGCATATTTACAAGTGTCTTGCCATGTGATTCATGTTTATGAATGCTTATAGAGTTTTATGATTTATTCAAGCATTCCAAGAAGACATAAGTTTTGGCTTGTTTGATTAAAATAAGTATAGACTCTATGTTGTTTATGACATGACAAGTTTAAGAATAATCACTTTATCCTATAAGTGTTGAAGGAAATTTTGCTTGTTTTTCCTATAAGTGTTGAAGGCAATTTTAAAATTAATTTATGTGATTATATGAGTGTGTAGAATCATAAGTTGTTAATTTCGTTTTATTCATGGAAATATAAATAGACAAGAACATGCTTTATTCTTGACAAGGAAATATGAGTGGAGTTTTATTCACTTAATATTATGTTTATAAGTTTGATCATGCTTGTAAACATAAGAATGACCAATTTACTACATGCTAATTTAAGTAGTTGTATGTCATGTACTTGCAACTATGTTCTTAGGCAATGCAAGTTATTCATAAGTGACATGGACACTAGTTTATCTACATGTTTGATAGTTGTAAGCTTCTCATGTTATTCAATCATATTTTAATATGATAAGAGTTTATTAAGATTTTATGCAAGTTCACCATAAGATAAATTTCTTTATGAAATAAGTAAATTTATTGCATAAAATATATGAGAAGATTTCATACTTTTGTATGGTTTATGTGTCAATATGTATATGTTTACATGTATGTATTCATTGAGTAATGGCATATAAAACATCAAACATTATTAGATAAGCATAAGATTGATCATGATTACTCATGTGTTTTAGTGTATTCATAAATATAAGTTGAATACATGTTTGTCCTTGTTAATGTTTCAAGTTAAAAGTGCATGTAGTAGGATATAAGGAAGTATTTACATATAAGGAATTATGCATACTTTTGATAGACTATAATTCATGATTATGGAAATATTAATTCTTGAAGTTTTACAAGTTCATAAAGTTTAATTTATGAGGTTTCCAGATAATCATGATTGAGAATAGTCTATGTAGGGCTGTTCATAATAACCGCCCCGAAAAAACCGATCCAGAAACCCGCTATTCGATCATTAATTTAGGGTACCCGGACTGGAAAAGTCAATTTTAATTGGGTCGGGTACCCGCCTCGAAAATTTTGCCGATTAATCGGTTCGGTTACGAATCAGCCCCTAGGCATTTCCGGTTACCCGAATTACCCTAAAATTAAATTCAAAATTTGGGTCCAGATTTAATTTAGGTCCGAAATCAATTTTAATCGGGTCTTACTCTTTGTACTTGTTGCTGCTGTGCTGCACTACTTAGTTGCTCCTGCTACCCCAGTTTTAAAGTCAATTTACTGGACAATGAATACTAGAATTGATGCAATGTTGTATTACAAAATTTACAATCTCAGATTCGCAACCTAAAGGCATATGGGAACATTTTGGCTACGGGTAGTGGTAGTCTGGTACAGTGGTACTGCATGTGTAGTGTCTACTGGACAGTGGACTTGTTGATTTCCAAATTTATTATTTGGTGTGGTTACCAATATTAGTATTTCTAGTTAATTACAAATTAAAAATAAAATTGGAAACTCATAAAATTGTAATTAATCGGGTTTTTTGGTTAACCGGTATCCACCCGAAACTTTTAGGTACCCGGTTTTACGATTACGGGTACCTGAAAAAATTATCCAAACGCTTCGGGTACCCACCCGTGGATACCCCTAGGTCTATGTTGTTTGCATAAGTTCAGTATGCATATGTCAAGTTTGTTTGCTACATAAGAAGTGTATAGGTTTTTATACATTTTATTATTCTAAATTCATGATGATATATCGATATTAATGGATTTGGTAATGACAAAGTTTAAGTATTGTGTTTAAGTCTTCACAATTATATGCTTTGAAGGGTGGACTTAAACATAAAAGGAGAGCATACAACCATGGTAATGTGATGATTTAATCATATACTCGGTAGTATACCCTGCAAGATAATAATTCATGATTATGAACTATTGTTTAGTCAATGAATTAAAATTGTAAGTTTAGGTATGTAGCAAAAGGATTGAGATATAATGGTTTAAGTTGGAAATTAAATTTCCATATATATAAACCAAAGGTTAAGTGGTTTATTAAGTGTGAGGTTATTTTGTTCACAAGTTTGTATCCATGGTTCTTTGGATAATAAGCATATAAGAGGATCCATATCAAGTATACACATGGTACAGTATGTTTATATCCAAGAATAATATGACGGTTTATTCATATTATGGTGAGGATATTCTTATTAAGGTCATGGTAAAGACATAATTATATATCTAGTGGACCTTATTATTAGAGATGGGTTAAATAGCCCAAATCTCTACTACTTCACAACAATGACTTAACTTTACGAATTGGAATACCACCAATTTCTAAAGTTCAAATGAGTACGAAGTTGTCTAATGTAGTAGGAAGCATCGATTTTATACATCTAAGGTTAAGTGATTCTTAATACTTGTAATGACAAGAGGTTGAATGGTGACACTCCTAATAGACTTTGGGGAGCCTAATTATAGGGGCGGTAAACTCCAAAGACTGCCTATGTAAGTGTGATGTGTGGCCGCTGAAAGGAACTTAATTAGGACTAAAGTTTCGAAACACTTACTAAGGATAAGGACACAAGGCCGGATAATAGTGTCAAAGTAATAGCACTAAGAATTAAAAACAAACGTATGTGTATTACGAGTATAGTTGATTAATATAAATCCAAAGTTCAAAGACATGTCTACTTTGTGATTTGGATTCAATTTTGGCTTGTATATACTAAGTGAAAAGTTCAAAGAGCAATCTACTTTTCATTACGCATATGTTTTGTGGGTTTCTCGGGTGATTACAAGTTAAGGTATATCTCAAATGACGGGGATATTAGCTCCTTATGTAAGATCATTTCAAGGGTTTTTAATACTCTTGAAATGGCGGGGATTGTTGGAAGTATTTCAAGAGTATAAGAAGTTTATATAGAATATGGAATCATGTGGAACAAGTATAAGGATTATATACACTACAAGTAAAGTGCTCATTTACGACGGGAATACCCATCTTAAAAGGTGCAGTTGCCGTCGTAAATGATCATCTACGATGGGTTAGTGTCCTGTCGTGAGCCGTCGTAGAAACTGGCGCCGCAATTGATCACTTACGACCAACCCGTCGTAGATGTGTTTGTGTACAATTAAGATGGGAATTTTTCCCCTCGTAGATGTGTTTGTGTACAATTAAGACGGGAATTTTGCCCGTCGTAGATGAGTGATAGGAATTAAGACGGGAATTTTGCCCGTCGTAGATGAGTGATAGGAATTAAGACGGGAATTTTCCCGTCGTAGATGAGCTACAACAACTAAGACGGGTTACGCATCCCGTCGTAGATGAGTTTCTGAGCATCTAAGATCGAGTTTTGGCCCGCCTTAGAAGGGATCAAAACAATTGAGACGGTTTTTAATCCCGTCGTAGATGAGCACAAAGAATTAAGACGAGTCTTGTTCCTGTCGTAAATGAATGTAATCATTCATCATAATAATTCGTGGTAATTGAAATACAATTTTTGCTCCTGATAAACTCTAAGAGAACCTATTTATCCTGTCATGAGTGCATTTCATACTCTAATATAAGTGTCTTTCACCTGTCATTTTATAATACAATTTTACATTAAATAATAACATAATTATTACAAGGATTAAAATGACAATTATCACAACCCATGATCGAATTCATAACGTGTACAAATATATATACCCAAGTATGAGTAATATTCTCATAAGACAGTAATGTTTTCTAGTGCAAAGAACACTATAGTTATCATATGACAAAAGATCACCTAGAATATGAAGATTTATATAAAACCGAACGCTATTTAGCAAAAAATGGCTTGACGCAAGATTCTTAAAGGCCAATACCAAAAGGGCCAAGTATCACCTATGCTATTATAATGTGGTTTGTGAGACCTCGGTTATATCGTTCTTCCACAGGGAGCTAGTGGCCTTAGCTGCAGCTATTCGACTCTAGGTAGGGTTTACGATCACGAAAGGGTGATAGATTTTTTTAGGGTAAAAACAGCACAAACACACTAGGTTCGGTCAGAAAGGTGAGACAATGGGTGTCGAAAGACTTTCGGGATGCAAACGTGGATAAGGAAATGGGTTTCGCAGCAAGAGAGTAACGAGAAGGGGAAATCAAATGGTAACTCCGTTGGAAAATACCCATCGGGCTTCCTCTTTCAAGGATAGTCTGGATTGACTTCCCCAAAGTCCATAGACAGACCCGGGGAGTCGATGAAACGGAATTTCCTAGTTAGTTTCTATTCGCTTTCGCGAACTAGAACACTAACTATCCCAATTCCGATCCTTCCAACAAGCATTGGATGTATTCGGGATGCTTTCGCACCTAAATACATCCCACTTGAGGGAAGGATCGGGTTGGGAAGTTGATTTCCTAACTAGTTACTCACTAATATTGCTAACCCAAACCTAATCATCCATTCACACCCTTAATATCTCCCTAACCCATTAGGGTTCTAGCCACTAAACTGTTAGGTTTTAGGTTATCTATTTCCTAAACAGATACAGATTAATTGGCGGAAAATTATAACAGTTATAAACAATTAATCAATAACAACTGCAGAGGCTTTAGTAATTATACCTGATCGCTAATTCCTGCTGAAGAAGAGGTTGACCTTCCAGATTCCAATGCTGAAACCCTCTACTGAAAAGTCCACGTAGCACTCCGGGAACCCGATTGCTAGATCAACCCGATCGAGACGAATCTCAATCTAAGATGTATGTGAGATTGTTTCGGGAAACAGAGAATGTTTCCTGAAACTAAAATTACAAACTGAAAGAGAGAGGAACTCAGGAAATCACCCTGGTATCTCTCTAAGAGTCTTAGGCAGTTGGTGGTGAATAATCTCTCCCAGAGACCCCTTTATATAGTGTTTAGAAAACCTAGGGAAAGTTTTCAAAACCCTAAAGGGCCGACTTAACGCAACGGCGCACTTCTCATGCCCAACACGGCCCGTGTTGAATCAACACGGTCCGTGTTGGACTCTAGAGAGTCCAATTATTCGGCCCATGGACACCACGGACCATGGTGTCTCAACACGGACCGTGTTGGGTTAATACGACCCGTGTTGAACCCAATTCGGTCCGTGTTGGGCTGATTTCTCAAAGAAATCAATTCCCAACCTTTCTGAACTTGATACAATATCAATTAGGCTACATACATTGTTCCAGGGCATTGACTTGTGTGACCCAGTAGGACCAAGTAATATAATTGTAATTAAACATATTTAATTACTAATTATAGAGGTCTCTAGCAAGACATATAATTACTATATCACTTTGGTTTAAACACCGTGTTTATCGAACATTGTCGGGACATTCCCAACAATCTCCCACTTGTCCCACAAGTGTTCGATTCCTTGAATTCCCTTGTCACTTACTGTCTCATGTTCGGATATGGTAAGCTGATGTCATCCTTATGTAAGGTCCGAAACGTTCCTCGATCTCCGAGTTTAGACTTTGAAAAACAGATGATCAACTATTGATTCAACTAAGCTTGGCCAAGCATTTTCAGTCCAATCTCACCGAGTGGCCAACGAGACAACTTTCCCTAATAGGGAGGACAATGCCATCTTGTTCAGACACACATTCTCACATGATTCAATCAGAACCTGCATAATCGCCTTTATAGCTTACTGTTACGAAAGGTGTTTGACGCGCTCCAAAGTCACAGCAGACCATGTAGTCTATGTATTGAACTCAGGATTTAGGAATTTTGAGTACTGAGAGCTCTTATGACATTCCTAACTTAAAGAGCTCCCACTGCGGGTCAGTTCGGTAGTTGTTCTCAACAATACCCATGTGATTGATTTATGATGCCATCACATCACCACGATCACGAAACTTGATCATCACCTCAATCCTACATACTAATTGTGTTGATATTATCACTGTTCCTACTTGATAATACAATTAGGAATCAGGTCGACTGTCGACTAAGACTAGCGTTATCAAGTTCACTAATGGGGTTTCAGAAATCGGACCTTATCCAATTTCCCATTTAGAATGCGCTAACCTTTTTGGACATTTATAAAATTCTAAACCACAATTGATGTAAATTTTGGAATCTTTTGTTCTTAATGATGAATCAGCAAGGTCATAATTCATGAACAATTCATGTAAATTTGACTTGTTAATATTCCAGAATGTATTTAATACCTATTGCCCATGCATGACTATCATACTATAACTACAACAAGGGTTTAGTACATAATACTTGCAATGAACCTCGTAAATATACCATCTCACTAATGACCTTTCATATAGGAAGATATTTCCGGAACACATGTTTGGATTCATAGTGAGCTTCAGTTCCTTTGCTTGAGTGATGACTCCTATCAATAAGGCTTCATTTCTCTCGCAAGGCTAGAAACATCACCAAGTTCTAAAAACGAACGTCGCAATCCTAACAGTTTCTGCCACAACTTCTAAAGTCGTGTCATACTTGTCTTATTTGTAGAATTAACTGCATGTCATGTTAGGAACTTCTTCTAGTTCACCTCAATACCATTCATTACAGATCGTATAATTTTCTCTGACCTTTCAGATAATCATATTTCTCTGCATGAGTGTAGCATCAATGCAACTCTTCACACTTAGCTTTTATCAACCACTTTAGACTTAGGACACATCCTTAGTTTTGCTTATACATATACAATGTATATGTTATGTTGGACTTTGAACATCTCATGGCATACATTAATCTCATGCCTGAAGCATGAGTTATATGTCTCATCCTTCTTAGAACTTCTGATTGTTTTGAGACAATCAAATTCCGTAAGGATATGCCATGATTTCGGAAATTATTCCGTTCTGGAAGTGAGTTGAACTATTCAACAGCTAGTTAACTTTGATTCAAACAATCAAAATCTTTAATCTATCATTATAGATCTTGTCTCCAAGAAAATTCTTAGCCCCACCAATCCTTCACTTTGAAAATTATTTCCAAGTCAACCTCAGTAGAAGCAACATTTGAATATTCTTCTTAGTAGGCAGTATGTCAATCACATACAATATCAGAAAATGCATTGCTCCCACTGAACTTCTTGTAAACACAATATTATCTTTGGCACTTCCCAGTATGTCAAACCTTTTTGATATCCTGGTCAAGAAGGTCAATGATTCCAACTCCTAGAAGCTTCCTTAAGACCACAGATGGTCTCTTGAAGTTTACAAGTTATTCCAACAAAAGACCACTCAGTTGTGTCAAGTACACACCTTTCTTCAAAATCTAATTTTGAAGTCAGTCTTGATGTCTATCTTAATGAACCTATGCTTTGCCTTAAAACCCTCCTATGCCTGATGGCTCACACCTTCAGACAAATCAACCAAGTCCTAAACTTGGTTGAATACAGGGAATCCATTTTAGACTTGGTTGCATGGAATCTTGATTTACTTAAAGCTTCTTTGATGTAGGTAGAGTCATTACTTTCTAAAAGTAACATCTCACCTTCATCCATAGAAGATCGATATCTTTGTGGCTGACGGAGTTGTTTACCTGACCTTGCTTGGAGTAATGTTCATGAAACCTTCTCCTCAATGTTTTGAGAAACTTCAACTGCCTCAACCTTGTTCTTAATTTTCCGAAAAATAGGAAAATTTGAACTAAGATCAAGTAGCGGAGTTTCATGTGATGATTATAGTGTTTTGTGTCTCTCGAACTTCGGTAAGTTCAAAATCTCTCCCACTCTTTCTTTTAGAGAATAACATATTCTCTAAGAAGAAAGTATTTTGAGACACAAACACTTTCTTCTACAACAGTTTCTAGAAGTGATACTCCTTTCTTTCAGAAGACGGTTCAAGAACCTCTCTTCTCCATACCATATATGGTGTCTTCTCTAATGCTTCAGATAATCTTTATTCAGTAATTAGAGCTATGGTGAATTGCGTGTATCCCCAAAAGGTAATCGGCAATGTTAACTCAACCATCATTGATCACACCATATCTAATAAGGTGTGATTCCTGCTCTTAGATACGTCATTGAGATGTCGTATTCTTAGAGGAGAGAGTCATGAAACAATTCCATATTCTCTGGAATGGTCAATGAAATCTTTGGTTCAAATACTCACCTCCTCAACCTAATTGAAGGGTTTTGATTTTCTTGCCAAGTTGGTTTTGTACTTCACTTTGAAACTCTTTGAACATTTTCAAAGGATTTGGACTTGTGGCGTATTAAGTAGATATACCCATATCTACAAAAAAATCGTCACTGAAAGTGATGAAATAGTACAGTAAACCTTCTTCTAGCACTAGTGCTCATAGGCCCACATACATCAGTATGTATGCATCCTAATAAGTCATTAGCTTGTTCACCAATTCCAATAAGAGGTGATTTTAGTCATCTTACCCATCAGACATGCTTTGCAAACATTGAAATTTTCAAAGTTTAGGATTTCCAAAATCCTGCACTATGCAGTTTCTGAATACATTTCTGATTAATATGACTTAAGCTTATAGTGCCATAATTATTTTTCATTTGAGTTATTTGTTCAAACTCTTGGCTCAACCATTAGCATCCTTTCGATCTTATCTAGGTGCTCTCATTGTTTCGCCAAGACTACTTCATTTTGGAAATCTTCAAACTATTTTAACATTCTAGCTTCAGATGAATCTCATAGACATGAATCACCATGTGTTATTTTATTCATCTTTGAAGATTTGAAGTAATCCATCTCTTGTACTTGTGCTCAATTGGACTACATACATCCATATGCATGAGTGTTTGTTGGCACGTTCACCCTTTCTTTGTAAAAGGTACAGTCATGCTTTGCAGACATCACATGTTTCAAAGTCTTATCATTCAAAAGTATATCACTGTGACGCTTCTGAATGCGCTCTGATTTGCATGACTTAATAGATAGTTACAAGTTTTATGTTTGAACATGAGTTATTCCTTTTAAACCTTTTGGTTTCGATGTGTTGGGTGTGTTTATCCGAGATCCTCTCTCTCTAATTGACAGTAAGAAATACTTATAATGAGAACATAGAATCACCTATAAATTTCTCTTATAACTCTTGAGGAAATGGATAAACAACCAACTCTTCATAAGGAACTACAACTATTTGCATGTTCCTATTTGTAGTCTGACTCTCATCCTTCAAAGCACATCTACTTTGCTATAGATCCTGCACATTTACACAAATGCGAGTTTCAGAGCCGGTATCTGATAAGGGTAGTGTGTATCATATACGCATTTCCCTAGAATTGAAATCATATCTCAAGTCTTCCTTATAGTTATTCACGCTCCCAGTGTCATACATGATCTGGTTGTTAACCGGTTGCTGTCATTGGTTGGGTATGTACAACTGTTTGTCCTTACCTTTCCTTTGACTTCTTGTCTTTGATAGATTTCTTAAATCTTATTTTCCCTTTCACTAAAAGACTATCTTTGGTTGCCAACCTTTTTTACTAAAAGGGGGGTCTGAGGTTTCTCATGTTTCAAAATAGTCAAATTATTTCAGAACATGAGCGCCATCAATTGGCCTTTATCTAGCTTAACCGAGACTATCTGGTTATAGGTTTCATATTTATCAACTCTAACTAGTTCGATGAACTTGGTTTTGAGTTGGTAATATTGAAATCCTACCTCTAACCTTCAAACATTTTGAAGTTAAAGTTGTATGAATACTATGACATTACATGTATTCATTTGGCTTGATTGACCTCTTAATATTGATGCCTAGCTCAATGTTATATCAAAGACATGTTCCTTTTATTCGCCTTCAAGACAATCTTGCGATGGCAATGCCAATTAAGGAATTTGTGTAATTGTTTTTCTCTTTCTAAAGGAGAAAACAATGGATGTTTGAGTGAAAAGACATAAATAATTCTACGAGACAAGTTGGTTCATTTTAGTTATTCATCAAAAGAAATTAAACTAATTTTAATTTTAAATTAAAACACTCTCACTTAGTGTTTTAATTTAACCAAGACCTACAAGACCCATGGGTTCAAGTGGACTTTAGCCCAACAAAACTCGAGCCCATGTTACCTTTGGTGGATCATCTTAAGATCGATCATTCAAAATGACTCTTGGCAAGAAATTTGTATCGAATACAATATTTCTCTTCCTCTGCTCTTGGCCCAAAACTATTTTGATAGCCAATTTGAATTGACCTAACTCCCACCCTACTTATTAATGATGGACAAATAATTCGCTTTGGCTTTCTTTATTTATCCATTTAAGTGGTGTTTCGATAGGTTGAGCAATAATTCAATTTTGAGAGTAGGTTTTATTATCCTAAGCATGCAATTCTAGGTGAACTCTTTCGAAAAGCATAAAAGGCATAATAAAACATTCAATAACAAAATTAAAGCATAAATAAAACCCATAGTATGGCCACCTAGACTTAATCAACTAATTTAACTAAGCCTTGACAGTCTTCAAGAAAATCTTCTTGGGTCTTGCAACTTCATTGGATGGACTCCCACTCGAATCATCACATCCATTGCTGTTGGGCTCCCACTCAACTTGATGTCTCCAATTACAACCAATTTACAATTTGGACCTCACAATTGAGTCCTTACATTAATTAAAATAAACTTAACTGAAATTTAAATTTAAAATTAATTTAAAGACGGTACGCAGACCGTATTTTACCCAACCCGGTACGCAGACCGGTAAAACCGGCTATCTATGGCCATACTAGAAGCACATGCAAACATGTAATATTGCAATAATTATATCAATTATAACACATGCTTAAATAACAAATTATAAAGGCATATATATAATTGCAATATAACACATAAGGAAATAAATACTAAATAAAATTTCCTAAAATGTTTGCATGATTAATAAATAAACAAAATCCAAATTTTATCTTAATTACCTAAACAGATTTAGGATTTTATACCTAATACACACAAAATACTTGACTTTCCTAAAATCAAGGAGTCTAAAAGATACTATATCTTTCAAAGATATTGTAAGTTTCCTAAACTTTACAAAATAATAGATTTTATGCCCATTATTTGATTTAGTAGTAATAAGATTTAATAATTAATTTCTAAAATTAATTACAAAGCCTAAAATACACGAATTGACCAAAATTGTTGGCAACACGGTCCGTGTTGGATCAACACGGTCCGTGTTGCTTCCCAGTTTCGGTTAATTTCGTGAATGAAAAACTTAAATAAAATTATCACAACTTATCGAATTTAATAATTTCATATCACAGTGTTATCTAATAACCCAATATGAATATTTTCCAAAGTTTTAACAATTTCTGAAAGATTGTAAAAATTTAGGGAATTAAACCTTTTAATTCTCCGTTTAAGAGGAAAATAAATAATAATAGTTCGATAAGTTTAAAAAAATCAAATTTTATAATTTTTCCATACAGTAGGTTCATCCAATATGCTACAGTAAAAATTTTAGATTTTTATCAAATTTCAAAAATTAGAATAAAATTCAGAAAAGTAAATAATTATACTTTTCTGTTAATCTGAAAATTAAAGGAAAATTAGTAAACGATTTCGAAAATTCACGAAACATTTATGTACAACAGAATGGTTATCCAGTAACCTACTGTAAACTTATCAGAAAATTTGCAAATTTCTATAAATATACAAAATTCAGAGAAGCAACAAATTTATTTCTCTGAGATCTAAAAAATCTAAATTAAAAAATATAATTTGACCGGATAAATTAACGGGAAATTTTTTCCTAAAAGTATGGTTACCCAGTAGCCTACTGTAAAAATTTCAGAAGTTTTACAAATTTCTACAAATTTATAAAATTCAGAGAATTAAACGAATTTTAATTCACTTCAGATCTAAAAACTCAATTAAAAATCCATTTTAATTGGGAAAAATCTACAAAAATTATGGAAAGTCTAGAACACTTCCAGCCACGTCCAGTAACAATTTCAGAAATTTTCAAGTTCGTTTGATATTTTATTTCAATTTTTCATGTTTACCGTAAATAAACTAAATCAAAAAATAATTCTAAAAAACCCTATTTTGCGAATTTTGACCTATTTCATGTATTGCCTACTGTTTAACAATATTAAAAAATATTGTTTCTAAAACATTCAAAAATAAATCAAGTTCATGCTATATTTAACGATTAAACAAACATAAAATCGATTTACTAAAGGCAATAAGAAATAAGCAATAACAAAGCATGAAATTTTACAATAAAATTTCAGATTTACTATCAAGAACATTAAAAATTAAAACTTTCATAAAGATTCAAAATTTTAGGCATAAATCTACTCTAACATATTCATAATATAATTCAACTATTGACAAAATTAATTATGAATACAAGTACAATACTTTATCATGCAATTAGTGGCTCTGATACCACTGTTAGGTTTTAGGTTATCTATTTCCTAAACAGATACAGATTAATTGGCGGAAAATTATAACAGATATCAACAATTAATCAATAACAACTACAGAGGCTTTAGTAATTATACCTGATCGCTAATTCCTGCTGAAGAAGAGGTTGACCTTCCAGATTCCAACATCAAACCTCATCGAAAAGTCCACGCAAAGACCGAACCCGATTGCTAGATCGACCCGATCGAGACGAATCTCAATCTAAGATGTATGTGAGATTGTTTTGGGAAACAGAGAATGTTTCCTGAAACTGAAACTGCAAACTGAAAGAGAGAGGAACTCAGGAAATCACCCTGGTATCTCTCTAAGAGTCTTAGGCAGTTGGTGGTGAATAATCTCTCCCAGAGACCCCTTTATATAGTGTTTAGAAAACCTAGGGAAAGGATTCAAAACCCCAAAGGGTCGACTTAACGCAACGGCGCACTTCTCAGGCCCAACACGGTCCGTGTTGGACTCCAGAGAGTCCAATTATTCGGCCCATGGACACCACGGACCATGGTGTCTCAACACGGACTGTGTTGGGTCAACACGACCCGTGTTGAACCCAATTCGGTCCGTGTTGGGCTGATTTCTCAAAGAAATCAATTCCCAACCTTTCTAAACTTGATACAATATCAATTAGACTACATACATTGTTCCAGGGCACTGACTTGTGTGACCCAGTAGGACCAAGTAATATAATTGTAATTAAACATATTTAATTACTAATTATAGAGGTCTCTAGCAAGACATATAATTACTATATCACTTTGGTTTAAACTCCGTGTATATCGAACATTGTCGGGACATTCCCAACATAAACATCCTAACTATCATGATACTAACATCAACAACATTAATCATGCTTAAAAGGGTAAACAAGAACAATAAACAATCAACAAAGCCAGTAATAACAACAATAGCAAAAACAGGGATTAATAAATAAACTATGAAGTAAAATAGAGAAAGGTTAAGAAGTGCTCATTAATGATGATGAAAAAGAGGAAAAACTTCTGAATAAACAAGCTCCAATGCTCCAAATATGATAATAATCTTCAATCTTGAAATAAAACTTGAGAGAATCCAATACAAGAATCAATAAACTCAGCAGAAATCTTCACTAATCCCCCTAACCCAAAGCTTAAAATGTCATAAAAGAAGGCTAAAGTATGATAAAAGGTAGCTAAAGACTGATAGATGATCCTCTCTGCTAAAATGACCTAAAACAATATATAGTAACTCAGATTGTTACTCAAAACTCATCATTTAACGCTATAGGCAAAACGTGTCCCGCAGGGGACCGTGGGCACGGTCAAGGTGACTGTCCATGGTCCTGCGTAAGGAAGGAGAACTCAACTTCGCTTCGCAGTACCGTGGGCACGGTACCCAGGAACTTTGGGCACGGTGTAGGCGATTAGGGTTGACATCTTTTCGCTCCTTCGCATCGCCGTGGCTACGGTCATGGGAGACCGTGGGCACGGTCTTGTTCGGCCAGCTGCTTCCTGGGGCAGGACAAGGATCTCACCGTGGCTACGGTCAAGGTGATCGTGACCACGGTCCATCTCGGGTTCCAATGTCTCTTCCTTAGGTATTGGCTCAATCACAACGTGGCTACGGTCCTGGGAGACCGTGGCCACGGTCTATCTCGGCCAACTTATCTTCAGGGTGTAGCGCCCGCTACGAAGTTGGTGCCGCGGGGGCTACCCTTCGGCGCTGTTCGACCCGATACTTGTGTTTCCGCGCTTCCGACATGCTCGGCCCTTCCGTCTCCGCTGCCTTTGACACGATCAGGGCTCGGGGAATCTTAGGGAATCTCGGGATTCCCAAGATTGGTGCAAAAATAGCCCATTTAGCATCGTTTTGAGTAAAACCTTCGGTAACTACAAAAATAACCAAAACGCATTAAAAGTTATTAAAACGAGCTACGAGACAAGTTAAAAGTCTAAGGATTTAGGCGGTATTTAGACGCGAAATCGGGTCTAAACACCCCCCCACACTTAAACCTTTGCTCGTCCCGAGCAAAACAAAACAAAAACTAATTAACTAACACTAACTCCTCTGTCGTGGGAGAGAAACGGGTGCATTTAGCGTATGCACCAAGCCTTTTGAACCCCCCGGCAGCCCGGGTGGACGAGATGGACTCGTGAGGGTTTGTAGCGGCTGTACCACAAAAGCCAAAGAAAAAGGAGAGAGGGAAAGTGAAAAAAAAAACCGAAGAAAACAAAAAGAAGGAAAAACAGAGGCTTTGATTCACAAGATCTCGCAATCCAAACAAAGAAAACGTGATTAAACTTCCCAAAGTAAACGTTAGGAGCACCTCACAACACCAAACTCAGATAAAGGTCGATCTTGAAGATTTTTCAACTCCCTTCACCTTGTACCAAGCGAAACCCCACATGAAAAAGTTTTAACGGGAACCAAAAGACTCTAAAAACTCGCGTCCGAATTTGAAAACAACGAAACAACTAAGAGAAGCGTTTCCCTCCCTCGTATTTGGTTGCCCTTGGCTTGGTGAGGGCCGTAGGTGATGCAAGGGGAGGCCCCACTTTTTTAAGAAGCAAAAACTTTTTCTTTTCTTTCTTTTTGAGTTGGAATTACCAACGAAAATTGCTTTTCTTTTTCTCTTTTTTTTTCTTTTTGGTTTTTAAACGTCGGTATTAGCCTTACTTTCGGGAATTGGACGACCCATATAAGGGGTATACCCTTCCAACACGGTCTTTTCCATTCGCCTCCGCCGCAGTTTATATGGGAGGAGGGTTAAGGGGTATCCATGCCGCACTACCTAATACCGCCCGTAGGTTGGCTAAGTGTGGGTGGTTAATGTTTTCAGCGACACGCTCCACTTATTCAGGTTATTGTATCTTATGAAAGCTTGTTCTTTCTTTTCTTTTCTTTTTGCACTTTTTGCTTTTGCTAAACGAGAAACAAAACAAACCCGGACACAAGCTCCTAGAACCTCCTGGTTCCAACAAAATGAGAAAGGAACGGGGGTCTCGCTAGACACTTAATGAAAGGGGTTTATTAAGGGTAAGTCTCGACTAGAACCCGAATTAGGGTCGAAAATGCTCCAACCGGTTACTTTTAAAGAAGTTTAAGAACGGCTTCTCAACTCCGAAAACGAGATCCAGGAAACAAAACCAAACAAAGACAAAACGAAAAGAAAAACTGAAAAGGTTTTCACTCCCTTTTTTCTCCTTTTTCACACAAAAATTTTCATATTTTAGCAAAAACTAGGAAAACAAAGAACAAAACAACTAGGTGATCTACCCTTGAAGCAGAATATCCCCCCCCCCCCACACTTAAAGCTCCACAATGTCCTCATTGTGGGAAGGTGTCACATGAAAAAGGGTAGAGAACCTACAAAACACAAACAAAAACAACTAGCAAGTAGAAATGGTGGCGACCCGAGCCCACACGGCTCCAACAACAAGATATCCCAACACAAACACTGAAAGGGGTTCGCCACCCAAAAGAAAACCAAGCATGCGATGGATCATGATAAGAATTCACATAAAAAGAGTAGGGTGGAAAGATATTACCTCAAACTCTTCATAAGCGTTAAAACAGCGATCCAGAGTCGTCGTTCGAGTGAATCAAAACAATGTTAGAGTAAAAGACAACTTACAAACAATAGAATTCGCATGCGAGACCAAAAACAAAAGAAAGGAAAAACTAACTTAAAAGACTATGAAAAGAAACTAAAAAGATGAAAAACAAAACTATTTACTATATATACATTGCCAATGACTTACCTTATCCCCGAATCTCACTCATTGAGGCGGGAAAAAAGGGTGAAACTCCATACATACCAACCAAAATAACAGATTCATTACATTCATCACAAACAATATTCAATTACAAACCATCAATGATCAAAATACATCGAGACAAGCTTGAACAAACTTCTAGCCCACATAAAAAAAAACAACCATCAAGCAACCAAAAGACAACCCGGCAACCTCAAAAGACATACAAGACAAACAAACCCAAGCATCCTAATCAAACAACCCCATAATCATGCCAAAACATGCCAAATGAAACCGAGAGATCAATACACCAAAACCACCAGACATCGCATCCAAAACACCGAAGAAGCACCCCCCCACACTTATACTTCACAAAATAAAGTAAATAAAAATGATGATAAATGTCGGGTGGGGGTGAATGCTTACAAACGATCCTCAAGCAGACCCTCCCGGAGGATGATGGGGTTTGAGTTGCGATTGGATGCTAGCAAGCATCTCCTGTTGGGTCTCAATCAACCCTTGCAAGTTTTCAATCAACGTCTGCTGGTTTTGGATGAGCTCCCGTTGTTCTTGAAATTCATCATGAAGCTCCTGGAGTTGTTCGCTGATACGTTCAAGAGCGGCGTCCCGCACTTGACTCGGCTCGGCTTCATCCCCTTGCGGTTGTCCTCCCTCATCTTCTTCTTCCTCTTCCTCATCTTCTTCTTCTTCACCCTCCTCCTCTTCGTGATCCCCGAGACCACCCACTACGAAACGATCCCCAAAAGTTTGGCCACACGACCAATTGCGGCGGTCGGTGACATCTAGGCGTTTCTCGACGTTGTCGTCGCCCAAATAAATGGCGACGCTATGAGGTTTGTTTCCGTGACGGTAGAACGTTCGCATCTTGTTTTTCTCCAAGAATTCCATCTTCCGAAGGCGAACACCGTCGATAGGATCGGGGAAAAACCGGGGAGTCCACTTGTCGAGGTAAGACTCGAACCCTTGTTTCCGTAGAAGATGGGTGATGATGTGACCCATTCCAACGGTCATGTTCCGAGTTTCAAGGCTTATTTCCTGGAGACAGTTGAGGATGCATGAGCCGGTTTTGACTCAGCCACCGTTAATTGCGTTGTAGAGGACGAAGAGGTCGTCTTTCTGGACGCTTGATCGCCCGGTGTCACGGCCGAGTACGGAGTTCAAGATGATGCGGTGGAAGATGCGGACGCTGAGGTTACAAAAATCTCGGGCCTTGGAGTTGCTTGGGCAATAAAACTGCGCTCGTTGGGTTCGAACCTTGGGATAACGCCTCCTCTAGCAAGTGAGGTCTCGCATAGACTTTTGTTCATCGAAGTTAACACTCTCGCCATAGAAGATTCCATCCTCGGGTAGGCCTAACGCATTGCAAATATCCTTAACCGTGCAGCAGTACTCCTTTTTATTCACGATGTACGAGAAAGAGGCGTTGGATGTACCGTATTCCTCTACTACCAAAGAACTAAGGAACTCGACCACCGGTTGTTCGATGATTGGCTCGTTGATGGTGGCGAAGACCTCCCAACCCATGGTTTTGATGAAGAAATCCATGCTCGGTTTACAATAGACGTCCTTTTCCATCTCTTCATGATAGAGGTCCGGAGCACAAATCTTCCGCTTCTTGAGCCTCTCATACCTCGCCTTGTGCATATCGTCCCGGAAGTTAACCTTAACCTTCGGGTCGCATTGAATGATCGAGGCCGGTTGACCCTTCTACCAGGCTTTATCGGGCTCGGCAGAGGTTGATGGGACGGGGGTTGACTCTAGCTCGGTCCGGGCACGTTTTGCTCGGTCCATTGATAGCAACTGAGAAAACAACCACCACAACAAAGAAACACACAAGAACACCACCCAAAAATTCCCGAGCAACACGAATTCACAATCAACCACAAAATCCAACCCAACAATTCATCAAACTACTCCCAAACTCAACAATATCGACCAAAAATTCAACCCCAATTCAACCTATTCGGCCAACTAAACCCAGCAAGCAATTTGCACAATATTCAACCCAAATAACAAGGAAATCGAGTGTTTAAGCTTCAATAGATCAAGGAATACCTGGATTGAAGTGTTGGGAAGGATGAATATGATTTTCGAACCCCCACCAAGTGCCAAAAAACCAGAATTTTGCTTCAAGGATCCGAAAATGGCAAAACAGCAGTGGCGCAGCACAACTAGGGCGAAAATCGAAGGGATTTTGGGGAGAAATGGAGGAATTTGGTGATGGATTTGTCAAAACTTGGAAGGAATTTGTGGTGTTAAGGTTTTAGAGGGGTTTTCGAGTGTGAGAGAATGGAGGGAATTGAAAGGGAAATGAGGAAAAGTGAGAATTGAACCCCGACATATCCGCAGTTTTTGACTCACCGTGGCCACGGTCGATTTGACCGTGGGCACGGTGTGGCTCGGGTTGGGGAAAAAGAGGGAAATTTGCAGGGTAGTCACCGTGGCTACGGTAACATCCACCGTGGTCACGGTGATCTTCAGGAAGACCTTTTTTCCAAGAACTTGCTGTGATGAGACCTTGGCTGCGGTGAAGCTCACCGTGGTCACGGTAACCTTCTACCGAGGAAAGCGGGACGCGCTTTGCATAACTCCGACTGTGGGCACGGTCCTTTGCGGACTAGCCACTGAACCAACAAGGCTCAAAACTTGGAAAAAAAAAAACGTTAAGTCCTAAAATCTACCCTCTTATCATCCACTCCCTTTTCTTTCTCGCTCAATTTATCATTCAAGGGTATTTTCCCATCACTCAAAAATCACATTCAAATCCCGACCCTCATAGAACCTCTCTTTATTTTCTTTTACACTCTCGAGTTTTTTTTTCTTCTTTTCAATCTTTTCTATGTATTTTTTTTGTTCTTAGTTTTTCTAATTTTTCTCTTTTCTCTTTCTTTTTCTCAAATTTTTCAATAAACACTAAGGAAAATGAAAATGCTAAAACAAGGGAAATAAAATGTAAGAAAATGAAAGAAAACACTAAAAGAAGGGGAAGTAAGTCATACCTCTACCGGGTGCTTGTTTTTGTAGGTCCTAGCTCGACCTTTCCCGATGCTTTTCAATCCTCAAAATTCGCGAGATACACCACAACTGTCCTGGCATAATCCTTGCCCATGATGTACGGTTTTAGCTTCAATGAGTTTGCTTTGAAACACTTTCCTTGTGCATCCTTCAATTCTACAACTCTGGCGGGGAGAATTTTCACAATTTCAAACGGACCGGACCATCGTGATCTCAATTTCCCGGAGAATAACTTTAGCCTCGAGTTGAAGATGAGAACCCTATCGCCTACCACAAACTCACGTTGGTTCAACCTCTTTTCGTGCCATGCTTTGGTTCTTTCTTTGTAGATCTTGTTGTTCTCATATGCATGACGCCTCAACTCCTCAAGTTCTTCTAATTGAAATAATCGACTACTTCCGGCCGCCTTAAGATCGGAGTTCAACTTCTTGATTGCCCACATGGTTTTATGCTCAAGCTCCACGAGAAAGTGACACACCTTCCCGTAGACAAGATGATAGGGAGTAGTACCGATCGGAGTCTTGTAGGCGGTGCGGTATGCCCACAGAACTTCATCCAATTTTTCTGCCCAATCTTTCCTTGAAGAGTTGACCGTCTTCTCTAAGATTTCCTTGATGGCACGGTTTGAGATTTTCACTTGACCTTGTGTTTGTGGATGATAAGGTAGTCCCTTCTTATGATTGATGTCGTACTTTGCCAAAAGAGACTCAAACTTCTTTTCAATGAAATGGGAACCGTTGTCACTAATGATGACCCTTGGAATGCCGAATCTTGGAAATAGGGTCTTTTTCAAGAATCTGGAAACGGACTTCCCATCGCACCTCACGCATGGTATGGCTTCGACCCACTTTGAGACATAATCCACCACCACTAGGATGTATTGGAAACCCCTTGATGACGGGAAAGGTCCCATGAAGTCCAACCCCCACACATCAAAGACTTCAACTTCAAGAATATAATTCAATGGTGCTTCATTTTTCCGGGAGATGTTTCCGTATCTTTGACATTTATCACATTGCTTGACATGCAAATGGGCGTCACGAAAAAGAGTTGGCCACCAATAGCCGGCTTGTAGAACCCTCGCCGCTGTCTTTTCGGAGCCACCGTGACCTCCCACCGGAAACTCATGACAATGAGTCAAAATGGATTGCACTTCACTCTCGGGAATACATCTCCGGTACATCCCGTCATTGCAAAGCCGGAAAAGGAAGGGATCATCCCAATAATAATGCTTCATGTCGTGGAGAAATTTCTTCTTTTGGTGATGGTTCAAGTGTTGGGGAATCACTTCGCCTGCCAAATAATTCACAATATCTGCATACCAAGGATGAGAGTTGATCGCCAAAAGTCACTCGTCCGGGAAAGCATCTACAATCGGTTGGGTGTCTTCCAAGTCGACAAGAATCCTCGAGAGATGATCGGCCACGACATTCTTCGTGCCTGCCTTGTCGCGGATTTCCAAATCAAATTCTTGCATGAGCAAGACCCACCGTATTAGCCTCGGCTTTGTCTCCTTCTTTCCCATCAAGTATTTGATAGCGGCATGATCCATGTAGACTACTACCTTCGAGAACATAAGGTGCTGCCGGAATTTGTTGAGCGCAAAAACGATCGCCAAAAGTTCCTTTTCCGTGGTGGTGTAGTTTCTTTGGGCACTATCAAGTGCATGGCTTGTGTAATAGATAACCCTTGGCTTCTTGTCAACTATTTGGGTCAAACACGCCCCCACTGCAAAGTCACTTGCGTCGGCCATGATCTCAAATGGTAGTGTCCAGTCCGGAGGTTGAACCACCGAGGCGGAAATCAAAGCCTGCTTCAATCTGTAAAACGACTCAAGACACTCATCAGTAAAAATGAAAGGAGTATCTTTGCATAAGAGGTCGGTTAGAGGTCGAGCGATTTTTGAAAAATCCTTGACGAACCGGCGATAGAAGCCGGCATGGCCAAGGAAGCTACGCACCCCCTTAACGGAAACTAGGGGTGGTAGGCGCTCTATGACCTCAACCTTCGCCTTATCTACCTCGATGCCCTTTGAAGAGATTAAGTGACCCAAAATAATACCTTGTTCCACCATAAAGTGGCATTTCTCCCTGTTGAGTACTAGATCCACTTCTTCACAACGAGTTAATACTTTTTCCAGGTTTAGCAAACAGTCATCAAAAGAATTACCGTACACAGAAAAGTCATGCATAAAAACCTCCATGCGTTTCTCAATGAAATCGCTAAAAATAGCCATCATACAATGTTGAAAAGTCCCAGGGGCATTACATAAACCAAATGGCATGCGACGGTAAGCAAATGTCCCGTATGGGCATATGAAGGTGGTTTTTTCTTGGTGTGAGGGGTGGATTGGGATTTGAAAGAACCCGGAATACCCATCTAAGAAGCAAAAATGTGAGTGACCCGCCAACCGTTCTAACATCTGGTCAATAAAAGGAAGGGGAAAATGGTCCTTCTTCGTTACTTTGTTAAGCTGACGGTAATCAATGCACATTCTCCAACCAGTCACAGTTCGGGTACTTACCAATTCTTTCTTATCATTTTCAATTACGGTCATTCCACCTTTTTTTGGCACACACTGAACCGGGCTTACCCATTCGCTATTTGCGATGGGGAAGATGATCCCAGCAACGAGCAACTTCATTACCTCCTTTTTGACCACTTCTTGCATGTTAGGATTTAATCTATGTTGTGGTTGCCTAGTAGGCTTGGCATCTTCTAGCAAATCAATCGAATGCATGCAAATGGACGGGGATAAACCTTTCAAATCTTCTATCCTATAACCTAATGCACCTCTATGCTTCCTAAGCAGATCAAGCAACTTAGATAATTCAAAATCATTCAAATTTGCATTCACAATCACAGGATAAGATTTTTCATCATCCAAGTAAGCATATTGGAGGGAAGGGGGCAAAGGTTTAAGATCTAAAGGAATAGAAGATTGAACTTGGGAGGAAGACATACCTTTGAAGATCGCATCTTGAATCTCCATGCACTCCATAATAGGCTCATCAATAATAATTTCCTCATGCATAGGTGAAGAGTCAAGAAGATTGGTGAAGAAAGTGATGTCGGTGCCATTGGTCTCAAATTGAAAGGACTCCAATAAGCATGCACCCAAGGGGTCGTCATAACTAGACTCAAGTAGATGGGACTCCTCAATATATTCATCAATGAGGAATTCCATCATGTCAATCGCATAGCATGAGTCCCCATATGAAGGACCTTTCAAAGACCCCTTGAAAAATAATACTTTCATTCCCAACATTCAACGACATACTTCCATTCTTCACATCAATAATTGCTCCCGCCGTAGCAAGGAACGGCCTTCCCAAAATAATGGGGATGTTGTTGTCCTCCATCTCCAAGATAATAAAATCACAAGGGATCAAAAATCGCCCTACTTGCACCGGAATGTCTTCTAATATCCCCAAAGGTCTTCGTACGGAACGGTCGACCAATTGTAGGTTAAATGTAGTAGGAGCTAGATCATCAAGGTTCAACTTCTTGCAAATTGAGTAAGGCATGACACTCACACTTTCTCCTAGATCATATAAGGCACGGCCAATCCTCATATCACCGATGGTACATGGAATAGAAAAACTCCCAAGGTCAGCTAGTTTCTCCGGTGATTTGTTGTCGATAATGGCACTACAATCCGCCGTCAAATGAATTGTAGCTTTCTCTTGGATTCTCCTCTTGCTCGTAGGAAGCTCCTTCAAATGTTTCTTGAAGGATGAGACTTCAGAAATGGCATCAAGAAATGGGATGTTAACTTGAAGCTTCTTAAGCATCTCAATGAACCTTGAAAATTTTGCATCGGACTTTGGTTTTGTCAACCGCTCGGGAAAAGGCACCGGCGGTAACTTTGGTTTCTCCATGGTTGGGATTGGTTCTTCTTCTGCCATGTTTCCCTTCCCTTTTCTCACTCTCTCCATCTCTTCTCTCTCTTTGCTTGATTCTCCCAATTCTTCCTCTTGTACTCCACCAACTCCCTCACCCAAGACTAATTCACTCTCCCTTTCTTCTATCAAATCCTCCTCTTCCTCAACATCCACTACATCACCCTCCTTATCACCCAAGACATCTTCCACCACCATCCTAGGGCCATCGATCTCCTTGCCGCTCCTCAATGTGATAGTATTCAGTTGTCCTTTCGGATTTGGTTGAGGTTAGCTAGGTAAAGATTGGATGGGTGGAGATTGTTGCGCCATTTGAGCTATTAGCAACTCAAGATTCTTGATGCGAGCGGCATCTTTTTCCCTTTCTAAGGCTATCTTCTCTTGAGATAAGAGTAACTTCTCTTGAGCTAAGGCCATCCTTTGAAGGGCTTGCTCAACGGGTTCTGGTTGGGGTGGTTTAGGCGCTTGGGAAGATTGAGCTTGGTGATGATTTTGATGGTATTGCTGGCTGTTTTGGTTTGGGAAACCGGGAGGTGGATTTTGGGCTAATGGGGCTTGTTGGTTATAAGCATAGTTGGCACGAGGTCGAATGGGGTTTTGGTTGGCATAGGAAAGGTTGTTGTTAGGGTAAATGGCTTGCACTTGTTCAGCTTGATACTCCTCACACCTCTTCAATGAATGTGGCCCTCCACAAAAATCGCACACAAAAACTCGGGCTTCCGGAATAATCATTGATACCTCTTGAGCCGCTTTGACTTGCCTTGTGGTCTCTTCTAAAGCCGACTTTTGTTGCATCTCGAGTACGGCATTCATAAGGAATTTGATCGTGGGATTGCTTTCAAGCGAAGGACCATTCCTCGGACCACGACCTCCTCCCCAATGAGGAGAGTTTTGCGATAGCTCGTGAAGAAATACATTGGCTTCCTCCGCCGTCTTCTTTAGGAACATGCCTCCCGAGGCATGATCAATAGATTCTCGTAGGGAGCTACTCAATTCGGAATAGAAGTGGTGCAGTAGTAACCAATCCTCTAGGTTATGATGTGGACACCTCCGTTGGAGAGCTTTGAATCTCCTCATGCCTCGAACAACGACTCATCGGGCTCTTGCTTGAAGCTCATGATGGCTTGCCTCAACCGACACGTCTCGTCATTAGGGAAAAACCTTTGAAGGAAGTCGCGGCTAAGTGCATCCCATGTAGAATAATTTCCGGGCGGACATGTGTTGAGCCATAATAGCGCTTTCGCCTTCAAGGTGAGCGGGAAAAATTTCATCTTCATATATTCGGTGGAAACTCCATTCATCTGCACAAAGTCGATGCGTTGCTCGAATTTGTTGATGTGGTCAATAGGATTTTCGTGCTCTCCTATATGATACGGATTGTTCTCGAAGATGTCCAGCAAATATGGCTTGAATTCGAACGTAGCGTTCGGTGGTAATGCAGGAAGTATGATGGGGTCGCCTCCCGTACCCGACGATGGAAGGGAATATGATGCTAGGGTACGGGGTGGATCTTGTTCTCCGTCGGTCATTGGATCTTCAATTGTTTCTTGCTCCCTTTGTTGTCTTCTTCATCTCGATCCGGCGTTTGCTTGTCGAATAATGCTCTCCGGGTTTGGATTCGGCGGAGTAATCGGAGTTTGGCCTCGTCGAGATCGAGTCCGCATGCACAAAAGGAACAAACAGAAAAAAAAATCAAATTTCCAATAACCAAGGATAACAAAAATCTCTAGCAAGTGAAATGATCATAAACAACCTAAAGATAAAGAGCTAAGCTAGGTGCGCTTGCTCCCCGGCAACGACGCCATTTTGTGTAACGTGGTTTGTGAGACCTCGGTTATATCGTTCTTCCACAGGGAGCTAGGGGCCTTAGCTGCAGCTATTCGACTCTAGGTAGGGTTTATGATCACGAAAGGGTGATAGATTTTTTTGGGGTAAAAATAGCACAAACACACTAGGTTCGGTCAGAAAGGTGAGACAATGGGTGTCGGGAGACTTTCGTGATGCAAACGGGGATAAGGAAATGGGTTTCGCAGCAAGAGAGTAACGAGAAGGGGAAATCAAATGGTAACTCAGTTGGAAAATATCAACCGGGCTTCCTCTTTCAAGGATAGTCTGGATTGACTTCCCCAAAGTCCATAAACAGACCCGGGGAGTCGATGAAACGGAATTTCCTAGTTAGTTTCTATTCGCTTTCGCGAACTAGAACACTAACTATCCCAATTCCCATCCTTCCAACAAGCGTTAGATGTATTCGGGATACTTTCGCACCCAAATACATCCCACTTAAGGGAAGGATGGGGTTGGGAAGTTGATTTCCTAACTAGTTACTCACTAATATTGCTAACCCAAACCTAATCATCCATTCACACCCTTAATACCTCCCTAACCCATTAGGGTTCTAGCCACTAAACATCCTAACTATCATGATACTAACATCAACAACATTAATCATGCTTAAAAGGGTAAACAAGAACAATAAACAATCAACAAAGGCAGTAATAACAACAATAGCAAAAACAAGGATTAATAAATAAACTGTGAAGTAAAATAGAGAAAGGTTAAGAAGTGCTCATTAATGATGATGACAAAGAGGAAAAACTTCTGAATAAACAAGCTCCAAGCTCCAAATATGATAGTAATCTTCAATCTTGAAATAAAATTTGAGAGAATCCAATACAAGAATCAATAAACTCAGCAGAAATCTTCACTAATCCCCCTAATCCAAAGCTTAAAATGTGATAAAAGAAGACTAAAGTATGATAAAAGGTAGCTAAAGGTTGATTAAAGATGATCCTCTCTGCTAAAATGACCTAAACCAATATATAGTAACTCAGGTTGTTACTCAAAACTCATAATTTAACGCTACAGACAGAACGTGTCCCGCAGGGGACCGTGGGCACGGTCAAGGTGACCATGGCCACGGTCCTGCGTAAAGCAGGCAGAACTCAATCTCGCAGCATCGCGGCACGGGTGCACCGCGGTGTAGGCGATTAGGGTTGACATCTTTTCACTCCTTCGCACCGCCGTGGCTACGGTCATGGGAGACCGTGGGCACGGTCTTGTTCGGTCAGCTGCTTCCTGGGGCAAGACAAGGATCTCACCGTGGCTACGGTCAAGGTGACCGTGACCAGGGTCCATCTCGGGTTGCAATGTCTCTTCCTTAGGTATTGGCTCAATCACACCGTGGCTACGGTCGTGGGAGACCGTGGCCACGGTCTATCTCGGCCAACTTATCTTCAGGGCGTAGCGCCCGCTACGAAGTTGGCGTGGCGAGGGCTACCCTTCGGCGCTCTTCGACCCGATACTTGCGTTTCCGCGCTTCTGACATGCTCGACCCTTCCGTCTCCGCTGCCTTTGACACGACCAGGGCTCGGGGAATCTTAGGGAATCTCGGGATTCCCAAGATTGTACAAAAATAGCCCATTTAGCATCGTTTGGAGTAAAACCTTCGAAAAATAAAAAATAACCAAAACGCATTAAAAGTTATGAAGATTAATAAATACCAAAAGTTTAGACGCGTATTTAGGCGGTATTTAGACGCGGAATCGGGTCTAAACAGTTATGAAGATTAATAAATACCAAAAGTTTGATTGCAGCTCCTGTAGCATGAGTTGCAACAAAATGAGGTGTCAGCAACATTCTTGAAGGCCAAAACCAAAAGGGCAAAACTGCACAAAAAAAAAACAGATTAATACCCATATCTTTGATTATTTAACACACATATGTATCAAAGAAAACAAGGAAACAGATTAATTTTAAATACCTATAGCTTTTCTTTCTTTGCAACTGGATTTGCAATATGGTTTTAGATAGGTTTCTTCCAGACTACTAACTTGCTTGGTGCTTGCCTCAGGTAGCATACGTATAAAACATAGCCAATTGAAAAGATAGCTTTCGGAAACCAACTCAGAAATGATTTTCTTTCAAAATAAGATGTATTTGTTGGTGTTACTTATTCCTTATAGTTCCAATGTTGTGTTGAATGTCTCAGAGTCTCCTAGCAGTTTAGAAATCAATTAAGAAACTGACTCCTGTAAGCTATATATATGTACATTGAATTTGTCAATATATCTTTTTGGATCTCTCTAAAAGGAGCTATAATGTACATATGCATATGTTTATTGAGAGGGACAAAGTGCTCTTGTATCAAATGCTAAATGCACAAAACGTAGGGAGAAATGTGTTTTCTACTAACTCATTTTTTGAATATAGAGAATATGTGAGCCTTTTCTGCTAAGGGAAGTCACATCAATTACTGCTAATACTTTCACTTTGTTTGTACTTTCAGTTGATTTACGAAAAACCATGGAGGAAACTATTTTGGTTGGTGATGATCAATTGACAGGGCCCCCATCAATTGTTATCCCCTTGAAATTACTTTACATGTACTTGAAGGTGTCAACTTGTATGACAGTTTGCTAGAAATCTATTTTTTGTAAGTACTAACTTTACTGGTGCATAGAAAACTATGATCAAGTCCAAAGACATGTTTATTGACTTTGGATTTAGTAGTAATGTTAATCTAAGGTGCCCATTTTTTAAAAAATGTTTTTTACTAATTGGGGGCTTGTGGCATGTTTTGTTGCCCCAAATGTGCTGTGCTCTAGGTTTACAAAAAAAATAATATTGAGCTATTCTGTTAAGATGAGATTGCTCTGTGCTTGTAGAGCATTGAAAGAAGAATAAGATGATTGTGACATTGACATTTGTTCTTGCTAATATTACAGTTTTTTTTTTTTTGATAATTAGAGGCCATTGAGCCCATTCATTTAACAAAAAAGAGTGCCAACTAGCACTACAAAGTCTGAAGCACTCAAGCAGAAGAAGAGTGCAGCAAAATATTGCAAAAACCAAAAGCACAGCAATAAAATATTACAACCAGCAGCTACAACAAGTGCAACAACATCATCTGACAATAATATTACAGTTTTTTACATTGAAAATTTGGACCCTAGGAATGTTATTACTATTCTGGCACTAATCATCTTGTACATCACATGCAAGTTTGTTGGATAAGAAACTCAGGTAAAGGCCAAGTTTGTTGGATAAGAAACTCAGGTAAAGGCTTCAAGATAGTGAACTTAAATTTGAATTGTCAATGCCACTTGATTAAGGTAAGGAGAGAGCTGCTCAATTGGAATTAGAAGTTACAACCTTGGAAAGGTATCCATCTGTCATACTGCTCCTGCTGCTCATCCTCTGCTATTTGCTATGAGAGTTGGGAATTGAGGCTGTTCAGGTCTACGAGTTCGCTTTGCGGAGGGGGAAGAAGCTCAGCGAGAGAGGTAAGTTGCCTAGCTCTATGATTAGTGTCCTGGGTCGGTTGCGGAAAGTTGATGTTGCTCAGAATGTGTTTGATAATGTTGTGAATGTGGGTATTGGGAATACTACTTATACTTATTCCACTTTTATTAGTGTGTATGGTCGATGTGGGTTTGTTAAGCAGGCTATTGGGGTTTTTCAGATGAGGAAGAATGAAGGGCTCAAGCCTAATTTGGTCACTTACAATGCAATTATTGACGCTTGTCCTAAGTCACCTTAAATTGGGATAGTGGTAGTGCTGAATGTTGAGAAAATAATAGGGTCATGGAGATTTTTGGCCAGCTTGCAGGTGAAAGATTATTTACTGCCAGGAAATTTAACCAGGAAAGACAATTCGATTCACACAGATAGAGACAAATAAGAATCCAAATCCAATTCAATGTTCCAACAGACTAATCCACCAATCATAATTCATGCATAAATAGAAAATTTCAACCATGACGAGGATTTCCAAGTTCATAGGGAGATTGCAACTATTATTGCAAACAGTGAGAACAAAGAATCAATATTAGAAAAGAAGAAACCTACTATGTCCATGATTGAGCATTGCTGGAGCGCTTAAACAGTCAGAGAAGATGGCGCTGGAATGTCGGTTCCTTGTGGACAAATGCGCTCACTAAGTTTCTGGACATGGTCGTATAACTTGTCAATATCTCTTCTTTGACTAGCAACAACCTTTTCATTATCAACTTCAATTTTCTCAACTCTTGCAGTTATTCCCTAATTAGTTTGTCTTTCTCTGGGACTTGAGCTCTAAGCTCTACCTTACTCGGTGTAGGCCCTCTAAGAGTTCGAGGTGTAACACCATATCCAAATCATGCTACATATCCCTTCTCTTGAGGCCCAAATGACATCTCCACCAATTCTAATGTAGATAAGGGTGGATCATGTTTTTCATTTTCCACTATTTCATCCTGTTCAAAATGTAAAATTATAAGGACTAACACAAATAAACACAATATCAAATTATAAAATTGTAGTAACTACGGCAAAATAAAAGGGGTGTAAAATTGTTGATAGCTTGTAAAAATAATAGATAGATAAGCCATACATATACTTCTTGATCTAACTCATTCAAAGCACGAGCCTTTCCTAGTCTGGATGCCATGAAAACTTCAGAAAGGCTCGGTTCCTTGCCATCTTTGCCTCCCTATAAATAGATAAGAATTAAGCTGTAAGGATTAGATTAAGACAACATTGTAGTTTGTAAGCTATAAATACATAGAATTTAATCCAAAGGCGTAATGGTTTAAAACTGAAAGCAACTATTCATACCAAGTCTTCATAGATGATTTGTCGAATTGGTTTGCTCCCAGTACGGGATTGCATGGTTAAATTAGCTCTATTTTCATAATTTCTAACACTCAGTATCTGCAATTTGCCAGCGTTTATTAGGTCATTAAAATAGTGTCCCCAAAGAGACTAACTATACAAATGAATGGTCAATTATGTAAGATGCACAATAAATTAAGTAGTTACGTGAACGTCCGGGTCAGTGTAATGCTCTAATACGAGCCACTCCCAATCTTCTTTGACCAAAGCCTTGGGGATATTATCCGGTTTTAGTGCATCCTTTATGTCCGAGACCTGTTTTAGATGTAGCTGTTTCATTTCACCTCGCCAATTTTGCCATAGCCCCTTCGCATAGAGCATGACCTCAAAGCGAGCATTCTCAATTCCTGTAAACTTATCCTACCACACAAAAATATTTAAGAGATCGAAAAGTAATTAAATTGCATGATATCACTTATTCTAACATTTCATATCAATCTCATAACTTAACAATAGTTGAAAATCTCATGCCCTACCACAATAGGATCCATAACTTGTCCAAATACTTGCCATCAATTTCATTCCAGCTATGCACTTTTGCCGGCAATATGTTACGATCATGAACAAGTTTCCCAACATGCGTTGAGAATGCACCTCTATTGTCACCAACCGGTCCTTTGTTGTAGAAGATGGCATCAAGCTTTTGTCCAGGCCTCAAAGCAGCTACTTTTCTCACCTTGTTTCTCCCTCGCGGTTTCCAATTGATGCTCCTTTTTCGTGTTTTTTTTCAGAGGATCTACAAAATGTAAAATAATCAATTAATTTGCCGCCCTATTCTAGCCCTTTTTGACATTTCCAATCAATTTTGACCTGAAAAATTGTCAGAATGTGTGATAGAAGAGATATCAAATCCCAAAGCAAATTGCTCACTACCACAAACAAGGGGCTTGGAATATGTGATGGAAGGACATATTAGGGATATGACAGCACCAATGGACCATAGAAGAAGCAAATAACAAGGTACAAACACCCAGCAAATAACAATAAAAAATTTAAGGCAAAAGCTACAAACAGCTGCAGCAAATAAGGGACAGAAATGGGAGAACAAAGAAACCCACATAGTATTTGGGTTGGAATTTCAGATCCAATATCCAAAAATTTAAGATTTCATTTTTAAACATGCAACTACTAAATATGTAACTACAATCAACAAGGACTAATGATACTTAGCTTAAAACTGGATAACAGTGCATAAAATCACATTATAGTTACTGTAAGTAACACAACCAAAAGTAAGAATGCATACCAACAACCAACAGGAAACCTGCAACCAACCAAAGAAGCAAATAGACCCTTTCAAAGAGAGTTTTCTTCACAGTTTCAAGATGAGTCATTGATTTTTGGATGGAGGGAATATGCTGACTGTTTATGTTATGTTTTGTTTTGCCACTTCATATGAGTCCTAATTGATTACTTAATTAGTAAAAAACAATTGATTCTTGCAAGTCTTCTGACCATCAAATTCAGGGGGGGGGGGAGATTGAATTTTTTGCAAGTCTTCTCGGAATTTTATATGTTTTTAACAGGAGATAGAGTGTCAAAAAAGAGGGGGGGTAAAAAAAAACCATACTAATTAATTATTACCTGAATTGCTCAGAGTTGCAGAGTTTCCCATCTCATTTAAACATTGAGCTTCACCCAAGGAATCACCTTCAGTACGACTACCATTTGCCGGTGCTCCTACTGATCCTTGACCCACATTCGACCTTTCATCACTTGTATTATTTGTAGAATTACCTTGTAGGATTTCACGCAACCTTTATAAAACAACACAACTAATAAATGTAACTTCCAAGGGGAGATACGACATCATTAACCACAACAATTGTAATTACAATATATAAATAATGGAACAATTACAAAAAATCACAATATTATTGATACCATTCTGGAAGTGGCTCATTCAAACCAAGAGGCACGCCTTGATTCACATCACCTCCACTACGAGCTGGCACGTGACGGTTCACATCTTCTTCAGGTAATACCTGTAGTACATAAGTGGGATAAAGTAGGATAATTAATTCCCTATCATAAAAAGGCACTTCACTAGTGAATTGTATGTAATCACAGGAACAATTATTTTTTGTTCAAATAACCCCTCCCCAATCTTTCCCCCTTCTTCCTAGTCTCCTAGTAACAGTATAGGTAGCTATCTTGAAATGCTAAGAATATGGTAGTCACAGGAAAAATTCTGGTCCGAAGGCGTCATCCACTAGCAGAGCTTCAAGCATTGATGCATTCAAAGTGTTTGCAATAATTGCATTATGATTGAAGAATAATTTATTGGGAAAGTAGTAATGAAAATATCTGGAAATTAAAAGGGCAGATATGAGGAGAAGCATAGCAGATGTCACCATCCTGGTTGAATATGAAGCCATATTCATATCTTATGATTCATGTGATGGATATACATGCTATATTATGAAGTCAAATATAATATACACACATATCATATGGTTTTATATTGGGTGCTTACTTTAATTTCTGGGATGTAATTCCAGCACCGAGAGAAGGGGGTGAGTCTTTGTTGTGGGAGTGCGACAGAGAGTGAAATAGGAAGAATTCTAGAGAAGAAGGAGTAGTTAGGGATTTCGTATCATGGTTTCCGCCTACCAACCGAGGTTGGAAACTTTATTATCTTTTCTATTCCTTTTTTCCTTGCTAACCGTCAAAATATAAATTCATTTAGATCAGCTTAGGGTGTCACTTGGTTCTCTATCTGATGAAATTCTGCTGATGTTCCTCTAGAGAAGAACTCAAACTGTATTACCCATGCTCAACTGTTTTGGTAATTACTGATTGCGCACTACCAAAAAGCACACACAAGTACTAGATTTTTGACGTATACAAAAGAGTGGAAAGGAAGACAATATGATACAAACTTCAAGGATGAAACACTACAAGTACCTCATTGTCCTTTGCAGCTCCACCTCCATCATGCAACTCATTGTTAGAAACCAAACCAAGGCCTTTGGTGCTCACGTTTTGTGTTGGAGATTTCAGTGGTACTGGAGATTTGGGACAAGGGTTTGCCTTCAAGGTAGCAAGCCTCCCTCGAGTTAGAGAACCGGGTGCTACATACTTTGCTTTCGTTGTGCCCTTTACCGAAATAGCCATGAACCCTAAAAAATAATTCAAACGAAAGTGAACAATAATACATGATAATGTAAAGAGGTATTCACATATAAAGGAGATGAATGTATAAAGCTCAGATAATAATAAATATTAATGCATATTAACATTACTTTCACGTTGTGGTCAACATACAACCTACAAAAACATATGAAGATTAGCATACAACAATACCATGATGGAAACTCAATTTTTCCTCGACCGTTTAGTCTTTCTACTAGTCGAAGGTACATCAACTATTTCTGCATCTACATCATTCCTACAAACATCACAGTACTTGAATTCTTCATTCAAAGCATTTGTTGATGATGCAAATGGACAAGTCTCAGAAAGAAATGAACAATTTTGTTGATAAGCTTCATGATGATCTTCATTTCCTTGTCCATCTTTTTCCTCAAGAACCGACTCATATGAACCTTGAGGTTCAACCTTCACCGCAACACACCAACCCTTTCGACACACATTAGTAACATAAAAAACTTGTGAAGCTTGAGCTGCCAACACAAAAGGATCATTTGACTTCAATTGGCGTTGACAATTTACACTAACAAAGTCAAACTTGTCTACATAGATTGATGTTCCACATCCCACCATTTACACCGGAAAAATACTACCTCATTACCCCCGGTGTATTCCAAACTGAAGACCTCCATTAGAACACCATAGTAGTCTATGTCAACTTCTCCATCACCAACACTACCAACCACAAGAACTCCACTATTCTGAGTTTTTCCACCCCTTTCATGACTAATTGTGCGAAACTTAAAGCCATTAGTTATATAGCCATTATAGCTCTTCAAGTATGGAGTAGGTTTTCGAGCTAAAGATAATAGTTCACCCCCATAAGGACAGTTCCCTTGTTTGTACAACTCTTCAACCTATATAAACCAAAATATTTACATAAAATCAAAGTCATTGAATATATACAAACATAAATCAAACAATTTGTGCTCAAACATACATACTTTGGCTGAAAACCACTCAACCAAATGGTTGTTTTTTTCACCTTCAGTCATGCCATTCAAACTCTCTAACATGTGGGAATGTTCTCTACAAGATAAAGTAAATTAGATGATACCCCCAACAATCACTTAAAGACTTGGAAAATTGGTTTGGATGATACAACTTACTCTATAAATGGTGATACTTCAGGGCAATTCATCAAAGCATACAAATGGGCCTGGTCACTTTCTCGCACATCCATATTGCATATTTTGTGAGCTCCAAGAGGCCTACCGGGATGTGAAAAAATACTAAGTAATTTTCCTTCTCTCACTCCACCATCATCATTACGAACTGGGCGATTGATTCTAGTCTCAATCCCATTTAAATAGCGGGAACAAAGTGTGTTACACTCATCTGCTGTATAACCCTCTGCAATTGAACCTTCTGGACAAGCTCTATTACGCACCAGAGACTTTTTTGTGTATAAAACACGCTCTCCGGAGTACATCCACCTATTTTGGACTGGGCCACCAAGAATAGCCTCTTCTGCCAAGTGGACATGTAGATGCAACATTACATTGAAGCATGTAAGAGGAAACAACTTCTCTAACTTGCACAAAGTTAGTGGCATTTGAGCCTTAATCGCAACCAAGTCCTCTATCTTCAACGACTTTGAACATAAGACTTTAAAGAACATCGAAATTTCTATAAGTGCTTCACTCACTTCTTTTGTAGGAATTCCTCCTCGAAAAAATAGAGGAAGTAATCTTTGAAGAAGAATGTGGTGATCATGGCTCTTTAACCCTAAAATCTTGCATTCTTTCACATTCACACATCGAGAAATATTTGATGAGAAACCATCAGGAACCTTGATTTCCTTAAGAAATTTGCATAAGTCTTGCTTTTGCTTTTGCGATAATACATAAGGAGCTGGCGGTAACTCAAGCTTGTTACCCTTCTCACGTGGATGCAAATCAGGCCTTATATTGAAGGCCTGGAGATCTAACCGAGACAAGGTGCTGTCTTTGGTCTTCCCCTTTGTGTTCATAAGGGACACAAAAATAATTTCAGACACATTCCTTTCAATATGCATGACATCTAAATTATGTCGTAATAAATTGGTGGCCCAATAAGGAAGCTTAAAGAAAATGCTCTTTATTCCAGTTATCTCCTCTTTTCTCATGATCTATTTTCACCTTCACATGAAGAGCTTTAATTAAGGGCATCCCTTCTAAGTCATCCACCTCTTTAAGAACACCAGTTCCATCTAGTGGTTGAGGAGCATCAACTAACTCGACATTGCCAAACCAATCCTTCTTTTTGCGCCAACTATGGTTCTTAGGCAGAAAGCGTCTATAGCGCATGTAAACTTGTTTTGCACAATGCTTTAGCCTAAGAGAATGGGTATGTTTGTGGCATACAGGACAAGCAAGTTTCCCTTTGGTGCTCCATCCAGATAAAATACCATAGGCCAGAAAATCATTGATTGTCCATAATAAGCCTGCCCTCATCTTGAAGTTTTGACTTCTGCATGCATCATATGTATCAACTCCATCCCATAACTCCAAAAGATCATCAATCAGTGGTTGCAAGTAAACATCAATAGCCTCACAAGGGCGCTCCAGGCCAGGAATAATCAAGGATAAAATGAAATTAGATTGTTTCATGCAATTCCAAGGAGGTACATTATATGGGATAAGTATCACATGCCAAACGCTATAAGGGATGGCGGAGTTAGAAAAAGGTTGAAATCAATCACTCATTAATCCAAGTCTAACATTGCGTGGATCTGAGGAAAATGTCCTGTTAACTTCATCAAAACATTCCCAAGCTTTAGAATCAGCGGGATGCCTCATAATTCCATCTTTGATGCGTTCTTCATCATGCCATCGCACGTCAGAAGCTGTCTTTGAACACATGAAGTGACGTTGAAGTCTTGCTTTAAGTGGGAAATGTCGCAATACCTTCACAGGTATTTTCTTCCCATTGGCCTTTCTCTTTTCCTCCCCACTACGCTCATCTTCTGTCCACCTAGATGCCCCACAGACTTTACAAGCATCAAGTGATGCATCATCCTTCCAAAATAGCATGCAATCATTTCTACATGCATCAATTTTGTTGTATGAGAGTCCAAGATCTTTAATGATCTTTTTAGCCTCATAATACGATTCGGCTAACGTGGAACCCGATGGCAATAGCTCATTGTTCAGAAACTCCAACAACATGGTAAACGATTTATTACTCCATCTTCCAAGAGATTTGATATGAAGTAACTTCATCATTGCAGACAACTTAGAGCATTTAGAGCTTGGATATGCAGGTTCTTGAAGGTTCTCTAACAACCTAAAAAATTTCATAGCATCAGCATCTAATTCCTCCACAAAATCACTCATGCCCGAAGAGCCAAAGTTTCCTCCTTGTTCATTAATACCATTGTAAATTGGAAACAAATCTCTAATCATTTGATCAGTCTCATCATCATCATCACCACCTTGACAATGTCCTTCTAATTCTTCACTGCTATGGAGATTCTCCTCCATTTCATCGTCACTACCATCATCGGATTGTGGTTCATTAGCCATTTCTCCATGATGGTACCAAAATGTGTAACCTTGGAGGATCCCATACACTATGAGATGTGTTTCAACTTCATCTCTTGTATGCTCACTTGAATTACAACACTTGACACAAGGGCACTTTATCAATATGGTTTCTTGTCCTAACCGTGTGAATGCATATGAAAGGAAGTCCTTTACTCCTTGGTTGTATTCTTGACTGAGACGACCATTAGAAGATAGAGTCATCCATTTTTTATTAGGTGCCATGACACTGCAAATTACCTATACATACATAATTAATTTAATTTCAAAGCTGATATTCGATAAAGGCTAGGAGGTAACACACTAAAATAATAGACACTCATTTAAACAAGGATAAAGACCACTAATGCCACATAATCAAGTATGGAACATTGTCAAGTAACAATCTCAATAAAATATCACAAAATTAAATAGCCCAAACACCAATACATATATAAATATCTTTATTAAAACTTATCTTACCTATCATACCATCAGTAGGAGTTGATTTGTCCCCACTTTGTCTTGGAGGAAACAGGGATCTTAGAATTGGTTGTTGCTTCTCGGAGGATGATCCTATAGGTTTCCTAGAAATAGAACCCATGTTGGCTTTTCCACTACGCTCTAGGTTACTAGAAGGTGGATGCTCCGAAAGGTTGTTTTGGGATATGACATAATTTGTATCAACAAAGTTGTGTACAACAAATGGCAACATAAGGTTGTCCCTAGGTTTATCAAGCACATAGACATGCATTATTTTGCATTTCACAAGTTTGGGAGCCATATCAACAACCTCCTTATCCCCAATAATCCGCCTTAACTCACTACCTATCCTAAAAGTCTCCCATCAAAGCTCTTCTATGTTGCCCTCATACTTGCAATCATCCCTCAATAATGTGCGTAGTGTAGCTATGGACAACTTTTCATATGGATAGCTAAGGGTATTACACCCAATCCCTCCAATATAATGGATTTTCTTATCCCTTTTCTCAAATTTACCCCCATAATGAAAGGACAATGTAATCTCAAAATTTAAAGACATCTGCAATAAAAAAATAACAAATATACCATTTCGTCAGTTCTTCTACCATGATATCACTAATAACTTACTAGGATTTAACGGGCAATAACAAAAACCACTCCATCAAAATATATGCAATTCACAAGTAATTAAGCCAATTCACACATGAACAAGTCACATAGTACTATCACATCAAAATCTTGAAAACACCTACAAGTGGAGGACAAAATAGGGAATTGGTAAACTCGTATGAAAAAAAAAGACTTAAGGTACTTGATCATTGCTAAAGTAATTCATTTTAGCAAAATTTTCAATTTGATTAACTTTTCATAACACTGGAGGAACAGCAACACGAGCAAACCACCATGAATTCATCAATACTTATAAAAAGAAGTGTGTATTTATATCCATGTTTAACTTTAAAACCGTTTACACCATTTCAAAAGGAAAAGCTACTTTACAGTGGTAATCAATAAAGCGGACAACGTGATTTCAAAACAAAAAAAAAAAAAATTAACCTTATTCAACCAGGACACTTGTAAATATGTCAAGACGATGTAAATCAAATAAGTCAAGTCCTCAAGCATTGAAAATTTCCAAAGAATGCATGCTGAATTAAGACCAAGAACCCTTATTACATGATTAACATAAACTAACTTGAAATGCCAGCAACTTGAAGTCTCACTCGGGGACAAGATAGGCATGGTCTTCTTACTTTATAACAAAATAAGTAGAAGCAGTTTATTAAGATCTTTTCTTTTATTATGGGGTATAGGTTAAAAAAAAAAGGAAAAGAAAGCATGATTGATTCTTCCATCTTCTGAATATTGGACATACAATGTTAAAAGTTACACAAGGTCACATAGAAGCACACAAAACATTTGCACATGATGATAGAAAACTATAACCTCAGGTAGGTAAATGACGCATTAAGCAATTTGACAAACCGAGATTCTAGACATTTTTAATCTTGCCCAGGTCTAGATCCAAAGAAAATCTAAATTTATCATTTTCTTTACATTTCAATTTTTTTGGTTTTTGACACTAAACTTGCTACTATTTAATCAATAACTATTCATGCTAAAGTCTATAAAATGGCAACTAGACAAACTTCACAGTTTACAATCAAACATAAATGACAAAACAAGAGACATATTACAACAATAGAAACCAAATTAAAGCAAATCATCCATCAGGTGACTAATTCTTGTGAACTTTAAAGACATTTGTTGTAACGCCCCGGAAATTCAATTATAGAAAGTCAAAGTCAAACTAACGTTAACAGACAAAACTTAGCGGAAGACTTCAAATTTAGTTTGGGCGTTACTGCCGTATCCCCGAAGGAATACAAGGCGAGAAAGGAAAACACAACTGTCTGCTAACGGCAACTACTAACAACTCAACAAACTTTAAGAATTCATAACGAAAACAATATAAAAGGTTCAAGGACTTCTAGACTCGTCGTCCTCACTTCTAACTCCCGTCCCCAGCATTTAGATCTTCACCTGAAATCAAAACATTTCAGAAAATGAGGGGGAAATCTCAATAATGTCTACCCCTAACGTTTAAAACAGTTTAAGTTCATTTCAATTCATTTTGGGGAGAGGGATCAAATCAAACGTTCTACAAACCTTTAACCCTTAACTGTTTTCCTCAACCCATCCAATCCATATTTTAATTTGCGGGCGGGATACCAAATCCCTTAAAGTAACATCGCCTACCAAAGGCATCAAGAACATCGCCTACCAAAGGCATAAACATCGCCTACCAAAGGCATCAAGAACATCGCCTACCAAAGGCATAAACATCGCCTACCAAAGGCATCAAGAACATCGCCTACCAAAGGCATCAAAATACTATCCTATATCAGGGAAGGAAGCCCTGATCTCCTGGTCCATAACCCTGCAGGTTGTTACACCTGCACAACAGGTTATCCCCCGAAACCCGCTTAACGTTTTCACTTGAATTATTAATTCAGTATTCAAACTCAACTCACGACTCTCAAGTCAAACCATCCCAAGTTATCAAAACCATTAACAAAACTTCGAATAAAAGACCATCCAATTTCTCAACTCAAATAAACCAAGATCACAATCGAATCAAAAGATTATCAAAACAGATGGTCGTATTTCCACAAAAGTCCCCTTTCGGGATGCAATTCTCAAAATAAATTATAAAACATCAAAACACATTTAAAGAGCATCCCGGTGGGGATTAGAGCATAGACAATTACCTGATATACTTCACAGCACAGCAAAAGAAGAACACACTTGAGCTCACTAACGTCTCGCACTAACTCGGGCCTAGAATAAAAGAATAATTATCTAATCAAAACGCGTTCTAACGAAGTTAGAATTATCTATTAACTACCTAACCCATCCCCTAGGAACACTTAGGTTCCTAACATTTACGAAATTACACTTAACGTCTCTAAGATAACACATAACATGATCACACATTAATTTCACTCAACAATTATTATAAAAAGGAAGCAAGCAGAGGACAGATTATAACGTTCACATAAAACGAGTCACAACTCGACTTCCGACATCCTATGGGTCTGATTCTGGACGTTTCGGAAACCTCAGAATGTCTACTAAAACTTTCATGTTTATGACTAGGCCCAAATCAGTCCCGAAGGACTCTAAAAACTCACATCTTCCTAATTGGTCCAGAACTGACAGGTTTTTGTAAAACGGCTATAACTCGGGTTATACAAGTCAAACGTTCGATCCGTAAAATTCCTATGGTTCCTAACACCTAAAGGAACTTCCAGTAAGAAGGGCTTGGTCAAAAGACATCTATGCTAGTCGTGGCATTCCAAACTTTAGACACTAATAAAACTGTCCTTAGCAGTTATCCAGTCTAATTACTTATCCGGTTCAAATCTTTACCAAAAGGTCTTGGAATTCTAGTTGGGACTCAAAACAATACTTAGGGTCTTATACCTAAGGTCCAACTTATCTTAGGTCCAACAATTAAAACTTGTAGGGCTAAACTTAATTTAAAAACATGAAACACCTTAACAAAATTTTAATTAAAACCTTTAAGTCACAAAAGAAAATAATTTTCTTAAAACATAAAACACTTAACAAGATCTCAAGAATTTAACCACACAAAATTAGTTATAGGTTTGTAACCATAAACCAAGATTTTCAAGAAAATAACAAAAGCGGTTAACACGGAAATTTTCTTTAATAAAAGATTTAAAAGAGCTTTAGGAAAACAACGAGTTACAAGTAATTAACTAATCAAGAAACGAATAACTAATTCTTTTATAACTTAACAAGAGATCAAGAATTTAACTAATGGTAGGTTACCAATTAAGCAACCTAACGATTTAATTTAACGAACAAGAACAAGAAAGTTTAGTACTAATTGTATTCAAGAAATTAACCTAGGTAATTTAGTTATCGAATTCGTGCATACAATAACATTGTGATCTAACCTACATGATTTATAAGTTAAAGAACAATAAAATAATTTAACCTTAACAATTAACTATTACAACCTAAAAAACTAATTATAATTTACATCATAAAATTACAAATTGCACAAAAAGATTACATATAAAGAAAAATATAAACAATTTACACAAAATTACAACAAGAAAATAATTACACATAATTTCAATCAAAAACAAGATTACATATAATTTTCCTAATTACAAAACTAACAATACAATAATTATAAAAACAGAATATTAATAACAATAAAAATTACAAAATAAAATCAGATTAATAATAATAAAAACAAGAAAAGAAAAGGAAAAGAAAAGAAAAAAGGAAATAACAGTTAGGGTTAGGGTTAGAGTTTAGGGTTTACGAGGTTAGGCTCGGTGGTTGCGCGGCGAGGCGCAGGCGGCAGGCGTGATCGGAGGGAGGTTGTCGGACGGCCGTGGCAGCGTGAGGTGTTGAGTGTGACGGTTTCTTGAGCAGCAAGCAATGACAGTTCGACGGCCCCTTTCTTGACCGACGGCTGGCGACGTCGGGCGGCGGTCGAGGGTCGTGCGGTGGTCGGGCAATGACGGCGGCGATGATGGACGTGGCGGCGGCGAGACGGCGACGGTCGGACGTTCAAGAAAGAGAGAACCAGTGAGAGAAGGAGGGAGATCGGGAGAGAGAAAAAGAGAGAAGAAGAAGGGGTTGCGGTCGGCGGGCCAGCGGCGACGCGGTCTGCTGGTGGCGTCGGTGGTGGCGCGTCTGGTGGCGCGACTGGGCAGGGGCGAGAGGCAGGGGGACCGAGAGGGAGAAAGAGGAAAGAGAAAGAGAAAGAGAAAGGAGGAGAGGGAGGCTGGTGGCGGTGGTTCGCGATTTCCGGCGACCTGGTGGCGGCGGCCGGCTGACTGGGCGGACGGCAGAGAGAAGGGAGAGAGAGAGAGCTAGGGTTTTAGGGTTTTAGTTGAGAGGGGTTTAGGGTTTGAGGGAGAAGGAGGGTTTTTATACTACCCACTTAATTAGGGCCCACTTAACACTCCTAACCCAACCCAACTAAACAATTAAAAACCTGATTTTCTTCCTAATAATACTAATAATAGTAATAATAGTATTAATTTTAATAATCATATAATCACATAACAAATAATATTCACGTAATTAATCACATAATAAAATTAACCTACGAAAATTACTATTCTACCCTTGTTAGTCCCTCGACGGTCCTACGAGCTCAAGCGTTAGCATAAATAAACACATTACGAACAACAGTAAATAACGAAGTCAACCTATTGTATTAACGACGTCACGGTCAACCTTACTCAAATTTTCAGGGTTTTACATCATTACCTTCATAAAGGAAGTTTCGTCCTCGAAACTTAAACTTAAGCCTAACGGTTCGGTAAAGACTAACGGTTTCCGTCCTACCCAAAACTCGAGGTTTTACATTTGTTTACCAATCATCTACAACAAAATGAAAGCAGAATAATTTAGCATCCTCATTCACTAAACTCCATTTACCTGTCAATGCACTTCAATAAAGGGTCTTTCGTGACAGAAAGGATAACCAGATGAAGAACAGGAGAAACGAGACAGGGCTCGGCTGAAGGACATGACAAACCCAAAAAAAAGAACTAGTTAATTAAAAGATAACAATCTAAAAGTGTTATGAGTATTTAAGTATATACATATACCTAATACATCTGAAATCCTCAGGAAATTATAGAATATTTACGTGTATATAGATACCTTAAACAATTGCGTTTTGGATCATACTAGCATTTGTGCATTATATACCATTTTTATTAGCAACCTAGCTTCATATATAGCAAAATAAATACTATTTTATTCAGTATCCGACCATGTTTCAACTCAATATATATATATATATATATATATATATATATATATATATATATATATATATATATATATATATATATATATATATATATATAAAGATAGAATTTCTTCTAGTCCTACATGGTATAAAATGCATCCAATTCTACAAGTAGAAGTTGGGTTGAAAATCGAAATGTTACAGAGTCTATTTTTTCCTAAGTTCTGATCAGTGGTGACTGGTGAGCATGGTTTAAGGTGTCTTGGACTCTTCTTAATTTTATAGGAGTAATATATAACTAGTATATAACTCAAAATATATATATAAGAAAAGCTCACTGTTTATTTTAACTTTTGTTTTTTAAAAAGAAAATTGATTAATTCAAGCAAACAAGTAACTTTGTATTGTGCTAGTATTAAAATAGATTGTTGAAACATAATTTAAGTTTGATGAAAACAAGTTTATCTTATCCAGTCATCCATATGGATATCTAGTTAAGGACAATTTGAAGACAAGTAACCTAGCCAAATCTGTTCGAGTGATTCCAACAAAAGACACATGAATTTGTCTACTTGTTTTTAAATATATTATGTCTCTAATTTACAATTTTAGGGTTCAATTGTCTTCAATGCATCTACAACCCACTGTCATTACATAACTACCCAGTCCCTCTCGTTCATCCCCTGAATTCCCATTAAAATTGCTTTGGCTTCTCTGTGGATCACTTTCCATTACAAGGAAAAGGATGTTGTCCAACAGGTTAAGGTAAGACTTGATGATGAAATTAAATCAGTGAAGAAACTGGGTGCTGAAAAAGATGATTTCGAGAAGATGGCTAAACATCACAAACAACTTCATTCCCCCACAAACACAAGGTTTGCACAACAGTTGTAGCATTAGTCATACTATCAGTACTAGCAGTAATCCCCAATCCCAGATTCTTCTTCTCTCAATTCAAAGTATCCAAAATAAAAAAAAAATAAAGGGTTTAGACTTGAGAACGAGTTTATACAGCAGAAAAAAATAATGGACAATATCAAATTCCTCAAAAAAGAGCTGCCATAAATTTTTGGCTCGAAAAGCAGGAGAGAAAAATCCCAACATTGCCATAATACGCGTGAGAAGATAAAAAACTAAATCAGAATCAAGTTAAAGAAGAAAAGAGCAACACTTGAATCTAAATTTTAATCTTGTCCACGCCTAGATCCTAAGAAAATCTAAATTTATCATTTTCTTTATATTTCAACTCTTTTTTTTCGTTTTTTACACTGAACTTGCCACTATTTAATCAATTATTCACGCTAAAGTCTAAAAATGGCAACTAGACAAACTTAACTATCTACAATGAAACATAAATGACAAAATAAGAGACATATTACAACAATAGAAACCAAATTAAAGCAAATCATCCATTAGGTGGCTAATTCTTGTGAACTTTAAAGACATTTGTTTACCAATCATCCACAACAAAACGAAAGCAGAATACTTTAGCAACCTCATTCACTTAACTCCATTTACCTGTCAATGCACTTCAAGAAAGGGTCTTTCGTGACAGAAAGGATAACCAGATGAAGAAGAGGAGAAACGAGATAGGGTTCGGCTAAAGGACAGGACAAACCCAAAAAAAGAACTAGTTAATTAAAAGATAACAATCTAAAAGTGTTCTGAAATCCTTAGGAAATCATAGAGAATTTAAGTGTACACATATACTTGATATATCTGAATCCTCAAGAATTTTTTTTTTTTGATAAGAAAAATCCTCAAGAGCAACGAGTGGGAATTAAGGTTGTCGCTGACAGCTTTTGGGGTGAAATGGGGGAATAATTGAGGGTTGAAATGAGCATCTAGGTTTTAGGGTTTAGTAATCAAAGTTTCAAACTTGCAAGACTCTAATTTTGGTATCCAACAGGCAGATGCAGGGTATGAAACTATGAATTAAGAGAACACCTTGTGCTTTCAGTGTAAAGTGTAAACCAAAAAGAAGACTCCTACTGTTTTTCATACAAAGTTAAAAGAAGATGCCTACTATTCTTTCAAACTGTTCCATAATTAAACCTTTGTACATTTACATCCAAATCTTTAGGTTCCAGTTTCTACAGTTTGTCTAGTTAAAACAGGCTGGACAGCAAGTGTACGGCCAAATAGATAAGCATATCCACGCTTATATCCTGTAGGGGAGGTATTCAATTATGGGATGAAAATTTGAAACTACATATGCAGTCATATGCTATAGCCAGCCAAGATTATATGGCAATAAATTACTCAAATAGTCTTAAGATATCAGAGGCGAGAGAGTGTATTGGTGCAGACATACATACATACATGCAATTTACAGTGTCTGTTTTGTGGGGTGGAAAGGCAATAATTAATTAAAGATTTGAAGGTGTAGAGGAGGTAACCAATTGTTGTATGCAAAGGCGAGAGCTGTTGAACCCTCGTTACCCTCACTAGTTTTTTATGCGAACTGCTCGCCAGTTTTTGAGCAAGAGAACACAATAAAGCAAAACGAGACTGAGAGTGAGAGACGAACCAGAGAATAGCGTAGATGAGACTGTGATTGGTGACACTGAGAATAAGCAGCCGAATCAGATGCGAATGAGAGGAGAGCGTAGCACAAGCGCAGGTGAGAGAACAAAGAAAAATGACTGCTGTCAAACATAGACAGAAACAAATATAAACACAAACATCGCCATATCAACCTCAAGAAACAAAACCCAACATTCCAAATTCATCACAGAACAAAGAATTTTTACCATCTGGTGACATAGCAAACCGTGCACAATTATGTAATTGTTTTCTATCAAACATAAATGAATTATCAACATAATAGATTGTAATGGACTAAGGTAAAATGCTTCACTAAACGTCTCTACTTTTTTTTAATGGAGTAGTACATGATGAACGGTTTCTAAATCTTGAATCAATAAGGACCGATCTCTTTAAATTACAAATTTTATGGGTAATACTAGTATACTACGATACTTGGTTTTGGCAGGATTTGATGAAAGTATTGATTTGGTTTTGAATTATTGATTTTTGTGTAGGTGATTATATTCATGACAAAGGGAGCAGAGTGGGAGCAAAAATGCAGGAAGAAGAGCACAAAGGAAATGAAATGGTGGGAAATTACAAGTCCATTATTAGGAAAATGATAACTATAAATATATGCAAGCCCAAGCCATGCCCTGCTAGAGAGTGTTGGTCTTGTCATAACAGCCTTCCACTCAAATGTTATTTTGAACTATAATAACTATTTTAAGGTCCCAGCAATATATAGTTTCAGGTGTTTGTCTCTGACACATGAAAATTATTTAGGTGGTCTGATTTCAGACACTTGACAGGATTCAACTGAGCTTACCCTCATGCATCTCTGACTCATGATACAGTAACAACACTCATCAGTTACCACTCCATAAAGCACTTGCTGCCTTGCTGGGGTGTGACTAGAGATCTTTTCTTGTTCCTTAGCACTCAATTATCTCTGTGTTTGTGCTACGTACATTGTTACCACTTACCCCTACTGTATTTTACTACCATAATTGTGTTCAAAATTACACAAAATATTTCGGTATGGTTATAATCTTAGAGCATGTTCAATGCTAGTTCCTATATTTTGAAATTTTAGTTCATAATGAACTCTCAAATTTCTACTTGAGGAGATCTGGTTTAATGAGCTCTCAAACTCAAAATTATAGTTCATTATTAAACACATCAAGATGAATAAATTCATTGAAAATGGTCGATCGCGAAGAAGGCACTTCACATTCATTGAGGAATATAAAACATCAAGATGCAAAATCCTAGCCATGAAACGCAGCAAGTGAAAATAGCTGCTTTACAGAATTCTTACCATCTGATTACATTATTTGAACCTTCAATTCACCAAAAAACATCTCCCAATTCCCCTATTCACACTTCACAAAACTGATTTCAAACAACAAAATGGCAAAGAAAGTTGCAACTCTCACATAACTCTTGATGATAAGGATCAAAAACTAAAACCATAATTTAGTTAAGAAGAAAAGGGCAAGACTTTAAGCATAAAAAAATTTAGGGTTAGGAAATCAATTACCTAAGAAATTGTTATCACGACGCCAAACCCTAGCTAAACTCAATCTTCCTAACCTTATGAGAGACCAAGAGAACATAATTAAGCCACTGTTGATACAGTAACGATGAACAAAATTAAACCCTAGAACTAGCACAATGTGAGATGGGGACGAACTAGAGAGCGAGAGACGAACCAGACGAAAGAGTGATTGCGAATGAATCAGGGGGATGAAGCAACGATGGGGATGAATCAGAGCTGTGAGCAGCGATGGTGGTTCATATGAGCAGCGATGGGGGTAGACGAGAATTCTTCCATTCTTTTTTTATTTTGACTTTGATATGGGTACTGCAGTGAGTGAGTGAGAAACCTCCTTTCTTTTGTTTATTTTAAATTTGGTACTACAGTGACGTACAGATAGCTGGAATTGTACCCTTTATTTTTTTGGCTGAAAGTTGCCCGCCTAACATTTTGTGAATCCCGCTTCATTTTCATTTTTGGTAATCCCGCTTCATTTTTTGGTATACAATTAAGACAGGTCATGTACTACATCTACGACCGGTTTTAATCTCGTCTTAAAAAACATCACATTCGAGACGGGATAAAAACCTGTCGTAATTGTAGTATCATCTGCGACGGGTTTTAAACCCCGTTGTGGCCGGTGGTCGTAAATAAACACGTTTCTAGTAGTGATATAAGATAAACATCAAGAATATGATCAACACGGATGAGTTTGAGACCAACACGGTTCGTGTTGGTCTCCAAAAAGCAAGACAAAACGATCCTGGGCTCAACACGGACCGTGTTGATCCAACACAGACCGTGTTGGAACCTAGAATTTGTTTTAATGGCTAACGACTATATAATATTATGTATTAAGTGTATGATATCAATACTAAGTCCGATATTATATGTATTCCAACAGCTAATTAGTTGACCAAGTCAATGTCATAATCCATCATTAAGGACCTTTATTATGCCTTTGACTAAGGGGTGTAATTAGGGTTGAATTAGGTGTGGAAATCTCCTATAAATAGGAGACATTTCCAAGCCATACGAGATGATCACAAGCATCAACTTCCTTATTCTATAGTCACATCCTCTCAAGTATAGACTACAGCTATACTTTAGAGAATCAAGTGAGAAACTTATGTCTTGAGTGCAACAAGAGCTAAATTTAATCCCTTGAACATTTACGGTACAGTAAATAGTTCTTAAGGAAAATGTATTTGTCGATTACTCTTAGCAATATCCAAACAAGTTAACCATTTTGTTATTAAGTCATATCTCCATCATATCATACATACCGTAAGAAGATCAAGAGCTAAGCCAAGTGAAGATGAAGAAGATCCAAGTTGGTGTCAAACATCATTTTCTCAACAAGTAGAGGATTTCTCCATTGGAATCTCAAAAGTCAACTTTTTCATCAACCGGATTAGCGATCATATATAATACTTAGCCTCTACAGTTGTACTCTTTCCTAGGTGATTAATTGTTTTGCAATTGTTATGAATGTTCCGCCAATTAATCAGTATCTATTTAGAAAATAAATCACGTAAAACCACTCAAATATCTTATAGTTTAAGTTAAACTTGATAAAAACTTACCAGCAAATTTATAAAATAAACTCGGGTCAAAATTTGCCGGTACCGCACAGATGCTGTAGAAATTAGTGCCACCCCGTGAGACATGGCATTTTACTTGTTTTATTCCAAAAGAAATAGGCCAAGCAGAAAGCTTAATTGTTACAGCGTTTAAAAAGAAGAGGAAGAAAAGCAAAGCAAAGTGGAGTCCCTACAGGCTATAGCTATATAGTCACCTGTCAAACCTCATCCCCCAAGAAAAAGAAAATCACATTTATCGAAAGGGAAAAACTTTATCATTATTATTTCCCTCGCTTGCTCTAAAAAGAAAAGTGGGTAAAAGGACTGAAAAATAATCAGAGTGGTAATGATTTTAGAATGATAATCACAGGAACCCATTAGTGTGCATATTGATAACCCAAAACTGTTTTTTCTGTTTCATCATTCATACTTTTTGCCTCGACATAATTAATGCGTTTACATTAATTATTTGAACATAATTAATGCAATTACAGTACCCAAGGTTGCATGCCTGTCACCCATTCAACTTGGTTCCATGAAAAGGTAAACTCTCTCTGACAACTCCCCCTCTTTGTGTTTGTGTGTGTGCTTTCTAAGGAGAGAAACATAGACAGGGTATCATGGCCGGATAAAAAGTGAGATAGCCCATTTGAAATTGAGAAACAAACCTCTTCTTCAGTCTTCAGTCTTCTGTTAATTTGTACTTTGTGTGATTGCATCTGCATTTTGCATACTGTCAGCATTTTCACTGCTTCCTCGATCAGGTTTCATTTTCCGTTGTTTTTGCAAGACCATCAATGAGGGGTTTCTTCTTCTTCCTTTTCTCGGCCTTGTTTGTTGCACTGCAAAGGTCAAACTGTGCCACTTTGGTGGTGGATGGAGTCTCACAGATGTCCAACCCCATTGCCAATGTTGGGGACACCATCAGTAAGGCAGTTTTAGCCTTTTCAGATTTCCTTGCTAGTCTTAGCTAGTATACTCCCAATGACTATATATATATATATGTATATATTATGCCAATGCCAGAATGCCGTTGGCTTACCTGTTGGTACGTTTTGCTTGCTTCTATTTAAGTTTTTAAACACAGGTATCATTACAATATCTACATATTTAGGATCCGAGGCGCCTTCAATGCCTGCAATTTCACCCAAGCAACTCCTCTCTCCAACCCCAATTCGACCACCTACACTGTAAGTTTTTCCCTGGATCCAATCCCCCAAAATGTGTAACTTATTTCTGTTGAGTCAGGCATTTCATGGAACAATATGTTTGCATCGATCTATCTTCCAGTGGCACGCTTCAAGACCCGGATACTTCTACTTGGGATTCTACAACGGCAGCAATGAGGCATGCAAAGAAGGGCAGAAACTAACCATTGAGATATTACCAGCGGGGGCTCAGCCGCCACAACCATCAACTGTACCGCCGGAAAGTTCACCGCCTTCGACAACAGGGAGGGTGTACCCATGGCCGTTCCAACCCCGGGAGGAAGCAGGGTCGCCTTCTCCGATGGTGTTGCCGGAGATGCCGGAAAACAGAGGAACCACACCCTTCATAAGTAGTAATCCCGCGGTTCCTTTGCCCACTGGTGAGGTGGATTCCAATACTGTAAGAGACTGGCCCTTTTCAGTTAATCAAGCTCATCCGGTGAGTGCAAACCTCCAACTCGTGTTTTTTCTTCATCTTCATTTGTTTCATCACAGTATTTCTTTGAATACTTACTTATATGTGTATTTTATGGACTGCCTTAAAAATGTCACCCCACTTTTTATTTTAGTTAAAAATGTGTTGATCTTTAAAAACTATTATTAATATTATTTAACTTTTCAAAAAATTAAAAAATATGACTCAATTTTCTAATATATCAGAAATTTTACTTAAATTTTCAAATAAGTAAAAAAATATACTATTATTTTCTATCATTTTTGATGTTTTGACTTTTTTATTTTTTTGGAAAATTGAGTGACATTTTTTAAAAGTTGAATAACATTAATGATATCTTTTATAAATCAGTGAGATTTCTTAATAAAATGAAAAGTTGAGTGACATTTTTGTGCAATGACTCGTATTTAATGGAAGTTTATTGTCATCACAATAAATCTCTCAAATTCTCACGCATGATATAATTATATTGGAAAATGTAAATTCTAGTAAATGATCGTCTTACATAAATTTATTTTGAGACAGACAACTTACAAAGTGATCTTCCAAATATATTACTATGACTAATAAGTGATAATAGAATGACTTTTAAATATGAATATGACTAATTATTTATCAAGGGACGACTTTTATCACAGTCTACCCAAATAAATTATTAGTCACCCCAGTTACCAAAATATTATACATTTTACGATAAATTTATGGTGAGATGGTCTTACATAAGAATTATTGTTTGTGCAAATTGGTGTGTTAAGCTATAGCGATAAACTCAATCGTTCTATGGTTGATCGTGGTGCATCACTTGTATTAAATTTTTAAAAATTTTTACTACTATTAATTATAAAAATCATTATAAATTTATCAATGTTATTATAAAAGTCATTAATAATTTTTACCGTTATTAAGTTTTTAAAAAATCAACACATAAAAATTTATATATTCCAATGCATGTGGTGTACTTAGGTAGCTACACCAAGGTGAACAATATAATTTACGCAAGTAAATAAAATTTTCAAATTATAATATTTTCTCAAGATACGATGAATAAGGCTGATTCGTTGGGTTGTTTATTACTCCCTGATTTTCATATTAATTATTATTTAATTGACTGTCATAGTTTTTAATGTCGCGTCTTGATTGATAATTTCTTATATAATATTATATTAACAATTGCGAATCTAATTACAGTAATTTTATTTAATTTGTTACTATACATATTGAGAAAATTTATAGTCAAAATTTTTAAAGTTTAACTCCACAATTTTTAGAGATGACAATTAATATGAAATAGAGGTATTATTGCATGCACTTATTTTTTAAGTCTAATTTCTTTTTTGGATGAAAAATGGATTTAAATTGAACAATGTCAAAAAATACCGTTTCTTCTTGTGAGATAATTAATGTGGAGTGTGGACTACCCTTCAAAAAAAAAAAAAAGTTGATCAATGTGGACTAATTGGGTACCTTTTTTGTATTGTTGCAGGGAATCAACATGGCGGGGTTGATTAAACGCTTGATATATCTTTGCATTGTAATTATAGTGATGGCATAAGAGAAAAAGGGACCTATCCCAATAAAGAAAAACACCATTTCATTTAAAAATATGAGTCTATTTTTTTTAAATGGACTCATATTTCTAAATGAACTAGGTTTGTCATTTTGAGAGTGATGGAAGTGGCGGCATTAGGCTTAGTGGATTGTAATGATGGTTTCGGATAATTAGGCTTAGATGTGTTATATGATTGCTAGTGCTAATGCTCATGTGGACTTGCACTACGAAATCATTACTATGAGCACCTTTGATATCAGTCTTTTTGCTAACGTAGCTTTTCTTATATCTCCTTTGCCAAAAAATAAAATAATTTTTTTTTCTTTTATCATGTTTGTAGAGCTAACTAGCTAACGTCACTCTTTTTAATAACTATGTAAAGCTTCACCTGAATGTGAAACTGGGAGAAACGATGGAGAAAGAATTGTATGATATTATTGAATAGAACATACAATTAGATGAAGAAGAAAGAAGGAGAGCCTGTACATATACACATGCTCTCTTAGACTTCTAATACAAGAAGGAAAAGGAAACGGGCCTAACTAACCGACAATTGCAAACTACCACAACAACTAATAATATTATTATTATTCCTAGCAGCCCCCTCAAATTGGAGGGTGATAAAACTCTTAATTTGCCAAGAATTTGCTGGTGCTTATAGCTAGAAGTATCTTGGTCATAATGTCTGTCTGTTGCAAGGTTGTAGGTGTGTAGTTGAGAGATACTAAATCATTTGCTAATTTTTTTTCGATTAAAATGACAATCAATCTCAATGTGTTTAGTTCTTTCATGGTAGACCGGGTTCTTATCAATATAAATGGCTGCTTCACTGTCACATTTTATGGTAATAGGTGTGATGGAATCAACTTGTAATTCATTAAACAGTCTACTTAGCCAAGCTAACTCAGCTACCAATCTCCTGAGGTTGCGGTATTCAGCTTCTGCTAATGAAAGTGACACCACAGGCTGCTTCTTTGATTTCCATGAGATCAAAGTTCTACCAAGAAACACAACATAGCCATTGATGGATTTTTGTGTGTGTTTACATGCACCCCAATCTAAATCACTTTATCTTTCTAGTTTGATGTCATCATCCTTGTGCATTAAAACTCCCAGATCTAGCTTGCCCTTTAAATATTTCGACACATGAATGTCAGATGTCCAGTGAGCATCTGTGAGATTTTGAAGAAACTGCCTTAAATGTTGTACGACAAAGGCAATGTCAGGCCTGGTATTCATAAGGAAATTTAGCTTGCCAATCAAACGTCTATAACTAGAAGGGCATGAGATAAGTGTTCCCACATCAGGGGCTAGCTTCTCATTCATATCTATGGAGAAACAACTGTCTTCGTGTCATTTGACCCAAATTCTGTCAAGACTTTCCTAATAAACTTTCTTTGAGTCAAAACTAATCCATCCGGAACCATTACAATCTCCATTCCTAGAAAGAACCTAGCACTTCCAAGGTCTTTTATCTTGAAGGTTCTATGTAAGTAATCCTTCAAACTTGTAATTTCGCCTTCATCATTCCCCGTAACCAAAACATCATCCACATTCACTGCCAAATATACACATTTGGCACTAGTCTTCTTGTAGAACAATGAATAATCATATTGTCCAAGTGTTTATAGCCTCTATTATATAAAACTGTGGCCAATTTGGCATACCATTGTCTTAAAGCCTGCTTTAACCCATATAAATATTTTTTTAACTTGCCAACAACATTTTGTATTTCACTAGAAACACCATGTGGAATTTTCATATATATTTCTTCATGGAGATCCCTATGAAGAAAAGCGTTGTTACTATCCAATTGCATCATATTCAAGTTCCTTTTAATAGCTACTTCCATCAGGGGCCTTGATGGTGGTCATTTTTACGACAGGGGAATAGGTCTCACTATAATCTATTCCATCCCTTTGTGTAAACCCTCTTATGACCAACCTAGCTTTCAGCCTCTCAACACTGCCATCTGCCTTATGCTTGACTTTATAAACTCATTTACTATCTATAGGTTTTCTACCCTTTGGCAAAGAAACTACTTCCCAAGTGTTGGTTTCTGAAAAGGCTTCTAGTTCCTTTTTCATGGATTCTTGTCAACCAGGGCGATGGATTGCCTCCTCATAGGGCTGTGGCTCATGAAGATCCAAATAAGACTTATCATCTATAGTGCTACAAGAAGCCCAACAAAAAATGTAATAACCCAGTGTTATTTAGTCTCTAATATTGTTTAATTAAGTTAATTAATCAAGTTAATGAAATAAAGTCGCGCATTTCAATTCACCTAATTGTGTGTTTTGCAGGATTTGAACAGCGCAACGACTATCAATGTTCTATTACAGTTGTTAGAGAACTCTCATATAGTTTTACCGACCCTTCATAGTAAAACATAGTATTTAGACCGTTTGTCTAAATATTTATCATTTGAATTCATTATTACTATTATCGGAGGGTTAAAGTACTCATGAAATTTTTTATTAGTAAAAATTTCTCATAGTTAGTCTAGTAGAATTTTATTCGAGAACCAAGTTATTGGTATCGGGTTTAAAAGAAAGGATTTGTAAGTATTTGGGGCCTAGTTAATTATGTCTTTCTATTCCTTCCGATCAGCCCAATTAGTGGAATAGTTGGGCCAACCTTATACAGAGGGAGATATTACACTCGAATTTAAATTCAGATTTAATAAAAACTCTCATGTGCTCCCTCTCTTTCTCCCTCACTCACTCCCATCCGTCTGTCTCTCTCTTTGCTCGCTGCCTGGCCGCCCGTCCCTCTCCCTCTGCTCACTGTCGGCGACGTCCGCTGGAGAAGACAGCGCCAGCGACGCCACGACCGGCCTCCCCGCCGCACCACTCTTTTCTCCTCTCTGCTCTCTCTCAAGGTAATCTCCAAAAGCCCTCCTTTTTCTTGCTAAATTGAGTGAGTGTTTGTTATTTGGTTGGGAAATTCTGAATAGAATTAATTGTTTTAAGAAGATTGATGACATTTCAAGTTATAATCTTGGATCTTCTTCATTATTGTGGATTAAATTATGTGGAAATTTATGTGAACCGAGTAGGAAGTGTGAAATTTAGGTTGTTTGTTTTTAATTATGTCATGCATGTTAATTATGACACTAATCTGAGATTAAGGGAGTTTTGTACATGCCATGTAAGTGAGAGTAGAGAAGATTAGTAAAGACTTTCCGGAAGAGAAGTGTTGGGTTTTGGTTAGAATGTACTTAATTTTGATGATTCATTAATGCATGTCAAGAATTGAAGTTTTTCTATGAGTTATGAATGGAATTGAGGATGGCAAATTGTTGCATGTGTATGTATGGATTTAGTTGTTGAAGAATATTCAAAATAGTGACTAGTGAGTACAAATCACAAGTTTAAGTGAAATTCATACTCGGTGGTGTATAAACCATGAAAATTAGATCTTTCATGTATTCATGTGGCCCAAAATAGGGAGGATTAATCAAGTAATTCGCTGTAATGGGGGGTTAATAAGGGGAGACACACTTAAGATGGGCATTAGATTGTTAAATCAAGTGGAAAAGCAAAGAGAAACCTCAAATTTGGTGGTTTTTTAGTAAACTTAGTAATCTGATTTTTCCGGAGGCAACCGGGACTATCACGACCAAATACATTGCGAAAAATAGTAGCCTTTAGTATTAGCTTGCACCCGATTTTGAAATTTTAGGATTTCGTTATGTATAACCCAAGTTATGGCCAAGTTAGTGAAGGACCCCATTATATACGTTTTTGGATAAGCAGTAGATTAGTGAGCAATTTCAAGAGATAACTATACCTTATTAGCTTACAAGTTCCGAATTAAAGTTGTAGTTTATTCCGCGAGCTTTTCGAAATGGGGTGTTATGCGTCCATTGGACATTGGGAGAGAAAGTTATGACCCATTCTTTTCAGCTACATAATTAAGTTCTGCCCGGAAAATAACAGTGGCAATAGCATATTCTAGCCACTGTTAGGACCTTTTCTAGAGCTTGTATGAGTTTGAGGTCAACATAAAAGTTATAGTATGCTTTACAAGATTTCCTTAGACTACTCTTGTGCACCCAATTGATAACGGGAGATTGATTTATAGGCTTCTGAAACTCCTTTTCCACACATATTTCCAAGAAAATCCGCTTGTCTATCTTATTGTAATTTCATCCTTTCAAGTGTTCTTAGTTTGGGCTTTACCTAGGAAGTTGTGAGTCTTAATCCAAACCTTCCAAAGAGTCATTGTGCAAGGTCTTTCAAGAGGTGTAAAAAGAGTTATACCTCCCAAGTACTATGAAAAATTCCCTAAATCTTCCCATCTCATCGAGTTTTGATTTAGTAATTTCTTCAAAGAAGTCTTCCCTTCTAAGATCTCAACCTAAGTCATTCTCTTTATTATTATTTCAAGTAAGCTCCAAGGGGTCGTTGCAGCTACCTATTCAAATCCGCTGAAATGCTAGTGGTTCTTCGGTCAGTCTAATTCAAGGTACGCATATTGCATGTACCCTTCTTAAACTCTTTTATTTGAGTTAATAAGCAAGTGTAATGATATTCAGAATGAATAAGGTTTACTTGTTTTATCACGTAACTATGGCCCCGACCCATTGTTATTTGTGCCATTGAGTAATCCAACAGTAAATACGTGACCTAGTGTCAACCCATCTGGATCTCCCGATCTGTCCGAGTATGCGCATACGGAGGCTTAGGCCGATGATCGCAAAGCAGAGGAGCATTAAAGATAATAATATGGCAAGCATGTTTATTGTTGTTTATTGTTGTATTATTGTTTTATTGTTTTTAGTGTTTGCAAAATAAATTGAAATGCGCGAACCAAATGGATTGCTAATCGTTTGACTGTATAGGGGTATGCGTATTGGGTTAATCTCATTTGCAAAGATTTTTATGTTTTGTTTTAGGTGGTCCTTCACAAAGAAACTCGTCTAAGGCAAAGTCTACTAAGTCACCCTCTGACACATAAAAGTTGATCTTTCTTGGTGGGAATCAGTTCTTTTGTACTCCGATGGTAGTGAAATAGTTATTTTGGAGATGTTGTAAATGATGACTATGTGGATGGTACCTTTGGTTATAAGTTTATGATTGAATAATGGTGGTGGTTGGTCGAAGATCTTGATCATTGTAAACAGGAGTAGGGTCAGTGACACAAGGGACATGCTAAACCTGGTGGTTTTTTGCCCTGTATGGAAAAATGTCTTCATAAAAAATAACATCCCTAGAGGAAAACACCTTATGAGATGATAAAGAATAAGGCTTGTAGGTTTTTTTTTCCATTAAGGATATCCCAGGAAAACACACTTCTCCGCTCTCTCTTGAAGCTTGCCCCTCCCTTGCTTGAGGATACTAGCATAGCAAAGACAACCAAACACCCTCATATGGTCAAATGAAGCTTCCTTACCAAAAAGTTTCTCTTAAGGACTTTTGTTCTTCAATACTGGTGTGGGCATCCTATTTATAATGTATGTGGCAGTCAAGACACTTTCTCCCCAAAAGTTCAAAGGCAAGTTTGACTCAAACATGAGAGCTCTAGGAACCTCTAATAGATGCCTATGTTTTCTTTCCACAATCCCATTTTGTTGGGGACTTTAGGTAAAACTAGTCTCGTGAACAATACCAAACTCATTGAAATATTTTGTGGCAATGTTCCTTTTCCCTATCTCTAATGCACTGACTGACCTCACCTTTTTCACATTGGCATTGAATTGGTTCTTGGCCAAGGAAATAAAGGACTGTAACAACCCAAAGGTCTCACTCTTGGTGGTCATAAGATGAGTCTATGTGCATCTAGTGTAGTCATCCACGATGGTTAGAAAATACCTATGACCTAAATGGGTTTTATTGTGAAATGGACCCCATGTATCCACTTGAACTAGCTCAAATGGCATAACAGTAGATATATGACTTTGTTGATGTTAGAGTTGATGTTGGTGATGGCTAAGTATGTATTAGCATAGGTTAAGTTTGTATTTTTGTTGTTTGTTTTTGCTTTCCCGCTTCTTTTTTTTTTCTTCTTTTCTTTCGTTTTCTTGGGCTGAGTTGGTTTGTTTGGGCTTATTTAAGCCGGCCCAGCTCTCCTTCTCTTTTGTAAAGTTCTCGAATGTTTTCCCTCCTAATCGAGAATTCAATTTTCTTCCATTTCCTTCTTTGTCTCCAAGCTTCCTCTTCAACTGAAGCTTTACATGGTATCAGAGCCTATTCAGGCTGAGATCTTCTTCCTCCTCGTCTGCCATGTCTGAAAAATCTAAAGCCTTCGTCCCAGGTCCTTGTGATCCCCTTTTTATCCATCCGTCCGACCAGCCAGGAATGTCCTTGGTGGCCGAACCTTTCACAGGGGAGGATTTTGACACGTGGAAGAGATCGGCCTCACTTGCTCTTTCTGCGAAAAACAAAATCGCCTTTGTAGATGGTACGCTATCAATGCCAGATTCACACAATCCTCGGCTCCCTTACTGGAAAAGGGGAAATGACATGGTGTTGTCATGGATACTCAACTCTTTGTAGAAGAATATCTGGGATAGCGTTCTGTACTCCACAAACGCACAGGATCTGTGGAAAGAATTGATTGAAAGATTTGGCCAAGCAAATAAAGCAAAGCTGTATTCGATTCAACAAAAGGTCTCAAGATTGTCTCAAGATTCCATGGATATTTCAACTTATTACACAATGGCAAAGAAATTATGGGAAGAGATGGGAGCTGTCACCAATTTCCCCTCCTGTGAGTGTGGAAAGTGTGTTTGTAAGCCTCAAATGAACAGGAGATTTGAGATATATTTTGAAGAACAGAAACTCCTGCAATTTTTGATGGGATTGAATGATAGTTACACGAAAGTAAGAAGAAGCATTCTCATGATGACCCCCCTTCCAACACTCAGTCAAGTTTATGCTATATTATCCCAGGAGGAGAAACAAAGACAAGTAAGAGATCATATCAACCCTCAAACTGAATCTGCTTCTTTCTATGCAAACAAAAATCCTCAAAGAAACCAAAACCCCACTAAAAGAAGTCAAGAAGTCAAGAACTCAAGAAATCCAACATGTTTTGTGACCACTGCAAGAAACATGGCCACACAATTGACAAATGCTACAAGATCTACGGATACCCTCCCAAGAATAGGTTTCAAAACAGACCTTCCAACCAACAGAATAGGAGACAAGCTAATGCGGCCTGGCAAGAAGCAGAAAAGGCTACACCAAAGGTGAATGAGCCCACGTCCGCATCATCTTTCAGTTTGAACAAGGATCAGACAAAACATCTTCTCCAGCAGCTGTTACAAACTCTTGCTAATGAGACGGCTTCTTCCAATCATGGGACAGAAGCTGAGACTATGTCAGGTAATGATCAAAAGCTTCTCACTAAACATATGTCAAATGTTGTAGCATGTTTTGTTAATTTAACCCAAAATGACTGGATATTGAGTTTCGGAGCAATTGACCATATGTGTGGGAATGAAAATGTTATGCATTCTATGAAAAATTTAAAGCAACCTGTGAATGTGACTTTACCTGATGGAAGTCTGATTGCAGTTAAGCAAAGTGGAAGGGTCACTTTAGCAAATAATATTGTGCTGAATGATGTGTTATATGTTCCTCATTTTAAATTTAATTTGATATCAATCAAAAGCCTATGCAAACAACTGCACTGCACTATCAATTTTGGTGAAGATAGTTGTTTTATGTAGGCCCCCATATTGAAGAAGCCAATGAACCTTGGTAGGGAAACAGAAGGCCTATATTTCTTGGATATAAGACATGTTCAAGATCCCTCTAAAACCATGAATGATTCTGTCAATGAGCATATTGTTGCTACTGTTAAGGGAAATTTTTGGCATGAAAGATTAGGACACATATCAAATACTAGGATGAAACTATTGCCTGTTTGTAATTCAAACAATGACCAAGATTCTTGTGATATTTGTCATAAAGCCAAACAAAAGTGTTTGCCCTTTAATACTAGCACCATTTCTACTAGTAAATGCTTTGAGTTGATACACGTTGATACTTAAGGCCCATTTCACACAGCTACCCATCTAGGACATAAATATTTTCTCACCATTGTTGATGATTTCACTAGATGTACTTGGACATACCTTATGACTACGAAGCATGAAGCATTTTATTCCTTGCAGTCCTTTATATCTATGGTTAAAAACCAATTTGATGTGAATGTTAAGAAGGTTAGATCAGACAATGCCCTGGAAATAGGGAAAAGTAACCAAGCAATTGATTACTTTGCAAAGAAAGGCATTCTCCATGAAACTAGTTGTACTCAAAGACCCCAACAAAATGGAGTCGTTGAGAGGAAACACAGACACTTATTAGAAGTTGCAAGGGCCCTTATGTTTCAGTCCAAATTACCTTTGAATTTCTGGGGAGAAAGCATATTAACAACAACTTATATAATAAACAGAATACGCACTCCTTTATTAGGGAATAAAACACCCTTTGAAAAATTATTTGGAAAGAAACCCTCTTATAATCACTTGAGAGTTTTTGGGTGTCAATGCTATGTAAGCACGCTCAAACATGGAAGTGATAAGTTCTAAACAAGAGCAGAAGAATGTGTGTTTGTTGGGTATCCTCAAGGTAAGAAAGCTTATAAATTGTACTCTTTAGAGACAAATGGATTTGTAATATCCTGGGATGTTATTTTCTATGAATCTGTCTTTCCTTACAGCAAAGAACAACCTATTGAACAGCAGTCTAGTGCTAATCAGAATGTGTTTGACAATTACATTCCTGATAATCTTGATAACTCAGAAGCTCTCAACAACATCAGTTCTCAACAGGAAACTGTTGAAGAACCAGCTCATGACGCTGACATTACTGCCCAACCTCTCAGAAGGTCAGAAAGGAACCATAAGGCCTCTAGCTATCTGGATGATTATGAAACCTGTTTATCTTATGTTACTAACCTACATTACACACCTAGATCTCTCTCTTTTTGTGGTGCCTCTAACAACAATGTAGGTTTAAGCAATTACCAGGACACACATGAGCCAAACTCCTACATGGAAGCTAGCAAACATCCATGTTGGACTGAAGATATGAAACGTGAACTGGAAGCTTTAGATGACAACAATACTTGGGAAATGGTCACTCTCCCAAAGGGAAGAAAGGCTGTAGACAGCAAGTGGGTCTATAAGGTGAAGCATAAAGCTGATGGCAGTGTAGAAAGACTTAAAGCCAGGCTGGTTGTTATAGGGTTTACGTAAAGAGCAGGGGTTGATTACAATGAAACATTCTCACCAGTGGTGAGAATGACAACCATTAGGACCATGATTACAGTAGCTGTGGGAAGAGGTTGGAATTTTTTTCAGTTGGACATAAACAATGCATTTCTTCATGGAGATCTCCATGAAGAAATTTACATGAAAGTTCCAGATGGAGTTCACAATGTTGATCCTAATACAGTTTGTAGGCTCAAGAAGTCCCTATAAGGTTTGAAACAGGCTTCAAGACAGTGGTATGCAAAGCTCACTGAGGTTTTATATAAAAGGGGGTATAGACATTCAGACAATGATTACTCATTGTTTTACAGAAGATCAAAAGAGAAATTAGTGTATCTTGCTGTCTATGTGGACGACATTCTTGTTACTGGTTATGATTTTGAGGAAGTAGAGTCTCTGAAATTGCATCTCAACAAAGTCTTCAGAATCAAAGATCTGGGAGTTGCTAAGTTTTTTCTTGGGATAGAAATCACTGAATTCCCAGAAGGTCTGGTTTTACCACAGAAGAAATTTACAAGGGAGCTCCTTCACGAGTTTGGCACAGAGAACATGAAAACCTTTGTCTCTCCCATGGACATCAATGTTAGACTTTCCCCTGACTCAGGTACTCCTTTACTTGATCCTTTTTCATACAGAAAGCTTATAGGAAAGGTTAATTTTCTAGCCAACACAAGACTAGATATAGCCTTTGCTGTTCAACACTTGAGCCAATATTTAAAGGCTCCCACAGACCTACATTGGAAAGCAACAGTTCATGTTTTAAGGTACCTGAAGGGAAATCCAGATCTGGGAGTAGCAATATACAAGGAAAATGATTTCTCTTTACAAGGTTTTAGTGATTCTGATTGGGGTGCTTGTATACATAGTAGAAGGTCCATAAGTGGTTTTGTTATTTTCCTTGGTAACACATTGATTTCCTGGAAATCAAAGAAACAACACAACAAGTTGTTTCTTTATCTTCGGCAGAGGCAGAATATAGGAGTTTAAGGCGTTTAGTAGCTGAGTTATCTTGGTTGAGCATGTTACTTTCTGAATTCCAGATTGACTCTGTCACGCCTATTCCTGTCAAAAGTGACAGCCAAGCAGCCATCTATATAGCTCGCAACCCAGTGTATCATGAAAGGACTAAACACATTGAGATTGACTGCCATTTTGTTAGAGAGAAGCTGGCCGAAGGATTGATTACACTCAAGCATGTTCCTACAGAATCCCAGCTAGGTGATATCATGACTAAAGCCCTTCCTGGAAATTAGCATCACCAAAATCTGGGCAAATTGGGTTGTTTACCACCCTCCAATTTGAGGGGGGGGGGTGTTAGAGTTGATGTTTGTGATGGCTAAGTATGTATTAGCATAGGTTAAGTTTGTATTTTTGTAGTTTGTTTTTGCTTTCCTGCTTCTTTTTCTTTTCTTCTTTTCTTTCGTTTTCTTGGGCTGAGTTGGTTTGTTTGGGCTTATTTAAGTCGGCCCGACTCTCCTTCTCTTTTGTACAGTTCCCGAATGTTTTCCCTCCTAATCGAGAATTCAATTTTCTGCCATTCCCTTCTTTGTCTCCAAGCTTCATCTTCAACCGAAGCTTTACAGTTGAAAAGGTAAACATCTTTGTTTGGCTTTGTGGAATGTATCACAACTGTTCTGAACTAATTCAGCATATAGGTTCTTTACAGACAGAAAATTCATCCAAGATTCGGACATATGTCCCATCCTTCTGTGCCAAACATCACTACTAGTAAGAGCTAAAGTTTTATTACAAACATTAGCAGAAAAATCATATATATGTTTGGAAGAATCTGGTGGTCGTGGCAGTACGTTTTGATCCAAGAAGTACAACCCTTTGTCTTCTCTACCAAGTGTCACTGGCCTCCTCATAGAAGGGCCCTGTATAATACATCTTTCCTTAGTAAAAGTAATGTGCCATCAGGTGCGCGCAGTGGATGCGAAGCCAAGGTCAATAGAATATATTCATGATGCCAAGTATGTAAGCTTTAAAACGGTCAACCAATCAAATCATATGTTTTTGAAACATTAAATGACAAATGAGTGCTTGTAACCCTAGTTCAAAATATAAACATGATGAATAATTTACATAGAAAAGGAAAAAAACTTATAACCCCAAATCTAAGAGGTAGACCTGTCAATTCGATCGGGCGGACGGGTTTCGGGTCTGTCGTATATCAGGTTCGGGTAAATACGGGTCGGGTGTATTTCGGGTTCGGGTAAATACAGTCGGTGTATTTCGGTTTCGGGTCAACCCCAACGGGTTATGACTGCGACCTTTTTCCGTTTTTTCTTTTTAAAAAATGGTACCTAAATACAACTTTTTGTACAATATACATAATAAAATATGATTATCTTATAGTAACGATAGATTATTGTAACTATTTCAACTTAAATTAGAGAAATAACAAATAAATAAGTTGCGGTTATAATTTAACGTTCAAAATTACAAAGAAAAATCACAAATTCTAATAAAGTTGAGCTTAAATAATTAAATTTTCAGGTTAAGCGGGTCGGGTTTGACCCGCTAATTTCCGGGTTCGGTATACTTCAGGTTTAGTTGAAAAAATCGTGTTCAAAACCCATAAATTTCGGGCGGGTTCGGGCAGGTTAACGGATCGGGTTAAAAACTGCCAGGTCTACTAAGAGGGGATTCTACCTCGAAGGTAGTTAGAAGCTCACGCAGGAGCAACCATTGATGACCATTCAGAGTGACTAACAAACAGGATAATATCATTATGCCAGAAATCATTTGGATCAAATAATTATCTCAATGACCAATGACAAGATAACTTTCAATCATCAATTTACATAAACATCTCAAACAAGTAACATAATATGATCAATTTGCAAAAATACAAATCAATGTACAAAGTTCACATAGAGTCAACAATACAAGTTCATCAGCACTGAAATCACAATTGTTAGCCATTCACCATAGAACCTTAAAATAAATTACTACTTAGTTCACCATCACAAGGTCTTCTATATAAGGATTATAAAAAAATAAAGAATATCTAGTCCAAAATAAATAAAAAAAACTAAAAAAAAAACCATTTCGGAAGTTAAAAGAATGCAACATTAATCCTCCTAAATTCTGGGTGAGTGACAAAACAAAATCCTCACATTTCTCCTAAAAAGCCACTGCACATATATTACCAAAAAAAATCCACATCCAGTGGTTTATATACCAATCAATCTATGACCATTGCAACCTCTTCTATTTCATGGCTAGGTCATAGTTAATTCACAAATCTAAATGCCCTTTCATAAACAAATCTAAATCTAAAGCAACTATTTAGTCTCTTACTTTTTGTCCTTTTTCTTTTGGAGGATCCTGCATCAACAAGTTATTATGCAAGGTTGGTTTTCATTATAAAAACCTATCACAATATGATTTTTCCAATTGAAGCATGCTTATTTATTGTACATCTCTAGCTTATCAAAGTATATTGATTTCATGTTAGTACAAAGGTAATAAGAAGCGGGAAAAATAAATGAAAAGATAAAGTAGCATAGGAGAAGACTTAAGTGTATAAGACAACAGAATGATGGATGTGATTATGTGAAGTACACATAGCTATATAGCCAATGACAAAGAAAAAAGCTTACCATGAGAAGACTTAACATTCAAAATGTGATCAAGTACATAATCAAACTACGAAACTTGATTGCTCAATCCGTGAAGGTTAAAGTCGTCTTGGATGTAGTCATCACCAATCTCACAAAAAAGATTCATTCCCTTGCAAATTGCAAAACCATGAGATCCAAAATGTATCCTCTGCATCAAAACGGCAAGATCAAACTCTTCACTGTCCATTTTAGATTCTTCTATATCCACAACTATCAATATCAAATCACCAATCTTTTTTGAATCCAAAAAGCATGCAATATGAACATTATTGGGCTCTTCTTAAATGTTAGGATACATGGATATCATATCATTATACATCTTCAAATACAAATAATAATGTTTTATCCAAATAGCCATTTTTTAACCATGAAGATGATTTACAAAACCACATATAAGGAATTTGTTAGGTAATTAGGTTTCATGTCAATGCCAATCCTCTTCGATCTCGATCTTCTATTGAACTTCATGGGAGACCTGTTTCATAAAATATAACCTTCAAACTTCTAAAAAAGAACTATGGCATTATGCCATTACACTTCCATGAATGAAAAAGCACAATCAATCATAAGTCTATAAATATACTAATTCAATTTACACTTTAAAGCTAAGCACTGGTCACAAAAAGGAGGCCCTTACACAACCACCAATCCCTCCATCCCCTAACCCTAGAGTGAAACAAAGAATGTAAAATAAGCAAAGTGTCTGGACACTTTCTGAACCGTATCGAGTTCAGTGTCGGGTTCGGTGCCAAGGTTTCATAGCCGGGATTGTGGTTAAAGATAAGATTGATGAAATCCCGACCCATCATCACCGGACTAAAACCGCTCACCCACTCATTTTCAGGAATCGATACACCTTTACAAAAGGCGGGGTGGTGAGCATCACACTATCGTGGCCTCGGCGAGCCATCCTTGTTGGAGTAAGGAGAGGCTCGGGACTTTTCAACGACCTCGGAGGCCTCGGGATTGGATTGGGTCATTCCGGAAATGAAGGGCGTGTTGGTATACAGTCTCGGAAGTAACCAAGTTAATAACTTGCAAGGGGGAAGGCGATTAGAGGTTGAAAATGCGCGCGCCTCCATGCTTTGGGCAATAACTCCTTCAATATAACTCCGATAGGTCTCAAATTTTGGGAGTTTATAGTACACACTAAGAGCTTTCCAACGATATATTACGGGCCTAAAACGGAGTTTGGATGAAGAAGTTATGCGTATTTGAAGTCGGCAGGGAAAACTGCCCAGAAGCCTAGCTCGCCCGAGCAAAATGTTGGCTCGCCCGAGCCAACATTCATCACGACGCGACCCATCCAGCCAGCGACAGGCCAAGGCGGTCAGAGGGCCACGCCGAGAGCCACCCATCCGCCGCCCGAGCCGCTCTGCCTGGGACGTGTATTTTCGTCATTTTTGCCTTGTTTTAGCCTAATTCCTAGTTTATTATAAATAGCTTGTTATCTCATTTTTCCAGGCAGCTTTTGATGATTATGAACATGCTTATGCATTGGTTAGGGTTTCCCTAAGTTTTCTCTCAAAATCTAGATTACTTTATCCATTGATTAATGGTGGTGTTTCTAGTCATTCCTTTATTGATCATTTGGTGGATTCTTCCTCTATGATGGTCATGGTGGGGTGTTAGGCTTTGGTGGTGGAATCTCCTTTATCCAAGGTCATATCCAATCCCTTTGGTGTTCAAGGTTATTGAAATTGGTCTATTTTGGTTATTATTCTTGTTATTATTCAAGTTCAAGGCTATTGTTGAGAAGTTCAAGCATGGGTGATTGAGATGTTCATCTTTCTCCCCTTATTCTATTGCTTATGGATTTCTCTCATCTCTTCTACAACAACAACTCAAGCTAAGTCTTCAATCTCTCCCATCGCGCCACGCTCCATTTGGTATCAGAGCCCAAGGTTTTTCATCTAGCTTGAGTTTTATCATTGTTCTTGTTAGTGTGTTCTCTAGTGTTGATTTTTGTGGATTGTATGCAAGTATTGGTGATCCACATTCCCTTTGCAATCCAAGAGTATTGGAATACTTTGTATTGTGTTTGTATTTGGTGTTTTTGGTGCATATTGGAGCTTTGAGGAAGAGTTGGAAATTTGTGCCCACAAGGTGTTCGATAAAATGCCCAAGTGAGAAAAACACAAAGAACCCTTATCCAAACACAAGCCAACTACAAGAAAACCCCCAAACTCCACAAAATATCCCAAACACAATCCGTCCCATACCTTTCCCTCGATATGGATGGTCACGATGATTTTCGATCGAGAGGAACCTAGCCACCGGAGGAGTTCCCGAGTCCAAGGAATTGAGAACCGACTTGCCACCCATGGCGAACGGTTCACCTCCATCGATCGCACTCTTAATGCCATCATGGTACGGTTGGACAACCTCATCCAAGAGCGTCCGGTTCCACCTCGAGTTGAACGTTCGAGGCGCGGACAAAGCCCTAACCGTCCTCCTCCCTCTTACGAGTCGAGTGACGATGATAGAGGCTCACTACGATGCCATCATCGACGGGAAGCGGTTGAGAAACCCCCATGGGATGAATTCTATGATACCAAGATCAAAATTTCGGAATTCAATGGCAACACCGACCCCGAAGATTATCTTGAATGGGTCCAAATCTTAGATAGGTATTTTGAAGCTGGGGATTATAGTAATGAACAAGCCTACAAGATTGCGAGGTTGAAACTCACCAAGGGTGCATCCTTTTGGTTTAAGAATGTCAAGGCACAAAGAGCTAAGGAGGGTCGAGCAAAAGTCACCTCATGGACAAAGCTAAAGCGATTAATGAATCGACGACGATTCTTGCCTAGTACTTACAAGCGAGACCATGAACTCATTTCATCACTTGATGGGCAAAGAAGAAGAGAGGATTCCTCCCGAGAAAAGCCATTCTACTATTCCCCGCTAACGACCGTCACGTCCCGGAAGTGTGTCAAATGTCGGCGTGTGGGACACGATTCTTGGCAATGTCCAACAATGGCTATGGTTGAAGCTTGGATTAAGGAATCCTTTGGCGAAGGTGAGCATACAAGTGACATGGTAGAAGAGGCTAAGCAAGCAAAGGTCGATTCCTTGCCCGACGAGGGAGCTTCCGTTGAACCTTGTGAGGCTTCCGAAACTATTGTTGAAGTTCCAAGCCAAGAGGTGGTTGAGAACATCGATCTTGCCCTTCCTCTTATCCGTGTTGAAGAGGCCCAAGAAGAAGCCGCTTTGGGGTTATCATTACCACAAGCCAAGGGATTAAACAACAATGGTGGTGACTCTTATTTCCTTCCACCCACGGGCACCCAAATTCTTCTCCATGGGAAGAACAAGGTAACCGAAGACTCTCCTTTGAAATTTATTGAATCATGCTTGAAAGATGTACAATGTGGTGTAGAGTCTTTGGGTGAGTCGTGCATGATCTTTGGGAGACATTGGTTGTTTGATGAAGTTTGTTGGCGAGAAAAGTTGCATGATGAGCATGTGAAGTCCCCGGTTGAAAATTCCCAATGTTATGAGTGGCATACTAAGAATCTTGGTGTCCGTTTGGTGTTTAGTGGCGAATTTGGAATTGAAGATGCCATGATTCTAGTTCAACCTAAGTTTTTGAGCTCTTCAATTGTGTCGTCCTTCGATGAATATTGCTCGTATATTGGTCGTTGTGTCATGAACTTTTTGAATGAGTTATACATGTTGTTTGGTCGACATTGGTTATTTGAGGATTTGTCGTTGAATGAGTGTTATTGGAAATTTGGTGTGCAATGTTCGTGGCATTGTGTGTTGAGCGAAGATCAATTACTTGGACTTGAGTGCATGAATCCCTTAACCCTACATAAAAATAAAACCTGGGTGGGAAGTGAGTTGAGGAACCTTCTCATGATGAGCGAAACATGGGAAGAGCGTGCTCTTGGCGAGGACGAGCTCCTTCTTGCTTTGTCTTTGCCTTGTAGCGAGCCTAGTGAGAATGAGAGTTCCCAAACACCACAAAAATTCCCCTTTCTGTCCCTTAACCCCTCACCTCCACAAAACAAGCCTCCAACCTGCTTCTTTTATTTGGATGACGGGTATATAGTGGGTTCCGAAGCTTGTTGGGTCCCTCGTGTGATTGTTCATGGCGGTCGGGATGTTTCGAGCTCTAGGGTGCCAAGTTGTGGAGAGGGCCTCGATTTTTACTCCCAAGAGTTAAGGGCAACTCTTTTTCAAGAAGGGGAGTATGAACCGTATCGGGTTCAGTGTCGGGTTCGGTGCCAAGCTTTCATAGCCGGGATTGCGGTTAAAGATAAGATCGATGAAATCCCGACCCATCATCACCGGAATAAAACCGCTCACCCACTCGTTTTCAGGAATCGATACACCTTTACAAAAGGCGGGGTGGTGAGCATCACACTATCGTGGCCTCGGCGGGCTATCCTTGTTGGAGTAAGGAGAGGCTCGGAACTTTTCAACGACCTCGGAGGCCTCGGGATTGGATTGGGTCTTCCCGGAAATGAAGGGCGTGTTGGTATCAAGTCTCGGAAGTAACCAAGTTAATAACTTGCAAGGGGGAAGGCGATTAGAGGTTGGAAATGCGCGCGCCTCCACTCTTTGGGCCATAACGCCTTCAACATAACTCCGATAGGTCTCAAATTTTGGGAGTTTATAGTACACACTAAGAGCTTTCCAACGATATCTTACGGGCCTAAAACGGAGTTCGGATGAAGAAGTTATGCGCATTTGAATTTGGCAGGGAAAACTGCCCAGAAGCCTAGCTCGCCCGAGCAAAATGTTGGCTCGCCCGAGCCAACATTCTGTCACGGCCGCGACCCATCCAGGCCAGCGACAGGCCAAGGCGATCGAGGGTCACCGCTCGAGCCACCCATCTGCCGCTCTTTTCTGACGCCGCGTATTTTCGTCATTTTTTCCTTGTTTTAGCCTAATTCCTAGTTTATTATAAATAGCTTGTTATCTCATTTTTCCAGGCAGCTTTTGATGATTATGAACATGCTTATGCATTGGTTAGGGTTTCCCTAAGTTTTCTCTCAAAATATAGATTACTTTATCCATTGATTAATGGTGGTGTTTCTAGTCATTCCTTTATTTGATAATTATATTTGCAAGAGTAAAATTATATATTATAGGCTTCAAATTATATGGGTTTTATAAATATAAAATATATTTTTCTTTGATAATGATATTTCTTTGACAACAATATAATTATACATTAAGAGAGTAAAATAAGTTATAAGCATCAAATTATGTTATCTTCCTTTATGATGGTCATGGTGGGGTGTTAGGCTTTGGTGGTGGAATCTCCTTTATCCAAGGTCATATCCAATCCCTTTGGTGTTCAAGGTTATTGAAATTGGTTGATTTTGGTTATTATTCTTGTTATTATTCAAGTTCAAGGCTATTGTTGAGAAGTTCAAGCATGGGTGATTGAGATGTTCATCTTTCTCCCCTTATTCTATTGCTTATGGATTTCTCTCATCTCTTCTACAACAACAACTCAAGCTAAGTCTTCAATCTCTCCCATCGCGCCACGCTCCACTTTCTTTATTCAATTCACAAAGTAGATAGAATGGTTGTACAATTATGTAATAGATAAAATAGAATCACAAAATCAATATGTGTCACAATGTCCTTGCTACCTAACTAAATGCGATCTAGTATTTTTCATCAATTAAAATGCCTCTATCTGAAATATATGAAGAGGAAAGGATTGAGCTTCCTCAGTCCTTATGGCCTAAGAACGGGCAAATTGGAGCCACTCTTGCTTGTACAACCATAATTGCATTGTAAGAACGACTATAAAAAAATGAAGAGAAAGAGGGAGAAGAGATGAATCACCCATGTTTAGTAACATAAAAAGTGATCAACAAAAGAGCGGTAGCTCATGGACTCATGGTATGATGCAGAATTGCAACAATATAATATGTTTAGATTAAGCTTTATAGCTTGCTTAGTGATTTCCATCGTTTCAATCTAATCAAAAGAACAACCAAACAACCGCCACACCCAAAACAAATTAAATAGATCTAAACAATTATCAACAAATATCAACTTATCAAAAATTGTCCATAATAAAGAGAAAAAGAAAGCAAGGGTCCAAACAACGAAATCAAGCTAATTATAAGACAGACCTATGAATAAAATCACTCATAGAGTAATGAAAATTGAGAAATAAAGAAACCATGGGTAGAGAGATATCCATTTATGAATAATAATATTATTAAAAACTATAATGGATCTATCAACTCTTAACAACTATTCTATGATTGTGAAGCATTTTTCTGATATTACTTATAACTAACAACCATAAAAATGTACGTACAAAATATTTCTTAGTGAATTTATGGCAAGTAACCTCTTTTTGAGTGGCATTTGAACTGTTTGAATGTATGTTCTGCTCCTATTATATGAACAAGAGTGATGGAGACCATCATGAAGAATAGCAAGCAGCAACAACTTCATCTGCAAAGGAGGCATCCAAAAGAACTTCACCAGCACTTTCAGCAACAGCACCAGCAGGACACCATGTTGATTCACCAAACTCAGCAGCTAAGGAAGCATCTTCAACAGAAACAGCAGGCTTCCAAATCTCAGCAGAAGCAGCAAGTCATTTAGGAGTTCAGCTACCCAGCAGGAGGTTCACAGCACCCCTAGCAGCCACCAAGCCATCCACAGCATCCATCCAAGCTTGTTACACCCTTGTGAAACAAGTCTTCGCACCTTCACCCACTCAGCCCATCAGCATTGGTCATTCAGAACAAATCCAGTTCCCAACAACAACAGTCCAAGCAACAGTCTTTCTCTATGTCATATCTATTGATTGAGGAAGAATCAGCCAAGGTTCCCTAGGAGTTTTTTGTTCTATGTCATGCCATTTTCAAATGCAAGCCAAGTCCCAACATATCGAGCATGGCATCAACAAGTTTCAAGTGACAGAACAAACAACCCCTACAGGGTTGTTTGTTATCAGTTTTTCCAGAACCTCAGTTCTGAGGCTAAGTCTTTTGTTATCTGTCCATAAGGGTTATTTTGGTCATTCCAGCTTATTATTAACCCGTTGAGATTACATCCAGGTTAGTGTTTGCGCGGGAAATTACCTCAGTAACTTAGTTTTACCCCCTTAGACAGGAAAGCTTCTCATTGGTTCAATTTGCCAGCCTTTCGGCATTTGGTCCAATCAGAACTTAGCTTGTGTTTTCATTTTATTTCCTTGCAAATTGTACTCGAGATCATCTTAGTTAGATTAGGATGTAATCAGCTGTATTAACTCTAAGCTTTGTAAGTTAGATTAAGTCAGGGAGATTAGGGAGATTAGCTTATGTTAAGTAGTTGCTAATCAAACTGCTTGCAGTGTTTATATTCTGAGTTTCTAAGCAATGAAAGGATCATTAGTGTTTATTCAATAGTATCCTCGAGTGTCTTAGAACCTCTGAATGTCTGTGAGTGTCCTTTTCCCTTGATTGCAGTTCTGGTGAGCCTGTATCAACTGTAAGCAAGTCTATCTTTTATTTTCCTTGATTGGGTTGTCATCTATTCCAGCTAGTTGCTTTAATAAGCTATTGTTTACAAGCATTCGGTTGTGTGTGTGTGATGGTATGGTGCATTCTAGTTCAATACTCTGATCATTGTGAGCTAGTATACATCATCTTGGTATCAGAGCTTTGTGTTCTATCTTGGAGTGTGTTGTTTGTGATTGTTTGAAATGGCCAGAACTAGTAGAACACCTCAGGAAGTCTTAGAGTAGACTATGAAAGAAAAGGAAGAGATGGAGTAAAAAATGAAATTCTTGAGTGAGCAATGACAATATTATATGAGATTGCATAGAAATTATCTTAATAGAGAGACTGATGAAGAGATGGAGGAAGGAGAAGGTGAAAATCCTTTTAGTAGGATAGGAAGAGGAGGTCGAGGTCATAGGCCTACACACAGAAGGAGGAGGAGAGTTAGGAGATCACCTAGGATTAGTGAGCCAGAAGAAAACAGTGAGATGGAGGAATGAAGGGAAAACAGGAGGATAGAGAAGTTAGATTTCAAGATTGATATACCTGAGTATGCAGGGGAGTTAGATCTTGATGTTTTCTTAGATTGGTTGCAGACAGTAGAGATGGTTTTTGACTTGAAGGAGGTGTCAGAAGAGAATAAGGTGAAGTTAGTAGCCTTAAAATTGAAAAAGTATACTTCTACTTGGTGGACTAATCTACAGAGAAGGAGAATCGAGATTGGAGAAGATGGGGTGAGCACTTGGATTGAAATGAGACAGAAGTTGAAAGAAAAATTCCTTCCAGACAATTATATGAAGAAAAACTACTTCAAGCTACAACATTTGGTGCAGGGCAACAAATCTGTGGAAGACTATACTAAAGAGTTTGAACAATTGCTTTGAAAGTGTAATATGCAGGAAAATGAAGTGCAGACTTATGTGAGATATCTTACAGGTTTGAATGAAGGAATCAAGAATGTTGTTGAGCTGCAGGTTTATGATTCACTTGATGAGTTAAGCTCTTTAGCTTATAAAGTGGAGCAACAGAAGAAGGCTAGAGTGAAGGAGTTCAGCAGCAGATACCCAGCCAAACCCTATACCCCAGCCAAGCCAAACCCTTACAGTAAGCCCTATAATCCCCCAAAAAGAACCTATCCATCCCCACCTCCACCACAAGCCAGATATCCAGCCCCAAGACCACCTCAAAATCAACCACAAAATCCCCCACAAAGAACCCCAGCTCCTATCAGCAAAGCCTACCCAGAAAGAAGATGCTTCAGGTGTCAAGGACTTGGGCACATTACCTCAGAATGTCCAAACAAGAGGATGGTACTCTTGTTGAGTAGCAAGCAGCCTTGTTTATTGACTCTGAATATGTGCAGGAAGAAGAACAGGATTATGGAGAGCCTGAACATGATCTAGTTTATGATGATGATGCCTTAGAAGAGGGTCCAGATGAAGGAAAAATGTTGGTGATCAGGAGAGTCCTGAGTAGCTCAGCAGTAGAAGAAGTAGAAGAGCAGAGAGAGAATATCTTTCGTACAAGGTATACCATTGGAGGGAAGGTGTGCTCTGTGATTGTTGACAGTGGGAGATGTACCAATGCAGCCTCCAGTACCATGGTGAAGAAACTAAGCTTGGCAACCAAGCCCCACCCAGCCCCATACACCATTCAGTGGCTCAACTTAGGGAAAGGTATCCAAATCTCTACTAGATGCCTTGTTAGCCTTTCAATTTGTCAGTTATACAAGGATGAGGTCTGGTGTGATGTATTGCCAATGGATGTATGTCATTTGCTTTGGGATCGACCTTGGTTGTATGATAGATCAGTGAGTCATTGTGGTAGAGCTAATACAGACACCCTTACCATGAACCACAAAAAGATCATTCTTACCCCTATGAAACCCTCACAGTTAACCAAGAAATCCAAGAACCTAGTCTTGATGTGTTGCTTTTATCTGATCAGTATGAACTTAGCACATAGAAAGGCTTGATCCTTTTAGACCTTGAGGAACCCTCAGCCCCACAAAATGACCACCCCTTATTTTTACCCTTACTTCAGCTGTTTCAGCATGTTTTTCCTGATGAAATGCCATCTGGTTTGCCACCTAAAAGGGATATCTAGCACAAAATTGACCTAGTGCCTAGATCAATATTACCTAATAAGCCAGCTTATAGGATGACCCCAGCAAATACCAGTGAAATACAGAGGCAGGTAGATGAGTTGTTGGAAAAGGGAATGATTAGGGAAAGTCTGAGTCCATGTGCAGTGCCAGCCTTCTTAGTGCCTAAGAAGGATGGAAGTCAGAGGATGTGCATAGATTAAAGGGCAATTAACAAGATCACAATCAAGTATAGGTACCCTATACCTAGGCTTAAAGATATGTTGGATGAGTTACATGGGTCAATAGTCTTTTCTAAGATTGATTCGAGGAGTGGATATTACCAAATAAGGATCTATGAGGGAGATGAGTGGAAGACAACATTCAAAACCAAGGGAGGTTTGTTTGAATGGTTGGTCATGTCTTTTGGTCTGACTAATGCCCCATCTACATTCATGAGACTCATGAATCAGGTCGTGAAACCACTCATAGGAAATAGTGTTGTTGTGTACTTTGATGATATTCTTGTTTATAGCAGGTCTGAGCAAGAACATGTCAAGCATTTGCAGGAGGTTTTAGAAATTCTGAGCAAGCAGCAATTATTTGGAAATCTCAAGAAGTGTCACTTCTTTACATCCCAAGCGAACTTCTTGGGATACATTATCAAAGCAGCAGGTATCCAAGTTGATGAGGAGAAAATTTAAGCTATTAGGGAGTGGCCTGTGCCCACTTCTATTCATCAAGTCAGGAGCTTCCATAGCCTGACTTCATTTTACAGAAGATTTGTCAAAAATTTCAGCACCATTTTGGCCCCAATGATTGAAGTGGTGAAGGGGAAGTCCTTTATTTGGACAACAGCATCCCAGAAAGCCTTTGAAGAAGTAAAGGAGAGACTCACTTCAGCCCCAGTTCTAGCACTACCCAACTTCAGCAAAGTTTTTGAAGTAGAATGTGATGCTTCAGGCGTTGGCATAGGAGCAATATTAACACAAGAAGGAAAGCCAGTAGCCTACTTCAGTGAAAAGCTGAATGATGCAAAGAGGAAGTACATCACCTATGACAAAGAGTTCTATGCCATCATTAGAGCTCTTCAGCACTGGAGGCACTACCTCATCGGAGCAGAATTCATTTTACACAGTAATCATGAAGACTTGAAGTTCATTCAAAGACAACACAAGCTCAACACCAGGCATGCTGTTTGGGTCGAGTACATACAGCCATTTCACTTCATGATCCACCACAAATCAGGAGTGCTAAACAAAGGAGCAGATGCATTGAGTAGGAGGAAGCTTTGTACTACATGCAGCCATTGTTGGTTTTGAGCATTTGAAAGCTTTGTATCAGGAGGATGGAGACTTTAAACAGGTGTACCAGAAGTGCCAGCTGCAACCCCAGGGTCTGTATCATAGAGACCAGGGTTATTTGTTCAAGGGAAATAGATTGTGTGTCCATAGAAGCAGCTTCAGAGAGTTATTAATTTCAGAAATCCATGGAGGAAGCTTAGCAGGTCATTTTAGAGTTGAGAAGACCTTGTTAATGTTGAAAGAGCGCTACAATTGGCCAAAGTTGAGGAAAGATATGGAGCATCTACTTAAGAGGTGCAACATTTGTCAATTGGCTAAGTCACATAGCCTACCTCAAGGCTTGTACACACCATTGCCATTTCCCAGCAGCCCTTGGGAAGATGTCAGCCTTGATTTCATTGTGGGTTTGCCAAGAACTCAAAGAGGCAAGGATTCAGTAGTGGTGGTGGTGGTTGATAGATTTTCAAAGATGGCCCATTTTTGAAGCAGGTAAAAGAGCAGATCAAATCAGGGAACTTCATCAGCAAGTGAAGGAAAGAATTGCCAAATACACTGAGCAGGTATCTACATCAGCCAACAAGCATAGGAAGAAGGTCACTTTCCAGCCTGGATATTTAGTTTGGATCAACTTGAGGAAGGACATGTTTCCTAGCAAGAGAAAAGGAAAGCTGCTACCAAGAGCAGATGGACCATTTGAAGTGCTTGAGAAAATTGGAGACAATGCCTATAGGTTGGACCTATCTAAAGAGTATGGAGGTTCAGCAACATTCAATGTAGCAGATCTTCGACATACTATCCACCAGATGAAGACCTACCAAGTTTGAGGAAAAACTTTCCACAACCTGGGAGGATGATGGAGACCATCATGAAGAACAGCAAGCAACAGCAACTTCATCAGCAAAGGAGGCATCCAAAAGAACTTCACCAGCACTTTCAGCAGCAGCACCAGCACCAGCAACAGACCATGTTGATTCACCAAACTCAGCAGCTAAGGAAGCATCTCCAGCAGAAACAACAGGCTTCCAAATCTCAGCAGAAGCAACAAGTCACTCGGGAGTTCAGCTACCCAGCAGGAGGTTCACAGCACCCCCAACAGCCACCAAACCATCCACAACATCCACCCAAGCTTGTTACACCCTTGTGAAACAAGTCTTGGCACCTTCAGCCACTCAGCTCATCAGCATTGGTCATTCAGACCAAATCCAGTTCCCAGCAACAACAGTCTAAACAACAGTCTTTCCCAATGTCATATCTATTGATTGAGGAAGAATCAGCCAAGATTCCCCAGGAGTTTTTTGTTCTATGTCATGCCATTTTCAAATCCAAGCCAAGTCCCAACATGTTCGAGCATGGCATCAGCAAGTTTCAAGTGACAGAACGGACAATCCCCATAGGGTTGTTTGTTATCAGTTTTTCCATAACCTCAGTTCTAAGGCTAAGTCTTTTGTTGTTTGTCCATAAGGGTTGTTTTGGTCATTCCAGCTTATTATTAACCCGTTGAGATTACATCCAAGTTAGTGTTTGCGCGGGAAATTACCTCAGTAACTTAGTTTTACCCCCTTAGACAGGAAAGCTTCTCATTGGTTCATTTTGCCACCCTTTTGGCATTTGGTCCAATCAGAACTTAGCTTGGGTTTTCCTTTTATTTCCTTGCAAATTGTACTCGAGATCATCTTAGTTAGATTAGGATGTAATCAGCTGTATTAACTCTAAGCTTTGTAAGTTAGATTAAGTCAGGGAGATTAGCTTATGTTAAGCAGCTGCTAATCAAACTGCTTGTAGTCTTTATATTCTGAGTTTCTAAGCAATGAAAGGATCATCAATTTTTATTCAATAGTATCCTCGAGTGTCTTAGAACCTCTGAATGTTTGTGAGTGTCCTATAACTCTTAACCCTCGGTTAAATCAGCTCCTGTCACTGGATATAGGCAAGAATCCAACAAGTGTCAGCTGTGCTTGATCATCTGTGCTTTGGTGTCTCTGTAAGAGCATGAATGTGAGAGTCCTTTGCCCTTGATTGTAGTTGTGGTGAGCCTGTATCAACTGTAAGCAAGTCTATCTTTTATTTTCCTTGATTGGGTTGTCATCTATTCCAGCTAGTTGCTTTTAATCAGCTATTGTTTACAAGCATCCAGTTGTGTCTGTGTGATTGTATTGTGAATTCTAGTTCAATACTCTGATCATTGTGAGCTAGAATACATCAAAGAGATCAAAATAATTTTCAAAAATGTAATCATGGATACAAGTTTGATTTAAGATAGGTTTTATTTTTCTACACTTAAATGAAAAAAATAAGGTACACACACTTATACAAGAGAATAAAAAAATTTATGTCAGAATACAATTGTTAATGTGAAAAATTAGAAAATAGAAATTGTATTGGGGCAGAAAAAATACTAAATGCTAGCAAAGAAGGCATATAGGGATAAAATTTAATGGAATAATAATCAGCTCTAAACATAGTGTTGGCGCTGAAATTTTTTCACAAGCATCATCCTCCCCTTCTTAGTGTATTTTGATATATGGATTCAGCTCTTTTAACTCCATAAGATCTTCCTCATCACTATAGACATCAAACACAGGAGGTTGATCAATACAAACGACACTTTAATCTTCTACGAGTAATCCTTCTTCAAAGGGGTAGAAAATAGCTTCCATCTTGTTCTTTTTTCAGCGGGATGCTATCCAAGGACCGTAATTAAGCTTCAATTACAAAAATGATGTATGTGTAGCTCAACCAAATTTGATGCAAGAATTTGACTCGTATTAAGAGACTCCAAGCAAGACTTGGTGTGGTTTCCACTACAATCTAAGTCTTTAACTTAACAAAATGCAAAGAAAAACAAATGAGATAGAAGATAAACATGTGAGCTCGTTTGATACAGTAACACCACAATCGAAGAACACTTAGGCTAGGACTTGGAATCTCACTCTCAGAAATAGAAACACCACGAAGAGGTCATAAATGAGCTCTACATACCACCACTGATTAGTCATATCAAGATACAGAAGTACAAATTTTTAAGAGTAATTACGACATTCACATACAAAGGAAGCTCACAGCTCTCTCTGTTACTTCAACTAAACTAATGAACTGGGTTACAAGAGTTTTATACATGTAAACATACTAAGCTAACAAGGAAGTACTTCTAGGATGCACATGAGCTTTCCTACGCATGAAGAAATATGTAAACAATATTAGTTATGCTAAGTATCTTCAAATTCACCTACTTCAATGCTTTCCATTGAGGGTTTTTATCTAAAATGATTAAAAGACAGCCACTTTTCCATAATACAAATGGAGGCTTCCCATTGGACAAACCAAAAGACTAAGCCCATTCTAAAATCGCCATTTTCGCCTTGCTTGCTTCCTTGGGCTTTCTTTAGCAGCTAGAACATCTCTTGAACAAGAATTGAAAAGGGAATTTCGAATACATAGGTGAAAAGACTGAATACCCCCTAACAAACTCAAAATTTCTAGCTGGGCAGATTTGGCATCTACCGGGTACACTTCAACTGTTTGATCTGAATAACATACTGAACAAGCCCCAAATCGGATGTGTGGTGGCTTTTTGGAAGGTTATTCATAGCCCTTCAAAGTCCCATCTGGCTATACCCGAAGAGATCTCTAAAATTTAGTGAAATGCACACGCAAATAGATCAGATACCAAACTGGATGAATGATACTCTAAATTGTTTGTAACTTGCTTTACTTCTTGGACTAGCAAATAACATGATTGCTTCGATGTAACTTGGTTTCCATCATTGGGAATGCAAAATGATTGATAGACGGCTAGTTTCAACTATATTTCACTTCAAAGAACAAGTTTCTCCTCAAACTTTAGGACCTTTTTTTTCAGAACACATATTAGCAACATCAAATCTTTTCTTTTTGCTAAAAACTTGCCTGGAGCCATAGTAGCCATGCTCCAACACACGTAGGAGTTACTTATAATTCTTTTTAGCGTAAAATAAATTTGAAAATTTGCTAGACAGAATCTGTATTATGCTTAAATAGCTACAAGATCAATTATTTTCATTTGTACACAATTGGAATGGTTTTTTGAGGGTTTAAATCTGTTGGTTTCTTTTCTGGAAACTTAAAGGGGCAGGGTTTCAAGGGAGGGTTATGGATGAGATGACCTTTTGTGGTGTTGCATTGGGACTCTATGAAAGCACTGAACTCATGATGAGCAAATGCTAACAAAAGAGGAATATAGGGATCAAGTTCTATGGAACAATAATCAACTCTAAACATAGTGTTTGGTGCTGAATTTGATTCGCAAGCATCCTCCTCCCCTTCTTGATACATTTTGAAATATGGATTCAACTCTTCAAACTTCATAAGAACCTGCTCACATTCATAGACATCAAAGATAGGAGGTTGATCAAAACAAAGGGTACTTTCATCTTCTACGAGTAGTCCATCTTCAAACGGGTATATCAAAATAACCTCCATCTTGTTCTCTTTTCAGTTGGATCCTAACCAAGGACCGTAATTAAGCTTCGATACCAAAAATGATGTATGTGTAGCTCACTAAATCTGGTGCAAAAGCACTAAACACACATCAAGAGACTCAAAGCAAGACTTGGTGCGGTTTCCACTACAATCTAAGTCTTTAACTTAACAAAATGGAAAGAAAAAGCAAATGAGATAGGAGATAAACATGTGAGCTCATTTGATACAGCAACACCACAAACGAAGAACACATGGGCTAGGACTTGCAATCTCACTCCCGAATACAGAAACACCACTAAGAGGTCAGAAACAAGCTCTGCATATCACCACATGATTAGCCAAGTCAAGATACAGATTTACAAATTTTTTTAGTGTAATTAGGACACACACAAACAAAGGAGGCTCATGGATCTTTGTATTACTTCAACTCAACTAATTTAATAACCCAAAGAAAATCACCCCTTAATACGTATTAATTAGTTTAGGTAATCAGCGTTTAGAATAAATCATGGATAATTAAAGCACGTGTTCCATCTTTTCTAACTAAGGTGTGTTTTGCAGGACTTGAACAGTGCAACAATCGTCAAGTTTATCAGTCTAAATTTCTTTTCTTGATGAATCTCCTCCGTTAGCTTATGGTTATCATGATCGTTTATGTATACTTTTCCAAGATCGATTTATATCGGGTTTTTATCCAAGTCAATTTAGGTCATAATTAGGAGAATTTACGAGAAAGTGTATATGTGTATTTATTTGGGTTTACTAATAATATTTTACGGTATATCAAGTTAAGTAATTTGGAATTTGGGGGAGATAATTATAAGGAGGAAAGTAAAAGGAGATTTTTGGGCCAATCTTTATAAGTATATTAGGATATTAATACAATTCATTTTAATCAACATTCAAACCCCCTGACCCACTCCTTCCTATTTCTTTCTCTCTCTCGGCTCCCTCACTCGACCCCCTCCATGTGCCCCATCCTCTTCCTCTCTATTCTGTCCAGCCCCGGCCGCCGCCTGCTCAGCGCCGCCGGCCACTCCTTCCGGCCGCCCCACAGTCACCATGCCAACACCTTCCATCATCTCTCATTCCTCTTCTTGTGTGGTATTATTCTTCTTCTCCCACTCTCACTTTCACTTGGTTTTTATAAGTTTATAATCTGAATTTGCAAGTGGTTTTAATGTTTTTCATAGATTCTCAACCAAGTGTTCATAAGGCTAAGTGGTGGAGATTGAGGGTCTTGTAGCACAAGCAAGATTGTTAAAATCGGGATCCTAACTCGAAACTATAGGGAAGTTAGGATCGAAATTTAGCCCATGTAGGATCGTGGATCGTGTGTAAATTGTAGAATTGTTTCAATGATTTTGGACCATAAAATCGTAGGATCGTAAATCAGGATCGAGATTTTAATAACTATGAGCACAAGTGTGAATTTGGGCTAACTCTTGTTGAATTTAGTGTTCTAGTAAGTGAATTAGTAGAAACTTTGTTACTATTTGGACATGCATGACGCTTATATGATGTATTTTGTTGTGAAAGGGTGAGGTTGTGATTAAGATATGGGTGCCTGCACTTAGAATATGATTATTGTGCAAGGAGATGAGCTCTAATGGCTCATACTGTTGCAAATGGTGGAAGGTTTGTTTAGGAGCTTGAGACTTAGTATTATGTTGCTTTGCATGTATAAATTATGACCAAGGGTGAAGGTTTTTAAGTGTTTTGATGCTGGAATTTTTGTTCCATGGTTGAATAGTAGGCTTTGGGGAATGATTAATGTAGTTTTTTAAGAATAACTTGCATGCAACTCCTTTTATCAAGTATTCTTCAAGGGTGGATGGGTTCTGGAAATTCCAGAGGGTGTTGAGCGTGAATTTAACCCATTTTATGGTATGAATAGATGGTTTAAGGTGTTATTAAAACCCTAGTTTCGCTAAAGTGTAAATCAGAAGTTATGGCCGAAACCGTGAGGAGTATCACCGGAATACGATTTTCTATGGCAGTTTGAAAACCAACGTTTTTCATCTGTTTAGAGGTCTCTTTGGGCTGAGTGTTCAACATAAAAGATTTAGAGGATTTCTTAAGCTTTCCGAAAAGGTAAACTTCGTGGTCATACAAGATCGGGGATAGAGTTGTGAGTCCTAGAGTCGGGGACAACAATCTGAATTCTGCCCTGAAAGTACAAGGGTCTGCCTGAATTCATGACCAAATATGTCCAACATGAAAGTTTTAGATTACTCTTCCAGCTTTCCATTGATAGCTTACACACCTCGATCCGACGAGTATAACTCGAGTTAGGGCTTTTCGAATAACTGACGTCCATAAAGGAACTTTCTGGGCAGCTTACTAAGATAGGGGTTTTTGGTCTTCTTAACCACGAACTTTGACTCTTGTGCCTAACTGGAAAGTTGTAGACCATGAGTTGAGCTTTTCGGAATGTCCTCGTGCCCAGTAATACGATACTTGTGGAAGAAGTTACGACCTTCTAAGTACACCTTAGAAAACAAGGCTTTTATCAAGCTATTTTAGAATTTCGCTAAAGTACTTTTAGTACCTCCACCTAAGTTAAGTCCTAATTCATATTTCTTCTCCCTTTTTAAGTCCTTCCAAGAGATCGTTGCGCACCAGCTGTTCAAGTCTTTGCCCGTTCAATGTGTATTTTTGAATTCTCAAGTACTTAAATTACCGATTATCTTGTGTATGTTATTACGGATTATTCTTTCTTTACCAAGTTCTTCCTTATTATTTCCACCATTCATGTTTATATAAAAGCTCTTGGGTTTCATGTTCAAAATATATGTTAGTTCGTATGATTTTCAGACACCAAAATGAATTACCAAGTTATTTTCAAATTACTCTAAAAAACTATGCTTACTTCAGGTTAGAAAAGTCTTATGTCAAATTAGTATTTTAATGTCAAGGATATCCCATGTTTACTTTTCTTTACAAGCACAACCTTGTCTAGCGGATGTCAGGGACAACTTTAAGTTACGAGTAAATTGGAGTAAAGTCTAGTTGTAACAGGGTTTCAAGGTTAAGGTTTTCGAGTTTTCTTAAGTTAATAAAGGCCCCGCCCCTGTTTAATCGTGCCTTAGCGCACACCAGCAAACTCGTGTCTTAGAGCACACCACGTTAATCGTGCCTAAGTGCACACCACGTTCATCGTGCATTAATGCACACCAGGGAAAAATATGTATATAGTGCCTTTAGTGCACACCATGGAAATCTGGCTAGTATAGGATATTTATCCACCATCCGGATCTCCCGATCGGTCCGGGTATGCGCATACGGAGGCTTTGTCGACGATCGCAAGTAGGGGACTTTCCTTTAAATAGCAAAGTCAACAAGTGTCGGATTAAAACGGAATTCTACAGTCTTAGGTTAAAGGAAAAGTTTTTAAGTCTTTTTCATCAAGTCTCACAAGTGTGATTCTTTGAATCGTTTATTTCTCCCCGCACGTTTAAGTTAAGTGTTCATGTTTTAGTTCCTCCTTTGTATCATGTTATGTTCAAGTGTCATTAAACTAAGAAACTCACGAAGTGGTTTCCAATGAGGTTCAATACTTGAAAAGGTTAGAGTTAAGTGTTGAGAAACCACTCTTCCTTTATGCTACCCAGGTACTGAAGCAAAGGAATTGTTCTTAGTTTTAGTTAGTGAGAATTTGTAGCATTTTGGATGTTGGTAGTTATCAGTTCGGTGTGTTATAATTTTTTAATTTTAAGGTTATGGAAGATCGAATGTCACTTTGGGATCGAAAACAGAGCATTGTCCTTAGGTTAGCTATTCTGAGCGTGCATCGTTCGTGAACTTATATCTTGTGTGGACGTATAATATTAGATGTGTTTCTACTTATAATGGAAGGTGAAAGCGAGGATCTTGTGCTATGATGGTATGCATGAGACCCCTCTCCTAAGGTGGATGAGAATGGAATGTGTGTCTCTTTGCTTCTTTCGTGTTGCCGGTGCATGTTTATTGTTTTTGATATCTTTCGGATGGAATACCATCGCCTTTTCTATGAGTACCCGACTCTAGCTTCTCTAAATGGCCTAAATCCCGAGGAGGAAATATAATAAAGCCCGAGGAGGGCCTAAAACCAGAAGAAGACCCCCAATGAGGATTCAAAGGCTAGAAAAGACATGATCCACGAGGAGCAGCCGCTGGAGATTCTAGATTATGGAGAGAAGAAGCTTTGAAGAGATATTGTCCCTGTAGTAAAAGTGCAATGGAAGAACCATGCCACCATGGAAGTGATTTGGAAAGCCAAGGAGGAGATGAGAGCAAAACATCTACACCCATCCACAACATAAAGTATGTTGAGTTTCGAGGACGAAACTCTTTTGAGAGGATAATGATGTAAAACCCCGAGTTTTGAGTTAAGCCACAGTTAGTTCCATTTGGCAGACGGTTGGTTTTGAGTTTAAGTTTCGAGGACGAAACTTCTTTTAAGGGGGTAATGATGTAAAACCCCGAAAAATTTGAATGTGTTGACTGTTACGTCGTTAATACTTAAATTTGACTCCTTTGAATTTTGAGATTTTATCGGTGTTTATTTCTGCTAACACTTGAGCTCGTAGGACCGTTGAGAGACTAACAAGGGTATTTTAGTAATTTTCCTACATTGCTCGGGAGTAGGGGTAACGGGGTAATTTTATGTGATTAATATTGTGCGTAAGACCTTATGTACTTTCCTTTAATTACTTATGAAATTATGTGTTTTAATTATTTTATTATGTGATTATTAATAATATTTAGAAAAATTTAATTTATTTTCCCTATTACTATTCTTAGTAGCAGATTTTTGTTATTATATTTTTGTAATTATTGTACTTTTAATTGTTTTCAATATATAGTTACTATTAGGAAACCTAACCCTAACTCTAATCTCCTATCCCCTTCCCTCCCTCATTTCTCTACAACTGCCTCCCTCTCCTGCCTCAAGCCGCCTGCCGCCAACCGACCTGATCACCGCCGCCGCCGCCTGCATCACCGGGAAACCCCACAACCATCGCTTGGCCTCTGTCTCCCTCCCTTTCAATCTCTCTCTCTCTTGGCCACCCTGGACGTCGCACGACCGCCGCACCACCGCTGCTACCTACTACTATTGTCGACGCCGCCCAGAACTAAGAGGAAGAAGCCGACTGTGCTGCTGTGTCGTTGACTCGGTAACCACCCCACGACCGCCGCCTGAAGTCTCCTACCACTGCCCTCCGCCCAGACGGTCGCCGCTCAAACGAAATCGCCAGCCACAGACACCAACCGTCCCTCTTGTTCTGGTATAACCCTAATTCATATACTTTGTATTATTATTCCTATTATTATTTGTACTATTTTCAAGTTATTTTCCATTCAAAGATTTGTAAATGAAATCATATTTATTTTAGGGTTTATTAGTGTTGTAGTTTTGTGATTTATTCATATGTTGATTGATATAGTTGTATAGTATTAATCATGTTTAATATTGTATTAAGACTTGTATGTATGCATGATTAATAAAATGAATTATAGTTTAGGGTGTTCAATTTTAGTTTGACGATTATGTTTGATTTATAATGCATGTTGGTTGATGTACTAGCATGTTCGTTGTTTTATTCTCGTTTAAGTTCGTATTCATAAGTAAGATCGTCTAATTAAGTATAGCTATTTTATGATTTGTTGGAGTTTAAATGAAATATTCGTTTCACGTGTAAAAACTATGTTGTAATTATTTAAAGGAGTGTTTACAAACCCTTTTTCTGTTTTTCTAGGTTTCATAATGTATTTATATTTATTAAAGTTTCATACTTCACGTATTTACAATTTTATTATGTGATTATTACGTGTTTATATCATTATTACGTTTCAATCGAGCTTTCTTTATGTAAAATTATGTTGTAATTTCCAAAAGAGCATTCTAAAGCTCCTCCTATTATTATTATAAATTTTATCATGCATTATGTTTTGTAAAGTTCAAATTTTATGTATTTGTATCATTTTATATTACCAGTACATGCTTATGTGATTCTTATGTGATTATCGGGTTTTCTTTACGTAAAATGGTTTGATTTTGGGTTTCTATGTGGTGATGTTTAGACCTTGTTTGCGTCGTGATATTTTTATGGAGCTTTCATGTCAAAAGTTTAGTTTATTTTGATTATTAGTGTGAGTTTTAGGTTCATATGTTTAATTGGGAATTTATATGTTTATTTGGAAATTTGTGTTAATTGGTTTGGTAGGGTTAACCTTGCTAGTATTAAGAGGGTCAAAGGATGTGGTTCATAGATGTTATTACTTGAATGATAAGAACCTTATAGTGTTACTAGGATGGGGTGAGGTATATGGTAGTGAGTACTAACTCCGAGAGGATGTATTAATTATAGAAATTTATTCTATTTCTAAGCACGACCGCGTCGTTTTAGAGAGCTCAAGTGTGTTCGCGGAGGTGAAGTGAAGTGAAGAGAAGAATTCCAGGTAATGTCCATGTCCTAAATCCCGCTGGGGTGCGCTGTAATTCTTTTGATTGATTTTAAGTTATTTTGCGGTTTGCATCCCGAAGGGATTTTATGATGAAAATTGACTGTCTATTTTGGATGTTGATTATGTTCTTTCGAGTTGGTAAAATGTTGACAGTCGTTTATGAGTGTGCTCTGGAAATGGTTTTGGAAATCGGGATTGGATTGATTGAGTTTGGAATGGTATGATATTAAACCTGATTAATAATTCCAACGTGACGTAAATGCGAGTTCGGGCAACGCCCCCGAAGACCAGATTCTCGGCATCCCGTAGGGGGGTTGTCAAGAGATCAGGGATGCCTGATAAGTGCTACTTCCCGGGGTAAGTTTTATGCACGTGTGTGAAATGGATGGCCATCCGTATGATTGTGATTGTGAATGCTTGAGATTGGTATTAAGATTGAGATTGCGATATTGAGATTTTGATTATAGCGAAGTCATTGGACTTCGAGGGCTAAATAAACAAGGTCCGCCCGCTTAATAAATCTGAAAATAGTTATGGTTGGTTGGGAAAGAAACTTGGTTTTGAAAGGTTTTGACTTATTCATTTCTTCCCCAAAAACGAATTGAAATGGATTTTGAATTGTTTTAACGGTAAGGGGTAGACATTATTGAGTCAACCTCATGTTTTAAATGTTTTATTTCAGGTAAAGAGTTCTATGATGGGGACGGGAATTAGCAAGTGAGGACAAATGTTAGAAGTTATTGTTTTGAATAAAGAGTTTAGTGGTGTTGTTTAGACTTGAAATCTTTTAGTAGTTTTGTTATGTTTTGAAATCAGATTGTTGCTAAGTTAAATTTGAAGTTTGGTTTGTTTAGTTAATCCCTATCCTTGCCTTGTACGTCTTCGGAGGTACAACAGTGACGCCCGTCTTCTTTTTTAGTTTCCGTTGTTTTTCGTTGGTCAACGTTCTCCTTTCCTGAGTTACTCTCATTATTTTAAGTTTGTTTTCTTCTTAGGAAACCCAACAAAAGGAAAGGGTAAAGTCCCGGACGGACGAGGTTCGAAAGCTCCCTAAGGAAACCCAAGGTGAATTGCAGACTACTCATGAGGGACAGCGGTGTTTGTTTCTTTTGGTTGTTTTGTGGATTTTATAGCTTCTTGGGGTTGTCATGTGGTGGTTTTTAAGTATTGTCTAAAGTTCAAGTCATGACTTTGGTTTTGTATGTTTAAGGTTATTAATGCTTTGGTTTTGTGATTGGGATGTAGTTTAGCCTTGTCCATATTTGGTGGACGGCGGTAATGCCCTCAGGTGAGTATTTCCGTTGTGCTAATCATTAAGTTAAGTGTGTCATCAGCTTAATATGATGATTAATATCGTGGGGGTGTTACAACTAATGACCCGGGTTACAAGAGTTCTATGTATGTAAACAAACTAAGCTAACAAGGAAGTTGCTCTAGGATGCACGTGAGCTTTCCTACACATGAAAAATATGTAAACAAGATTAGTTATGCTTAGTATCTTCGAATTCACCTACTTCACTGCTTCCCATAGAGGTTTTCGTCCAAAATGATTAAAAGACAACCAATTTTCCATAATACAAACGAAGGCTTCCCATTGGACCAACTATAACACTTAGTCCATTCTAAAAGCGCCACCTCCTCGTTGCTTGGTTCCTTGGATTTTCTTTAGTAGCTAGGACATCTCTTGAACGAGACTTGAAGGGAGAATTCTGAATACATAGGCGAAAAGACTGAAGTACCCCCTAATAAACTCAACATTACTAGCTCGGCAGCTTTGGCTGCTACCGAGTGCACTCCAACTGTTTGATCTGAATGACATACTAAATAAACCCCAAGTTACATGTGCGCTGGCTTTTTGGAAGGCTTATTCATAACCCTTCAAAGTCCCATTGAGCTATAACTGAAGAGATCTTTAAAGTAGGAGAAATGCATGTACATAGATTAAGTACTAAACTGGATGAATGATACTCCAAACTGTGTCTAACTTGCATGACTTCTTGGACTGCCAAATAACTTGATTGCGTCGACGTATCTTGGTTTCCATCATTGGGCATGCAAAATGATGGATGGTTGGCTAGATCTCAACTGTACTCCTCTTTAAAGAAAAAGTTTGTCCTCAAACTTTAGGACCTTTTTTCAAAACAAGTATTAGCCACATCAAAACTTTTCTTTTTGCTAAAAACTTGTTGGAGCCATATTAGCCATGCTCCAACTCATATAGGAGTTATTTATAATTCTTCTTAACGTAAAAAAAAATTGAAAATGTGATAGAACGAATCTGTATCATGCTTAGATACCTCTAGGATCAAACACTTTCATTTGTACACAGCTAGAATGGTTTTCTTGAGGGTGTAAATCTGTAACACCCATGATATGTGGTTATGTGTGGTTAAGTGATAATAAATAAAAGCTCTCGGCTGAGTTTTTCTTAAAAAAAAATCATTTTGATATATTTATTGTTTGAATTTTGTTTTTTTTTAATGTTCAAGAACGTAAGAAATGTCAAGAATATACATATTAATTCTGTAAATTAGTATGAAGAGATGAAGATTGATTATGTTTGTTAAGTTAAATTGGAAGAAGAATGAGATTATCTCACCAATCAGATAAGTAATTGCGAGAGCATTTGTGCAAACAATTTGGATGCTATAGATATAAATTTTTAGATTCTAGCGAGCAATGTGCAATTTTTTGGCATTTATATTTGGTATTTGGGTATTGCATAATTAATTTTTAATATACTTTAACTAATTATTAAATTTGTACTAAGATAGTTCCCAACATTATTAATACATTTTACAAACTATTTCAATAACAAGTACAATATTTTTATTTTTTTTGGTTGTACTTACTTTATAGTTAGACACACGTGTGAATACTAGGACGCAAACTTGCAATAATAAAATAAAAGTTGCTCTAATTTAAATTTTTGTATTTTGGTAAGTTCCAATTTTGATAAGTTTTGATAACTTATGATAAATTTTGATAAATTGTAGAAATTTTCGATAAATCTTTATTGATTAAATTGTATTATTGATTAAATTGAAGAATGATGGTTGCTCTCTTTGCTTCCCTCCCTCAATCCACGCCCCACGTTAATTCTTACACAAATCCACGCATAACTGCCATAACTTTCCTCCACATAGACAACAGTTACCAAACAAAACCACTCATAGTTGCAATGTGCAATTAATTTCCGACGAAATCTGGGATTTATTTACCATCCCAGACTCCCAATGACTGCTCGTCTGCTCATAAAAATTGGAATTTGGAAATTTACAATGATAGACAACCACAAAGCATCAATTCCACAAGCAAAGGGCAAAACACAATTGTGAGAATGCAGGTAAACAATGGCACAAATGACCGAAAAGGGAGAGTGGGGATCGGCTAAGGACCGGCGCGGAGGTCGGAGAAGACGTCGACGGTGGTGCAATAGGGCTAGAACCTGAGACGCGATGCGCTGAACTGTTGTTGTTGAAGAATATCAATTGATGAAGGCGGGGGGGGGGGGGGGGGGGAGGGAGGTATTTTTGTTTACTTGATTTTGCTAAGTTAGTCTCAATTGTTTGCAGCGACGGGTTGAGTCGGCTTTGTATTGTGGTATTCTTTATAATTGTTTGGACTTTGGTGGAGTTGTAACTTCTTTAGGCTACGCCCTCAATTTTTCTTTAAAAATAAACTAGGAGCTAGCCACGTACAAAGAGAGGGAGAGGCAACATATTATGGGGAATTAGTAACCCACGTTACTTAATTACATAGAAATGACAACAATATATGTTGGATGATCATGGTTGAAGCTCTTAATAAAGAAGAACATTTAGCTTTTCCTTTCGACCAGAGGCGAATCCTGGAACTAAATTTAGAGGGGTCAAAATTTAAAAATGAATAAATGAAAACTCCACATCTAATTAGCAAAATTTAAAAATTAAATACAAACAAATCATAAATATGGGAGCGGATCCAATAGAAAGGTAGATACGGTAGGAAGTTAGGAAGAAGCAATCTGAAGCGTACGAGTCTGATCTAATGGTTGATAATAATTAAACCACCTTCATTCCCCATAAATAAGCTAGTGGTTTTAGGAAAAAAATAAAATAAAATCACTTATATAGATATGATTATCTAAAATCATGCATGAGATTAGAAAGAGAGATTTACTTCCCTAAAAATTATAAGGATTGAGTTATCTAAATTTAAATCAATTATTATCTTTGCTTCTCACACTCCATGACCACACTCTCTGATATCTATGATCACTCTCCCATAAGTCAAGTTTATATCAATGTTATCAACATATATCTGTGACGACACTCCCTAATATCCATGACCATACTCCATTATATAGATATGATATGTGTATTTGTGTACAAGCAGTTACCTTTTGTATGGCTTGGAAAAGTAAATTTCCTAATATCCATAACCATACACCATGACTACACTATCCATAGAATATGACCGCTTTGTGTTCAGAGTGTGGACAAATTTATGCAGTGTGTCCGATTCAAGGTACGCATATTGTGTGTACCCTTCTTAAACTCTTTTATTTGAGTTAATAAGCAAGTGCAATGATATTGAAAATGAATAAGGTTTACTTGTTTTATCACATAACTATGGCCCCGGCCCATTGTTACTTCTGCCGTTGAGTACTCCCACAGTAAATACCTAACCTAGTGTCAACCCATCCGGATATCCCGATCGATCCGGGATGCGCATACGGAGGCTTAGACCGATGATCGCAAAGCAGGGGACCATTAAAGATAATAATATGGCAAGCATGTTTATTGTTGTTTATTGTTGTTTTATTGATTTATTGTTTTATTGTTTTTAGTGTTTGCAAAATGAACTGAAATGCGCGAACCAAATGAATTGCTAATTGTTTGATTGTATAGGGGTATGCGTATTGAGTTTATCTCGTTTGCAAAGCTTTTTATGATTTGTTTTAGGTGGTCCTTCACAAAGAAAGTTTTCCGAGAGAAAGTCTACTAAGTCACCCTCTGACACGTAAAAGGTGATCTTTCTTGGTGGGAATTGGTTCTTTTGTACTACGATGGTGGTGAAATAGTTATTTTGGAAATGTTATAAATGATGACTATGTGGATGGTACCTTTGGTTATAAGTTATTGTTGGTTTGTGTGTTAAGTGTTAAGTCCTAAAAATCTCTTTTGGGGATGTAATGTATGCATCTTTTGGAAGTAAATTTGTTTCCAAGTAGTAAAAGGGTTGTAAAGTCTTGTTTTTCCTTCTTTTGTCATGTTGGTTAGCCTTGTTCGCAGCGGTGAATTGTGGTAATACTCTTGGGTTAATTTAATCCACTGTGCTTAGACTTGGCAATTCTCGACCTGACCCGGAAACCCGACCCAAACCGACCTGCGAAAAATGGGTTTTGAACACGAAATTTCGACCCGGGACCCGAAAATGATCCAACCCAAAGAACCCGGTAAAAAACGGGTTAGGTCGGGTCAGGTTTGGGTCGACCCGTTGGGTCAGACACTTTAATTTTAAATGTTTTGTCTACTTTGGCCTTGTGCAAAAAAATGGGCTCATTTCATGAAAATTAAGGTCCAAAAGTAAAATATTAGGTGGTTTTGGACTATGTTGTCAAAACCGGACCGGCCACCAAACCGGTGCCCAGTACCTAGTGGGTCAATGGTTCAACAGAACAGACCGTTTTGGGCAGATTAGACCGGTTGAACCGGGTGAAGGTCGAACCGGCGAAAACCGGCATGAACTGGTTACGAATTAAAAAATTTCATATACTTCAAGAATAATTAAGCTACCAAAATAATTAAACCGACATGAACATGACACAAATGGGTCAAAACCGGATTGAACCGGTTAAGAATCGGGTTGAACCGGTCAAAAGTCGGTCAAAAACCGGATTAAACCAGTCAAAAATCGGAATTTTTAAAATTAATTCATCAAAATTCCGATTTGACCGTGAACCGGGCGGTTTATCCAATTCACCCGATTGAACTGGTTTTGCTGGTTTTTTTTCCATTTGAACCAGTAAGTCGAGTTAAACCTGGAACCGGACCGGTCAACTTGCCGGTTCACAGTTGAACCGGTCGGAACGGCCGGTCCGGTCCTATTTTTACAACACAGGTTTTGGAAAATTATGCGTAGAGAGAGACATATAAATGAAATAATCAAATAACAAATGACCAAAACAAAACCCTAACACTGTCACTCACTCACTCTTTCAGTGAACTCTCTAACTCCTGCAGTCCCGCTGCTCTCCTCTCTTTCAGTAAAATAGTGTATTATTGTCAAAGGTCAAAGTTCAGTGCATTATTGTTCAATACCCTAAAAGTTTAGTATATTACCATCCCAAAACCTTATATATTTCATAAGTAATGTTATTCATGAATTGTTGACGTAAACCACATAATACTTGTAGACTTGAAGATTGCCAAAATTTGTCCCTTGGGTGTATAGTAATATGTCTACACAACTATGACATATCGTGGTGGTCGAACTTGGAATGGAACGGTACATTACACAGATGTCTTTGACCAATTATAATCAATTTTATTAATTGTAAGTGACTGAGAAAAAGGGCGGTCATGACCCGTAAACCCGACCCAAACCGCCCGAAACCGGAATACACCCGACCCGTATTTACCCGAACCTGAAATACACCCGACCCGTATTTATCCGAACCCGATATACGACCGTCCCGTAACCCGCCCGTATTGACAGGTCTAACTGCGCTAATCATTGGGTTAAGTTATGTTTAAGTCTTAATCTAGTGATTATAACCTGGGGGTGTTACAAAAAGGAATAATGTTGGGAGTGTAATGAAGGTCAGTGACATAAGAGAGACTTGTAACATAGTCATCCACATAGGTAGGGGCCTTGTGAGTCCTGCGTGGTGTTATTGGGTCAGAGTCACTATGGTCAGTTTCCTCATCACCTTGATCCTACTACTTGTGACTGACTCAAAATGATCCACAGGAAAACTCTCAGCATGATTTGATGCTGGCTCAATAATGACGGTGGTTGGTCGAAGATCTTGATCATTGTAAACAGGAGTAGGGTCAGTGACACAAGGGACATGCTGAACCTCGAGTTTTTCTACCCTGTATGGAAAAATGTCTTCATAAAAAATAACATCCCTAGAGGAAAACACTTTATGATATGATAAAGAATAAAGCTTGTAGGCTTTCTTTCCTTAAGGATATCCCAGGAAAACACACTTCTCTGCTCTCTCTTGAAGATTGCCCCTCCCTTGTTTGAGGGTACTAGAATAGCGAAGACAACCAAACACCCACATGTTGTCATACGAAGCTTCCTTACCAAAAAGTTTCTCATAAGGACCTTTGTTATTCAACACTGGTGTGGGCATCCTATTTATAATGTATGTGGCAGTCAAGACACTTTCTACTTAAAATTTCAAAGGCAAGTTTGACTCAAACATGAGAGTTATAGCAACCTCTAATAGATGCCTATGTTTTCTTTCCACAATCCCATTTTGTTGGGGCCTTTAGGTACAACTAGTCTCGTGAACAATGCCAAACTCATTGAAATATTTTGTAGGAACGTTACTTTTCTCTATCTCTAATGCATTGTCTGACCTCACCCTTTTCACATTGGCATTGAATTGGTTCTTGGCTATGGCAATAAAGGATTGTAACAACCCAAATGTCTCACTCTTGGTGGTTATAAGATGAGTCCATGTGCATCTAGTGTAGTCATCCACGATGGTTAGAAAATACCTATGACCTGAATGGGTTTTATTGTGAAATGGACCCCATGTATCCACATGAACCAACTCAAATGGCATAACAGTAGATATATGACTTTGTTGAAAATGTAAACATCTTTGTTTGGCTCTATGGCATACATCATAACTATTATGAACTAATTCAGCATATAGGTTCTTTACAGACAGAAAATTCATCCTAGATTTGGACATATGTCCCATCCTTCTGTGCCAAACATCACTACTAGTAAGAGGTAAAGTTTTATTACAGACATTAGCAGAAAAATCATATTTATGGTTGGAAGAATCTGGTGGCTGTGGCAGTAGGTTTTGATCCAAGAAGTACAACCCTTTGATTTCTCTACCAAGTGTCATTGGCCTCCTCATAGAAGGGCCCTGCATAATACATTTTTCCTCAGTAAAGGTAATGTGCCATCAGTTGCGCGCAGTGGGCGCTAAGCCAAGGTCAATAGAATATATTCTTGAAGCCAAGTATGCACGCTTTAAAACGGTCAACTAATCAAATCATATGTTTTTCAAACAGTAAATGATAGATGAGTGCTTGTAACCCTAGCTCAAGTTATAAACATGATGAATATTTTACGTAGAAAAGAAAAGAAAAAAAAACTTATAACCGCAAATCTTAGAGGGGATTCTTCCTGCAAGGCAGTTAGAAGTTCATGCAGGAGCAACAAATGATGACTATTCACAGTGACTAACAAACAGGATAATATCATTATGTCAGAAATCATTTGGATCAAATAATTATCTCAATGACCAATGACAAGATAACTTTCAATCATCAATATACAAACAGATCTCAAACAACTAACATAATATGATCAATTGGCAAAAAACAAATCAATTTACAGAGTTCACGTAGAGTCAACAATACAAGTTCATCGGCACTGAAATCAAAATTGCTAGCCCTTCACCACAAAATCTGGAAATAAATTACTACTTAGTTCACCATAACAAGGTCTTCTATACAAGGATTATAAAAAAATAAAGAATATCAAGTCCAAAATAAAAAATAAAAAAACAATTCCAAAAGTGACAAAACAAAATCCTCGCATTTCTCCTAAAAAGCCTCTGAACATATACTACCAAACAAAATCTACATCTAGTGGTTTCTATACCAATCAATCTATGACCATTGCAACCTCTTCTATTTCATGGCTACATCATAGTCGGTTTACAAATCTAAATGCCTTTTTCATAAACAAATATTTTGTGGGACTATAAAGCAACTATTTAGTCTATTACTTTTTGTCTTTTTTCTTTTGGAGGATCCTGCATCAACGAGTTGTTATGCAAGGTTGATTTTCATTATAAAAACCTATCACAATATGATTTTTCCAGTTGAAGCATGCCTATTTATTGTACATCTCTAGCTTATCAAAGTATATTGATTTCATGTTAGTACAAAGGTAATAAGAAGCGGGAAAAATAAATGAAAAGATAAAGCAGCATAGGATAAGACTTAAGTGTATAAGACAACGGAATGATGGATGTGATTATGTGAAGTACACAGAGCTATATAGCCAATGGCAAAGAACAAAGCTTACCATGAGAAGACTTAACATTCAAAATGTGATCAAGTACATAATCAAACTACGAAACTTGACTGCTTAATCCATGAAGGTAAAAGTCGACTTGGATTTAATCATCATCAATCTCACAAAAAAAATTCATTCCCTTGCAAATTGCAAAACCATGAGATCCAAAATGTATCCTCCCCATCAGAACGGCAAGAGCAGACTCTTCACTGTCCATTTTAGATTCTTCTATAATTAGAACACCCACAACTATCAATATCAAATCACTAGTCTTTTTTGAATCCAAAAAGCATGCAGTATGAATATAATTGGGCTCTTCTTGAATGTTATGATACATGGGTACCATATCATTATACATCCTGAAATACAAATTATAATGTTTCATCCAAATAACCATTTTTTAACCATGAAGATGATTTACAAAACCACATCTAAGGAATTTGTAAGGTAATTAGGTTTCATGTCAATGCCAATCCTCTTTGTTCTCGATCATCTATTGAACTTCATGGGAGACATGTTTCATAAAATATAACCTTCAAACTTCTGAAAAAGAACTATGGCATTATGTCATTACACTTCCATGAATGGAAAAACACAATCAATCGCAAGTCTATAAATATATTAATTCAATTTACACTTTAAAGCTAAGCACTGGTCACAAAAAGGAGGCCATTACACAACCACCTATCCCTCCATCCCCTAACCCTATACTGAAACAAAGAATGTAAAATAAGCAAAGTGCCTAGACACTTTCTTTATTCAATTCACAAAGTAGATAGAATGGTTGTATAATTATGTAATAGATAAATTTGAATCACAAAATCAATCTGTGTCATAATGTCCTTGCTACCTAACTAAATGCAATCTAGTATTTTCCATCAATTAAAATGCCTCCATCTGAACTATATGAAGATGAAAGGATCGAGCTTCGTCAGTCCTTATGGCCTGGGAACGGACAAATTGGAGCTACTCTTGCTTGTACAACCATAATTGCATTGTTAGAACGACTATAAAAAAACTGAAGTAACAGAAAGAGGGAGGAGAGATAAATCACCCATTTTTAATCACATAAAAAGTGATGACCAAAAGAGTTGTAACTCATGTACTCATGGTATGGTGCAGAATTGCAACAATATAATATGTTTAGATTAAGCTTTATAGCTTGTTTAGTGATTTCCATCGTTTCAATCTAATCAAAGGAACAACCAAACAACCGCCACACCCAAAACAAATTAAATAGATCTAAAAAATTATCAACAAATATCAACTTATCAAAAAATATCCATAATAAAGATAAAAAGATGGCAAGTGTTCAAACAACGAAATCAAGCTAATTATAAGAAAGACCTATGAATAAAATCAATCATAAAGCAATGAAAATTGAGAAATAAAGAAACCATGGGTAAAGAGATATCCATTTATGAATAATAATATTATTAAAAATTATAATTGGTCTATCAACCATTAACAACTATCCTATAATTGCGAAGCATTTTTCTGAAATTACTTACAACTAACAACCATAAAAATGTATGTACAAAATTTTTCTTAGTGAATTTATGGCAAGTAACCTCTATTTGAGTGACATTTGATCTGTTTGAATGAATAATTTATGTCAAAATACAATAGTTAATGTGAAAAATTAGAAAATAGAACTTGTATTGGGGAAAAAAATACTAAATGCTAGCAAAGAAGGCTTATAGGGATAAAATTTAATGGAACAATAATCAGCTCTAAACATAGTGTTTGGTGCTGAAATTTTTTCACAAGCATCATCCTCCCCTTCTTGGTGTATTTTGATATATGGATTGAGCTCTTCTAACTCCATTAGATCTTCCTCATCATTATAGACATCAAACATAGGAGGTTGATCAATACAAATTAAACGACACTTTCATCTTCTACGAGTAATTCATCTTCAAACGGGTAGAAAATAAATTCTATCTTGTTCTCTTTTCAGCATGAAGGTAACCAAGGACCGTAATTAAGCTCCAATACCCAAAATGATGTATGTGTAGCTCAACAAATCTAATGCAAGAACTTGACTCATATTAAGAGACTCCAAGCAAGACTTGGTGTGGTTGCCACTACAATCTAAGTCTTTAACTTAACAAAATGGAAAGAAAAACAAATGAGATAGAAGATAAACATGTGAGCTCATTTGACACAGCAACACCACAATCGAAGAGCACTTGGGCTAGGACTTGCAATCTCACTCTCGGAAATAGAAACACTACTAAGAGGTCAGAAATGAGCTTTACATACCACCACATACTAGTCAGATCAAGATACAGAAGTACAAATTTTTTAGAGTAATTAGGACATTCACATACAGAGGAAGCTCACAGCTCTCTCTATTACTTCAACTCAACTAATGAACCGGGTTACAAGAGTTCTATGTATGCAAACATACTAAGCTAACAAGGAAGTAGCTCTAGGATGCACATGAGCTTTCCTACACATTAAGAAATATGTAAACAATATTAGTTATGCTAAGTGTCTTAGAATTCACCTACTTCAATGCTTTCCATTGAGGGCTTTCGTCTAAAATGATTAAAAGACATCCACTTTTTCATAATATAAATGGAGGCTTCCCATTGGTCCAGCCAAAAGACTAAGCCCATTCTAAAATCGCCACTTTCGCCTTGCTTGCTTCCTTGGGCTTTCTTTAGCAGCTAGAACATTTCTTGAACAAGAATTGAAGAGGGAATTTCGAATACATAGGTGAAAAGACTGAAATACCCCCTAACAAACTCAAAATTACTAGCTGGGCAAGTTTGGCATCTATCTGGTACACTTCAACTGTTGATCTGAATAACATATTGAACAAGCCCTAAATCGAATGTGTGGTGGCTTTTTGGAAGGCTTATTCATTGCTTTTCAAAGTCCCATCGGGCTATACCCGAAGAGATCTCTAAAATTTATAGAAATGCACGCAAATAGATCAGGTACCAAATTGGATGAATGATACTCCAAATTGTTTGTAACTTGCTTGACTTCTTGGACTAGCAAATAACATGATTGCGTCGATGTAACTTGGTTTCCATCATTGGGAATGCAAAATGATTGATGGACAGCTAGATTTCTGTTGGGAATGTCCCGACAATGTTCGATATGCACAGAGATTAAACCAAAGTAATATAGTAATTATATGTCTTGCTAGAGACCTCAATAATTAGTAATTGAATTTGTTTAATTACAACTATATTATTTGGTCCTACTAGGTCACACAAGGCAGTGCCCTGGAACAATGTATGTAACCTAAGTAATATTGTATTATGTTTAGAAATGTTTGGAACTAATATCTATGAGAAATCACCTCAACACGGATCGAATTGGGTTCAACACGGACCATGTTGAGACACCACGGACTGTGGTATCCATGGGCCGATTTAATGGACATTCTGGAGTGCAACATGGATCGTGTTCGGCCTTAAAATGCGTCGTTGCGTTAAGTCGGCCATTAGGGTTTTTGCCCTCTCTCTAGGTTATCTAAACACTATATAAAGGGGTCTTTGTGAGAGATACCAAGGTGATTTCCTGAGTTCCTCTCTCTTTTAGTTTGCAGTTCTTGTTTCCTGAAATATTCTTATATACCAAATACATTGGAATCTTAGATTGAGGTTCGTCTCCATCGGGTTGATCTAGCAATCGGGTTCGCGGAGTACTGCGTGGACTTTCAGTAGAGGATTTCAACATTGGAATCTCAAAGGTCAACCTCTTCATCAGTCGGATTAGCGATCTGGTATAATTACTAAAGCCCCTGCAATTGTTGTGATTAATTGTTTTATAATCGTTATGAATGTTCCGCCAATTAATCTGTATCTGTTTAGGAAATAGATAACCTAAAACCTAACAGTGGCAGCAGAGGCACCAATTGCATGCTAAAGTGTTAACTTTAATTCATAAATAATTTTGTCAATTGTTGAATTATTTAATGAATTTGCTAGAATAGTTTTAATGCCTAAATTTTGAAATTTCATGAAATTTTTAGTCTTTATTATTCATGATAGTAAATGTGGAATTTTATTGTAAAGTTTCATTCTTTATTATTATTTATTTTCTTATTGCTTTCAATTTGTCATTTATACTTGTTTAATTGTTAATATTTGCACCATCTTAACATAATTTTGAATGTTTTAGAAACAATCATGTTTAATATTGTTAAACAGTAGGCAATACATGAAATAAGTCTAATTTGCAAAATAGGATTTTGTAGATTTATTTTCTGATTTAGTTTATTTACAGTAAATTTAATGAAAAATTGATATAAAATATCAAACGAATTCGAACAATTTCGAAATTTTTACTGGAGGTGTATGGAAGTGTTCTAGACCTTCCACAATTTTTATAGATTTTCCCAATTAAAATGGAATTTTAATTGAGTTTTTAGATCTGAAGAGAAATAAAATTTGTTACATCTCTGAATTTTGTAAATTTATAGAAATTTGTAAAACTTCTGAAATTTTCACAGTAGGTTAATGGGTAACCATAATTTTATGGAAAATTTTCGTTATTTTATCCAAGTAAATTATATTTCTTAGTTTATATTTTCATATCTGAGAGAAATGAATTCGTTACTTCTCTGAATTTTGTAAATTTATAGAAATTTGAAAAATTTATGAAACTTTTACAGTAGGTTACTGGGTAAGCATTCTGTTATGGATAAAAGTTTTGTGAATTTTTGAAATCGTTAACTAGTTTTCCTCTAATTTTCAGATTTGCAGCGAAGTAAAACCGTTTAATCTTCTGATTTTTTTTCGAATTTTCGAAATGCCATAAAAATCTGAAAATTTTAAAGTAGCTTATTAGATGACTCTACTATGGGAAAATTGTAAAATTTGATTTTAGACTGGAACCGACACTGGGAAAGACTAGAAAACATCATGAACCATCGGCATCGTGTCCGATTACAAGTAAGTCGTCATTCTCGCCCGAGATCAACATCGACTCGTCAACGGTTAGGTAGAGCATCATTCTTGCTCGAGATCATCCCCAAAGAGGCGCATGCCACCCGCAACTGTGACACAGGAAGGAGCTTCCAAGTGTCAACCCACACCAACAAGTAAGGCGTCATTCTCACCCGAGATCAACATCGACTCATCAACGGTCAAGTAGAGTATCATTCTTGCTCGAGATCATCCCAAAAGAGGCGCATGCCGCCCGCAACCGCGATGCAGGACTAAACTTCCAAGCGTCAACCCATGCTTTACAATCCAAAGTCATATCCTCAGGCTACTTTGACCTTCATCCTATTCGGATTCGATCAAAGTGGGGGCTCTCTGTAGACACCGAAATTTGTACCGGTATAATCTCGACTCATCAAAAATATGTAAGTCTTATGGGCCAAATAATAAATAGGTCATTGGGCCCAAAAGATCAACAACCCGAGGGCAAGAAAAATAAATCAGGCCGCGTTTAATTGTTAAAACTCAGAGGGGTTTTAAATTTTAATGAACAAGCCCACACAGATACCTTCACACACAATTTAGTCAATTTTCGTAAAATCAAGAGATCTAAAAGAAACTATATCTTTTAAAGATATTGCAAGTTTCTAAACTTTACAAACTCTTATAAGATTTAATGCCTAAACTACTTATTTAGTAATACTAGGATTCGATAATTAATTTGTAAAATTAATTCTAAACCCTAAAAAAGCATAAAAAACTTACCAAACTTAAAATTCTCTTATCATAGTGTTATCTAATAACCTACTATGAAATTTTTCAGAATTTTAACAATTTTCAAAAGATTGCAAAATTTTAGGAAATTAAACCTTTTAATTCACCGTTTAAAAGGAAAATAAATAAGAACAGTCCGATAAGTTCAAAAATCAAATTTTACAATTTTCCTATAGTAGAGTCATCTAATAAGCTACTTAAAAAGTTTCATATTTTTATGACATTTCGAAAATTCGAAAAAAAATCAGAAGATTAAACGGTTTTACTTCGCTGCAAATCTGAAAATTAGAGCAAAATTAGTTAACGGTTTCAAAAATTCATGAAACTTTTATCCATAACAGAATGGTAACCCAGTAACCTACTGTAAAAGTTTCATAAATTTTGCAAGTTTCTATAAATTTACAAAATTTAGAGAAATAACGAATTTATTTCTCTCAAATATGAAAATATAAACTAAAAAATATAATTTAATTGGATAAACTAACGAAAATTTTCCCTAAAATTATGGTTACCCAATAACCTACTGTGAAAATTTCAGAACTTTTACAAATTTCTATAAATTTACAAAATTCAGAGATGTAACAAATTTTATTTCTCTTCAGATCTGAAAACTCAATTAAAAATCCATTTTAATTGGGAAAATCTACAAAAATTATGGAAGGTGTAGAACACTTTCAGACACCTCCAGTAAAAATTTCGGAATTTTTCGAATTCGTTTGATATTTTATATCGATTTTTCATTAAATTAACTGTAAATAATCTAAATCAGAAAATAAATCTACAAAATCATATTTCGCGAATTAGACTTATTTCATGTATTCCCTACTGTTTGATATTTTATAGTCATTTATGCTTGTTTAATTGTTAATAATGCCGATGGTTCATGAAGTTTTCTTGTCTTTCCCAGTGTCGGTTCCAGTCTTTCCCGGTGTCGATTTTGATAATGGTTGGCATTTTTAATGCCGAAGGACTTCATCAGGCGCGTTGATGATGGCCTTGGGGGTCGAGACTTCATCGGGCACGATGTCGATGGCTCGGAGATTGAGACTTCACCGGGCACGATGCCAGTGGCTTAGGATTGGGACTGCATCGAAACTCTGCCAATGGCCCTGATTGATGATGATGGCAGCGACCTTCTGTGCGGTAGCCGAGGGATGGTGGTCCCTTTATCGGCGACCTGACAGTCATGAGAAAATCGAGTATTAGTTTTATTGAAAAACAAAAGAGGCTCGATTTTTACCTACGGGCCGCAGAGCCAAATTATGGGCTCAGACTGTAAGGAGTTGGGTCGTGAATTCGGGCTGTAGACATCATAAAACCTAGGCGGGTTTTGATGACCTTCTTTAGGCTGTGTTCGCGCCTGGACTGCGTCTTCTGGGCCGCTCATCCTGGGCCAAACAAAACCTATGCGGGTTTTGTGATTTTTCTTTTTTTTTTCTACCTCGTGAAAGGTATCAAGGTGGGGCCCAGCCCACATGCGGACACAGATGCGCCACGTCACCCTATCTCTCTTTTGGGTGACAAGATGATGGCCTTTGGATTTTCGGCCAATGTAACGCATTTGGCATCTCGAGGTGGGTCCTAAAAACGAGCGGCTCACGTTCACCCGACCTTTCTATAAATTCAAAGCATTTCCTTCATTTTCTTCACATCTTCATCTCCTTCACTTCTCTAGCTCACTCCTCCTCTTTCTAGAAAAAGAAGTCTTGTTCTTTGAGGTAATCTCGGGTTAAAGATGCAACCCTGGAGTCATGGGAATCCACCTCTTCCTTATGCGGCGACCTGGCCCCATAAGCGATCTTCGTGACGCAACTTTGTTCCTGGCATAGAAGCGGCTCCCTCCGATCTCATTGTTCAATCTTGGAACCATGCTTGGTTTTATCGTTCTCACGGCAAGGGAACCCTTAAACTTTCCTCTTGTACTTAGTTTAGCGTAAGAATGAGCAAGCACGAATTTATTTTTTATACCTTGTCGATTTTTAGCTATTTTAAGTATACATGTTAGGATGTTGAGTGATCCGTTTTATTTCTGCATTTTGACCGAAAAACGCATCTGCAAATCGTATTGCAAAATGGACCGAGAATATTTTCAACAATCGGCCCACAGAAACCTCGGCGCATGCTGGGTCTGTCTGTCCGAGTAGCGGCCCACTAGGTGAAATAAAACCTAGGCGGGTTTTATTTTCACCCTGCTGGGCCGATACGCTCCTTGGGCCGGTCATATGGGCCTGGCGAGATCAAAACCTAGGAGGGTTTTGAGTCGCGTATTCTTGTTTTTTTGTTGTGCCGCTTTCACGAGCAGTGATAGTGGGCTTGGCGAAGTCAAAACCTAGGCGGGTTTTGACTCGAATTCCCCCCTTTTGTTGCTGGTCCGGCTCGGGCCACGGCATTTGGGCTTGTCCGTTTGCTTCATGGGTCGTGGCTGTGAGCCTAGTGTTTGTGTTGGGCCCATCTTGGGTCCTTGAAATTGTGCTCTAAGCCCCCATTTTAAATGATGTGCTGGAATTGTGTCCTTAGGAGGATAATTTGAAAACTCCCGGCGTCCTAAAAGAGCCTCTTAAGACAGCGAAATCGATCCCGGGAAATTTTGTCCGAGATACTTTGGCCGCGGCGAGCTTCATGCCTTTTTGGAAATGCTTAGAGGCTTGGCAGAAAAGGACGTTTCGTATCATTGGTTGAGAGGTTGTGGGATGCCACTAACTCATTTCACTTCCCAGTGGGTGAGATGACGATCACGCCCAAAGATTTCGTCATGATTACCGACCTTCCTTGGGGTGGGCAGGACGTGGTCTTCGATGCAAACATCTCTCCCGTAGTTCTGCATTTGTTGGCTCCAGTGTCTGCGCGTTTGGGACAACGACAAGGTCTCCCTAACCTCGCCTATAAGCACTTTGAAATGACCATTCGCGATGCGAGTTTTCAAAACTTGCCTTTAGAGCAACGCCGCTTCATTTTCTTGGTGTACATTATTTCTGCCACCTTCTTTGCCAACCATGGGGACAAATTTCCCTGACCTGGTTTCGGAACCTCCTCAACTTTGATAATATCCGAAACCTGCACTGGGGCAAGACATCCTATGCCAACTTCATCCACTAGCTCCATTGTGGCGTTCGTCGTAGGATGCGGATCCGGTTTACCTCCATGCGGCCCAGACTCGCTACCAGTGTGGTCTTTCCTTGTGGAAGGTGCTCGAGGTATATGCTCGAACCTTCTCTTTTCGATGTCTTGTTCATCCTTTCTACCTTGTTTAACATCATGTTCATGCAGTCGTGGGCGTATGAGTACATCTTGGCCCTTGGCATCCGTTCAAAAAAGAACAAGATGGTGCCTACTGCTGAATGCTGGATCACCGAGGGCATCCATGACAAGAAGTATTAGTCGGGGTGCCTTGACCTTATTCGCAGCATCCTAGACAACTTGCAGCCGGTATCTCTTTATTTCTAACATCTTTCTCCTATTTTCCTTTGCACCTTTCCTTTTGCAGGATCAAGTGAACGGGCGTCCTTGGGCCGACTTTGACGTCAAAGGGTTACCACAACCTCTGGATCTATTGGAGCACGACACCGTCTTCGCCTCCTAGTTGAGGGGCCTTACGGCTGTGAGTGGTATTTGGGGGAGAGGGCCTCGAGGCAAATTTTGCGAGGCTACCCTGGTCTCATTCCCCTGGATCCTCCAGCACATGTGTTCGAGCCATGGCGGGTCGACTCAGACGTTTTGGGAGATCTGGTTCGAGGTCAAGAATTTGACAACTTTGTGCATAACGTTCCGCAGGAGAAATTCGATGAAGAGTTCCAGCGCTATCTTAGCCGTTTGGCTCCTCGAGTGGTATGTATCTTCCTTCTTTGTCCTTTATTATGCTTTGGCTAACTTCTGACCAAAAATCCTACAACTAGGGCCTTATGCCAAGGCTGCTGAGGTGGAGATTCCATAAGAGAGGCAAAAGATCGGCAGCTTCTTGGATGTGGAAAACAACAGCGAGTTCTCTGCGCTTCAAGCGTTTGATCGCAAACCGGTAATTCTTCGCTTTTATGTTGCTTCCTTTTATTCCATACGCTACTTATGAATGACCCTTGTCTTGTTATCTCTCAGCCGAGATGGGCTTTTCTCCGACAACTAACTAAGGCGTGGAGCACCATGAGGAAGTGTATCGATTGGGGATTCACTGGTTCAGGTAGATATCACGGTGATGCTGCTGGAAGGGCTGATATGAAGGCCGATGCGGAGTCTGTTCCCAGAGAACCACCTCGATGTTCTACTGCAGGCGTTCCTCGTACGGAGCCCCCACGCCACTCCTCGATAGGGGAATATTCGTCTCGAGGTCGGTCTCGGGAGGAAATTGGTGGGTCTTCTCGTCCTCCTCTATCAATTGTGCAAAAGGGTCGCGACAAAGGTATTCTGATCGATGACTAACACTCAACTGGATCTCATCGTCGCAGGTTCGGTAGTAGAGGTCGTCGCCCTCCGAGTATGGAAGAGAACATGGCTTAGATGTCCTTGGAGGAGCCACTTGGTCATGGAGGATCATATCACAGTGCTGGATATGGTGGCGACGCTCAGCCCCATTCCTACTGGGGTGAGGATGCTTCCGAGTCAAGCGCCACATACCGACCTTCTCATTCTCGTCGAACTCCAGCTTCAATGCGCTCTACTCGTCGCGGTCGGCAGATAGTGGTGAGGGACCGTGACTCAGGTGCATCCGTAGGGTATCTTGGCAGTCAAGCCCTAGCGGATGATGTTACTTCACGTCCTGCACCCTATAATGCTTCCTCTTTCGGTTCCAGTTCTGCCGAATGGCCTGCCCTTGCTCCTAGAATGGGTTCGTCATGGCCCATGGCTTCTCAAGAGTGGTCTGTGCCTCAACACTCTTGGCTGGGAGGATCTGCTTCTTCTGGTTGGCCACCCCCCGGTTATGGAACTGGTCCTGTATAGCCTACTCCATCTGCTGAATGGTCGGTTCCTGATCATTCCTGGCTGACTGCTTCACGGGAGCATTCTGTGTCTTCACCGTCGAGCGTACATCCTTCGAAAATGCCCTTGACTGGGCCATCACCTCCTGTGCAGACTACTCTTGGATCTGATTATTACTCCTGGGATAATTATTTTGGCATGGCCGGTACTTCTAACGCAGGAGCTTCAAGTCCAGGCGGCATCTTGGCGGAGGACAGCGGCGATTCTGGTTCCCTGTGGTGATCATACTTGTGCAATGCAAGACTCTTTTATACCCCCTTTTTTTTAATTTTATGCAAGACTCTTTGTACCTCTTTTTTTTTTTATGCAAGACTCTTTGTAAGACTTGATGTATGCACAACTTTGACGCTTTATTAATGCAATTTTTGGATGATTTTCTACATGATGGGATTGATCTCAATTAATCCCGCTTCCCCTAAAAGAAAAGAAAATAACAAAGAACAAAAACTTAAGTGTCGGAGATAACTCGAGCAAAATTCCAGAACCGGACATTATTGGGTCGGTAACAGAAATCGGAACATCAAAAATACACGAATGGGCCAATTGAAACCAAAACAGAAAGGCCCAAGAGAGGACTTCACGCAAGTGGGCCGCGGAAACAAGAATTTGGGCCTGGACCGTTTAAAACCTATGCGAGTTTTAAGCGGTCAAGAGAGCTGGGCTTGGGCTGGCTGGCGCGCGCGCGTGTGGCTTGCCAAAGTTAAAACGTAGGCGGGTTTTAACTTTTATATTTATTTTTTTTGCTACCGTGATCACTTGCTGGCCAATTTGTTCAATTTTGATCATGGATAAAGGTGTATAAATACCTCATCCTATGCATATGATCATCACTCATCATCTTCCCTTTGCATCCTTCGTTAAGAAATCTCCAAAATCACGAAAAATCCTCGTAATTCTCATGGCTTTTGAGAAGAAACTCACTACTTGGATGAGCACCTTGTCCAGAGAAGAGAAGAAAGAGCTCGGGAGATATAGCCTGACGAGATTGCTGAGCCTACGGCAAGCGAGAGTCGACCATGACTTCTTCCGAGCAGTAGGGGCTTTTTGGGATCCGAAGATGCACGTTTTCCGCTTTTCCTTGAAGGAGCTATGTCCGCTTCCTGAAGAGTGGTCGTCTATTCTCGGGACGAATCATTTCGCACGGTCGACATCACCTCCAACTTCTACCGACAGCGCCAAACAATACAAGGAGTTGCTATGCCTTCCGACCCGGGTCATAGGAAGCGCACTTTTCGGCGATAAGGTACATTTTTAAACCATTGTCGAGTACTTTCAATCTCCTGACACTAATATGGTCCTGTGATACGAGTACGAGCACTCGTATTATGTCTCCATGGAGAATTCTGCTTTTATCATGGTGGGCGAAGAACCGGGCCGGTGGGCCTAATCCAAATTGTCGAGGACATGGCCCGAGGCTTTAACCTAGTGCCGTTGAAGCTAGTGGAAACTATGATGGGCTTGGATGATCCGGATCCAGAATATGAGCTTCATAGGAGTCCCCTACTCCTTCTGGTACATTTCCTCCTTCATTCCTTTTTTCTAATTTTTCAAACCCACCTACTGCCTGTAAAACCTAGGCGGGTTTTAGGCATTTTTTGTGTCTATTTTTTGGGTTAGTTTGGGAATAATTGGTATGAAATTGTAACCCGTGCTAACTTTATGGGCATGTTCCTGAATAAGTGTCAAGCGACAATCGCAATGCCTATGTGTGTATCGTCGGCTTGACACACATGACTTTCTACTTTCCGGAGCAGGTGTATCGACAGATGGGCCGCAAACAAACCATCCTCGAGCGGATGTGTGAAGCCCCCGAACAATTGAAGCTTCGTGGCTCGGTGATAGAGTCTTGGCTGAAGTACTGGGCGAGAAGGCCGACCCTTAAGGCTCCATCAAAGGCATATTTATCAGAGATTGCTGACGCTGGATATCACGGATGGCTAATTGCGGCCGTCGAGTCTCGCCGTGATAGAGAGGCGAGAAGGAGTCAAACATCCATGAAAGAGAGACTGGGTACCCGTTCAACGATAAAGGATCGTCTCGGTGCGAAGGTGACAGCAAAAGATCGGCTTGGTCCGAGGGTAGAGACACGAAAATCACATAGGCAGGCCTATAAACCTAAAGACAAAGAGGTGGACCCAAATGAACCTAGAGACATGGAGATTTACCATGAGACCACTGGCGAAGTGGATAAGGTGAAACAAGACTAGAAGATAGATGGAAGTGAAGGAACTGAACTGCTTTGCCAGAATAAACTTTTATTTAATTAAGCCTTCTGAATTTTCTTATTTTACAAGCAGTGTACTTGCATTTTAATCATTAATAAAAGAAGAAGTATTGTTTACAATTATTGCGCCCTTGCAAACTTTATTTTCTTCTTTTTATGAGCATATATCAAATATTAACCCAAGTGTCTGAAAATTGGCTTTCTAGTTGCTTGGCTATATTAAGCATAAAATCGCTTGAGCTGGTCCAAATTTGTTGGCTGAATCATATCTTCTCCATCCATAGTAGCAAGCCGAGCTGCTCCTCCCGGTAAAATTTCCTTAATCATATAAGGACCTTTCCAATTAGGTGCAAACTTTCCCCTTGGGTCTTGTATAGGTGCCCTCATTTCCTCAAGCACTAAATCACCCTCTTGAAGTGAACGACTTTTCACCTTCTTATTAAAAGCGCGAGTGATCCTACTTTGGTACACTTGAAATTATGCAACGCCCTTAATCGCCTTTCATCCATCAACATTAACTCCTCGAACCTTGCCCTAGGCCATTCTGCTTCTGGCAATTGGCTTTTTACCACTATTCGTAATGAAGGGATCGCCAATTCAATCGGTAGGACTGTTTCCATCCCATACACTAATGAATATAGTGTTCCTCCTGTGGCAGTTCGTATGGAGGTTCGGTATCCCCATAAGGCGAATACCAACTTGTCAGGCCAATCTTTGTAAGTGACAACCGTCTTCTTAATGATTTCTTCCACCGTTTTATTGGCCGCTTCTACAGCTTCGTTGGCTTGAGGTCGGTAAGGTGAAGATCGATGATGCTGAATTTTGTAATTGGTGAGCAAAACATCTACTTCTTTTCGAAAATGACTCCCGTTATCACTGATGATCTCATGAGGCACTCCATATCGGCATATAATGTTTTGAAGGATGAATTTGGCCACTTGTTTGGATGTGAGCTTGGAAAAAGCAGCTGCCTCTACCCACTTAGTGAAGTAATCAATAGCGACCAAGATGTATTCATGTCATCCTGTTCCGGTTGGGTGTATCTTGCCAATGATGTCAATACCCCATACCGAGAATGGCCACGGAGAGGTCAGTCTAGTCAGATACGAGGTTGATGTTGCAGATTAGCATACTCCTGACATTTGTGGCATCTTCGAACAAAATTCAAACAGTCTACCTCCATAGTAGACAAATAGTAACCAGCTCTTTGAATCTTCTTTGCTAGCATGCGCCCATTCATGTGAGATCCACATTCTCCTCCATGCACAGTAGCCATAACTTCCTTTGCACTTTTAGGATCGATGCATAATAAATTGATGCATGTAGGTGACTTCTTGTACAAACGATCTTGGATCAAGCAGTATTGTGCTGCTAGAGACCTGATTGCTCGTTGTCTTCGAGCATCTAACTTAGCTGGATATTCTCACTTCCGAAGAAAATTGTATATGTCAAGAAACCATTCCTCAGTCTCCTCTTCTTATATCTCCGTATTGCAGACATATGCTTGTTCAGACTGTCGCTCTACAATTACTGGCAGCTGGAGCGTGCCTAATGGGATTGATATCATTGAAAGATAATTTGGCTAGGGCATCAGCTAGTTCATTGTGATCCCTAGAAAGATATTGGAAGCTAATTTGCTCAAACTGGTCAGCGAGTCCCAAAAGCTTTTGCTGATAAGCCAAGAGGCAATCACTTCGAACGTTCTACGCGCTCTTAGCCTGATTGATGATGAGGCTAGAGTCTCCAAAGACCTTTATGTGGCGTATGCCTAAAGCTAAGGCATCTTGTAGACCCTTGATGCATGCTTCATACTCCGCAGCGTTGTTAGTAGCATCAAAATCCAATTTACTGATACAGGGATGTGTGCCCCTTCTGGAGATATTAATAGGGCTCCTACTCTGCAACCCAATTGGTTAGAATCTCCGTCAAAAATACATTTCCCACGTAACTTCATCGGTGAAGAATACGTCTTCGTCTGGGAAATCCAAGAGAGTACTTGGAGGTTTCGATGACAGTGAAGCAGCCAGAAAGTCTGAAACAACTCGCCCTTTAATAGATTTTTGAGTTAAGTATTAAAGATTGAACTCAGAAAGCATGACTATCCATCGGGCAATGCGATTGTTGATGGTTGGTTGCTCCATGATGAATTTTATGGGATTGTTCTCAGCTATGACATATATAGTATGTGAAAGCATGTAATGCCTTAACTTCTTGGTGGCCAAAACTAGTGCGAGAGTCATTTTCTCTATGTCTGTGTTTCGACATTCGTAGTCTAGGAACTTCTTCCTCAAGTAGTAGATGGCGCTCTCTTGACCTTTTACCTTTTGAGCTAGCATAGCCCCCATTGCTGAGTTAGTCACTGTAAGGTAAAGGAGTAGAGGCTCATCTGCTACTGGCGGAATAAGGACTGGAGGATGTTGCAAATACTCCTTGATTCTATCAAAAGCAGCTTGACATTGATCGTCCCATTCTACTTTGCTTCCTTTCTTTAGCTTCTTGAACAAAGGTTCACAGGTCATGGTGAGCTTTGAGATGAACCTGCTGATGTACTGGACTCGTCCTAGGAAGCCTCTTATCTCCTTTTCTGTCCTGGGTGGTTGCAACAATTGGATAACCTTTATCTTTGAAGGATCAACTTCAATGCCCCGTTGGCTGACCATATAGCCTAGAAGTTTCCCAGAGGTAACACCAAAGGTGCACATTGCTGGACTGAGTCTCATCTTGTATTTGCGAAGTCGCAAAAAGAACTTGCGAAGGTTAGGAATATGCTCCCCCCCCCCCCTTGTCTTGGACTTAACAATCATGTCATCCACATAAACTTCTACTTCTATGTGCATCATGTCATGAAGCAGAGTGTTGGTCGTCCTTTGGTATGTTGCACCGGCATTTTTCAGACCAAAAGGCATAACTACATAGCAGTACGTTCCCTATGGTGTGGTGAAGGAGGTTTTCTCCATATCTTCTTCTGCCATTTTTATTTGATTGTAACCGGCATATCCGTCCATAAAGGATAAGAGCTCATGTCTGCAAGTGTTATCCACCAATACATCAGTGTGTGGTAATGGGAAACTATCCTTGGGACTGGCTTTGTTAAGGTCTCGGAAGTCCACACACATGCGCACTTTCCCGTCTTTCTTGGGTATTGGGACGATGTTAGCAATCCATTCAGGGTATTGGACTGCTTTGATAAACTTAGCGTTAAGCTGCTTGATCACTTCTTCTTCAATTTTCTTAGCCCATTCATGCCTGATCCTCCTAGCAGCCCTTTGTCGAACAGGTTTTGCATCGGGGAGGAAAGGTATGGCGTGCTCCGCGATTTCCCTGTCAACCCCTGGCATGTCCTCGTAGGACCATGCGAATACATCCACAAACTCCTTGAGAAGCTCTGTAAATGCTACCCGTTCTTCTGCTATGAGTGAACTACCTAACTTCAGCTCCCGAGGTTGTTCCTCCGTGCCCACATTTATTGTGATGGTGTCTTCCAACACAACCATTTTATGCTCATGTTCATCAAAAAATTCTTTTAAGGGTTCATTAAATTCCATATTATTATTAGCGCAACAGTTCAGAGAAGAAGGGAAAGAAGAATCAGAGTAAGCAGAAAGGTTCATCTTATTGAATGTAGAAATGAATACATCGCTAGAAGACTCAAGACCAGACTCACTTGACTCTAGACCCTTAGGACCTAACTCTATGTCCATGGGAACAGACTCTCCTACAGATAAAACAAAGTTATTCTCCTCAACATCGACCCACGAGACCGCTTTGACTTCTTCTTCTTCACTGGTCATGAGACTTGGATCAAAGCTCGGGTTGGATAATGCAGCAACAATAGCATCAGCTTCAGACTCTTCTTTGACAGCTTCTTGTCCAAACAACATGCCAAATATGTTACTCCCAGCGAGATGAGTCCATTCAAATGGTGGCTGCTTGTCCCGAGTGGGGATAAAAACAGTAGCTATATTAATGATGCAGTCATTGATAACTTCTAACCCAGCAACTTGAACTCCTTTGTTCTTCAGATAGAATGGTTCAGGGAACCCATAGTAAGGGAAGTCATCACCTTCCCTAACAAATTGTCCATTCAGAGTGAGTGGATAGGGCTTCATTTGGAATAAGGTAGGAGGTTTGTCCATCCTCTTCTGCTCAACTATGGCCATCTTAGCGAGCATAACTTCCTTCTCAATTGGCTTGTATCCTAAGCCGAACCTTCCCTTCTGCTTAAATGTCTTGAACACATGAGGAAGCTTGTTTTTCAGGTTCTTTCCCAGCGGCATCCCAGGGAAGTGTCATTGTCTCTTGAGTATAGCATGCACTTTGGGATTTAAGTAGGGGTCAAAGTCAAAGGAGGCTTCATCTTGGCTCAAAGTTGCCACAAGTTCAAAGTTGTGAAGTTCTTCATCCATAGAACTGTGTTCCACTTCAAGGGTCGCTTGCTTGGGAGTAAAGACAGCATTGATGGATTCTCCCGAGTTGGTGATAACTTGTCCTTGGACCAACATCTTTACCTTTTGATGTAAGGTAGGTGCTCTAGCATTGCATTCATGAAGCCATGTCCTCCCTTGTAGCAGATTGAAGGAGGCTAGAATATCTAGCACTACGAACTCCACATTCTGAGTGATTTTTCCTGTAGTAATGGGCAATGTTATGGACCCAACCGACCTTCGAGTAGAATTGTCGTAAGCCCTGAGCTGTACACCATTTTGAGCCAAATGTTGTTGTTGGACTCCCAACTTCTATGTCGTCCTCCTAGGGCACACATTCATAGTTGAACCATTGTCGACCAGAACCAGTGGGATAGCCTTGTTGGAGCATTGTACTGTAAGGTACAATGCTTTGTTGTGAGATGTCCCTCCCTTAGGCAGATCTTTAATCCCAAAGGTGATAGCCTCTTGCTGGGTAGTCACAGGAGCAACTAGAGATTCAGGAGTCGTCGTAGGAGGTACTGTGAATGCTTGCGAGGTGCAAATAAGCCAGATAGTAACTTCAGCTCTGGTCTTCTTGAGTTGTGTAGGGAGAGGATCTTCAGGAGGGACATGATTGTCATCGCTTACCATTGGCCTAGGATTAGAAACAGCCACTGGGATGGTGGTGTTCCTGTTGCTATGGCGGCCTGACCAAGTGAGAAATGCTACATCATCCGACATTGGCTCATCCATCACCATCCATTCCATCTTGGAGTATTCATGTTGCTCATCGTCATCACTGTCCCAAATACCATAAATGGGCATGTCTTTGTGAAAGCCAAACACCTCGGGGATAGGTTGACCCGTCTCAACAATCAAAGTGGAAGGATCGATGCTACAAACTCCATGAAAGATAGCATTTGTATGCTCGGGCATCGGGTTGCTTTGATTGTTAGGTTTCTGGGCGGATTTTGGCATGGGTAGCGTCCCATCCCTTATCATGTCTTCTATCTTATTCTTGAGAGACCAAAATTTTTGATAGTGACAGAATTGTGACAGAATTGGTTAGCATCCAAATTTTTCCCTTTAATCGCCGGCTCTTCTTTTGGCAAAGGTAGGACCAAAAAACCTTTCTTGACCAACCGATCAAGAGCTTGTGACTAAGAGACGTCCAGTGATGTGTAAGTCTCATATTTTGGTATGATAGGCCCCTTGCGCTGGATAGAGTTAGTTTCCATAACCTTAGAGGGTGGCTAGGCGCACTAGTAACCCTCCTGTTGGAACTAGACCCCTTCCATCCAGGCAAAGCGGTCTTATCATTGTGTATTGCCTCTAGTTGAACACAAATGTCCTTCAAGTAATCAAATTCCTTAATGACATGGTATCCCATGTGCTTGGATAAGCTGCCCTTTAGCCCCTGCTTGAAAGTAGACAACTGAAGACGGAGAGGAATTGTCTCATTAATATGAGACAGCTTGGTATGTTATCGCTCAAAGTAATCCTGGAAGGATTCATCGTCTCGTTGCTTCATGGTGGTCAAGTCATCCACCGTATCTTGCTTCCTCTGGATGCGACTATAGTGATTAATGAAGGCTTTGAACAATTCATTCCAATCGGCCTTCGTTTGGGGTGTTAAAGCATGATACCATACCTTGGCATCGCCATCTATAGTGGATGGGAAGACAGTAGAGTATAATGGTGGTAACCTCATGAACTCTTTGATGTGATGAACTAGGTTATCAGAAGGTTTGAACCTGATGGTTGGTACCTCCACTTTATCAGCTATCTTCAGAATTGGCTGGACAGGCAATGGCACTTCCAGGTACTTGTCAACAAAGGCCGGCACAGTGCTCATTGCATTAGTAAGGCTTTCCAATCTCTGTTCAATGGCCTTAACAGCAGGGTCCTTTGTGAGTTTAGATGCCTTAGGGGGTATTGACTTTCGTTTTAGATATCCCAATTCCTTCAGAATCTGAGGATGTCTTGATGATTTCAGGTTCGGACTCATATCCCTGTATCTCCTCATCATCTTCTTCAACATTCAACCCTAGCTTGGTGTTAATCTTAGTGACGGCTTGCAGCATGCCATCCATCACTTGTTGTTGTTCATTCAGTCTTGTGCTTATTTTTCAGCTCCTGCTCTAAGGTATTGGCAAATACCAGACCTTGCATTTTGGTGTAAAGGTCATCCAAATTCTTCGTGATGTTGGCTTCGGTGCTCTAGACCGGGATCTCTTGGAATTGCTCTCCAGACATGATGCAGCCACTGGTTGCTGATGGATCGTAGCAAGGGTTCAGAATCAAACGACCGGTTCGTGGATCTCGAATATGGGCTCGGAGTCGATCACCAATGATGCATGTATGGAAATTCAAAGTTAAGGCACTCGATGACATTCTCCAACACGTTCTACCCGATGCATGCATGACCTAAGAGACCTACATGACCCTAACCGACTCGACACATATATGCTGACATATAGGACTCACTCACTTTTGGGAGTGCATGACCTAACTCTATATGAACCTAAGAATAGAGTATATAAAGTCAAACATAGTAAGCGGGTCATAAGTTGACAGACTTTAGCCAGTGTTTCTCAATTCGGATGGGCCCAATCCACAAGCCGACCGTTTTAAGGAGAATCCGTGACTTGGCCCAACAACTCAGACAGCTCAAACCATATTGGCTATTATGCGGACTAGAATAATACTCGACAAGATCGAGGACCTCTTTTTTTCTTTTTAACCTCCTTTTTTTAACGCTCTTTTTTTTTACTCGGGGAAAATGGATGTTGTGAAGGACTGGATATAGTCAACAATAAGCGAGTCATAATTAATTTATGGGCTTAATTGGCAAATCCTATATGGTTGGGCCTAACAACAGGCCGGCCATAAATATGATGGATTTACTAATTAAACCGATGAATTAATTTACTCAAGCCTAGTGACTATTATGCAATCTAAGACACTATCCATTAACTTTGTTGGACTTTTAATTAATTTTTTTTTGGACCTTTGTTGAGAGAATTTCGTAAAGGGCCATATAATATCATCAAAGGTGAGTCAATTTTTATCTATTAATCAAGATAATCAACTTTCAAACATAAATGAGCTCTTCCACTTGGGCTAACCAAAAGTCCTTTCAGTTACTTATATTAATTAATAAATAATCCTTTTCTCAACCCAATGAATTTTATATGGACTAGAACGAAACCTCAAAACTAGGGTCGACTTTTTACAAAAAGACAAGAAAAGGGGAAGGGATACACATAGCACATAGCATACACATGAAGGGGTATCCTAAACCAAGGCTCTAAATTCATGGACTTTTATGGTTGGGTTATATAGCCTACCGCATGCCTTCGCCCCGGTTCTTCATACCATAAGGTAAGCAGTTGGGGTATTTCTCAAAAAACTTCAAGGAAGCTCTTGGAGTGTGACACCGGGAGAGGAGTGACCAAATGCTTAGAGATGTAGAATCCATCCCAATAGTAGTGGCCTCCTGCTCTCAAGGGAAATCCTAGATATCTTAAACCGTCGCCTTTGTGCTAACGTGTCAAAAGACCCGATTAGTGGCTCGGTATGCAAGGGATGCCTAAAAGAATAATAAAGTCGCGAGATAAATTAACTTCTCCCTTTTAAACTTTCAAATCAATTTGATTTTTTCATGTTTTACTATCTTTTTAAGTTTAAGTCCCCAGTGGAGTCGCCAATCTGTAGGACCCCGGGAAAAAGGGGTGAACCTTTTTCTGCATGATGCGCTACTTACGTGATCGGGAGCCGACTAAGGTTGCTTAATCCTTAAATAAGGATATTTTTATTTTCGAAATTCATTTTCGGGATGATGAAACTTTATTTATTTACAAACCCGTTTTTTATTATTTAAATTATTCGAAATTGCACAAAATAAGTTAATAATATCTCAATCCCAATCCAAAACACTCAATTCAAGCTCGGGAAGGAAGAAGTGGGCCGCCAGAATGATTATAACCTAGGTGGGTTATACGAATTACCAGCACACGGATCTATGACGTGGCGAGAACGACGTCGTGTTGTGTTCTGCTTATAACCTAGGCGGGTTATAAGCTTCTTGGGCCGGAGCGCGCGTTTGGACCAACTTCTGTGTGGGCTTGTTCATTAAAAGTTAAAACCCCTCTGGGTTTTAACAATTAAACACGGCCTGATTTATTTTTCTTGCACTCGGGTTGTTGATCTTTTGGGCCCAATGACCTATTTATTATTTGGCCCATAAGACTTGCATATTTTTGATGAGTCAAGATAATACCGATAGAAATTCCGGTGTCTACAGTATTTTATAAAAACCTAAATTTGTTTAGGTAACTAAGATAAAATTTTGAATTTTGTTTATTCTGTCAATCATGCAAACTGTTTAGGAAACCCTTATTTAGTATTTGTTTCCTTATATATGTTATATTGCAATTAAATATGTCTTTATAATTTGTTATTTAAAGCATGTGTTATATTTGATATAATTATTGCAATATTGCTTGTTTGCATGTGCTTCTAGGATGGCCATTGATAGTTGATTTTACCGGTCTGCGTACCGGGTTGGGTGAAATACAGCCTGCGTGCTGTCATTGAATTAATTTTAAATTTAAATTTTCAGTTAAGTTTATTTTAATTCATCTAAGGCCTCAATTGTGAGGTCCACTTTGTAATTTGTTGTACTTGGAGACATCAAGTCAAGTAGGAGCCCAACAGCAATGGAGGTGTTGATCCGAGTGGAAGCCGTATCCGAGGAAGTTGCAAAATCCAAGAAGAAATTCTTGATGACTGTCAAGGCTTAGTTAAATTAGTTTGACTAAGTCTAGGTGGTCATACTAGGGGTTTTATTTTATGCTTTAATTGGTCATAGCATGTTGTTTTATTATTCCTTTTATACTTTTCGAAAGAGTTCACCTAGAATTGCATGCTTAGGATAATAAAACCTACTGAACTGTGTTGGTTTTGGACCTGAGCTTCCTTGCCCGGGTTTGTGAAAAGAGACTCGATGGATCAAAATCCGACCCGGCAATCTCGAATGAAACCCACCCAACCTCTAGCATTCGCGAACCGATACATCTTTGTAAAGGGTGGGGTGATGAGTGTCCCGATGGAATGGCTTAGACAAGTTGCACATTGGACGAACTTGAATAGGCTCGGGACTTGCTTCCGACCCAGAGGCCTCGGGACTGGGCTGGGTCGCCCCGGGAATGAAGAGTGTCGAGGCTCGGAAGTACCTAAGGGCCTGAAAAGTCGAGGCAGAATGAGCGCCGGCAAACAGCAGCATGACTCGACCGAGTTGCTAGGAGAAACGCCCGCGCCTAGCTTCTGTCGGACCTGTTTCTTCGCGCCCGCGACGTCCCTCTCTCGATGGCGGCGACCGCCGCTGAGAGCGCCGCGCCCGGCTCATCGCCGGATGTGGTCGCGCCCGCGACCCTTTGCCTCGCGCCCGTGACCTCCTCTGTCCAACGACGAGATGTTGAGGGGAGTTGGCTGACTCGCCCGAGCCACCCTTTGGCTCGCCCGAGCCACTCTTCTGTAACGGAGGCGCTGTTTTGTTATTTTTGTTCTGTTTTAACCTAATTTCTAGTTTAGTATAAATAGCTTGTTAGCACGTTTTTCCAGGCAGCTTTTGATGATTATGAACATGCTTATGCATTGGTTAGGGTTTCCCTAAGTTTTCTCTAAAAATCTAGATTACTTTATCCAATCTTTTGGTGGTGTTTCTAGTGATTCCTTTATTGATCATTTGGTGGATTCTTCCTTTATGATGGTCATGGTGGGGTGTTAGGCTTTGGTGGTGGATTCTCCTTTATCCAAGGTCATATCCAATCCCTTTGGTGTTCAAGTTTTAATTCAATTGTTGCATCAAGATTACAACTCAAGCTAATTTAATCAATCTTCCCACCTCGCCACGCTCCATTTGGTGTCAAAGCCCAAGGTTTTTCATCTAGCTTGAGTTTTTTTATTGTTCTTGTTAGTGTGTTCTCTAGTGTTGATTTTTGTTGATTGTATGCAAATATTGGTGATCCCCATTCCCTTTGCAATCCAAGAGTATTGGAATACTTTGTATTGTGTTTGTATGTGGTGTTTTTTATGCATATTGGAGCTTTGAGGAAGAGCTGGAAATTTGTGCCCACAAGGTGTTCGATAAAATGCCCAAGTGAGAAAAACACAAAGAACCCTTAACCAAACACAAGCCAACTACAAGAAAACCCCCAAAATCCACAAATTATTCCAAACACACACCGTCCCATACCCTTCCCTCGATATGGATGATCACGATGATTCCGATCGAGAAGAATCCAGCCCCAGAGTAACCCTCACATTCGGGCTCTTGAGAACCGACTCACCACTGCCTTCAACAATCGGTTCTCCACCCTCGAGCGCAACATGGAAGAACTTATAGCACGGTTTGACAACCTCGCCCTAGAGCGTCAAGCTCCACCACAAGTTGAACTTCGAAGACGTCCACCTAGCCTTGTCCGTCCTCCTCCAAACTTTGTGTCGAGCGACGATGCTAAAAGCTCTCCTCGACGTCGAATTCGTCGGAACGTGCATGATCAACCCCCTCGTGACGATTTCCAGGACGTTAAGATTGACATCCCTGAATTTAATGGTCTGACCCGGATGACTACATCGAATGGATCCAATTGATGGATAGGATCTTCGAGACCAAGGAGTATGATGATGAAAAGGCTTACAAAATCGCGAGCTTGAAACTCACCAAGGCCGCTTCGCTTTGGTTTGAGAATATGAAGGTGCAACGGGTTCGTGAAGGAAAGACGAGGATTTCTATTTAGACACGGCTTAAGCAAGTGATGAATCGCCGCTTCTTGCCAAACACCTACCGGCATGATGTTCTGAAGAAGGCGTATCCTCTTACGCAAGGCAAACGAACCGTCGGAGAGTACATTTCGAAATTCGAGCAACTTCTTATCAAAAGTGGCCTCCAGGAGCCGGAAGATCAAACCACGATGCGATTTTTGAATGGCTTGAACTCCACAATCGCTTAAAGGGTTGAGATCCAACCATACTATTCCATGGATGAATTGTGTAGTTTGGCTCTCCAAGTTGAGATAAGAAGAATGGAAAGGTCCAACACCAAACCCTTGTCTAGACCCGTCTACTCACCATCTAGCCGACCTCCTCCGGAGTCAAACACTCCAAGGTCTAGCGAGACACCCAGGTCCACACCAACACCAAGAATTGACAAAGGAAAGGGACTTGCTACGGAGACTCCAACGGAACCTCCTCGGCGAACGGAAGGCCGGAAGTGCTTTAAGTGTTATGGTTATGGACACTTTCAAGCCGATTGTCCAAACCGTCGGACTTTGACACTCCAAGAGGTCCACGACATCGACGATGAGCTTCGAAAGGCTCAAGAGGAACCCGAAGTGTTGGTTAAAGATGCAAATACTAGTGATGATGAGGATGTCATTCCCTTACCCCCATGCGTGGAGGTGCACTTGTTGTGAGGAGAGCTTTGCAAACCCAAGAGACTCTTCTCGACAAGGCCCAAAGGGAAATGTTGTTCCAAACACGGTGCTTCGTAGGTGGAAAAGTGTGCACTCTTGTCATCGATGGAGGAAGTTGTACGAATGTCGCATCTACCACTATAGTCGAGAAGCTTGGCTTGCCTCTATTACCGTACCCTCGACCCGATTCACTCCATTGGCTCAACGATCACAACGACATCAAGGTAACTAAGAAAGTCTTAGTAAATTTTTCTTTTGGTTCTAACTATGACGAATCCCTTGTTTGTGATGTTGTCCCTATGAGCACTTGTCACATTTTATTGGGTCGACCATGGCAATTTGACAAGAAAGCGGTGCACAATGGGTTGAACAACACTTATACATTCACCCATGAAGGCAAGAAAGTCAAGTTACTTCCCATTTCTCCCCAAGAAACCAAAACTTCCAAAACCGGGATGGGTAGTGAGTTGAGGAACCTTCTCAAGATGAGCGAAACACGAGAAGAGCATGCTCTTGGCAAGGATAAACTACCTCTTGCTTTGTCTTTGCCTTGTAGCGAGCCTTGTGAGATTGAGAGTTCCCAAGCACCACATATATTGCCCCTACCTCCCCTTAACCCTTCACCTCCACAAAACAAGCCTCCTTCTACATTCTTGCATATGGACGATGCGTACATTGTGGGGTTTGAAGCTTGTTGGAAGTCTAGCATGACGGCTCATGACGATTGGGAAGTTCGAAGTTTCACGGGGCCTAATGAAGAAGAGAGCTTCGATTTTAACCCCCAAGAGTAGAGGGAAACTCTTTTTCAAGAGGGGGAGCATGAACCGTGTTGGGTTTGGACCCGAGCTTCCTTGCCCAGGTTTGTGAAAAGAGACTCGATGGATCAAAACCCAACCCGGCAATCTCGAACGAAACCCACCCAACCTCTTGCATTCCCGAACCGATACATCTTTGTAAAGGGTGGGGTGATGAGTGTCCCGATGGAATGGCTTAGATAAGTTGCACATTGGACGAGCTTGGAGAGGCTCGGGACTTGCTTCCGACCCGGAGGCCTCGGGACTGGGCTGGGTCACCCCGGGAATGAAGAGTGTCGAGGCTCGGAAGTACCCAAGGGCCTGAAAAGTCGAGGCAGAATGAGCGCCGGCAAACAGCAGCATGGCTCGACCAAGTCGCCAGGAGAAACGCCCGCGCCTAGCTTCTGCCGGAAGAGGTCGCGCCCGCGACCTGTTTCTTCGCGCCCGCGACGTCCCTCTTAGTAGGCCGGCGCGACCGAGCCGCTAGGAGAAGCGCCCGCGCCCGCCATCGTCGATGTGGTCGCGCGACTTTGCCTCGCGCCGCTACCTCCTCCTCCGGCGACGAGATGTTGAGGCGATTGGTGACTACTGAGCCACCGTTTGGCTCGCCCGAGCCACTCTTATGTGACGGATGCGCTGTTTCGTTACTTTTTGTTCTGTTTTAACCTAATTTCTAGTTTAGTATAAATAGCTTGTTAGCACGTTTTTCCAAGCAGCTTTTGATGATTATGAACATGCTTATGCATTGGTTAGGGTTTCCCTAAGTTTTCTCTCAAAATCTAGATTACTTTATCTAATCTTTTGGTGGTGTTTCTAGTCATTCCTTTATTGATCATTTGGTGGATTCTTCCTTTATGATGGTCATGGTGGGGTGTTAGGCTTTAGTGGTGGATTCTCCTTTATCCAAGGTCATATCCAATCCCTTTGGTGTTCAAGTTTTAATTCGATTGTTGCATCAAGATTACAACTCAAGCTAATTTAATCAATCTTCCCACCGCGCCACGCTCCACCTACTCTCAATTTGAATTATTTCTCAACCTATCGAAACACCACTTAGATAGAAAAATAAAGAAAGCCAAAGCGAATTATTTATTCATCATTAATAAGTAGGGTGTGGGAGTTAGGTCAATTCAAATTAGCAAGCAAAACAGTTTTGAGTTAAGAGCAGAGGAATAGAAATATCGTATTAGATACAAATTTCTTGCCAAGAGTCATTTTGAATGATCGATCATAAGATGATCCACCAACGGTAATATGGGCTCGGGTTTTGTTGGGCCAAAGTCCACTTGAGCCCATGGGTCTTGTGGGTCTTGGTTAAAATTAAAACACTAAGTGAGAGTCAATAAAGTGTTTTGATTTGAAATTATAATTAGTTTAATTTCTTTTGATGAATGATAACTAAAATGAACCAATTTTCTCTTGTACAATTATTTATGTCTTTTCACTCAAACATCCACCACTAATAAAATATTGTTTTCTCCTTGAGAAAGAGAAAAACAAATACACCAATTCCTTAATTGACATCGCCATCGCAAGATTGTCTTGGAGGCGATTAAAAGGAACATGTCTTTGTTATAATATTGAGCTAGGCATCCATATTAAGAGGTCAATCAAGCCAAATGGATACATGTAATATCATATTATTCATGCGACTTTAACTTCAAAATGTTTAAAGATTAGAAGAAGGATTTCAATATTACCAACTCAAATCAAGTTCATCGAACTAGTTAGAGTTGATAAATATGAAACCACTAACCAGATAGTCTTGGTTAAGCTTGATAAAGGCCAATTGATGGCGCTCATATTCTGAAATAATTTGACTATTTTAAAACATGAGAAACTTCAGATCCCCTTTAGACAAAAGATTGGCGACCAAAGATAGTCTTTTAGTGAAAGGGAAAATAAGATTTAAGAAATCTATCAAAGACAAGAAGTCAAAGGAAAGGTAAGCAACAGTTGTACATACCAAACCAATGATAGCAACCGGTTAACAATCAGATCATGTATGACACTGGGTGCGTGAATAACTATAAGGAAGACATGAGATATGATTTCATTTCTAGGCAAATGCGTATATGATACATACTACCCTTATTAAACCCACTTTGAGTATAAGATACCGGCTGTGAAACTTGCATTTATGAAAATGTGCAGGATCTATAGCAAAGTAGATGTCCTTTGAAGGATGAGAGTCAGCCTACAAAAGGGATTATGCAATTAGTTGTAGCTTCTCATGAAGAGTTGGTTGTTTATCCGTTTCCTCAAGACTTATAACAGAAATTTATAGGTGATTCTATGTTCTCATTATAAGTAGAAATTTGATTTCAAGCTCTCAAATTAGAGAGAGAGGATCTCGGATAAACACACATAACACATCGAAACCAAAAGGTTTAAAAGGAATAACTCATGTTCAAACATAAATCTTGTAACTATCTATTAAGTCATGCAAATCATAGCGTATTCGAAAGCGTCACAGTGATAAACTTTTGAATAATAAGACTTTGAAACATGTGATTTCTGCAAAGCATGACTGTACTTTTAATAAGAAAGGGTGAACGTGCCAACAAACACTCATACATATGGATGTATGTAGTCCAATTGTGAACAAATACAAGGGATGAATTACTTTAATTCTTCAAAGATGAACAAAATAAGGCATGGTGATTCATGTCTATGAGATTCATATGAAGCTAGAATGCTAAAATAGTTTAAAGATTTCCGAAATGTAGTCTTGGCGAAACAATGAGAGCACCTAGATACGATCGAAAGGATGCTAATGGTCGAGCCAAGAGTTTGAACAAATGACACAAATGAAACATAATTCTGGCACTATAAGCTTAAGTCATATTAATCAGAAATGCATCTAGAAACTGCATAGTGCAGGATTTTGGAAAACCTAAACTTTGAAAAGTTCAATGTTTTGTAAAGCATGCCTGATGGGTAAGATGAGTAAACCCACCTCTTATTGGAATTGGTGAATAAGTTAAGGACTTATTAGGATGCAAACATATTGATATATGTGGGCCTATGAGCGCTAGTGCTAGAAGAAGTTTTATTGTACTATTTCATTACTTTCAGGGAGAATTTTTAGTAGATATGGATATATCTACTTAATATGCCACAAGTCCAAATCCTTTCGAAATGTTCAAAATGTTTCAAAGTGAAGTACGAAACCAACTTGGCAAGAAAATCAAAACCCTTCAGTTAGGTTGAGGAGGTGAGTATTTGAGCCAAGATTTCACTGACCATTCTAGAGAATGTGGAATTGTTTCATAAATCTCTCCTCTAGGAATACGACAATTCAATGACGTATCTAAAAGGAGGAATTACACCTTATTAGATATGATGCGATCAATGATGGTTGAGTCAACATTGTCGGTTACATTTGGGGATACACGTAGTTAATTATAGCTCTAACTTATGAACAAAGATTATCTAAATCACTAGAGAAAACACCACTTTTGATTTGAGAGGAAAAGTCCCTGAACTGTTTTCTGAAAGAAAGGGGTATCACTTCTACATATTGTTATAGAGGATAGCATGTGTGTCTCAAAATGCTTTCTTCTTAGAGAATATATTATTCTCTAAAAGAAAGTGTGAGAGAGTTTTTGAACTTACCGAATTTCAAGAGACATAAAACACTATAATCATCACCTAAAGCTCCTCTACTTGATCCTAGTTCAAGTTTTCCTATTGGTCGGGAAATTAAGAACGAGGTTGAGGCAGTAGAAGTTCCTAAAACCGACGAGGAGGAGGTGCCATGCACATTACTCTAAGCAAGGTCAGGTAAACAACTATGTCAGCCACAATGATATCGATCTTCTATGGATGAGCGTGAGAAGTTAATTTTAGAAAGCAATGACTCTACCTACATGAAAGAACCTTTAGCAAATTAAGATTTCATGCAACCAAGTCTAAAATGGACTCCATGTATGCAACCAAGTTTAGAACTCGGTTGATTTGTCTGAAGGTGTGAGCCATCAGGCATATGAGGGTTTTTAAGAAAAAACATGGGTTCATTGAGATAGACATCAAGACTGACTTCGAAATTAAATTTGGAAGAAAGGTGTGCACTTTACACAACTGAATGGTGTTTTGTTAGAATACTTTTAAACTTCAAGAGGCCATCTGTGGTGTTAAGGAAGCTTCTAGGAGTTGGAATCATTGACGTTCTTGATCGAAATATCAAAAAGTTTGATATACTGGGAAGTGCCAAAGATAATATTGTGTTTACAAGAAGTTTAGTGGGAGCAATGCGTTTTCTGATATTGTATATGTTTGACATACTGCCTACTGAGAGGAAGATTCCCATGTTGCGTCTACTGAGGTTGACTTTGGAATAATTTTCAAAGTGAAGGATTGATGGGGCTAAGAATTTTCTTGGAGACAATATCTATAATTATAGATTAAAGATTTTGATTGTTTGAATCAAAGTTGACTAGGTGTTGAATAGTTCAACCCACCTCGAGAATGGATTAGTTTCCATAAATCATGGCATATCCTTAGGGATTCTGATTGTCTCAAAACAATCAGAAGATCTAAAAAGGATGAGACATATAACTCATGCTTCAGGCGTGACATTAATGTATGCCACGAGATGTTCAAAGCCCAACATTATATATTCATTGTATATGTATAAGCAAAATTCAAGATGTGTCCTAAGTCTAAAGTGGTTGATAAAAGATAAGTGTGAAGAGTTGCATTGATGCTACACTTATGTAAGATCCGGGAGTTTTATTAAGAGTAATTATCATGTTTAAGGGTCTAATTTGGGTTTAGTTACTTATTTATGGGATTTATTATTGTATTTCGATATTATGTGGATATTATTTTATTTATTTATTTATTAGAATTAGAATTAGAATTTCATTAGAAAGTTTGATTTGTTGTATTATTTGGTAATTATGTTATAGATTGGAAAGGAAGGGAATAAAAGGAGGAAGAAGTTATTATTTGGGGAGGTAAAGAATGGACAATTAAAAGGGAGTAAATCCCTCTTTTCTTATTTGTGGGGTTTTGACGACAGAGAGAAAAAGAAAAGGGGGATTATTATTATCATTTGTGATAAACTTAAGGGCCCTCTTTCTTGTGGATAGTGACGACAAAAGAAAGCAGAAGGGGACAAGCCCCTAATGTTTTTTCGCAGAACAGACACGAGGAGAGAGAGAGAGAGAGAGAGAGAGAAGTGGAGCGGCGGAAGCGGTGGCGGCGGCGGCACCGCCTAGCCGCCGGTCGTCGGGGTCGTTCGCCCCACCCTGCGCGAAATATAGATGAAAATAGAAGGGAGGCGGTTCAGCAGTGGTCACGCGGTGGTGGCAAGGAAGCGGCGATCGGCTGCGAAAGAGGGAACGGGGTGGTGACGGTGGTGCCGGGAATTGCGACCTGGTAGTTTCAGTTCGGGTTAGCACACCACCGGGATAGCTATCGAGCCTAAATTCAGACCCAAATCAAGGAACCTAATTTGTCAATTGATGGAATCAAAGTGGGTAATCTCTGTCCCCTCTTAATAACTACTAAGTTTCAGGTTTAGTTTACAGATTTTGAATATTGAATTTATGCCTGAATTGGTAGCTGCGTTAGAATGGTTTGGTTGAATTATGTAACCAAGCATGAAGTCGGATGGTATCTGGGTTGAAAATTGAGCGTCGAGGTTAATTTAGGGCGATGTATGTGAGGAGGGAGTCTGGGTTGAATTGTGAAATTGAAATACTTTGGGTTGAATGATGAAAAGAACGGTTTATTGATTTATTATGCTAAAAATAGTCCTTGTTGCGGTATAGGCGGAGAAATTAAGTTAATTCATGATTCGAAGGAGGTTTATATGTAAATATGTGGTTAATATATCGAAAGGTTTGAATTAAGGTTGCCCTAATGTTGTTTTGGAAATTTGTAAGTATAATGTGCATAGATAAGCATCCTGCAGGTTATACGTGATTAATTTGGTTATTTATGTGGAAAGTATGCATAAATGAAATTTGGGAGAGTTATATGCTAAGAATAAAACTTTCATGTTCCTAAGATGCGCCCTAATTAAGCCTTTTGAATTCTAGTGCTATATGATTTGGATTTATACTAATTGCTAGATCTTGTATATGAATTTAAGTACTCGTGCACATAAGTTTCCCAATTATTTGAACTTATACGGGCCTTATGGGCTCCATTACACGTATTTACTTGTGTATGTGAGTCTTAAATGACTCTTTGAAGTGTTTTTCTAAGAAATGGTTTGAATTTTGATACTTATGTTTGCTTTAAGCCGTTTATGTAATTTGTACGTGTTAAGTGGTATGTTGAGCTCTTATGAAGTCCCTTATGATTACTTGGATTTCTTAAATGGAAAAGGTTGGAAGTTGGGCAATTGAACTGATTTTGATTTAAATAAAAGGTATATTCCTACTTTATATATATTTATGTACGTTTTGGAAAGCTATTTGGATAAGAAGTGTATGGTATGGAATTGTTATACGATTTACGAGTTTGAAATGGTTTTCGGGCTTGGTGTATTGCACTAGGTATTGTGGACTAATTGGAAAGCCGAGGTAACACCTGTATAGGGGAGTCGAATCGGCATGGTATATGAAGTCCATTGACGTTAGAACTCCCGGGAAGTTAAACTAACTATCTTAAGGGGGAACCGGCGCCGACTGGAAAAGTGCTGAAGGTACCCTACGCCCATGGTTATTATTTTCGTACATTGGAAATAGGAAAGATTATATGAAACCGTTGGTTGATTGAAACGGTACGTACTTTGGTTATGGAAAGATGGAAAAAGGAAATTTGAATAGATTTTAATACCTGTTTTAAAGTGCGTGAGTTATTCTTTATATGTTGAAAGTGTTATGTTCTTATTTAGAATGACCTTGAAGGGTTTTGAAGTGTGATTGGCTTCCTACTTGAGAAATTATGAGTTTGGTTTAATTATGTTCAAACTAAGTTTTAAAAAGCGTCTTTTGATTACTAAGCTCTTCGAGTGTGTCTTTTAATTAGGCTGATGCATTGCATGTGAATCCTGTCTCGAATGCTTACTTTGGACACTAAATGGAAAGTATGAGTTACTTGAGTGATCAGATCACTATGTAGGAAGATGATGTGTATTGGGTGGTTGCGGCCTATTGGAGCACTAGAATACTCGAAACGCTTCTCTGATTGCTTCCTGACTATTTTCGTGACTTAAAAGGTTATTCCATTCCCCAGTGGTCGATTTGGAAGATATGTGATTGCCTAATTGCCTCATTGGAGACATGTAAATACTTGAATGGAAACCTTATACCTAGTTCCCTACTTGATGAGCTATAAAGCGACTAAGAGATGCATTTATATTTTCTATTGTACTTGGTGAATGCAGAATTAAGGTGACTCCCATTTTAAGTGCTTGAATCTTAACGGTTTGTCCAGGGTACAAGTTACCAACAAAGTTGTGGTTTGCTCATACCCCTTTTCCCCTCCCCCTTATAGGTAAATATGAAGATCAGGAGCTGACTGCTTGTTTGGAGATTTAGTATATCTAGTTGTGTATGTATAGGAAGTAATTGTTTTGTAAATATATTTGGAATACTTGGGTTGTTTGATGCATTTAAAATGTTCTCCGAGCGTGTGCCTCGTGAACTACTCCGGCGTGTGGCCGTTGACATTGTTTTTGGTTTACTTTGTTATTTACAGGGATGTAAGGCTTTAAGCCTAGGGAACGTCAATATTACAAAGGGAACTCTGCCGGATTTTCCCCAGGCAATTTTGGAAGTTAATTTCTAAGTTTTCTTTTTACCTTTCAACCTTAATTAGGTTGAGATTGACCTTACCAGCCCTTATTAGGGAGCGGGCTGTTACAGATGGTATCACAACAAGGATTCTGCGACCTTAGGTGGTGCATTCATTCATCGCATGCTTGTTTGCTTGGAAATATGTGATTTATGTGAACTTTATGTGCCTTAAGTTCTCAATGTGGTAAAGCTGGATAGAATTGTAAGTCTGCAACTGTATTTGTGTTCGAAGTGCCTAATTTTCGCTTCTTTTCTGTCACTAGATCTTATGTTAGTTGCTCGGTTAAGCAAGTTGGAGTTTAAAACTGTACCTTGGTTTTCACTTGGGTGATGTAAGTTTCTTATCCCATGAGCAATTAGCGTAAAATATAGTACGACGTTGCTCTTGAGGTTGTTGGGCTAGCCTTTCAATTAGGAAGGCGAAATAAGAGTTTGTCTTGTTTAGGGTCTAATATTAGTGGGAAATAACTACATTGCCCTTGTTTTACCCTCAGTTCATATATTTATGAAGAGGATAAGCGCCTTTAATTATGTGTTGAAGTGGTGGGATACAAGGATGGTTTAAAGTGAAGTACTATGAGAATCAACATTTGGAGATATTTGAGTTAAAGGAGCATTGTTTCGTACAATATGCTTGTTTACAACAGTAGTCTAGTATTCTCAAGACTTTAATCGATATCTTGAGTGGTTAATTTGGGGCCTAAATCAAATGGATAGGTGTGATATGATATGGTCCATACCACTTAAGGAAATTTCAGCAGTATTTGAGGAACTAGAATAAGAGGTGTGTATTACGTGAGTTATTGGTTCTTGAAGCTCTTAATTTAGGTGTAGCTTCGTAGATCTGCTAACGTTTTTGGCTAGGAAGTACACGAGCTTCTCTACTTTCCGTTAGCTAGATCTTTGGTTGATTACTAGACATCAGGAAGTATAGGCCCTCCCACTTGATTTTGGTGAATTAATCTTAGTCCTTAAGTTGTAAGCACGAGTTATTCCATTGCATTACTATTGAGACCTTGGGTCATTCTCTCAATTTAGATTTGAAACGGGTCGCCTATGCTTAAGGTCTCATGTGGAAAGTATGCGATCATATACCCATGATTCTTCTAAGTTCGTGTGCCCACTAAGGAGATAAATTCCTCTACTCATGGGCTGGCAAGGTAAAGGGGGAGGAATATTTCAATATAGTATATTCTTGTGTTAAGTTGGGGTGTTCGAGATTCACCCTTTGGGCAGCTGAGTTGAAGGTTGATATAAGCAGTAGTGTGAGACATATTAAGGATCATATCACTTGAATAAGCTGAGAATTGGATCTGAGGTGTGTAATAGTGAAAGAAGCACTGAGCCATCATGACAATGTTATTTTGGTGGTGTAGTACATCTAAGTTTACTATAGTGATGCATAAGATAACAATCGAATACTCTATTGGAGATGCCTACTCTTCAATGACGAATCATACATAGAAAATAGCGTTTTGAAGTAATCATTACACACCCTTAAGCCCCAACAGTGCATAGGGATCTTGCTTATTTGGGTAGTAGCTGGAATCATGATTAGAGTGCACGGTTTAGTTCTTCCCAAATTGACTTGCTAATTGATATTGGGATACCCCTATCGTTAGGTATACATATTAATTATGCAAGCACCCTCTAGTTGCCAAGTTTAGAAGTCGGAACATTCGGGGTTTTCTTATTCCAACAGTTGAGGTTCGAGGAAGTGACAAAGAGAAGATGAACACCAAGGTTTCTCTTGGATTCCATATTTTCAAGAGCTTCCTTTTAATTTTATGGTTATCTTTATACTTCTACCTCAGTTATTTCCTTCCTCGAAAGTACTCTAATTCTCCAAAATCTACGGTTTCTATTGGTAATTCCCAATTGTTCCTCAATTTTGGTTGCCAACGATGCAAGCTAGGATTTTCCGACATCAATCTTCTGAAATCCCTCTTCCATCATTTGTTTTCTCACCGCCACCTTCCTTCCATTGTTGTCTCCAGTCAACTACTTACCGCTAAGCTTTGAATAGTAACCCATTATTGGTGGAAAGAGAATCGAATTTAGCAAGAAGTCTGTATCCAATCCTTGATAAAGTAGATTGAGGAGGTCATTGCCAAGTTGGATGTGCGTCTAGCTTTGTACTCGTGAATTATGTGAGAATCATATAAGGCCAGCTAGACTGCTTTGCTTTTGTCAGGTGAGCACCAAGTGACTCTCCTATGCTTGAGAGTTTCCCAGTTTTAAACATTTGATTGGTTGTGTAATGCCGACTTCTTAGCCCTTCTTTGAATGGTTTGCTCCTCGGCGCCTAAAATGGAGTGAGTAGACATTTAAAAGAAGTTGGCGAGATGGAGGCTATATGCCATGAAAAGGATTTGAAACTCGAGTCGATACCCCTTTCTCTACTGGTGCATAATGTATGCTATATGATTACCAGTGTAATTTGGACATTATTGTATTAGACCCTTCGACCTTGAAGTTTCGAGGACGGAATTTTTTTAAAGGGGGAAGAGTGTAAGATCCGGGAGTTTTATTAAGAGTAATTATCATGTTTAAGGGTCTAATTTGGGTTTAGTTACTTATTTATGGGATTAATTATTGTATTGCGATATTAAGTGGATATAATTTTATTTATTTATTTATTAGAATTAGAATTAGAATTTCATTAGAAAGTTTGATTTGTTGTATTATTTGGTAATTATGTTATAGATTGGAAAGGAAGGGAATAAGAGGAGGAAGAATTTATTATTTTGGGGAGGTAAAGAATGGACAATTAAAAGGGAGTAAATCCCTCTTTTCTTATTTGTGGGGTTTTGACGACAGAGGGAAAAAGGAAAGGGGGATTATTATTATCATTTGTGATAAACTTAGGGGTCCTCTTTCTTGTGGTTAGTGACAACAAAAGAAAGCAGAAGGGGACAAGCCCTTGTGGTTTTTTCGCAGAACAGAGAAAGAGAGAGAGAGAGAGAGAGAGAGAGAGAGAGAGAAGTGGAGCGGCGGAAGCGGTGGCGGCGGCGGCACCGCCAAGCCGCCGGTCGTCGGGGTCGTTCGCCCCACCCTGCGCGAAACAGAAAGGGAAAGAGTAGGGAGGCGGTTCAGAAGGGGTCGAGCAGTGGTGGCAAGGCAGTGGCGGTCTGCTGCGAAAGAGGGGAACGGGGTGGTGATGGTGGTGCCAGGAATTGCGACCTGGTAGTTTGAGTTCGGGTTAGCACACCACCGGGATAGCTACGGAGCCTCAATTCAGACCCAAATCAGGGAACCTAAGTTGTCAATTGATGGAATCAAAGTGGGTAATCTCTGTCCCCTCTTAATAACTATTAAGTTTCAGGTTTAGTTTACAGATTTTGTTATGCCTAGATTGATAACTTTGTTAGAATGGTTGGGTTGAATTATGTAACCGAGCTTGAAGTCAGATTGTATTTGGGTTTAACATTGAGCGTCGAGGTTAATTTAGGACGATGAATGTGAGGAGGGAGTCCGGGTTGAATTGTGAAATTGAAATACTTTAGGTTGAATGATGAAAAGAACGGTTTATTGATTTATTATGCTAAGAATAGTCCTTGTTGCGGTATAGTCGGAGAAATTAAGTTAACTCATGATTCGAAGGAGGTTTATATGTAAATATGTTGTTAATATATTGAAAGGTTTGAGTTAAGGTTGCCCGGATGTTGTTTTGGAAGTGTGTAAGTATAAAGTGCATAGATAAGCATCATGCAGGTTATACGTGATTAATTTGGTTATTTATGTGGAAAGTATGCATAAATGGAATTTGGGTGACTTATATGCGAAGAATGGAACTTTCATGTTCCTAAGATGCGTCATAATTAGGCCTTTTGAATTCTAGTGCTATGTGATTTGGATTTGTACTAATTGCGAGACCTTGTATATGAATTTAAGTACTCGTGCGCATGTGTTTCCCAATTGTTTGAACTTATACGGGCCTTATGGGCTCCAGTACACGTATTTACTTCTGTATGTGAGTCTTGAATGACTCTTTGAAGTGTTTTTCTAAGAAATGGTTTGAATTTTGATACTTATGTTTGCTTTAAGCCGTTTATGTAATTTCGACGTGTTAAGTGGTATGTTGAGGTCTCACGAAGTCCCTTATGATTACTTGGATTTCTTAAAGGGAAAAGGTCGGAAGTTGGGCAATTAAACTGATTTTGATTTAAATGAAAGGCGTGTTCCTACTTTATATATATATTTATGTACGTTTTGGAAAGCTATTTGGATAAGAAGTGCATGGTACGGAATTGTTATGCAATTTACGAGTTTGAAATGATTTTCGGGCTTGGTGTATCGCACTAAGTATTGTGGACTAATTGGAAAGGCGAGGTTACACATGTAAAGCGGAACCGAATCGGCATGGTATATAAAGTCCATTGACGTTAGAACTATCGGGAAGTTAAACTAACTATCTTAAGGGGGAACCGGCCCCGATTGAAAAAGTGCTGAAAGTACCCTACGCCCATGGTTATTATTTTCGTACATTGGAAAGAAGGAAAGATTATATGAAACCGTTGGTTGATTGAAACGGTATATACTTTGGTTATGGAAAGATGGAAAAAGGAAATTTGAAAAGCTTTTAACACCTGTTTTAAAGTGCGTGAGTTATTCTTTATATGTTGAAAGTGTTATGTTCTTATTTAGAATAGCCTTGAAGGGTTTTGAAGTGTGATTGGTTTCCTACTTGAGAAATTATTAGTTTGGTTTAATTATGTTCAAACTAAGTTTTAAAAAGCGTCTTGTGATTTAAATAAGCAACTTATTTTTCTATTCATGAGTTATATATGTGATTTCTAAGCTCTTCGAGTATGTCTTTTAATTAAGCTGATGCATTGCATGTGAATCCTGTCTCGAATGCTTATGTTCGGTTGTAATTTTTGTGGTTTTATGAGTTGAGGTTGTCGGTCCACAGAGATGGGTGTGAGGCTTGATTAAGGTAATCCGTTTGTGTAGAGGGGTTTTTCTCAATGCGGAAAGCAATAAATAATGTAAAGGGAAGCAATTAAATCTAACCTAGGCATGAATCAAAGAAAGCAATTAAAAGCATGAAATCAAATAAAGCAATTAAAGCAAGAAATGGAAATCTAGAATGAACAATGAAATTAGAGACAAGAAATTATACCTTTGATGACCAAAATCTTCTAACCTTCAATCTACCTTTGCAATTTCCCCCGAATAAACAAGAAAATGTTGATTGGATTACCAAGGATCTCCCAAATTCTCACTAGGAAGTAGAATTGGAATTCCTTGACCCTCCTCCCCACTAAAAGATTGATTTGATGTGGCTAACCCTAGAAAGCTTTGGAATCAAGTCAACAATGGAAATTAGAGAGAAAGAGAGAGAGAAGAGAGAGAAAGCTTGTAAAACTTCAATGGAAACTTGCTTGAATTGAGAAAGCTTGAGAAAGTTTGAATACAAATGCTAGAAATCAATGAAAGCTTGAAGAACAATGAAGAACAATTGAAAACTTGAAGAACAATTAAGAGAGATTAAAGCAAATAAAGGAAAGCAATTAAATCTAATTCTACTCCTAAACTACCTATGCTAATTGATTTTACTTGGATTAATACAAGTGGGTATTTATAGAAGAAGGAAAAATACAACCCAAAACCCTAGAAACAAATCGCAGCACGCGCGTCAGTTTTTCTGTAGACAGAGTGGCTCGAGCGAGCCATTGGGGTGGCTCGGGCGAGCAAGTCTACTGTCCGGCTCTCCTGGCTTGTGTCTTTGTTGCCCCAGAAGCCTGGCTCGGGCGAGCCAGCAGATGGCTCGGTCGAGCCACTGTTCTAGGCAGCTTTTCCCTGCCGACTTTAAACATGCATAACTTCTTCATCCGAACTCTGTTTTAGGCCCGTAAGATATCGATGGAAAGCTCTCGGTGTGTACTTTAAGCTCCTAAAATTTCAGACCAATCGGAGTTGTAACGAAGGAGTTATGACCCAAAGAGTGAAGGCATACGAATTTCAAACCTTTGAGTTTGTACCGTTCCCCTGTTTTGCGTCAATCTTGATATGGAATTTCCAGCTTCGGTTTCGCCTCGGCTCTCGGCTCGGGTTGACTTGGTTTGACTCGGATCTCGGCTCGGGTTGACTTGGTTTGACTCGGATCTCGGCTCGGGTTGACTTGGTTTGACTCGGGAAATAGCTCGGGATTCCCTAAAAACCTTCAATTAAGCCCAAACTTCTTCTAACTCCTTATTTTCCTACAAAACACTAAATCATTATATCTAAAATATAAATAGGGGTTAAAACAAGCAAATATACCCTATAAAAGAGATGAAATTCGGCTCGGAACGAGACCGAACACCACTCCAACACAAGGGTTTGCTTGCCCCAAGCAAACTAAAAACAAAGAAAAGGACTAAAAAGGAAAACTAAAAACCCTAACTCACTTTCGCAGGAATCGCGGATGCATTTAGCACATGCATCAAGCCCTTTAAACCCCCCGGCAGCCCGAGTGGACGAGGTAGGTCTCGTGAGGGTTTATAGCAACTATACCCACAAAAGCCACGAGAAAAGAAAAAGGGGAAAGAAAAAGAAGCGAAAACCGAAACAAAACAAAAGCAAAGAAAATATTCCCGTCCCCGATCATGCACCTAGCTCCCCAACCCGCCTCAACAATCAATTGGAAAAAGCAAGTATAAACAAATTAAGACACGAAGGTTGGAAAACTGCCAATCTTTGAGATTTTGAACCAGAACACTTCCTGATGAGCAAAACACCTCGTGCATATGTGCAAGTGGGCTCTAGTCGGTCCTTCCTATCCTAAACCAGACAATCAGAGTTGTTCTCATGCTCAAGCTCGGAATTATCTATCCTACTTCACTCTTGGTTTTTCTTTCAACCTCTCTTTTCTTTCTTTTTCTTACTTCACTCTTTTCTTTCTTTTTCTTTCTTTTTCTACTTTTTCTTGCTCTTTCTTACCATTCTTTTGCTCAACTCTTTTTTTTTTCTTGCTTCGCTCTTTTCTTTCTTTTTCAAAACCTACGCTCTTTTATTTCCACTCAATCCGTTTTGTGTCTTTTAGAGCGTTTGTGTCGGGTTTTGCGGGATTTAAGCACCGGCCTTGCATGAGGTTACCCTCCTCCGCTGGTTTCTCCATACGTGAGTAATTGCACTTAAGGGGCATAGGGTGCCGATCCACCCAAACCAACCCATGACGGTAGGCCCGACAATAATTATTTAATGCATTAATTAAGAGCTTAAGCAATTGAACAACTAAAACCGTCTAACTTAGGTAAGAAGACACGGTCAAAGCGTGTAAGATTTGAGGATTCCGCTTTCCCATTCCATGTAGAGGTCTAATAGAGATAAGTCATGGCAAAAATCTTTCCTAAGGCCCATCATTATTCATACCGGCCACTTCTAACTGATTGAATAAGCCGATTAGACAACTATCTACACAACTGTGAACGGAAACATCTTCAAAAAGAAAAAGAAACTTTTGGGTTTTTCACAACATTTCTCCCCTTTTTTCTTTCAGACACAAAATTTTTAGATTTTGGACACAAACTACGAAAGACAAAAATAAAAGACTCAAAACTAGGTAATCTACCCATGAATAATGAAAGATATCACCCCCAATCCAACACAAGACATCACAATGTCTCCATCATGAAAAGGGTGTCACAAGTAAGGTAGAAAACCAAGAAAAACATATATAAACAAAACACTTATAACATAAATAGCGGTGGTGACCCGAGCCCACACGGCTCCAACAACAGAATATTCCCAACATTCACACTCAAGGGGTTCGCCACCCAAAAAGAAAAGCAAGCATGCATCATGGATCATTGATATATTCACATAAAGAGAGTGGAAAGAGGTTACCTCGAAGTCTTCAATCAAAAGTACTCAATCCACGATCCAACGAACATCACACCATAGGTTAGAAATAAACAAGAAAAACATACTATGTGTGATGGTTCACATGCAAGATAAAAAAAGGAAAAACAAACTATACAAGACACTAGGGACTAAGAACTAAGAAAACAAATTAAAATATTTAAAAAACAATTCTCACTCTCTTTTTTTTCTTTTCTTTGGACTCACAAACCGGAATGCATACTACCCTCCCACTCCCACACAAAGAGGTTGTCGTATCCTCAAATGGAAACAGAAGTAGGTAAGCAAGCACCCCAAAATAAAAGAAAAATACACACACAAAAATAAAATAAAAGAAGAAGAGAAAACCGACTCACTAAATATACACAAAAGGTGAGGAAGGATATTACCTCGAAGGCATCTTATCAATAAGCTTACTCCTTCTCACCTCACGATATCGGGCACCAAGTCAGAACCATTCAACGCCCGGAGTAACAAATCATGCATCCTCTCATGCATCTCAGAATGGTGGTGGTAAGAGCACACTCGCAATAGCACATAAACAAACATTAGTGCCCTTAACAATTTATCAAATGCCTTAGAAAAGTCATAGAACTGATGAAATTCATGAATATACAAGACTTTTCTAGGCACGGTGAAAGGAGACATGACAAATGGGTCCTCCTATTGACTCGTAAATGGAGATTGGGTATACAAATCAACGGGAGGATACAATACAACACATTCATGGACATGTTCATGCAAAGACTTGGATGCAAACAACGACTCATAAAGCATATCACCATCAAAAATATCATTGTCACAAACCAAGTTCAAACACTTAGGATCAATCCCCATAGACTCAAGTTCATCATCACAAGATTTCACATCAATGGATTTACAAGAAAGGGTAGCTAATGCCTCGCTAATGCAATAATTCTCAATGAAAGTGAATAAATCAGTATCTAGCAAAAATTCAATCACAAAAGATTCAACTTCACTCTCAACAAGATCATGCTCAATTATATCAAAAGCATCATGGCATTCATCAACCTCAACTTTTTCTTCACACAAAGGCATGGACAGTGGTGTGGACAATGGTTCATCATCAAGCATGTAGTCATCAAGTTCTTCATCATCACATACAGAATTATCATGTTCCTCATGCTCACTAGGTGGGGCTAGAGCTAAGGAATCACTAATCCTCCTTACAAAACTATGTCCATTACAGTAGTCATCATCATAATCATAATCATACATAGAAGAATCGTCATGCATTTCAGGACTTAAAGACGATGAATGACCTATTTCAACGTTCGAATCAACCAATTGTGCAAGATAAGTTTCCACCCTAGGTTTAAGCACGTGTTCAAATTCTTGCATGCATTTATTCATCCTATCTTGTAAACCAACTATTTCAGCACCAATTTTATCTAGTCTAATGTCCATACAAGATTCGGAAGCATGAGACGGAGATTCACAATGCACACACAAATGACGAGACTCAACATCATCACATGGAGAAAGATCATAACGTTTCTCATAGTGCAATTGAGCATGAAGAGCACATGGATTACCAAAACAAGAACCCGATGAATAAAAAGTCTCCCCAAATTGGCGAGTATCCGTGTACAACCAATCAAATAATTCCCAAGCCCGATACTCATTTTCAACATTGAAATCAAACTAATTCAGAAGAGAACGGGTCTCGAAATTCAATCTCTCATTAGTAACAACTAACACTTCCCAATTAGAATAAATATAACCATGAGGGGCCCAATAAGCAAGATAATCATTTAATCTATCACGATACTCACAAAATAATTCATGCTCATTTTGAGGGAAGCTAAAACATGCCATCTTTTTTTTTTCCTTCTTTTTTTTATTGTTTTTTTTTCGATATTCAAGTTTTTGTGCTACATTTTTCTAACATAATCAAGAAAACAATTAAACTATTTACACACAAACCAATCACCTAATATACCAAATAACGCCATCCCCGGCAACGGCGCCATTGTTCGGTTGTAATTTTTGTGGTTTTATGAGGAAAGGTTGTCGGTCCACAGGGATGGGTGTGAGGCTTGATTAAGGTAATCGGTTTGTGCAGAGGGATTTTTCTCAATGCGGAAAGCAATAAATTATGTAAAGAAAGCATTTAAATCTACCCTAGGCGTGAATCAAAGAAAGCAATTAAAAGCATGAAATCAAATAAAGCAATTAAAGCAAGGAATGGAAATCTAGAATGAACAATGAAATTAGAGACTAGAAATTATACATTTGATGACCAAAATCTTCTAACCTTCAATCTACCTTTGCAATTTCCCCCGAACAAACAAGAAATTGTGGATTGGATTACCAAGGATCTCCCAAATTCTAACTAGGAAGTAGAATTGGAATTCCTTGACCCTCCTCCCCACTAAAAGATGGATTTGATGTGGCTAACCCTAGAAAGCTTTGAAATCAAGTCAACAATGGAGATTATAGAGAGAGAGAGAGAGAGAGAGAGAGAGAGAGAGAAGAGAGAGAGAAAGCTTGTAAAACTTCAATGGAAACTTGCTTGAATTGAGAAATCTTGAGAAAGTTTGAATACAAATGCTAGAAATCAATGAAAGCTTGAAGAACAATTGAAAACTTGAAGAATAATTAAGAGAGATTAAAGCAAATAAAGGAAAGTAATTAAATCTAATTCTAGTCCTAAACTACCTAGGCTAATTGATATCATTTGGATTAATACAAGTGGGTATTTATAGAAGAAGGAAAAATACAACCCAAAACCCTAGAAACAAATCGCAGCACGCGCGTCAGTTTTTCTGCAGACAGAGTGGCTCGGGCGAGCCATTGGGGTGGCTCGGGCGAGCAATCCTACTGTCCGGCTCTCCTGGCTTGTGTCTTTGTTGCCCCAGAAGCCTGGCTCGGGTGAGCCAGCAGATGGCTCGGGCGAGCCACTGTTCTAGGCAGCTTTTCCCTGCCAACTTCAAACGCGCATAACTTCTTCATCCGAACTCTGTATTAGGCCCGTAAGATATCGATGGAAAGCTCTCAGTGTGTACTTTAAGCTCCCTAAATTTCAGACCAATCGGAGTTGTAACGAAGAAGTTATGACCCAAAGAGTGAAGGCACACGTATTTTAAACCTTTGAGTTTGTACCGTTCCCCTCTTTTGCGCCAATCTTGATATAGAATTTCCGGCTTCGGTTTCGCCTCGGCTCTCGGCTCAGGTTGACTTGGTTGGACTCGGATCTCGGCTCAGGTTGACTTGGTTTGACTTGGGAAATAGCTCGGGATTCCCTAAAAACCTTCAATTAAGCTCAAACTTCTTCTAACTCCTTATTTTCCTACAAAACACTAAATCATTATATCTAAAATATAAATAGGGGTTAAAACAAGCAAATATACCCTATAAAAGAGAAGAAATTCGGCTCGGAACGAGACCGAACAACTTACTTTGGACACTAAATGGAAAGTATGAGTTACTTGAGGTATAGGATCACTATGTAGGAAGATGATGTGTATTGGGTGGTTGCGGCCTACTGGAGCACTAGAATACTTGAAACGCTTCTCTAATTGCTTCCTGACTCTTTTCATGACTTAAAAGGTTATTCCGTTCCCTAGTGGTCGATTTGGAAGATATGTGATTGCCCAATTGCCTCATTGGAGACATGTAAATACTTGAATGGAAACCTTATACCTAGTTCCCTACTTGATGAGCTATAAAGCGACTAAGAGATGCATTTATATTTTCTATTGTACTTGGTGAATGCAGAATTAAGGTGACTCCCAGTTTAAGTGCATGAATCTTAATGGTTAGTCCAGGGTACAAGTTACCTACAGAGCTGTGGTTTGCTCATACCCCTTTTCCCCTCCCTCTTACAGGTAAATATGAAGATCAGGAGTTGACTACTTGTTTGGAGATTTAGTATATCTAGTTGTGTATGTATAGGAAGTAATTCTTTTGTAAATGTATTTGGAATGCTTGGGTTGTTTGATGCATTTAAAATGTTCTTCGAGCATGTGGCTCGTGAACTACTCCGGCGTGTGGCCATAGAGGTTTTTTTTATTTACTTTGTTATTTACAGGGATGTAAGGCTTTAAGCCTAGGGAACGTCCATATTACAAAGGGAACTCTGCCGGATTTTCCCCAGGCAATTTTGGAAGTTAATTTCTAAGTTTTCTTTTTACCTTTCAACCTTAATTAGGTTAAGATTGACCTTAACAGCCCTTATTAGGGAGCGGGCTGTTACAAATGGTATCAGAGCAAGGATTCTGCGACCTTAGGTGGTGCATTCATTCATCGCATGCTTGTTTGCTTGGAAATATGTGATTTATGTGAACTTTATGTGCCTTAAGTTCTCAATGTGGTAAAGCTGGATAGAATTGCAAGTCTGCAACTGTATATATGTTCGAAGTGCCTAATTTTCGCTTCTTTTCTGTCGCTAGATCTTATGTTAGTTGCTCGGTTAAGCAAGTTGGAATTTAGAAACTGTACCTTGGTTTTCACTTGGGTGATGTAAGTTTCTTATCCCATGACCAATTAGCATAAAATATAGTATGACGTTGCTCTTGAGGTTGTTGGGCTAGCCTTTCAATTAGGAAGGCGAAATAAGAGTTTGTCTTGTTTAGGGTCCAATTTTAGTGGGAAATAACTACATTGCCCTGTTTTTCCCTCAGTTCATATATTTATGAAGAGGATAAGCGCCTTTTATTATGTGTTGAAGTGGTGGGATACAAGGATGGTTTAAAGTGAAGTACTATGAGAATCAACATTTGGAGATATTTGAGTTAAAGGAGCATTGTTTCATACAATATGCTTGTTTACAACAGTAGTCTAGTATTCTCAAGACTTTAATCGATATCTTGAGTGGTTAATTTGGGGCCTAAATCAAATGGATAGGTGTGATATGATATGGTCCATACCACTTAAGGAAATTTCAGCAGTATTTGAGGAACTAGAATCAGAGGTGTGTATTACGTGAGTTATTGGTTCTTGAAGCTCTTAATTTAGGTGTAGCTTCGTAGATCTGCTAACGTTTTTGGCTAGGAAGTACACGAGCTTCTCTACTTTCCGTTAGCTAGATCTTTGGTTGATTACTAGACATCAGGAAGTATAGGCCCTCCCACTTGATTTTGGTGAATTAATCTTAGTCCTTAAGTTGTAAGCACGAGTTATTCCATTGCATTACTATTGAGACCTTGGGTCATTCTCTCAATTTAGATTTGAAACGGGTCGCCTATGCTTAAGGTCTCATGTGGAAAGTATGCGATCATATACCCATGTTTTTTCTAAGTTCGTGTGCCCACTAAGGAGATAAATTCCTCTACTCATGGGCTGGCAAGGTAAAGGAGGAGGAATATTTCAATATAGTATATTCTTGTGTTAAGTTGGGGTGTTCGAGATTCACCCTTTGGGCAGCTGAGTTAAAGGTTGATATAAGCAGTAGTCTGAGACATATTAAGGATCATATCACTTGAATAAGCTGAGAAGTATTCTTGAGAATTTGTTCTGAGGTGTGTAATAGTGAAAGAAGCACTGAGCCATCATGACAATATTATTTTAGTGGTGCAGTACATCTAAGTTTACTATAGTGATGCATAAGATAGCAATCGAATACTCTATTGGAGATGCCTACTCTTCAATGACGAATCATACATAGCAAATAGCGTTTTGAAGTAATCATTACACACCCTTAAGCCCGAACTGTGCATAGGGATCTTGCTTATTTGGGTAGTAGCTGGAATCGTGATTAGAGTGCACGGTTTAGTTCTTCCCAAATTGACTTGGTAATTGATATTGGGATGCCCCTATCGTTTGATATACATATTGATTATGCAAGCACCCTCTAGTTGCCAAGTTTAGAAGTCGGAACATTCGGGGTTTTCTTATTCCAACAGTTGAGGTTCGAGGAAGTGACAAAGAGAAGATGAGCACCAAGGTTTCTCTTGGATTCCATATTTTCAAGAGCTTCCTTTTAATTTTATGGTTATCTTTATACATCTACCTCATTTATTTCCTTCCTCGTAAGTACTCTAATTCTCCAAAATCTAGGGTTTCTATTGGTAATTCCCAATGGTTCCTCAATTTTGGTTGCCAACGATGCAAGCTAGGATTTTCCGACATCAATCTTCTGAAATCCCTCTTCCATCAATTGTTTTATCTCCGCCACCTTCCTTCCATTGTTGTCTCCAGTCAGCTACTTACCGCTAAGCTTCGAATGGTTGGGTACATAAATTGGAGACGAATAGTAATCCAACATTGGTGGAAAGAGAATCGAATTTAGCAAGAAGTCTGTATCCAATCCTTGATAAAGTAGATTGAGGAGGTCATTGCCAAGTTGGATGTGCGTCTAGCTTTGTACTCGTGAATTATGTGAGAATCATATAAGGCCAGCTAGACTGCTTTGCTTTTGTCAGGTGAGCACCAAGTGACTCTCCTATGCTTGAGAGTTTCCCAGTTTTAAACATTTGAATGGTTGTGTAATGCCGACTTATTTGCCCTTCTTTGAATGGTTTGCTCCTCGGCGCCTAAAATGGAGTGAGTAGACATTTAAAAGAAGTTGGCGAGATGGAGGCTACATGCCATGAAAAGGATTTGAAACTCGAGTCGATACCCCTTTCTCTACTGGTGCATGATGTATGCTATATGATTACCAGTGTAATTTGGACATTATTGTATTAGATCCTTCTACCTTGAAGTTTCGAGGACGGAACTTTTTTTAAAGGGGGAGGAGTGTAAGATCCGGGAGTTTTATTAAGAGTAATTACCGTGATTAAGGGTCTAATTTGGGTTTAGTTATTTATTTATGGGACTAATTATTGTATTTCGATATTATGTGGATATTATTTTATTTATTTATTTATCAAAATTAGAATTTCATTAGAAAGTTTGATTTGTTGTATTATTTGGTAATTATGTTATAGATTGGAATGGAAGGGAATAAGAGGAGGAAGAAGTTATTATTTGGGGAGGTAAAGAATGGACAATTAAAAGGGATTAAATCCCTCGTTTCTTATTTGTGGGGTTTTGACGGCAAAGAGAAAAAGAAAAGAGGGATTATTATTACCATTTGTGATAAACTTTGGGGCCCTCTTTCTTGTGGTTAGTGACGACAAAAGAAAGCAAAATGGGACAAGCCCCTGTGGTTTTTTCACAGAACAGACACGGGGAGAGAGAAAGAGAGAGAGAAGTGGAGCGGTGGTGCCGGTGGCACCGCCTAGCCGCCGGTCGTCGGGGTCGTTAGCCCCACCCTGCGCGAAACAAAGAGGGAAAGAGAAGGGAGGCGGTTCAGCAGTCGTCGCGCGGTGGTCGCAAGGCAGTGGCGGTCGGCTGCGAAAGAGGGGAACGGGGTGGTGACGGTGGTGTCAGGAATTGCGACCTGGTAGTTTGAGTTCGGGTTAGCACACCACCGCGATAGCTACGGAGCCTCAATTCAGACCCAAACCAGGGAACCTAAGTTGTCAATTGATGGAATCAAAGTGGGTAATCTCTGTCCCCTCTTAATAACTATTAAGTTTCAGGTTTAGTTTACAGATTTTGAATATTGAATTTATGCCTGGATTGGTAGCTTTGTTAGAATGGTTGGGTTGAATTATGTAATCGAGCTTGAAGTCGGATGGTATTTGGGTTGAACATTGAGCGTCGAGGTTAATTTAGGGCGATGAATGTGAGGACGGAGTCCGGGTTGAATTGTGAAATTTAAATACTTTGGGTTGAATGATGAAAAGAACAGTTTATTGATTGATTATGCTAAGAATAGTCCTTGTTGCGGTATAGGCGGAGAAATAAAGTTAATTCATCATGCGAAGGAGGTTTATATGTAAATATGTGGTTAATATATTGAAAGGTTTGAGTTAAGGTTGCCCTGATGTTGTTTTGGAAGTTTGTAAGTATAAAGTGCATTGATAAGCATCCTGCAGGTTATACGTGATTAATTTGGTTATTTATGTGGAAAGTATGCATAAATGGAATTTGGGTGAGTTATATGCTAAGAATGAAACTTTCATGTTCCTAAGATGCATCATCATTAGGCCTTTTGAATCCTAGTGCTATGTGATTTGACTTTATACTAATTGTTAGACCTTGTATATGAGTTTAAGTACTCGTGCGCATGTGTTTCCCAATTATTGGAACTTATACGGGCCTTATGGGCTCCTTTACACGTATTTACTTGTGTATGTGAGTCTTGAATGACTCTTTGAAGTGTTTTTCTAAGAAATGGTTTAAATTTTGATACTTATGTTTGCTTTAAGTCGTTTATGTAATTTCTACGTGTTAAGTGGTATGTTGAGGTCTCACGAAGTCCCTTATGATTACTTGGATTTCTTAAAGGGAAAAGGTCGGAAGTTGGACAATTGAACTGATTTTGGTTTAAATGAAAGGTATATTCCTACTTTATATATATTTATGTACGTTTTGGAAAGCTATTTGGATAAGAAGTGTATGGTATGGAATTGTTATGCGATTTACAAGTTTGAAATGGTTTTCGGGCTTGGTGTATTGCACTAGGTATTGTGGACTAATTGAAAAGCCGAGGTTACACCTGTAAAGGGGAACCGAATCAGCGTGGTATATAAAGTCCATTGACGTTAGAACTCCCGGGAAGTTAAACTAACTGTCTTAAGGGGGAACCGGGCCCGACTGGAAAGGTGCTGAAAGTACCCTACGCCCATGGTTATTATTTTCGCATTGGAAAGAAGAAAAGATTATATGAAATCGTTGGTTGATTGAAACGGTACGTACTTTGGTTATGGAAAGATGGAAAAAGGAAATTCAAATAGCTTTTAATACCTGTTTTAAAGTGCGTGAGTTATTCTTTATATGTTGAAAGTGTTATGTTCTTATTTAGAATAGCCTTGGAGGGTTTTGAAGTGTGATTGGTTTCCTACTTGAGAAATTATTAGTTTGGTCTAATTATGTTCAAACTAAGTTTTAAAAAGCGCCTTGTGATTTAAATAAGCAACTTATTTTTCTTTCATAAGTTATATACGTGCTTTCTAAGCTCTTCGAGTGTGTCTTCTAATTAGACTGATGCATTGCATGTGAATCATGTCTTAAATGCTTACTTTGGACACTAAATGGAAAGTATGAGTTACATGAGGGATGGGATCACTATGTAGGAAGATGATGTGTATTGGGTGGTTACGGCCTATTGGAGCACTAGAATACTTGAAACGCTTCTCTAATGGCTTCCTGACTATTTTCATGACTTAAAAGGTTATTCCATTCCCCAGTGGTTGATTTGGAAGATATGTGATTGCCTAATTACTTCATTGGAGACATGTAAATACTTGAATGGAAACCTTATACCTAGTTCCCTACTTGATGAGTTATAAAGCGACTAAGAGATGCATTTATATTTTCTATTGTACTTGGTGAATGCAGAATTAAGGTGACTCCCATTTTAAGTGCTTCAATCTTAATGGTTAGTCCAGGGTACAAGTTACCCACTGAGCTGTGGTTTGCTCATACCCCTTTTCCCCTCCCCCTTACAGGTAAATATGAAGATCAGGAGCTGACTGCTTGTTTGGAGATTTAGTATATCTAGTTCTGTATGTATATGAAGTAATTGTTTTGTAAATATATTTGGAATGCTTGGGTTGTTAGATGCATTTAAAATGTTCTCTGAGCGTGTGACTTGTGAATTACTCCAGCAAGTGGCCGTTAATGTTGTTTTTGGTTTACTTTGTTATTTACAGGGATGTAAGGCTTTAAGCCTAGGGAACGTCCATATTACAAAGGGAACTCTGCCGGATTATCCCTAGGTAATTTTGGAAATTAATTTCTAAGTTTTCTTTTTACCTTTCTTAACCTTAATTAGGTTGAGATTGACCTTAACAGCCCTTATTAGGGAGCGGGCTGTTACAGATGGTATCAGAGCAAGGATTCTAAGACCATAGGTGGTGCATTCATTCATCACATGCTTGTTTTCTTGGAAATATGTGATTTATGTGAACTTTATGTGCCTAAAGTTCTCAATGTGGTAAAGCTAGATAGAATTGCAAATCTGCCACTGTATTTGTGTTCGAAGTGCCTAATTTTCGCTTTCTTTCTCTCACTAGATCTTGTGTTAGTTGCTCGGTTAAGCAAGTTGGAGTTTAGAAACTGTACCTTGGTTTTCATTTGGGTGATGTAACTTTCTTATCCCATGAGAAATTAGCGTAAATTATAGTATGACGTTGCTCTTGAGGTTGTTGGGCTAGCCTTTGTTTTGTTTAGGGTCCAATATTAGTGGGAAATAGCTACATTGCCCTTGTTTTTCCCTCGGTTCATATATTTATGAAGAGGATAAGCGCCTTTAATTATGTGTTGAAGTGGTGGGATACAAGGATGGTTTAAAGTGAAGTACTATGAGAATCAACAACATTTTGAGATATTTGAGTTAAAGGAGCATTGTTTCATACAATATGCTTGTTTACAACAGTAGTCTAGAATTCTCAAGACTTAAATCGATATCTTGAGTGGTTAATTTGGGGCCTTAATCAAATGGACAGGTGTGATATGATATGGTCCATACCACTTAAGGAAATTTCAGCAGTATTTGAGGAACTGGAATCAAGGTGTGTATTACGTGAGTTATTGGTTCTTGAAGCTCTTAATTTAGGTGTAGCTTCGTAGATCTGCTAACGTTTTTGGCTAGGAAGTACCCGAGCTTCTCTACTTTTCGTTGGCTAGATCTTTGGTTGATTACTTGGTTGAATAAATCAGACATCAGGAAGTATAGGCCCTCCCACTTGATTTTGGTGAATTAATCTTTGTCTTTAAGCTGTAAGCACGAGTTATTCCATTGCATTACTATGACCTTGGGTCATTCTCTCAATTTAGATTTGATACGGGTCGCCCATGCTTAAGGTCTGGTGTGAAAACCGCTCACCCACTCGTTTTCAAGAATCGTGACACTTTCACAAAAGGCGGGGTGGTGAGCATCACACTATCGTGGCCTGGGCGAGCCAATCTTGTTGGAGTAAGGAGAGGCCTGGGACTTGTCAATGACCTCGGAGGCCTCGGGACTGGATTGGGTCGTCCCGAGAATGAAGGGCGAGTTGGTATCGGGGTTCGGGTTTTGCCCCGGCTCACGAAGGTTCAAGGTAGAAAGCAAGGAAGAAGAAAGTTGTAGCCCAGCCGAGGTAGCGCTCACTACCCCTTTGGTGACACCCACGACCAACCTGGCTGCACCTGGGAAAATTTGGTCTTCACACTAAACGCTAGCAGCGCCTGGAAAAGTGCTGCCAGCGTCTGTTCTAGAGAGCGTGATTTCTTGGCCGGATAGAAACGCTAGCGGGGGTTGGGAAAGCGCTGACAGCACCTGTTCTGGGGTTGGCTGTCATACCCGCGACGCCTGCGCCTAGTTACCGTTGTTGCTGTCGATATTGTCGCCTCGGCTTAGGTCGCGCCCGCAATGTGATCAAAACTACATAGTTTTTGGGTTTTTATGTTTACTATAAATACCATGTTTAGCACTCCTTTCTAGGTAGCTTATGTTATTGAATGATATGCTATGGCGTTGCTAGGGTTTTTTTCCCTCTTCTCTCAAAAATCTTGCTCTTACTTTATCCATTTGTTAATGTTGTGTTAGCAAGTCATTCCTTTATTGATCATTTGGTGGATGTTTCCTTTAAGATGGTCATGGTGGGGTGTTAGGTTTTGGTGGTGGATTCCCCTTTATCCAAAATCATATCCAATCCCTTTGGTGTTCAAGGTTCATGTTTTGGTTGATTTTGATTATTATTCAAGTTCATTGTTAACATTGTGATGATTCAAGCATGGGTGTTTGAGAGTGCTTCATTCTCTCTCTATTCTATTGATTATGGATGCTCAAGAGGTCTTCTCTCATCTTCTCTTCAAGAACTACTCAAGCTAAGTTTATTATTCAATCCACCGCGCATCGGGAACCGCTCCATTTGGTATCAGAGCTCAAGGTTTTTCATCTAGCTTCAGTTTTTTCCATTGTTCTTGCTAGTTTGTTCTCTATTATTGGATTTTGGTATTTTGAATGCAAATATTGGTGTTCCCCATCCGTTGTGCCTCTAAGTGTATTGGAGAATCTTTTTTTTATTGAGTTTGTGATTTTTGAAGCATTTTGGAGCTTTGAGGAAGAGTTGGAAAATTGTGCCCGCAAGGTGTTCGACAAAATGCCCAAGTGAGAAAAACACAGAGAACCCTTAGCCAAATGCAAGCCAACTACAAGAAAACCCTCAAACTCCACAAATATTCCCCAAACGCATACCGTCCCTCACCTATTCCTTCGTTATGGAAGGAGAAGTTAACTCCAAACGAGAGGGATCAAGCCATCGGGGTAGCCCTCGAATTCGAGCTCTCGAGGACCGACTCACAACATTCGACAATAGGTTCTCCACTCTTGAGCGCAATATGAATGCAATTATAGCGCGGATGGACAATCTCACCCAAGAGCGTCCACGTCCGCCCCCTCTGGAACGTTTGAGGCGCGCACCAAGCCCTATATGTCCTCCTCCCAACTTTGAGTCGAGTGACGATGGTAGAGGCTCCCCTCAACGTCGATATCAACGGGACGTGCAAGATCGACCCCCTCGTGATGATTTCCCGGACATTAAGATCAATATTCCCGAATTCACCGGCTCCAATGATCCGGATGACTACATCGCATGGTTTCAATTAATGGATAGAATCTTTGAGACCAAGGACTACGATGATGAAAAGGCATACAAGGTTGCAAGTTTGAAACTCACCAAGGCCGCTTCGCTTTGGTTTGAGAATTTAAAGGTACAACGGGTTCGTGAAGGAAAGGCAAAGATTTCTACTTGGACACGGCTCAAACAAGTAATAAATCACCGTTTCTTGCCCCACACTTACAAGCAAGACGTCCTACGGAGGCTATTTGCTCTTACCCAAGGCAAACGATCCGTCAGTGATTACATCTCGGAATTTGAGCAACTTCTTATTAAAAGTGGCCTTCAAGAGCCGGAAGAGCAAACCATGATGCGATTCTTGAATGGGTTAGATCCTGCCGTTGCCAAGAAGGTTGAGGTTCAACCCTACTATTCCATGTACAATTTATGCAGTTTGGCTCTCCGAGTTGAGCGAAGAAGAATGGAAAGGTCCGTCATCAAACCCTTATCTAGACCCATTTACTCACCTTCTAGCTGTGGACATTTTTCCTCGCCATTCAGGCTTCCGAACGTCCACGTTGGATGGGGGGATGTGAATCGGTGATTCGTGCTAGGGTTTAACCTTTGAAAAACCCTTTAAGGAAAATCTAACCTACATTTCATGAATAATATTTTGTAAAATCACTTTCCCTTTACTTATGCATTTTATGAGTCTTTGAATTAAACATTTGAGAGTGAACATCCACTTGTTCCAAACTCTTCTAAATTTAACCCAATTTGCTCATTTAAATGTTCGGCTTGGAAGAGAGTGATTTATGCAACCATTATTTAGAAATATCAGAAGAAAACCCTAAAGTTGCATCGATACATTGTAAAATCATGTTAACCATAGTTTATGCAATCTTCGATGTGCTTTAGTTCAATATGAGAGTCGCCATCCGACTTTTTAAGGGAAAAGCTAAGACTAAACCAAAAGGAAAATAAAGAAAGACTCCGCCTGCGAAACCCAAGAATGGATCCGGGGGTAAGGCTACGAACTCGAAAAGTAAACTTTAAGAGCTCGCCTGTCACAAAAGGAAAGACTCTACTAAAAGTTTAAAATGTGCTTTTGATAACATTTGGAAGGGGGATAAATAAGAACTTTATAGAATTATTTCATGGAACATGCAAAAGAATAAAAGAAAGAAAGATACATCATATACAACAATTTATTTACATAAGGAAAGAACACTTAAGAGCTTATATTGTGACCTCTCTTTAGGGAAGCCTTGCCTAGCCTTTGCAAAAGCCTCTTTGGATGCCTTTGAAAGCCTTGAATAACCCTCTTGAAGATGCCAAAATGGTGCTAAAAGTGGATGGAGAAAGGTATGGAAAAGGGGTGAGAAAAGGGTAGGAAAAGACTCTTTTTGTGGTTTTGAATGTGTTTAGGCTAGGTTTTTTTTGTGAAGTTTGGGATGGATAGAGTAGGGTATGTATTTAGGGCTTTTGTAATGATAAGAGGATGAAGATTATGATGGTAAAATAGATTATGGAAGATAATAAGGATGGTAGTAGGGTGATATGAGGGTATAAGAAGTAGAGAGAGTTTATGAGATTTGAGAGATGATAGATGATAGATGAGAGAATTAGTAGGAGGAAGAATGGATGAGTGAGTTGGTGAGTTTGGCTTTGAGGGAGGTAGTATTTATAGGCTTTAGGAGGGAGAGGCTTGAAGATACATGTGCATGCATTCTCTTCATTCCTAGCAACTAGTCAACAAGCACAGAAAATCATGGTGGCAAGGGGGGTGTCTTTGGGTGGACGGTAGCACATGGTGAATTAACACATGTGTGAACCCTCTTAAAGGCCGATCAGCCTACAATGGGAGGAGGGATGAATCCAACTTTGTTCATGTATTCTTGGACGGTAGAAACATGAATAAAATACATGCTAAATCCCCTATTCACACTTGGACGGTAGGTGATTTATTTGATGCATTTGGCATGTTTTTTGGTTGCTTTTGCTAGGACTTGAACTTGAGACCTCTTGGAGCTTCTTTGCATGTCACCTTTACGTAGCTCATGCATGGCATGCATGGTTGATTTTATCATTTTAATTACGTAAAAGTTGTGCATGCAATTCATCAGCACTGAAATCACAATTACTAGCCCTTCACTACAGAATCTGGAAATAAATTACTACTTAGTTCACCATCACAAGGTCTTCTATACAAGGATTATAAAAAAAATAAAAAATAAAAATAACCATTCCAGAAGTTAAGAGAATGCAACTTTAATCCTCCTAAATTTTGGGTGAGTGACAAAACAAAATCCTCCTAAAAAGCCTCTGAACATATATTACCAAACAAAATCCACATCTAGTGGTTTCTATATCAATCAATCTATGACCATTGCAACCTCTTCTATTTCATGGCTAGGTCATAGTCAGTTTACAAATCTAAATGCCCTTTTCATAAACAAATATATTGTGGGACCATAAAGCAACTATTTAGTCTAGTACTTTTTGTCTTTTTTCTTTTGGAGGATCCTGCATCAACGAGTTTTTATGCAAGGTTGGTTTTCATTATAAAAACCTATCACAATATGATTTTTCCAATTGAAGCATGCCTATTTATTGTACATCTCTAGCTTATCAAAGTATATTGATTTCATGTTAGTACAAAGGTAATAAGAAGCGGGAAAAATAAATGAAAAGATAAAGCAGCATAGGATAAGACTTAAGTGTATAAGACAACGGAATGATGGATGTGATTATGTGAAGTACACATAGCTATATAGCAAATGGAAAAGAAAAAAGCTTACCATGAGAAGACTTAACATTCAAAATATGATCAAGTACATAATCAAACTACGAAACTTGACTGCTCAATCCATGAAGGTTAAAGTCGTCTTGGATGTAATCATCATCAATCTCACAAAAAAAAATTCATTCCCTTGCAAATTACCATGAGATCCAAAATGTATCATCCCCACCAGAACGGCAAGATCAAACTCTTCACTGTCCATTTTAGATTCTTCTATAATTAGAACACCCACAACTATCAATATCAAATCATCAGTCTTTTTTGAATCCAAAAAGCATGCAGTATGAACATAATTGGGCTCTTCTTGAATGTTATGATACATGGGTACCATATCATTATACATCTTGAAATACAAATAATAATGTTTCATCCAAATAACCATTTTTTAACCATGAAGATGATTTACAAAACCACATCTAAGGAATTTGTAAGGTAATTAGGTTTCATGTCAATGTCAATCCTCTTTGTTCTCGATCATCTATTGAACTTCATGGGAGACCTGTTTCATAAAATCTAACCTTGAAACTTCTGAAAAAGAACTATGGCATTGTGCCATTACACTTCCATGAATAAAAAAAACGCAATCATTCATAAGTCTATAAATATACTAATTCAATTTAGACTTGTGAGCTAAGCACTGGTCACAAAAAAGAGTCCCTGACACAACCACCCATCCCTCCATCCCCTAACCCTAGAGTGAAACAAAGAATGTAAAATAAGCAAAGTGTCCGGACACTTTCTTTATTTAATTTACAAAGTAGATAGGATGGTTGTATAATTATGTAATAGATAAAATAGAATCACAAAATCAATTTGTGTCACAATGTCCTTGCTACCTATCTAAATGTAATCTAGTATGTTCCATCAATTAAAATGCCTCCATCTGAACTATATGAAGAGGAAATGATCGAGCTTCCTCAGTCCTTATGGCCTAAGAACGGGCAAATTGGAGCTACTTTTGCTTGTACAACCATAATTGCATTGTTAGAATGACTATTAAAAAAAATGAAATAACAGAAAGAGGGAGGAGAGATGAATCACCCATTTTTAATAACACAAAAAGTGATGAACAAAAGAGCGGTAACTCATAGACTCATGGTGCGGTGCAGAATTGCATCAATAAAATATGTTTAGATTAAGCTTTATAGCTTGTTTAGTGATTTTCATTGTTTCAATCTAATCAAAAGAACAACCAAACAACCGCCACAACCAAACAACCAAACAGATTAAATAGATCTAAACAATTATCAACAGACATCAACTTATCAAAAAATGTCCATAATCAAGATAAAAAGAAGGCAAAGGTCCAAACAACGAAATCAAGCTAATTATAAGAAAGACCTATTAATAAAATCAATCATAAAGTATTGAAAATTGAGAAATAAAGAAACCATGGGTAGAAAGATATCCAATTACGCATCATAATATTATTAAAAACTATAATTGGTTCATCAACTCTTAACAACTATTCTATGATTGTGAAGCATTTTTCTTATATTACTTATAACTAACAACCATAAAAATGTAATTACATAATTTTTCTTAATGAATTTATGGCAAGTAATTAACCTCTTTTTGAGTGACATTTGAACTGTTTGAATGAATATTCTGCTCCTATTATATGAACAAGAGATCAAAATAATTTCAAAAATGCAATCATGGATACAAGTTTGATTTAAGATAGGTTTTATTTTCTACACTTATATGAAAAAAAAATAAGGTACACACACTTATACAAGAGAATCAACAAATTTATGTCAAAATACAATAGGCAATGTAAAATAATTAAAAAATTGAACTTGTATTGGGGAAAAAAATTCTAAATGCTAGCAAAGAAGGCTTATAGGGATAAAATTTATTGGAACAATAATCAACTCTAAATTTAGTGTTTGGTGCTGAAATTATTTCACAAGCATCATCCTCCTCTTCTTGGTGTATTTTGATATATGGATTCAACTCTTCTAACTCCATAAGATCTTCCTCATTATTATATACATCAGACACAGGAGGTTAATCAATACAAACGGCACTTTCATTTTCTACGAGTAATCCATCTTCAAACGGGTAGAAAATAACTTCCATCTTGTTCTCTTTTCAGCAGGATGCTAACCAAGGACCATAATTAAGCTCCGATACCAAAAATGATGTATGTATAGCTCAACCAAATCTGGTGCAAGAGCTTGACTCATATTAAGAGACTCCAAGAAAGACTTGGTGTGGTTTCCACTACAATCTAAGTCTTTAACTTAACAAAATAGAAAGAAAAACAAATGAGATAGAAGATAAACATGTGAGCTCGTTTCATACAACAACACCACAATCGAAGAACACTTGGGCTAGGACTTACAATCTCACTCTCGGAAATAGAAACCCCACCAAGAGGTTAGAAATGAGCTCTACATACCACCACTGATTAGTCATATCAAGATACAGAAGTACAAATTTTTTAGAGTAATTAGGACATTCACATACAAAGGAAGCTCACAGCTCTCTCTATTACTTCAACTCAACTAATGAACTGGGTTACAAGAGTTCTATGTATGTAAACATACTAAGCTAACAAGGAAGTAGCTCAAGGATGCACATGAGCTTTCCTACGCATGAAGAAATATGTAAACAATATCAGTTATGCTAAGTATCTTCGGATTCATCTACTTCAATGCTTTCCATTGAGGGTTTTCGTCCAAAATGATTAAAAGACAGTCACTTTTCCATAATACAAATGTAGGCTTCCCATTGGACCAACCAAAAGACTAAGCCCATTCTAAAATCGAAGAATGGACAAAAAAACTAGTATGATCAAAATTTTCAAATATTTGAACTGTATAAACATAAATATTATTAATAAACACAAAAGTCAAGAACAGTAACCACAAATCAACACAAATACAAGTAATAACCAACAAATGCAACAAAAGTCGACTATATATTGATACAAACAATTAAATTAATCTAAGTTAATTAAACACTCAAGAATGCTTGTAAATTTGATAAAGATAAATAAAAATAAAAATAAAAATAGATCTATAAATAAAATTGTATTTTCTTAGAAGTAAAACTATCTTCTGTTATATTTAATACTCCACAAAATTAAAATTAAGTAGACATAATAAAGTCTTAGATAAAAAAATACTGAACTGACTGCTCAAACAATTGAAACTTCATGGCTTTTTATGAATTATAACAAATATCATATAAATTTACTTTATTACAAAAACATGAATATTTTTTTTTTCAAAAAGCGGGGTCGCTTGACCTCACGTGAACCCACCTTAACTCCGCCTCTGCTTTTCGTAATTCTACGTGTCACGTCTTATTTGGTTGATCTTCTTCTGTTTAAAAATATAATTGTGTAAGTGTTGTATAATTTACTTATATAATTTGGTTTACAAATAATATTTATACATGATTTTTTTAAAGTAATTTTAAATTTTCTTTATTGGTCTATTAGAAAATAATTACTATAATAGTCATCATTATTAATCTAACAAAATTATGTATGAATACAGCAATGTGGGCAAAGGAAGAACCAAGTTGGAGATGAGACAAACCATTTCATGAAATGAGGTCGATGGAGAAAGCCGGACATATCTATAATGAATGATCAATTTGATGGAGAAGGTTCTGAAAAAGGCATAGTATTTTTTTATTTGTTCATTTTTATTAATTTGTTTCATATTAAAGTATGAGTAAAAAGATATGACGTTGCATTTTTTTAAATTTATATTTTTTTTCATTTAATATATTTTTCAAATTACATTGTTCAATTTTTTTTGGAAGAAAGAGGAAATATTACATTATATTAAAAGATCTATTACAACAATACACCTGAGGCAATAAAAACTTAGGCCTCCAAGCTTCCCATGACCGAAATTAACAAAGAACCTACAAATACCCATATACATCATATCCAAAAACCTAAGGCCCCTGCTACTTGTATTCTGACTACTAAGGCCCATCTGTAAGTTCAGCCTCAACAACCCAACAGCCCTATCATACGGGTGTCCCAAAACGTCGTCCATATGGTGTAAATCCCAGGCAACCCAAAATCTGTTAATATTACCACCAAAATGCAGAGTCCAATCTATTTTGCTGCGAATGCTGCCCTCCCCAGCGCCCTTGAACCCTCTAATTATGTTCAATGCAACTTTGGTGTATGTTCTATTATATCTTTGATATGTTTGTCAATTGTTCATGTATATTATTTTTATTTGTATTTTTTTCTCTAAATTGACAATCGTTCGAAGAAACGGATAAAAAACTTGTTTTAATAAATGTTACCAGTTGATGTTTGCCTTTGAAACTTACACGCCAATAACCTTTGTAAGATTTTCTTCTCTTTTTTTTTAACAATTGTAGGATTTTTCAAAATATTAAACATTTTATGTATCTTTTTTCCTTTTTCCCTTGCATTTGATCCCATTATTGTAGTCTTACCTAAAATCATTGGATCTAACCGCAAAAATAATTTACCACTTTAACTGTTCAAAATATTATAATCCTATTTTGTTGTATTGTTACCGAGTGAAAGAATTTTATTTGTTATAATTTTTATGAGAAAAGGAACTACTGATTATTTTGTTAAATGAAAGCAAAATATTGTTAAATTACCCCTTTTTTTTGACGAAGTTAAATTATCTGATTGCAATACTGAAATTCAAACTTTGGAGGATTAAATTGAAAAACAAATCAACGGTTGACATTCTTTGGGGGCTATGCGTGTGCGAGGCGTGTATATTAGCGTGTCCAAAAAGTGCTCTGCGTCTACTTTCAAATCACAATTGTAATGGTTTTATAAACTCAATAAAATAAATATAATAGTCTTTAAATCTGAAATAAACCTAATTTCATAAAAATGATTTCTTAGTAAAAACTCTTTGGGCTTTTCACCCACCCCCATAAAACGCGGTGCTTTAACTCCCTCATCTTCCTTCTCATATAATCCCCCGCAATCCCTCCTTAGGGTTCTCCCATCCATCCACAACACCCCTCTTTCTCTCTCTCTTCCCTAAATTTGTTCCCGAACAATCACCAATCTGTCCAATCCCGAGTTTTTCTCCTTCAAATCATCGATTTTTTTGTGAAAGAAATGCCCGTGACAGATTCTTACCAGGGTTCGTCGTCGCCGTTAACGAATTTTGGGCGGTCGATTCTGAGCATACGACGCGATCAGGTGCCTACAATGGATGGTTCCCATGACCCAACAAGCCAAGAATTGGAGCTGGAGACTTTCCAGAAGCAGGTAGCTGAGCAATTCAACGAACTGTCATCTGCTGGACCAGATGAACTGCTTTCCCTCTCCTGGGTTCGTAATCTTCTTGATGTTTTCATTTGTTGTCAGGAGGAATTTCGTATTGTGTTGTTTAATAATAAAGGGTATTTGGGTAGACCCCCAATGGATCGCCTGATCGGGGAGTTCTATGAACGGAGTGTTAAAGCCCTTGATGTTTGTAATGCGATTAGAGATGGGATTGAACAGGTTAGGCAATGGGAAAAGTTGTTGGAAATTGTGCTCTGCGCTCTTGATAATCAAAAGGCCTTAGGGGAGGGGCAGATTAGGAGGGCTAAGAAGGCTTTGATTGATTTGTTGATTGGGATGTTAGATGAGAAAGAATCAAACGCTGCTTTGAATCATAGGAACAGGTCTTTCGGGAGGAACAATGGCAGCAGCAAGGATCAGAAGAATTTGGGTCATTTTAGATCGCTTTCATGGAGCGTTTCGAGGGCTTGGTCTGCCTCGAAACAGCTCCAAGCAATGGCTTATAATCTGAGTGCTCCGAGGGCAAATGATGTTATGGCTACCAATGGCCTTGCTGTGGCTGTTTACACGATGAGTTGTGTCATCACCTTTGTGATGTGGGCATTGGTGGCTGCCATTCCTTGCCAGGATAGAGGGCTTCAGATTCATTTCTCTGTGCCCCGGCAGTTCATTTGGGCGCCTCCTCTTTTGTCCATTTATGAGAGGATCTCCGAGGAGAGCAAGAAGAGGGATAGGAAGAATGCTTGTGGATTGTTGAAGGAGATTCACCATACAGAGAAATGGACTCGCCAAATGAACGAGCTCTTGGACTCGTTGCAGTTCCCTTTGAGCATTGACAAGGAGGCTGAGGTTAGGGACAGAGTCCAGGAGCTCAAGCCAGTTTTTGACACCCTCAAGGATGGCTTGCAGCCTATGGAGAGGCAGGTCAGGGAGGTGTTTCATCGGATTGTCAGAAGCCGCACTGAGGGGCTCGATTCATTGGGCCGAGGTGCCACTGCTGAATGAATGTTCTGGTCTCATTCTAGCTGGGGTAGGGGAACTCATCATGGGGGCATTCTATTTCAATGAATGCTTGGATGGTTGAATGTATGTTTTGAGGCAACATTTTTCTGGGTTGTGCAAGATCATGGATGTTGATGCTCAATACAAAGGAAAATTTGATGTATTTTGTTGCCCAGAGAATAGAGATACCTCTGAGAGTAACCAAACAACTCAATGTCAGTAAGTGTAATTTGTGTAAAGGAAACAAATAGAGTGCATTAGGGGTTGGATTGATCTTGGTACATTCACCTGCTGCTTGCTTTATGTTGCCTATGCCAGGCTTCTATTTCCTGGGTTGTTACTGTTGAGTAACACACAGTTCCAGACAGTACTTTGATGTGTAGCTTAGATTTTTGTTCAGAAGTTGCCTTCTGTTTTCCTATTTTTAGTGTTCTTTTTTTAAAATTTCTTTTGGGGTTATATATGATATACTTCTACTGTATGGAAAAGAGCCTGAAATCCATTAAAAAAAAGAAAAATAAAGAAAAAGAGAGAGATGGGGAGGGGGAGGGGGAAGTATAGGAAAAAGAGAGCTGTAGGAGTTGGTTTTGTTAAATATGTTTTTTACTCCAAGTTCCATTGTAAAACATCTAGTTATATGGATGACTGGGAGTAGTGTTATCGTTTGAAGGGGAGATCCCTGGATAGTGAATACTCATTATGTTCAAGTAACGTGGTGTGTTTGCTCTCAGTTGCATCGTTAGCATACTAATATTTATTGATGCTGTTCAAGTAACGTGGTTTGTTTGCTCTCAGACTCAGTTGTGCCCTTGACATACTAATGTTTTTGTTCATTTTCAATGTTTTTCATCTGTTAAATTAGCTACAAAACCCATGTGGATCAGGGCTGTACTATACTCAATACTCCTTTGGTGAAGATATAAGACACTTTATACGCCACTGTATTGGTTTTGTGATAATTCTTTAAGAGAAGAATGTAGGTGCCCAGTGAGTTCCGTGTAAAGTTGGGCATAGAAGAGCAAAATCATTGAAGCTTGAAGTGTAAGGTACATTATGCAAGTAGTTTAGAATTGATTAGTATTGACAATGACAATGACAATGACAATGACATTGACATTGACAGGATGGAATTGGATGATTACGGGCCATTAAATGATTTTGGTGAAGTATAAGTTAGGATAACAGGCCATTAAATGATTTTGGTGAAGTATAAGTTTTGGCACAAGTCGTATGTCCTCCTCTAGAGTGGTGACTGAAATGGCATCAGGTGGGAATAGAAAAGAAATACAAATGTGTGAGGGCAGGGGGGGGGGGGGGGGGTTCTAGAACAGTTGTCTCCTGATAGGCTGGCAAGATATTTTTACAGGTTTATCCTCCGTGGAATATGCTTTACCTTCACAGCTTGTGCTGAAGTTATTTTGGTCCAGACTTGCTGAAGTGGGTCACCATTACGTGTAGTCGAATTGGTTACTAGTCTCCACGTTGCACCTGCGTAATGCTTATGGTATTATGGTGCTACCCATGTACGTCTCTCTATATCTCCATAAAATTAATAGTGGCCCATACTTAACTGGATAATCTACAATAAAATTAGCTGTTTACAAAATGGATTTTGACTTGCGCAGTCTTTATTGGTTAATGATGGATACAGGCTTTAATTTAGCACCTGGAGGATAGCTATAACTTGCTTGGATAAGTTAATGTAAATTGATATAAAATAATCTGAATAAATTTCCTAACATAAACTTTTAGATGATATATTTGACAAAAAGTATGAAATACTAAAATATATGTTAAATATTAACTTAAATAATATTTTGAAGATGGCTGGTGAAATGTCAAGCGGAATTTCAAATTATTTACTAGAAGAATTCTACATTAATGAACACTAGTATTTTACAAGCTAATATTTTGAATTGATCAAAATTTTAAACATTTGCATCAAACAAGATTTAGCCACTGTAAAATTCATTGGTAATTTCAATTTACCCAAATTTACTAGTTTTTACCTAAATTTACCAAAAATTTATAAAAAATCACCAAAAGTTGTATTGGTATATAAAAAAAGTTTAATTTTAATATATTTGCATAAATTTGCCAAAAGTTACCATAATTTATCAAAAATTACAAAAAATTATCAAAAATTACCAAAATTTAACTTTAATCCAAATATTTTTTACCCATAAATTTGACATACTTTAAACTATGTAATTTTAATTTTAATCATTACCGGGCGAGTCAACAATCTGACAGGAGATATCTGTCGATTGGTTTTATCCCATGTCTCCGCTTAATTCCATTAAGCCCGTTGAACCATTCATTGATCAGGTCAAAACTTTGACCAAGCATATATTGTGATCTGTATTTTTTTTTTCAAAAAACAAATAGAAAGAAGAAAATAGTGGGTTGGCTTTGTTGTTATCTGTTTTGACTAGGAAGCCAAGTTGGCCATGGCGGACACGTTCGTCTGGGACTCTTGGTATTTATTTCTATATGAATGCTTTATAAATTTCAAGTTGGGAACGTGCCACTCCTATTTTATTTTATTTTACTTCATTTATTCTCTGTTCCTAATACGATCGTGATGTTTGGATTGTTTAACTCTTCCATTTAATTTAATTTAATTTAATTTAATCATCCTTTTAATGGTTCTCGTGTAACAGATTCTGTTGACTATTCTAGTTAACGAGCCCTTAGAAAAGACGTTTATGGTAATTTTTTTAATTACTGTAATTAAATTAGATATAAGATGTATAAGTCATTGGTTATTGAGTATTGACATGACAATCACAACCATTGATTTGTGTTTTCTTTTTTCTTTTTTTCCAATCCGACGTATAGGCAAATTATGTACTAATTTTTGTTCCCATTTTTTTGCCCTTGAGAATCAACGGTAATGTGGTTCATTCAAGATTTCATGACCGGTTGTTAAAAGCACTAAGGGCATGTTTGGTGAGCAAAACAGGAATGAAATTGAGTAGGAATGAGTTCTAATTCGCTTATTTATTACGTTTGGAGCAGCTTTTTGGAATGGAATCAGAATCGCAGGGATTTCTTATCCCTCCCAAATAGGGGGATTAGAAACCTCCCAAATGTGGGGGGAATAGGCTATCCCTTTTCTTTCACAACAACAACAAAACCAATAATTATAATTATAATTATAATTATAATTATAATTATTAATAATTAATAATAATAATTATAATAATTATGATTATAATTATTAATAAATATTATTATTATTAATAATAATTATAATTATTAATAATTATTTTTATTATATATTAATTAATAATAAAAATAAAAATTATAATTATAATTAATTTGTAATAATAATAATTAAATTTATTAATAATTAATAATAATTATAATAATTATTATAATAAATAATAATAATCATAATAATAATTATAATAATAATAATTATTAATAATAATTATTATTATTATTAATTAATAATAATTATAATAATAATTATAAAAATTTATAATAATAATATAATAACAATAATAATAATAATCATAATAATAATTATAATTATAATTATAATTATTAATAATAATTATAATAACAATAATTATTATAAATGTAAATACTAATAATTATTACTAATAATGAATTAATAATTGTTTTTAAATAATATTAATTTATAATAATTAGTAATTTAGTAATATGAAAATTAGTAATTAACAGTTAATAATTAATAATAAACATATATATTAATAATTAATAAGTAATTATTATAATTAGTTAATAATAATTGATAATTATTAATAATTAATAAATATTTATAATTATTAATATTTAATAATTAACATAATAAAATTACTAATTGACACAAATGTCAACAATTAAAAATTAATTAATTATTATTATAGTTAATTATTTTCCATTGATAATAATTATTAATTAATGAAAAATAATAATTTATAATTTATAGTAATAATATTATTAATTAATATATAATAATAACTAATTAATAATTGATAATTATTAAAATTTTATTATTGTCATAATAATAATAATAATAATAATTATTATTATTATTATTATTATTATTATTATTATTATTATAACAAATACTGTGACTATAGTTTTAATTCCATTCCACTGCTCACCAAACACTTTCATTTTAGGGTTCTAATTCCATTCCCAACCCCCTAGGATTCTAATTCCATACCCAACTCATTCCACTTTTCTCTCCAAACAAGTCCTAAATGGTTTCATGGTCAACTCATCAAGGGCGAAGCATCAAGAAGTTGGAAAGAAGGATAAGGTCAATGATGACACTCACCTCATCGACCTTCAAGACATTGAGTAGAAATACTAGGGTCAAGCTAATGACCTTAAATTAGCACAGCATAGGAGGCAATCCATGATTTCTTTTATCGATGTATTAGTTCTAGGAAAAGAAAAAAAGGAAAAAAAAGAAAAAACTAGGAAAAAAAGATGAGAAACAGAAAAAAAAACAAAAACAAAATTGAAAAGAAAAAGAAGGAAAAATTGGAAAAATGAAAAAGTTAAAAAGAAAAAAATACGAATGGTGAAGATTGTTGTTAATTATTTGGAGGTAGTTTGAGTGTTTTTGAGGTGTTAGTGGTGTTTCGGAAAGTAGAAGCTGAATAACTTGGTTTAGAGGTGTTAGGTGGAAGGAGGAAGGAGGAAGGAGGAAGTAAGGTTTTATACATCGATAATTTTGGGTTTGAACGGAATTAGGTAGAGGGAGCAAGGGGGAGATCACGCCTGTGACGTATTTATCATGCCCACGACCCCCAAGAATGAAAAATGAAGTGATAATTTGCCTTAGTTAGCTCGCGATTGTGACACCCATGTCACCCTCGTGATGTTTGAGACAAGCCTAAGGAGAATTTTGTTTTTCCATATTAAGTCGTGGGTAGTGGGCCCGCAACGACCCTTCGTCTTTTCCCCATGTTTTCTCCGAAATGAAGTCGTGCTCGTCATGTCCCTATCACAACTGCGACCCCCCTACCAGGGATTTTGCATTATAAAATGAGTCCTAGTTGTGACACACCTTGTCGCGCCCGCGACCCCTTTTCCCCAAACCCTAGTTCATCGTCCTTCGTTGAGTGGCGACCGCCACGTCCCTTATCACGCCCGCGACATTCTACGGCCGTTTACTCCAAATCGCCTTCCTTTCACATCGTCGTGGCCGCGACGTCCAAGTTTTTAGCTCAACTATAAATAACGTTATGTGTATGTTTGGGGGGGGGGGGGAGCTGCTCTTTCCTTCATTTCTTGCTTCACTCCCGTGACTCTTTTCTCTTTAGCCCTAACCACCTCTCCCTAACACCCTCGCACTCCAATCTTCCGCTAATCTTCAACCTATTCACCCCATTTCCAACCAATCCAACTTCAAACCTTTATCTTTCCATCTTCCTCCTCCTTCACAAACATCAAATACAAACCCTTCTTCACTTTCTCTCTCTAAAATTGGACTCCTCCATCGTTGAGTCTAGTTTTAGAGAAAGTAAAGATCATTCCCAACCTCCATTATTGACTCCTTCAAGACTCTTTCATCACTCCTCATGGCTAGAAGCAAAAGAGCAAGGCAGAAACCTGAGCCCGAATCCGAGGTCGAGCAATCCTCTTGCATTGTGCAACACTGAGCCCCGAAGATTGGGCCTCTTCAGTACGACCACAAAGTCAAGGCAACCTACCAAGACCCTATTCATAAGTCTTCTTACAAGTCGTTTAAGGGTAGGAAAATTTGTATGCCATATGCATATCAGGCTGAGATTGTAGAATTGCTCTTTTGGAAGCTTAGTGTTGATCGGTTGATTAGGACTTTAGGTAGGGAGACCATTATTCAAATTGATTCACCCATTTTCGACTAACCTATCCTAAAATTCCTTAACTCTTTCAAGTTAGTAGGTGATGGCACAAACACTTCCAAATTCACCGCCTGGGTCCACAACAAGGAGAATTCTTGCACAATTGGCTGATTTAATGAGTTGTTGGGGCTACCTAAGGATGGGTTGTTCTATGGGGAGAGCTTACGATTTGATGAACACGAGAGAATCCGCGACTTAACTTGTTGGAAAAGGATAATATATAGTTGAATCTCAGGGCGAGATGGCCCGCTACCACCATCACGAAAACTCCATGGGCCACGACTTCTACAATCTCATGATCTGAATATTCCACCGGTTCGTAACTAGTTCGGTCTTTGGAAGGGATGAGGGTTGCGCCAATGTGAGGAAGGACGATCTTTTTGTGCTCTACAACGCAGTTAAGGGGGATAAGGTGAATACTGGCTCGTGTATCCGCCACTAACTCAAGGAGTCAAGTGGCCAACATTGTCATTTCACTATGGGTATGGGCCATGTGATTTGCTATTTTCTTGAACGAGCATATTTCTCTAACTACCTTAAGAAGTTCGACGCTCACTTTGACCCATACCTCTTGACAGTGTCCGCCCGGTCAAAATGTTGATTACGGAGCAATAGTGGCACTATATGAGGTACTTCTATGGAACCGTATCCCACAATATCAAGGCCCTTTTTGATGTTAATCATACCCTCCACCTCATTAACATATCAAGAAGGGAGAATTGGTCACCATCAGGAGCCCATCATAACCACGCACGCCTTACTCTACAGAGCCGCACCTTACTCCACCTGAGTCTCATGCCACCACTCTGTCTCAAGAGTTCTAGCCGCACCTTACTCCATAGAGCCGCACCCTACTCCACCCGAGTCTCATGCCACCACTCTGAGCATTCAGGAGACCCAGCCGAGCACACGCTATGGTCCCTGCTCCTGTCCACGATGATCTTCCCGCACCTTGTCTGCGCCTAGCCGAACGAACCATCGGCTCTGATACCACTTGTTGGGGAGATTCAAGGGGGCAACCCACTTCAACCAAGGCCCATGGTACACAAGTTAAGTGAGGTTCCATCTTAAAACCAATTGGTGTTAAGAGGAGTAGCCCACTTGACTTATATACCATGTGCTTTCTCTTTACTTTTTCGATGTGGGACATTTACTCATGGGTGAATCCCAACAGGAACCCTTCTTGAAGCACATAGGGGCCATCACCACCATCAAGATGATGCTTGAAATTCTGATCCTCTTTGTAGTACTCCTGCATGTGTTGAAACCCAAGAACCCGCGCGTCGACAACCAAAAGAAGAGCATGCCTCCTAGAAAGAGCATCGACAACCACATTGATGTTCCCCTTATTATATTTCGCCATAAAGTTCAAGCTTTGGAGGAACTCTACCCACTTGGCATGGCCAGCAGCGACCCAAGCCCAAGAAAAATAGGAAGGACTGGAGGCCTATTTATTTTCCTCACGCCTCCAGAAGGGCCGAAAGAAGGTGTGCCCAGCCCATAGAAATAGGATGGAAAAGCGGCCTTCCTCGTTTCTATGGACCGGGAATCGATTGTCACGCTGGAAATCCATGTGTAATTAAATCAACGGCTAGGCGGCCTTCTTATTAAATCCGGATTTTTGCCACCAACTTTTTCCTTCCATTCAAATTCAATACCATGATCATAGCCTAAACTTTTTGATCCTTGACGAGGATGGCTGATTGGCCTTGCTATTTGTCTAAGGGGTATGATCCTTGGAATGATGTCCCCTTCCTTCCATCTCCATACATCCACCCTCCACCGATAAATACCCCGTTATCCTCACTCATTTTCATCAACAATAATCAACAACTTCCATCACAATCCTCTCCTACACCACTCTATTCTAATATCATCAATCTTCTATACTCATCTTCAATCACTATCATCCATATTTCTTCGCTGAATTCATCTTCCACTACTTCCAAATAGCCTTCACACAAAGCTACTATCAAGCCACGATCAAGGGTCCACCATAAGGAGTTCGATCTTTCATTCATCCTACCAAAGTTTAAAGTGAGATTCGTCCATCCTTTGGTTTTCAACAATGTAGTTTATTTCTATGTAACGTGCTATTTGTCCATTCATTTGTAAAAACCTTCATTCTTTTATTTACATGTTCGAATATTAACTTTGTGAAATTTATGAAAAGTTCTCCCCACTCAATTTCATTTCAAGTTCGATTTTTTTTAGTAGAGTCTATTTTAAATAGGAAAATTCAAGAATTATTTAATTATCGAATTCGCAGCCTTACCCCCAAACTTAGAATTCAGGTGATGGAGGTCCATCTCCATCTACAATGCTAGCTGAGACAGCAAGGTCAAGGGAGAGGACTTTCTTTCCTGAAGTCCACAACAGGTCCTCTCCTAATTGGGATCTAGCTGGTAATTCAGGAGGGATTAAGTCCCTCTTATAGCAAGACTGAAGCAGCAGGGGAAGACAGGTCCTAGGGTCATTTTGGAGCTATGAAAAGGAGCAATGTGATCACCCAAGGAGCACGTTACATGAGTGAGGATAACGGGGTATTTATAGGTGGAGGGTGGATGTATGGAGATGGAAGGAAGGGGACATCATTCCAAGGATCATGCCCCATAGACAAATAGCAAGGCCAATCGGCCATCCTCAAGTCAAGGGTTAAAAAGTTTGGGCTATGATCATGGGAATGAATTTGAATGGAGGGAAAAAGTTGGTGGCAAAAATCCGGATTTAATAAGAAGGCAGCTTTGGCCTTATAACCAAAGTCTAATGAACCTTGGCAAAACCCCAACCTGTGACATCAGGGTTCATGTCTATTCAAGGTTTGAAACAAGTTGCAGTAGAAGGTAATTGCATTTAGTGGTCTCTATGTATTCCTTGGTCCATTAACAACCTATGATTGAGGAGTGCAAGTGACAGAATTACTAGGACATTTTCTGCAGCCAACATAGTCTTGAGTGTGCAAGTAACCAAGTAGCTGGGAAAGTCTTGGAATTCTTGATTTTATTAAGATCATTTGGTCATTTACTCTTTGATGATCGAATTGCGACAGAAGAATTCTACTACTTCCAGCTCTTAGCAGCAGCAGGAATACTTATTAACAAGTGGAAACATGACTAATGCAACCAAGAAGCAGCTGCTGGCCTAATCAGAAGCAACCATCAACCATTATTTTATTTTGCTATTTCTTTTAATATAATTAGATGTAATTATGTATTGTATTAGCCTTAAGCAGCTCACTTATGTTTATTAAGTAAGCTTAGCAGTAGTTTAGAGGTTTCTTTCAGCTTAGCAAACCTCAATTACTCGAGGAAAGCCAGCTGCTTGCTCAAAGCAGCATATATAATCCAGCTCCTATGTAATGCCCTTCATTATGTGAGTGTTTATGAGAAATAAGTCGAGCTTGGCTCCTATGTGTTTGTGAGTGTCACAAAAATCTCTACTTGTATGTAACTAAGCTTTGGCAGGCTTAGAAGGTGTTAAGTAGAGCTTGGTTCGTGTTATTGGTGGCGTGGTCTGTATCCAGTGGTGTGGATTGAGTACAACCCTTGTGCTTCTTGCTATGGTGTGGTCTATATCAGTAGGAATCACAAGTTTTCTATCTTTACTTATTTGTTTTTCCTTCCTTGATGTTTTTCCTTCCTTAGGAGAAGCTTAAGTTGAATTGTCAAGGTCAAGGAGGGCCTTTGGTGTTGTCCAAACCAGTGCACTTTGATTAATTTGGTCTGCACATACATCAACTTTGGTATCAGAGCTGTGTGACTTTCTTGGTGAGCTTCTTGCTGGTTTGAGGATGTCTACTAGTAGGACTGCTGAGGAAGTGGCTGAGCAAGCTCTTACAGAGAAGGCTGGGTTTGAGAAATAGGTCCAATACCTAAATGATCAGTTGAAGAATTATCTGTACCTGAAGAAACAAAGTCTGAAGGAGGATTCTGAGTATGAAGAAGAGGAGAGCTCTTTTTCCAGCAACCTCTTTACTGAAGAGGAGGGCCTCTCTGGAAGAAAAAAATCAAGGTCGAGACAAAAGAAGGCTGGAATGGACGACAAATTAGATTTTAAAGTAGAAATTCCTGAATTTGAAGGTCAGTTGGATGCTGAAGTGTTCTCAGACTGGCTTCAAACTGTGGAGGGAGTCTTTGATCTAAAGGAAGTTACTGACCAGAAAAAGGTAAAACTTATTGCTTTAAAATTAAAGAAGCATGCATCAATTTGGTGATCTAATTTGCATAGAAGGGAAAGGAGAAGGTCAAGACTTGGAAAAAGATGAGGAAAAATTTATTGGCTAAATTCTTGCCTGAAAATTACCTCATGAAGAACTATGGCAAGCTGCAACAGCGAGTGCAAGGCAACAGGTCTCTGGAAGAGTACACTAAGGAGTTTGAATATCTGTTGTGGAGGTGTGACTTAAAGGAGAATGAAACTCAGGTGCTAGTGAGGTTCTTGGCAAGTCTGAATGAAGGCATAAGGAACGTGGTGGAACTTTGGATGAGCTCAGTTCCTTGGCTCACAAAGTGGAAATGCAAAGGAGGTTAAAAGGAAAGGAGTTTGCTGCAAAAACCCCATATAAACCCCAACCTAAACCCTTTACCTATCCTAGAACCTACCCCACAGCCCCTAAAACTCCATTTACCCCAAAATACCCCACAAAACAACCTACTCCCCCACAAAAATAGCCTATAACTCCTCAAAGAACCCCAAACCCTGTCACAACTGATAACAAAAGGTGTTTTAGATGTCAAGGATTAGGGAACATAGCCTTAGAATGTCCCAACAAGAGAATAGTGACCTTGGCAGACTATCAAGCCTCATGGTTTGCTGAACCTGAAGTTGAGGAGGAAGAGGAAGTGCATGAGGAGGGAGAAATGCTTGATCCTGTGTATGATGAAGTGGAGGAAGGCCCTGATGAAGGAGAGCTATTGGTGATAAGGAGGGTCCTTAGTAGTTCTTCTGTGGAAGCTGACAGGAACAAAGAGAAGCCTTGTTTATTGTATATGGAAGGAGGGTCCTTACTAGGTGCACTGTGAAAGGGAAAGTCTGCTCAGTTATTGTTTATGGAGGAAGCTATACAAATGCAGCCTCAAAGGAAATGGTAGAGAAGCTCCAGTTAGCAACTTCGCCCTACCCAACACCTTATTCTATTCAGTGGTTGAAGACTAGTAGGGGCATCCCTATTACTAAAAGATGTCTGGTGAGTTTTTCAATAGGTAAATCATATCATGATTCAGTTTGGTGTGATGTTTTGCCTATGGATGCATGCCATTTGTTACTGGGGAGGCCATGGATGTTTGATAAATTTGTACATCATGATGAAAGGGCCAATACTTACAGTTTGATGGTGACCCACAAGAAAATAACCTTAACCCCACTCAAACAAACCCAACCCATAAAGAACCTATACATTGAGCCTACCCTTGATTTTTTATTAGCTGTTGAGCATCATGAGTTCAGTGCTTGTAAAGATCTTATCCTACTGTCCCCTGATGATCCACAAACTTCACAAAATAACCATCCTGATGTATTTTGGCCCACACCAAATACATCCAAAGAGGCTCAATACATATTCAAGGATGAACTGCGAGCTGTGGAGGAAAAATTGAGCATAGAGGCCCATAGGCCCATTTATATTGTGTGCTCTCTTTGGCAAGAGGATGTTCAAACATCCTAAGAGACTCCAAGTCACACGTCAAAAGGGCCCAAGTACAAGTCCAAGAAGTCCTTTCCATCTTTAGCAGCTTGTACTTTCCCTTTTAGAATTTCACAGTTTTGGTCTTTTGGATGTAAACTTCACATTTCTAGCTTTTAATTGTTTTTAGTGTGATTGATATTATTATCATAGTATTTAGAGTCATGTAAGATGCCAAGCGAGTTATATCAACTTGAGCATCAAGTCATAGGAATCTAGATTAGTCTAGGATTTTCTAGGGTGTTCTAGAATGTTCTAGAAGGTGTGATAGGCATGTGGACGACTGCTTTGGCGCCAAGGTTGACTATCCTAGCTTAGGTTGGCTATTTTTTTTAACTAATCCATCTTGGATTAGGAAAGCCAAGTCCTAGAAGGATTGATATTGATGTAATCAACTCCCCTTAGGATAAGGAGTCCTAATCCAAAGAAGAGAAGGAAGAGTAGGCGTTACTCTAGGAGGAGGAGATGGCTTGCATGCCGATCTAGTCCACCTCCTTAGTCTTTTAGCCGTCATATGAGTCTCCCTTAAGGAGGTTAGGAGTAGTATAAGTAGCTAGGCTTGTAGCCTCTCAAAGACATCCAACTTTGAATTATGAATAGATCCAAGCTTTTAGCTTACCCTTTGAGTGTTTCGTGAGAACCTTGTTGATCTCTTCTATTGTATCTTGGTTTGGTAACCAAGTGGTGAGGAAGAGTTTGATCCCTAAACCTAGAAGGTGTTTCTGTAACTAGGTTGAAGGTCAAGTTAGCCCTAGGGTTTCTTTCTTGTGGTGTTTCTATATCAAGATAGATCCCTAGAACTATCTTGTTACTCCCTTTTCTATCTATTGTAGAAAGAAAACCCTAAAGCTATCAACTCTCTCAAATTATCCCTCTCAAACGTCATCCCTCTCTCCCCAAACCCTAGCTCACGTCAACTCTCCCTCCCTCTCACAAATCAACGTCCTTCTCTCTCTATCTCTTAAATCTCTCAAATCAATCCTCCCCTCCACAAAGGCCTCACGCCAATTCCCAAACAGCCATCCTAATTTCGTCCATCTCCCTCTCTCAAATCCAAAAAAGATCCATCCTTTCTCCAATCCTAATCCCTAATCCCCAACAAAGATTTCAAACTCCACAAAATAGCATCTTTTCACGTGAGTCTTCCCTCCCCTTATTCCTCTTTTCACGTGATACATCCCATACTGTGATTGGTTGCACGTCCTCCTATAATGCGTAGCTGATCAAACTGTAGTCTTGATGCCATTATACATCATAATTTTTGTGTTAGAGCTTAGGTTCTCATTGAGTGCAACCCTAACCCCTCAAACAACCCAAACATATTCCCCTCCATTCCTGAATCACGAAAACCCCATCAAATCCTCATCAATGGCTAGTGGAAGCAAAAGCAATGATGGTGATGATACTACTGAACAACTGAAGCAGGAGAAAGCTGAATTGGAAGCAAGAGTGACTTATCTCACCAATCAGCTAAAGCGATACATGAACATTCAATTTAGGACACCTAGAGAGCCTGAAGAGGAGGACTCCCACAACTATCCTAGCGAAGCTGAACAATCAACGCACTCCTCAAGGAGATCAAGTCGTTATAGGCATAGACAAAGAGAAGAACGACTCGACTTCAAAGTTTATATTCCTGAATTCGACGATAATCTTGATCCTGAAATCTTTCTTGATTGGATTCAAACTGTTGAAAGAGTCTTTGATCTGAAGGATATTGCTGATGATAAGAATGTGAAGTATATTGCTCTTAAACTGCGAAAGCATGCTAGCATATGGTGGACTAACTTACAGAAGAAGAGAAAGCTTGCCAGGAAAGAAAAGATCAGAACTTGGGAAAAGATGAAGAAGAAATTGCACTCTAAGTTTCTTCCTGTGAGCTACTTCAAGGATAACTACTTCAAAATGCAACAACTCTCCCAAGGAGCCAAAAGTTTCGAAGAGTAAACCAAGGAATTCGAACACTTACTGTGGCGTTGTGATCTGAAAGAAGATAAACCTCAAACTCTTGTGAGGTATCTTGCTGGTTTGAATGAAAGCATAAGGTACGTGGTGGAACTTCAACCTTATGAAACTCTTGATGAATTGAGTACTTTGGCTAACAAAGTGGAACAACAAAGAAAGAGAAGAGGCAAAGAGGCGACAAGCAGAAACCCTAGCGCCCAAAGAACCCCATACTCGCCTCAAACCTACACTCCACAAAAAAACCAAACCCCTCCCAATCGATTGCAACAAAAACACCTCAACATACGCCACCAACTATCCTCAAACCAATACAGGCCACGCCTATGGACAAGAGGAGGTGCTTCAAGTGTCAAGGGCTGGGCCATATAGCTTCTGAATGCCCTAACAAGAGAGCCATCACACTCATGGAGTTTCAATACGCTCTCTTCGAACCTGAACCAGAAGATGTGGAGGAAGAACCATGCGCTGATCATGGAGAACCTACTGATGAGATTGTAAAAGAACCAGATGAAGGAGACATGCTGGTTATGAGGAGAGTTCTCACTAACTCTCCAATTCTTGAAGATCAACAACAACGGGAAGCAATCTTCCATTCTCGTTGCACTGTGCAAGGGAAAGTTTGTTCTTTGATCATTGATGGTGGAAGTTGTACCAACGCCACTTCTCTTACTATGGTGAACAAGCTTAAACTCCCAACAATTCCTCATCCCTCGCCATACACTATTCAGTGGCTCCACCAGGGTAAAGGATTGAAATTAGATCAATGATATTAGGTAAGCTTTTCTATTGGAAAGTCTTATTAATATTCAATCTGGTGCGAGTACTACCTATGGATGCTTGTCTTATTCTGCTTGGCAGACCGTTGCTATTTGACAGGAGCGTTATGCATGATGGAAGAGCATACACCTATTCTCTTATGGTGCAAAACAAGAAGGTGATCCTAGCTCCTTTGAAAGCATCCAAACCCAAAGGAGGTGACCCAAGGCTCATGAATTTTATGATCACTGAACTCCCATAGTTTAGTGGACATAAAGAGGTCATCACCACAAGCCCTTGCCACGACCAACCCACAAGCGAGCCTACTCTAGTCGTCCCTCACAAGAGCACCCCAACCACGCCAACTCTACGTGAATCCCAACATCTCGTGAATCCTAGTACTGTCCCAAGGGTTCAAATTTAGTTGGCAATGAAGCAAATTAAAAGGCATGATCAAGGAAGTACTCAATCCAGGCGCCCTATTGCTCACAAAGAAAAAGGAAAGTTCACACATGGGAACCAACAAGATCAAACACAGGGTTCCTATCTCTAGAATTGAACTAAGAAGTGGGTACTACATGGTTCGAATCAAAGAAGGGAATGCTGAATTCAAAACTAAAGGAGGTCTCTTTGAAAGGTTAGCCAGGCCTTGTGGTCTAACTAACACTCCTTCTCCTTTTATGAAGCTTATGAAGCAGGTTTTGAAGTCCCTTAAAGGCAAGTGTATTGTTGTCTACTATGACAAGCAGAGGAAGCAAGTATGGGTCCAAGTGAAGAAGAAAGCTCACCCTCCAAGTTTGAGGACAAACTTCTTCCAACAAAGGGGGAATGATGTATTTTGGCCCACGTCAAATACATCCAAAGAGGCCCAATACATTTTCAAGGATGAACTGTGAGCTATGGAGGAAAGACATATTGTGTGCTCCCTTTGGCAAGATGATGTTCAAAAACCCTAAGAGACTCCAAGTCACACGTCAAAAGGGCCCAAGTGCAAGTCCAAGAAGTACTTTCAATCTTTAGCAGATTATACTTTCCCTTTTAGAATTTCACAGTTTTGGTCATTTGGGTGTAAACTTCACATTTCTAGCTTTTAATTGTTTTTAGTGTGATTTATATTATTATAGTATTTAGAGTCTTGTAAGATGCCAAGTGAGTAATATAAACTTGATCATCAAGTGATAGGAGTCTAGATTAGTCTATGATGTTCTAGGGTGTTCTAGAATGTTCTAGAAGGTGTGATAGGCGTGTGGAAGACTGCTTTGGCGCCAAGGTAGAGTATCCTAGCTTAGGTTGGCTATTTTTGTAACTAATCCATCTTGGATTAGGAAAGCCAAGTCCTAGAAGAATTGATATTGATGTAACCAACTCCCCTTAGGATAAGGAGTCCTAATCCAAGCAGGAGAAGGAAGAGTAGGCATCACTCTAGGAGGGGGAGATGGCTTGCACACCAATCTAGTCCACCCCCTTAGTCTTTTAGCCGTCATATGAGTCTCCCTTAAGGAGGTTAGGAGTAGTATAAGTAGCTAGGCTTGTAGCCTCTCAAAGGCATCCAACTTTGAATTATGAATAGATCCAAGCTTTTAGTTTAACCCTTGAGTGTTTCGTGAGAACCTCGTTGATCTCTTCTATTGTATCTTGGTTTGGCAACCAAGTGGCGAGGAAGAGCTTGATCCCTAAACCTAGAAGGTGTTTCTGTAACTAGGTTGAAGGTCAAGTTAGCCCTAGGGGTTCTTTCTTGTGGTGTTTCTATATCAAGATAGATCCCTTGAACTAGTCCACCTCCTTAGTCTTTTAGCCGTCATATGAGTCTCCCTTAAGGAGGTTAGGAGTAGTATAAGTAGCTAGGCTTGTAGCCTCTCAAAGGCATCCAACTTTGAATTATGAATAGATCCAAGCTTTTAGCTTAACCCTTGGGTGTTTCGTGAGAACCTCGTTGATCTCTTCTATTGTATCTTGGTTTGGCAACCAAGTGGTGAGGCAGAACTTGATCCCTAAACCTAGAAGGTGTTTCTGTAACTAGGTTGAAGGTCAAGTTAGCCCTAGGGTTTCTTTCTTGTGGTGTATCTATATCAAGATAGATCCCTTGAACTATCTTGTTACTCCCTTTTCTATCTATCGTAGTTAGAAAACCCTAAAGCTATCAACACTCTCAAATTCTCCCTCTCAAACGTCATCCCTCTCTCCCCCAAACCCTAGCTCACGTCAACTCTCCCTCCCTCTCCCAAATCAACGTCTTTCTCTCTCTCTCTCTCTCTCTCTCTCTCTCTCTCTCTCTCTCTCAAATATCTCAAATCAATCCTCCCCTCCACAAAGGCCTCACGCCTATTCTCAAACAACCATCCTAATTTCACCCATCTCCCTCTCTCCAATCCACAAAGATCCATCCTTTCTCCAATCGTAATCCCTAATCCCCAACAAAGATTTCAAACTCCCCAAAATAGCCTCTTTTCACGTGAATCTCCAATCCTCCTATTCCTCTTTTCACGTGATACATCCCATACTGTGATTGGTTGCACGTCCTCCTATGATGTGTAGTTTTTCAAACCCTAGTCTTGATCCCATTATACATCATAATTTTGGTATTAGAGCTTAGGTTCTCACAGAGTGCAACCCTAAACCCCTCGAATAGCCCAAACACATTCCCCGCCATTCCTGAATCACGAAAACCCCATCCAATCCTCATCAATGGCTAGTGGAAGCAAAAGCAATGATGGTGATGATACTACTGAACAACCGAAGCAGGAGAAAGCAAAATTGAAAGCAAGAGTGACTTATCTCACTGATCAGCTAAAGCGATACATGAACATTTAATTCAGGACACCTAGAGAGCTTGAAGAGGAGGAATCCCACAACATTCCTAGCGAATCTGACTAATCAATGCACTCCTCAAGGAGATCATGTCGTTCTAGGCATACACCAAGAGAAGAACGACCAGACTTCAAAGTTGATATTCCTGAATTCGACTGTAATCTTGATCCTGAAATCGTTCTTGATTGGATTCAAACTGTTGAAAGAGTCTTTGATCTGAAGGATATTGCTGATGATAAGAATGTGAAGTATATTGCTCTTAAACTGCGAAAGCATGCTACCATATGGTGGACTAACTTACAGAAGAAGAGACAGCATGCCGGGAAAGAAAAGATCAGAACTTAGGAAAAGATGAAGAAAAAACTGCACTCTAAGTTTCTTCTTGTGAGCTACTTCAAGGATAACTACTTCAAAATGCAACAACTCTCCCAAGGAGACAAAAGTGTCGAAGTGTACACCAAGGAATTCGAACATTTATTGTGGCATTGTGATCTGAAAGAAGATGAACCTCAAACTCTTTTGAGGTATCTTGCTGGTCTGAATGAAAGCATATGGTATGTGGTGGAACTTCAGCCTTATGAAACTCTTGATGAATTGAGTATTTTGGCTAACAAATTGGAACAACAAAGAAAGAGAAGAGGCAAAGAGGTGACAAGCAGAAACCCTAGCGCCCAAAGAACCCCATACTCGCCTCAAAC